>CM035849.1:137409230-138006299 GCA_020510985.1 Pholidichthys leucotaenia | reverse complement strand
GTACGCCAGGATCCTGTTTGTGGACTTCAGCTCCGCATTCAACACCATCCGCCCCGCTCTGCTCCGGGACAAGCTGTCCCTGCTCAACGTGCCTGACTCCCTCTGCAGGTGGATCATCGACTTCCTGACGGACCGGAGGCAGCATGTGCGGCTGGGAAAGACTGTCTCAGACTATACTAGCATCAGCACCGGATCACCCCAGGGCTGTGTACTTTCCCCCCTACTCTTCTCCCTTTACACCAACTCCTGCACCTCCAGCCACCAGTCTGTCAAGTTGATCAAGTTTGCGGACGACACCACCCTCATCGGGCTCATCTCCAACGGCGACGAGTCCGCCTACAGGAGAGAGGTGGCCCAGCTGGCGTCCTGGTGCAGCAATAACAACCTGCAGCTGAACGCTCTGAAGACAGTGGAGATGATTGTAGACTTCAGGAAAGTCACTACTCCTCTGCCCCCCCTCACCCTCTCAGGCTCTCCCATCACCACTGCTGATTCCTTCCGCTTCCTAGGCACTACCATCACCAGGGACCTCAAATGGGAGCTGACCATCAGCTCACTCATCAAAAAAGCCCAGCAGAGGATGTTCTTCCTGCGGCAGCTGAGGAAGCTCAAGCTACCCACCAAGATGTTAGTGCAGTTCTACACAGCCATCATCGAGTCCATCCTCACCACCTCCATAACCGTGTGGTACGCAGGAGCCACTGCCAGGGACAGACTAAGGCTGCAGCGCGTCGTGCGCACTGCTGAGAAGGTGATCGGCTGCAAGCTCCCATCTCTCCAGGATCTGTACATCTCCAGGACCCGGAGGCGTGCTGGCTGGATCATAGCCGATCCCTCACACCCTGGTCACGTACTGTTTGCCCCCCTCCCCTCTGGTAGAAGACTTCGGTCCATCCAGACTAAAACCTCCCGTCACATGAACAGCTTCTTCCCCTCTGCCATTAGACTGCTGAACACTAAGTGACTCTCGTGCACCATGTACAGCAGCTCAACCAGACTCATGTCAATCATCACTGTTTTCTTCCTGCATTACCGACTGCACTATATAGTTCTCCACAGTATCTGCTGCTGGCTAATATATATTTTAACTGTTGACCAGTATCACTTAATCTTATCCTACACTTTATTACATGTATAGTTTATTTCTCTTATCTTATCATGTTTAATGTTGCAGCATTGTACCGAGACAAATTCCTAGTTTGTGTACTACATGAACAATGGCAATAAACCTGATTCTGATTCTGATTCTGATTCTGTCATGCGCAAACAAAATAAATTTCAGAATTTTTGATACTTGGCATATGTCATTTATATACAAAATAAAGAGTTTGGGTCCCACAACTGACCCCTGGGGCACACCACAAGTGATGTCCATGAAGGGTAATTTGTGCTCACCAATTTGTACAAATTGTTGTCTGTTACTTAAATAACTTTCCACCCAACTCAGTCCGACCCCTCTTATTCCATACCTTTCCAGTTTCCTTAGTAGTATTCTGTGGTCAATGGTGTCAAAAGCTTTCTTTAAATCTATAAATACTCCTACAGCAAACTTTTTTTTTTATCTATACAACTACTTGACGTCCCACTTGATGAAGACCCTGGAGAGACTGCTCCTTGCTCATCTCCGCCCCCTGGTGGAACCAGCGATGGATCCACTCCAGTTCGCCTACCAGCATGGCATTGGGGTGGAGGATGCGGTGATCTTCCTCCTTCACCGTTCTCTGTCCCACCTGGAGAAGCCCGGGAATATGGTGAGGATCATGTTCTTTGACTTCTCCAGTGCTTTCAACACCATCCAACCGATGATCCTGAAGGACAAGCTGCTGCGCGCAGGGGTGGACCAGCACCTGTCATCATGGATCCTGGACTACCTCACGAACCGGCCTCAGTTTGTGAGAACCCGGGACTGTGTTTCCGACACGATCATCAGTAGCACGGGGGCCCCCCAGGGAACGGTGCTGGCTCCCTTTCTGTTCACTCTTTATACTGCGGACTTCTCACACAACACAACACATTGCCATCTACAGAAGTTCTCTGATGACTCTGCGATCGTTGGTCTCATCTCCAGCGGAGATGAAGCTGAGTACAGAGGGCTTATCCAGGACTTTGTGGACTGGTGCCATCGGAACTGCCTCCAGATCAACGCGAGGAAAACTAAGGAGCTGGTGGTGGACTGCCGCAGGCATGGGCAGCCCCTCACAGCACCAGTAAATATACAGGGAACAGACATCGAGATGGTGACATCCTACAAGTACCTGGGTATTCATCTGAACAATAAACTAGACTGGTCACACAATACTGACGCACTCTACAAGAAGGGACAGCGCAGGCTGTTCCTGCTGAGGAGACTCAGGTCTTTTGGTGTACAAGGGGCGCTGCTGAAGTCATTCTATGACACGGTGGTGGCATCAGCCATCACTTTTGGAGTGGTCTGCTGGGGCAGTGGCATTACTGCAGCCGATAGGAAGAGACTGAACAAACTGATTAAGAAAGCTAGCTCTGTCCTGGGGCAACGCCTTGATCCGATGGAGGAGATAGGAGAGAGAAGGACGGTGGCTAAACTGTCATCTCTGCTGGAGTCCGAGTTCCACCCTATGCAGGACATACTGGATGCACTGAGGAGCTCATTTAGCAGCAGACTACATCATCCCAGGTGCACAACCGAGAGGTTTCGTAGGTCCTTCCTACCAACGGCTGTCAGACTGTACAACCTAAGCAGGGCTGCTCGCAGAGATAGCAAAAAGACGTAACAAACTAATAGTTTTTTGAATGCAAAAGATGCAATAGACTTACACAATGGTCCTCTCCGGCATACAACTAGGAACATACCGGTCGCTATGGAGGGTGAGAATATGTATGGGCACATAATCATACCATGTAGGATAACTAAATAGACGGTTATGCTGTTTCATCCCACCTAGCAACAATGCTCTGCACTGTGTGTGTTTATATATTTACATATTTATTCCATCTAGCTACAATGCTCTGCACTGGGTGTGTTTATATTTATATATCTATATATTTATTCCATCTAGCTACAATGCTCAGCACTGGGTGTGTTTATATTTATATATCTATATATTTATTCCATCTAGCTACAATGCTCCGCACTGTGTTTTTATATATCTACATATTATTCCATCTAGCTACATTGCTCCGCACTGTGTGTGTTTATATACTTGCATATTTATTCCACCTAGCTGCAATGCTCCGTACTGTGGGTGTTTATATATTTACATATTTATTCCATCTAGCTACAATGCTCTGCACTGTGTGTTCATATATTCATATATTTATTCCATCCAGCTACAATGCTCTGCACTGTGTGTCTGTGTGTGTATATATATATTTTATAGTAATATGTACATATGTATATTAGCTGCTCTTGCTTGCTTGTTTTTTTTTTTTTTTTGCCTTCTGATTGTTGCTCTGAGTGTTGCTATCCCTGTGCTGTTGCAATCCTGGAATTTCCCCGTTGTGGGACT
Source organism: Pholidichthys leucotaenia (assembly GCA_020510985.1). NCBI lineage: Eukaryota > Metazoa > Chordata > Actinopteri > Cichliformes > Pholidichthyidae > Pholidichthys > Pholidichthys leucotaenia. The sequence goes on along the minus strand of CM035849.1, from coordinate 138,002,814 downwards.
AATAAAGGCTTATCTTACTAATTTCTTCAGTAAGTTCGATCAGCGCCAAAGATGTAGATTTATCTGCTCTAAAACCATACTGACTGTCTGTAAGGAGGTTGTGTTTTTCAATGAAATCATCCAGTCTCTTAGTGAAGATTTTTTTCAAGTATTTTGGAGAATTGTGAGAGTAAAGAGACTGGCCTGTAATTTGTGAAACAATGACTGTCTCCTGTTTTGTATAGAGGTATTACTTTTGCTATTTTCCTTTTGTTTGGAAATTTACCAGTTTGAAATGACAGGTTACAGATGTGGGTGAGTGGCTTAACAATTCCTTCAATTACTTTTTTCACTATTGTCATGTCAATTTCATTCCAGTCCGTTGATTTTTTGTTCTTAAATTTACTCACAGTCTTGATAATTTCCTTTTCAGTAACTGCACACAAAAAGATTGTGTTTGGATTTCTATCTTCTATTTCATTTACAGAACCACTGTTGTTTGTTTCTGTTGTCACTATTGATTTCGCTAATTCAGGACCAATGTTTACAAAAAATTTATTGAAACCACTGACCACATCCTCCATATTATTTATCAAATTGCCATTTTCAATAAAATATTCTGGATAATTAGCATTCTTAGGTCGATTACTAATAATCCCTTTGAGTACTTGCCATATTCCTCTTAAGTTATTTTTATTATCCTCTAATATTCTGTTTTAATATTCTTTCTTACAGGTCCTCATTATATTAGTAAGCTTATTTTTATATTTTTTATATTTGATCTCAGCCTCCACCGTTCTGCACTTAATGAATTGTTTATATAATGTATTCTTCTTTTTACATGCATTTATTAACCCCTTGGTGACCCAAGGAATATTTTTCTTTTGTTGTCTGTCACTGTATTGTTTTATAGGACAGTTTTTATTGTACAATGATTGAAATATTTGTAAAAATTTATCATATGCTTTATTTATATCATTTTCATCATAAACTATCTTCCAGTCTTGTATTAATAATTCCTTTGTCAGTAAATACATAGATTCTTTGGTTCTTATTCTTTTATATTTAATATTTTTGGTATACTTTTTCTTCCTATAATCACACTGATAGACAACAAAAATCGGCAGGTGGTCACTGATATCATTCAATAAAAGCCCACTCCTGATCTTATTTTCCATAATGTTTGTGAATATGTTATCTATTAGTGTGGCACTGTGTGACGTGATTCTGCTAGATCCAGTAATTGTTGGATGTAAGCCCATACTGTACATTGTGTTGATAAATTCTTCCGTCAAACTATGTTGTTTTGAATTCATCAGATCTATATTGAAATCCCCACAGATGAACATAACTTAATGAGTTAGTTTTGCATACATTTTTTCCATCCAGTCCTTAAGTAAGTCAATGTTTGATCCAGGTGTTCTATATACACAGCTCACTACTATATTCTTCACATTGTCCAGACAGCTTTCTATTGTAATACATTCTGTATTACAATATTATAATTACAATTATTATACTGTAATTTCCCAGTTTGGGATCAATAAAGTACATCTATCTATTCAAATAAATCATCCACAGTTACTGACAGATTTTCAACAACCTTGTATTTCAAGCTCTTGTCAACATAAATTGCAACTCCTCCTCCTTTTTTCACTTTTCTATTTATATAATTTAATTCATAGCCATCCATGGTAAAATCCACTCCTTTCTCTTCACTGAGCCACGTCTCTGATATTGCCACAATATTGAATGGCTCTTTAAATTGATGTAAATAATCTTTAATGTTATTAAAGTTGGCATAGAGACTTCTGCTGTTGAAGTGGATCATAGAAATATTGAAATCAGATGTGACCATTGTGTTAAACTGTTCATCCATGTAGTAACTACAGTCATTACTGATGGAGCTAAATAAATTATTATCAGGGTCTATGTTATATTCTACGTCCTGTGGGTTGTGATCTGTATATTCAAAAACTTTCAGTTCCTGTTGTTCCTGTTTGTTACTCTTTTGTTTCATGTTGTTAAATGTCTTGTTGCAGATGAGTATATCCCTTCAGTGTCCTACAATTGTCTCTTATTGCTGTGACTCCAGTTCATAATATTCATTGATATTTGTCCAGTTCCATAAGTTCTAAGTTGAAGTGTACATGTATTTTTGTTTTCCCTTGTTTATCTGGTGTTGGACATTCTGTTTCATTGCTATAAGGTGAGTCTTAGCCACATTATTTTGTGCTTGTGACTTTGCTATCATTTGTTCTTTGTGGGTTTTTTTCCCCCTGTATTTTGCTGTTAGACATTCTGTGCTTATTTCCTTTCGGGTTTCTCTCCCTCCTAGCCTGTTTCCCCCTCCGCCCACCCGAGGTCGGTCTTGTTAGCTTTCTGGGGGGGCTTCCTGGGTGTCACTATGGGCGCCTGGAATGCACCCTTTGAACGGGGGGTACTGTGGTGAATCGAGCGCTGAGCTCATCCGCGCTCAGTTTACTCAGTACTTTCCCTTTTTCCTCCCGTATTATTTATGGTTGGTTATTATTGGTGTTTCCAGGGCTTTTACTGTGACAGTGCTGCGGCCAAACTTCCGGCTGTCAAAGCCAACTAGGCACTGTCACAGCTGATCTTGATTTTGGTCATTACGTTTCCCCCTGTCCTGTTTGATTCATTGCTTTTTGTTATTGGTATTTAAGGGAGCAGCTGAGGCTCACTCCTCGCTGCGACTTGCGTCTACCAGGACTGGAGTTCCTGTCCCTGGCTCCAGTCTTCCCTCTGTGCTTGATTCGTTTTCGCTTCATCATTTGTAAGTGTTCATTCTGTAGTGTCAGGTTCTGCCCTTGCTACGCTGTAGTATTGATGTTAGTGTTTTTTAGTTTGTGTCCTAGTGTAGTGTATGTGTTTTGCCCTACATGGCTCTTTAGTTTGTTCCTTCTATGAATAAATAAACAAACTCTCTGTTGGCATCTGGCGCCTCATTCATGCCCTGAAAGGGGCAAACATGACAATACTAGCACTGAAGAATGCAAATCTATAAATTATTTGTGTGTATGTATTTGTAAATGAAAGGAGATCAAAGGAACACTTAACAGTTACATTTTTGTAAATAATTTATAATTGATGTGATTTTTTTTCTGAACAGTTTTAAAAGGAATAAAATGTTTTACTGCTAATACATGAGTCATAATCGCCCCTCCGGGGCAGAGAGGACACCCACACACTGGACTGTGAGCTTGTGATGATTTATTACAAACACAAAGTGCACAAAATAACTCAAAAGCTACAAAGAGATAAACCCAGTAACTAAGAGAAAACAGAGAATATCAGTGGCCACAGTTACATGGGCAAAATTTCTTCAATCTGATTACAATTCAGATCAGAATTTTACTGTTTATATGGATCCTGAAAAAGCTGATCTGATTAGGACGTGCGTTTCCATGTGTCACACGTTTGAATGGAATAAATCATTTTGACATGCGCACATCAACATTTCGACATTCCGAAAATAGTAGAAGAAGAAGCAACTTCCAGTGTTAGCAAGTCCCGCTTCGTGTCGAAATTGACCTGTGTTGTGTTATTCAGACTGTACTTTTGCTTCTGCTGGTCTCCGTAATGAAGCTACAAGTACATACTTCTGCATATGACGAACAGAGGGAGATAGCAGGATGATACAGACCAGTTTTGTTTTACTCCTGCTATGTTTTCCGCTAGCTGCTGCTAAGGCGGAAATACGTCATGTCGACGTGCGGCTGGTCTACAGACATGCGCAGTAAACATATTTTCTGCCCTACGTTCGGAATAAGTGTTTTCATGTGCACCATTCCGATTAACAATCGGCATAACCCACCCCTCTCAATCGGAATGAAATTTTGATCTGAATGAGTGTGATCGGGTTAGAATATTCAGATTGCCATGTTTACATGAAGCATTTTTATTCCGATCAGGCTTTTAAATCCGGTTACTTGTGTCCATGTAAACATAGCCAATGTCATGATTTGCCCTTCGGGGCAGGAAGATGAGACCCACGCTATTGGTGGAACAACAAACATAAAGACTAAACCGTGCTCAGAACACAAAAATACAAATGAGGAAGTAAACTTACTGATAGTGCACCAGAGCTGGGCAGGGCTCTGGTGGAGACGAGGAGAATACAAACAAGACTGCACCAATGAGAAAATGAAAATACACCCCTTAAATAGGATCAAAAACCATTTACAAAATCAATGACAGGTGTGGGTTATCTGAGTGGGCAGGAGACAGCAAAGAAACATAATTAGGATCTGCTGAGGGCAGTGAGAGAGGAGTGAACTGAAGCTGAAGGAGTGAAGACAGGGCAACGCCCACACGGAGCACCACACCACTGACAGCTGTCAACCAGCAAAAGAATAACAGTGAAGATATAAAGAATAAAATATCAACTGAAGCAGACTAAATTAATACAAAATAAAAGTGTAACAAAACTAGAACACAAACAGGAAAATGGCCAGTACACGAATACAGAAACCCAGAAAGCATAAAATAAAACAAATAAATAAATACAGAGAAAAAGCCATGAGACTGAGCATGGTGGAAACTTCCAGTGCTCAGCTCGTGACAGTCAAACTTACTTCTGGAAATATAGACATCAGTCAAGACCGCAGCGAGGAATACAAGGAGCAGCGGTCTTAAATAAGGCATAATACAATAGAAAACAGGTGTGGATATCAGACCGAGCAGGAGGAAACAACGATTAATAATTTGGACCAGCTGGAACCAATGAGAGGGGAGAGACCGGGGCTGACAACTGACAAAGACACCACCCACAGGGAGAAAAAACACGGAAGCTCCACTGACAGCTGTCAACCCAGAGGAAGAACACAACAGTAGGGGATATAAAGAATAAAATATCAACAAATACAGACTGAGAAATAGATACAAATACAAAATAAGAGAGTAACACAACTATGACATAAACAGGAAAATAAGAATCAGTACGAGAAATACAAAAACCAAAAGGCACAAGATACAACAAATATACAAATATAGAGAAAAGCCATGAGACTAAGCATGGCAGAAACCTCAAGTGCTTAGCTCATGACAACATGACTATTCTTTACAGTTAAAACACAATTAAACATTTAATGAGTTGTTTTAAGAACTATATTTAACATGTGAATAAAATGATTAAAAGATCTGAATAAAATCCATATAGGCCAACAGCTAAAATTGTCAGAATACTGATCAAGCTCTAGCTCTAACAAAGGGGTTACAAAGATACAGAACTATAACGATGAGCACTTCAATAAGAATAAGAAGTTCAAACAATACAATTACTACATATACATATATATATATATATATATATATATATATATATATATATATATATATATATACATATATACACACACTACCTTTCAAAAGTTTGGGGTCACTTAGAAATTTCCTTATTTTTGAAAGAAAAGCACTTTTTTTCAATGAAGATAACTTTAAACTAATCAGAAATACACTCTATACATTGCTAATGTGGTAAATGACTATTCTAGCTGCAAATGTCTGGTTTTTGGTGCAATATCTACATAGGTGTATAGAGGCCCATTTCCAGCAACTATCACTCCAGTGTTCTAATGGTACAATGTGTTTGCTCATTGCGTCAGAAGGCTAATGGATGATTAGAAAACCCTTGAGCAATCATGTTAGGTCTGCAATGCTGTAATTGCTGCAAATGGAGGATTGTTTGACGAATGCAAAGTCTGAAGGAAAAAAATTATTATTTCAAATACAAATCATTATTTCTAACCTTGTCAATGTCTTGACTATATTTTCTATTCATTTTACAACTCATGGTGGTAAATAAAAGTGTGATTTTTCATGGAAAATACAAAATTGTCTGAGGTGACCCCAAACTTTTGAACGGTAGTGTATATATATATATATATATATATATATATATATATATACACACACACTACTGTTCAAAAGTTTGGGGTCACCCAGACAATTATTTTGTGTGTTCCATGAAAAGTCACACTTATTTACCACCATGAGTTATAAAATGAATAGAATATATAGTCAAGACATTGACAAGGTTAGAAATAATGATTTGTATTTGAAATAATAATTTTTTCCAGATACTCAACCTGCTCAAAGGAAGGTCAGTTTTATAGCTTCTCTAACCAGCTAAACTGTTTTCAGCTGTGCTAACATGATTGCACAAGGGTTTTCTAATCATCCATTAGCCTTCTGACGCAATGAGCAAACACATTGTACCATTAGAACACTGGAGTGATAGTTGCTGGAAATGGACCTCTATACACCTACGTAGATATTGCACCAAAAGCCAGACATTTGCAGCTAGAATAGTCATTTACCACATTAGCAATGTATATTAGATATTAGAGTGTATTTCTGATTAATTTAAAGTTATCTTCATTGAAAAAAACAGTGCTTTTCTTTCCAAAATAAGGACATTTCTAAGTGACTCCACTTTTGAACAATATATATATATATATATATATATATATATATATATATATATATATATATATATATATATATATATATATATATAAACATGTTGAACTGAAAATGTTTCTAATGTATTGGAACTAAAATGGCAAAGGATATTACAGAATATTAAAATGTTAATTACATGAAAACATTTCAATAGTTTCATGCAGAACGTATGTTTACGCATGTAAACGCGGTTTTATGAATGAAAGTGAACCTGTAACCATTCATTGTCCTTCATCGGTGGAGGCAGGCTCCTTCCAGTTTTCAGAAAGCGGAAGAGGGAGTGGATGCAAGGGGTGTATATAGGATGTGCATCCCCAGGTGTGGTTAATTTGGTTTAATACTCCTACCCCGAGGATTGGTGTCATGTGGTTACAGGTTCACCGAAATGAAATAAAACTGATTTAACACTTTATCATATTCTCACTATTGGCCTCAATGTCACAATAATATGCACATGCTTTAAGCAACAGGGATGTGGCCTTTTAAATCAAGTGGTCCTTGAAACAATGTCAACAGGCAACAGTTGGTCCACAGCTGGTTGACTGTCCCTGACAAAGTTAGAGGTAGAGTGCTGTCCCAGATATGATATTCTTTCACTCTGCGTATTGCTCTTTTCACAAGAATACGAAGCTGAGCTATAGCTGGTGTTTTCAGAGCATCCTCTTTGCTGAACTGTCCTGTGGTTTTGAAGGGGGGGGGGTGTGCTGATCAGTTTCACTCCACGATCTGCCGAAATCTTCTCAATGGTGAACCCCTTGTCAGCCATGCGACCATCTCCAGACTCCAACAAGTCCAGTATTCCGCTCCTTTCAGTGATTTCTCTGTCTGAGATTGATCCAGTGTAGAGGTTGGACACAAAAGTGATGGCACCACACAGGGCAATCCCAATTAAAGCCTTGAAGGTTGTAGTGTTTTTGTAATTAGAAAAAAAACTCTGACTGGAGAGTGAGAGATGATGGGCTCTGACAATGCACCTTTGTGCAGTTGATGATCACCCTCACCTCGGGACAGTACTGTCTGAATTTGAGTGGCATGGTTGAGTTCACTTGCTGTCTACTCATCCAGATGGGAAGGGAGCCAAGAATCAGGTAGAGGTAGTTAGCCCAGGTTATCACAATGGGGCAGACTGTGGACACACTGACTTGAAAGATGTCAGCAAGCACTTTTTCCTTCAGGCCTGCAGCAACACGACAACAGTATAAGAAAAATTCATCAAATAGTTTCAAGCTGCGAGTTGGACTGGGATGGCTGGTCCAAATGTTTGTCCCATTTTTTGTGCCTTTGACCAGTACACCAGCATGGATGCAGATGGTTGGACCACCTCCCAAAACTAACTAACTAACCCGCACTTATATAGCGCTTTTCTAGTCACAAAGACCACTCAAAGCGCTTTCATTAATACTAACCCTCTATTCTAAGGGCCTATAGGAAACAGATATCTAGGGACAATTTAGAACAGCCAATTAACCTAACATGCATGTTTTTGGCATGTGGGAGGAAACCGGAGAAATCCCGGAGTAAACCCACGCAACACGGGGAGAACATGCAAACTCCACACAGATCACTGTTGGTCGGGGGCTGGGATCGAACCCACGATCCCACGATCCCCACAATCCCCCGGCCAAGGGTAAACTGTGCTGCCGCATTAAACACTTCCTGTGATGGAAATCTTGTGTAAAAACGGATGTTCTCATCAGAGATACAAAACCTGCTAAAATGTAGAGAGTCCAGCTTTAGTCCTCCCAGCTCTGCTTCCAGCCTCTTTACCTCTACCTGCAACTGCTGTTTGCACGCAGACGCAGCATCCAGTGCACGTGAGAAGACATCATGATGAAAGAGTAGAATTTGACATCTTGATCAGAATAAATAAGACAATAAGGAGTTTTACTTTTGATGTAGACCTGACACCCCTAAAAAAAAACAAAACAAAGCCAAATCAGAATTTGTGTAGAGATAACTAGCATTTTCCTCATTTTATTTCATGTCATTTTGTTTATTTATTAGGGGATAATTTCTTTATTCCAAAACTACACCTCCATCATTGCTTAGCTTACTTACAAATAAATGAATTTTTCCCACAGTTAGAGTGTGCTGGTGCCTTTCTGATTTGCTTTACCATCCCTATTTAACCCTAGTCCTTCTGACAAGCTTGGGAGAGTGGGATTTTAGCCCCCCCAGCGTTATCATAATCAGGATAAAAAATACAGGTGACAGCCTTTTACACCAGTAAACATTTGCCCATGTAAACACAATTACTGTTATTGGTTTAATTATCTCTAAACTCTTCACATTTTGTATCTTTAAATCCAAGTGAAAACATAATCTTAAACTCTGAATTTTTCCAACTCATTATCACCACGATTAAAGTAGTGTTTAATATCTAATACCAAACCACATGCAAATAGACACTTATTTGCATCTATAAGTCTTCTGGTTTCATAGCTTATTCCAGTAATCATACAGAATTTATTCATATTGGATGCTTATAAAATAACTAACAAATAATATTAACTCTGATGAAGATGCAATCTACCTGGAGTGTGAGCAGCAGCATAGTAACAATCAGCTCTGGTTGTAATCCCAGGGAAGATGTCCTCCTCGTGATGGCGCTCAAGCTCCAGACGGACGTCATGGCCAAATCAAGTAGCTGCTCTGTCATAAACAGACTCATGTTTTGATGATCCCCAGTTATTCCACTCAAAATGACTTGGGATTGTCTCGATTTTAAGCCGTTTGCGAAGAGTCATTTCTGTGAAGTCTTCTTCTGTGAAGTGAAGGCTACAAACAAAAGTACTTCCCCTGTTTATTGTAAAATAAGAGCCTTCATCACGATGAATTGCCTGAATCCACTTCTTCTTTGCTATTATGTCACTGGGAAAAGCATGAAAACTTAAAGGCCAAATGTCACGTAACAGGGTACTTTAAATATCTTGAAACTAGCTATAAAAGGGAACCGATCCGTTCGGGTCTTGGTGCATATGCTTCAGTAACAACGGAATATTCGTTAATTTAAAACTGCCGCGCTTGGCCTGACACGGCCCCTGGAATCGCCTGGGGAAGAAGGTGGAAGTGACGAAATTGATTGTACCCTAGTTTGATGCTTGGGGTATTTCATCCATCCATCCATCCATCTTCTACCGCTTTTCCGGAGGTCCGGGTCGCGGAGGCAGCAGTTCAAGCAGAGAAGCCCAGACTTCCCTCTCCCCAGCCACCTGCTCCAGCTCTTCAGAGGGGATACCAAGGCGTTCCCAGACTAGCTGGGAGACATAGTCTCTCCACCGAGTCCTGGGTCTGCCCCGGGGTCTCCTCCCAGTGGGACGTGCCTGAAACACCTCAAGTGGGAGGCGTCCAGGAGGCATCCTAATCAGATGCCCATACCACCTCAACTGACTCCTTTCAATGTGGAGAAGCAGCGGTTCTACTCTGAGCCTCTCCCGGATGACTGAGCTCCTCACCCTATCTCTGAGGGTGAGTCCAGCAATCCTACGGAGAAAGCTCATTTCAGCCGCTTGTATCCGCGATCTCGTTCTTTCGGTCATTACCCAAAGCTCGTGACCATAGGTGAGAGTAGGAACGTAGATTGACTGGTAAATTGACAGCTTTGCCTTAGAACTAAGCTCCCTCTTCACCACAACAGACCGGTACAACGTCCGCATCACTGCAGATGCTGCTCCAATCCGTCTGTCGATCTCTCGCTCCATTTTCCCCTCACTCGTGAACAAGACCCCAAGATACTTAAACTCCTCCACTTGGGGCAGGAGCCTGTCCCCAACCCGGAGAGGACAATCCACCTTTTTCCGGCTGAGGACCATGGACTCGGACTTGGAGGTGCTGATTCTCATCCCAGCCGCTTCACACTCAGCAGCAAACCGTCCCAGCAAGAGCTGTAGGTCATTGCTGGATGAAGCCAACAGGACAACATCATCTGCAAACAACAGAGATGAGATCCTGTGGTCACCAAGCATGACACCCTCCATTCCCTGGCTGCGCCTAGAAATCCTGTCCATAAAAATTATGAACAGGACCGGTGACAAAGGGCAGCCCTGGCGGAGTCCAACTCTCACTGGGAATGACTCCGACCGAGTGTTGGCGATACGAACTAAACTCTCACAACGGTCGTACAGAGACCGAATAGCTCGTAACAACAAGCCCGATACCCCATACTCCTGAAGCACCCCCCACAAAAATCCACGAGGGACGCGGTCAAATGCCTTCTCCAAGTCCACAAAACACATGTAAACTGGTTGGGCAAACTCCCACGAACCCTCAAGAATTCTCGAGAGGGTAAAGAGCTGGTCCGATGTGCCACGGCCAGGACGAAAACCACATTGCTCCTCCTGAATCCGAGGTTCGACCAACGGCCGGACTCTCCTCTCCAGTACCTTGGCATAGACCTTCCCAGGGAGGCTGAGGAGTGTGATCCCTCTAAAGTTGGAGCACACCCTCCGGTCCCCTTTTTTGAAGAGAGGAACCACCACCCCGGTTTGCCATGCCAAAGGCACTGCCCCCGACCTCCACGCAATGTTGCAGAGGCGTGTCAACCATGACAACCCAACAACATCCAGGGCCTTGAGGTACTCGGGGCGAATCTCGTCCACCCCTTGGTACGTGGGGTATTTCAATTGATTGTTTATATGGAGACTGGAAGGTTGAAGTGAGCAACAAGAAAGAAAAAATTGGATATTTCACCCATACCTTAAAATGGGACTATCAGGGACAGCTGGGTAATAAGGGACACTTCTCTGGGAAATGTTTTCATACCTGTCAAGTGAGACGTTTTCGCCGTACTTCAACACCGTAAAAAGTGGCTATAAGGAACGGCGGAGCAACAAGGCACACCTCTCTGGGATCTCTGTCTGTTCCGCAACCGCTGCACAGCTCAACGTGTTAAACCATTGTCCTAATGACTTCTCATGGTAGTGAGAATATGTCAAGCTGAGCGATCAGCCCGCCCAGACAATTAAACTAATGAGTGACTCCACACTTCTCATGTTAGTGCGAATAGCTGACACTGAGTGATCTGCCAGCACCAGCTGTGGCTGATCACACACACGAGTGCTCCGCAAAACACTCAATTTTTTTTCCAGTATATTTTTCCTTTTGGGCGTACAGAAATGGCAATACACCCGTTTTTGCTAAAATTGCATTTTCCCCGTATTTTCCTTAAAATATTTGACAAAAACAACACGAACTACATTTAAAACATTTCCCAGAAAAGTGTCCCAAACCACTCCGCCGTCCCCACAGCCGCGCTTGGCACCAAAATACGGCGAAAACGTCTCACTTGACAGGTATGAAAACATTTCCCAGAGAAATGTCCATTATTACTCCGCTGTCCCTTATAGCCGCGTTTTACGGTATTAAAATACGGCGAAAATGTCTCACTTGACAGGTATGCGCCTCCATTTTCATATTGATCTGGTCAATTTCTTGACAGCAGCGGCTCTCCTCCACTGTAATAATAATGGCTTCCGAAAAATCAATATTTATGGGGCGCCCTCGACAGACCCCCTTCGGCTTCGCAATTCTGGAGGCGATTAATGTCCAGTTCAATGACATTTTCCACTGGTTCTGCTCTCTGGTCATCCGTGGAACTGTTGTCATCAGACAAAGCATCTGATTCCGTCTCGGACGGCTCGAACCTGTAAGGTTCAATGCCTCTATCACTGTCTGAACCACTGACAAAAAAAAAAGACAAAACTAAACTAATTTGTTCACAATCGCTGTCACTTTCCGTCATGATTGTCCAATGTTGATAAGTGTGAATGTGGATAGGCAGGGCAGCCAGGGTACAACTGGTGATGTCAAAAACATGGGCGTGGTCTGGACTGGCTGTCACAAGCCAGCAAGCAAGGTGGGGCCTTCACCTGGTGTATTTTGTGCAATTATGTAAATACAGGTGGGTGATATGGTCTCCGGTATGAATATTTGGTTTAAGCTATGTGTATTTTATCTAAATTCGTTGTCATTTAGAAAAAAAAATTACGTGACATTTGGCCTTTAAATAAGGTTGTCGTTGTTTGTTTGCTTTACAAAGAGGAACGCTGCAATTATATCTAGATGTGGCATGAGCCATTATTGTATTCCGTGCTACGCTAGCTGGAAGTTGCTAAACACAACAATGACTGCTTCCAGTGCCACGAACCCGGAAGCTTGAAAGAGGCCTATTACTGTTGGTATGCCAAGTCTTTCTGTGCAAACAGCTGAGGTAGTTTTTGTGTGGGTAAGTGTGTTAAGGGGCGGGAGGGAAGGGGAGGGCAGAGTTAAGGGTCCTGATGGCCTGCTGAACAAAGCTGTTTAGCAGTCTTGTGGAGCAGGCCTGGAGGCTCCGGTACCTTCTCCCCAAGGCAGGGGGCTGAAGAGGGAGTGAGAGGTGTCATCTGCAATGTTGATGGCTCTGCGGGTGAGGTGGGTGTGGTAGATGTCCGAGAGGGAGGGCAGAGGGGCACCGATGATCTTGCTGGCTGCTTTCACTGTGCGTTGTAGAGTTTTCCGGCAGGAGGTGGTACAGCTTCCATACCACACTGTGATGCAGCTGGTGAAGATGCTCTCAATGGTACCCCGGTAGAATGAGCATATGATGGAGGGTGGGACTCCTGCTTTCCTCAGTTTGCGGAGGAAATAGAGGCGAGTTTGAGCCTTCTTGGCCAGTGATGTGGTGTTATCAGACCAGGAGAGGTCTTCAGAGATGTGCACCCCCAGGAACTTGGTACTGCTCACCCTCTCCACAGCTGCTCCATTGATGATCAGAGGGAGATGGTGTGCGTATCCCCTCCTGAAGTCGACCACAATCTCCTTGGTTTTTCCCACGTTCAGATTCAAAGATTTTTAATTGTCAATACTTCTAAACATACAGGAAATACAGGCGAATTAAAATGCTGTTTCTCTCTCTCTTAGTGGTGTGCACATTATATAAGAAAAGAAGAAGTAAGGGTGGAAAAACAACAACACCAGTCTATGTACAGTAATGCTACCTGCAGTGCAAATGAAGATAAAAGATAAAACCCAGCAATCCCATAGTGCAAATGAAGAAAAACAATATAACCCAGCCATCCTATATACAGAAAAAGTGGAGCCGTAATACCCATAATTACAAGTTCAATGTGGTAATGTAGGTACAGACAGTGACAGATTGGACTGCACATAATCAATATTTCAATAACAGACAGACAGCAGCAGGTATGGCATTTGTGCAACTGGTTGCAGTAAGGTGCAGAGACATACAGCAGCAAATGTATCACTGTTGGTGTGCCAAGTCTTTCTCTGCAAACAGATGAGGTTGTTATTGTGCGGGTGAGTGTGTTGCAGTCCAGGGGTGGAGATAGGGAAAGTGGACAGAGTTCAGGGTACTGATAGCCTGGTGAACAAAAGCTGTTTAGCAGTCTTGTGGAGCGGGCCCGGAAGCTCCAGTACCTTTTCCCCAAGGGCAGAGGGCTGAAGAGGGAGTGTGAGGGGTAGGAGGTGTCACCTGCAATGTTGATGGCTCTGCGGGTGAGACAGGTGTGGTAGATGTCTGGGGGGGGGGAGCAGAGGGGCACCGATGATCTTGCTGGCTGCTCTCACTGTGCGTTGTAGTGTCTTCTGGCAGGAGACGGTGCAGCTTCCGTACCACACCATGATGCAGCTGGTGAGGATGCTCTCAATGGAGCCCCGGTAGAATGAACACATGGTGGGGGGTGGGACTCCTGCTTTCCTCAGTTTGCGGAGGAAATAGAGGTGAGTTTGAGCCTTCTTGGCAAGTGATGGGGTGTTGTTGGATCAGAAGTCCTCAAAGATGTGCACCCTCAGGAACTTGGTGCTGCTCACCCTCTCCACAGTTGCTCCATCGATGATCAGAATGGGGATGCTATGTGTGTCCTTTCCTAAAGTTGACCCCAATCTCCTTGGTTTTTCCCACGTTCAGGAAGAGATTATTGTCTTTATACCACTAGACCAATTGGCTCACGTCATTTCTGTAGTTGGCCTCTTCATTGTTTGTGATGAGGCCCATCACTGTCGTGTCATTTGCAAACCTGATGATGTGGTTGGTGCTGTAGGCTGATACGCAGCCATGGGTCAGCAGGGTGAAGAGCAGTGGGATGAGCACGCACCCTTGTGGGGCCCCTGTGCTCAGTGTGATGGTCTTGGAGGTGTTGCTGCCGACCTGCACATTCTGTGGCCTCCCTGTGAGAAAGTCCAGCACCCAGTTACAGAAAGAGGTTTTGAGTCCCAAGTGTCTGAGTTTTTGTATTAGGTAATGGGGGATGATTGTGTTGAATGCTGAACTGAAGTTCAAGAACAGCATTCGTGCATAGGAGTTCTTTGAGTCCAGGTGGGTAAGGGCTGGGTAGGGAGCAGCAGCAATGGCATCTTCTGTGCATCTGTTTGACCTGTATGCAAACTAAGATGGGTCGTGGGAGGGTGGACTTGATGTTCTGCACGACCAGCCGCTTGAAGCACTTCATTGTGATGGAGGTCAGTGCTATGGACCGGTAATCATTATAGCTGGATGGGATGGGCTTCTTTGGGACTAGTATTATGGTTGCAGTTTTGAAACATGTGGGGACAACAGCTTGACTCAGGGAGATGCTGAAGATGTCAGCCAGGACATTCTTGAGCTCCTCCGCACAGTCCTTCAGAACGCGACCTGGTATGTTGTCTGGTCCAGCTGCCTTGTGTGGGTTAATCCTGGAGAGGGTCCTCTTCACGCTAGCCGGATCCAGACTTATAGCTTGCTTGTCTGGGGGAGGAGTGGTCTTCTGTGCTGATGTGCTGTTTTGTGCTTCAAAGCGGCCAAAGAAGTCATTTAAGTTGTTAAGCAGTGTGACGTCACTCGCACAGGTCTGAGGTGGAGGTTTGTAGTTGGTGAGGGTTTGTATGCCATGCCAGAGAGAATGTGCATCTTTGGTGTTGCTGAAGTGGCCGATACTTTTATGCTGTACTGTTGTTTTGCCTCCTCGATACCATGGGACAGGCTGGCCCTAGCTGTTGTTAGTCCTGCATTGTTACAGGCCCTGAAGGCTGCATCCCGAGCCCTCAGGAGCCTGTGGACCTCTGCTGTCATCCATGGCTTTTGGTTAGCACGAACAGTGATGGTTTTGCAGTGAATGACATTATCAATGCATTTTGCTATGTATGCTACAACAACCTCAGTGTACTCCTCTATGTTTGCCTGTCCATTGTGAGTGGCTGCATGCTTGAAAGTGCCCCAATCTGTAGTGCTGAAGCAGTCTTTCAGAGCATCCAAGGCCACCTCTGGCCACACATGTACCTGCTTTTTTGTTGGTCTGATGTCTTTCACTCTGGGTCTGTATGCAGGCCTTAGCAAGATGCTAATGTGATCAGAAAGACCCAGGTGGGGAAGGGGGGAGGCTCTGTATGCTCTCTTGTGAGTTGTGTACACCAGGTCCAGCAAGCTGTCACCTCTTGTTGCAAAGTTCACATGTTGGTGTAGTTTTGGTAGGAGGGCCTTTAAATCTGCATGGTTGAAGTCTCCTGTTGTAATGAGGAATCCATCTGGATGCACTGTTTTTGTTTCACTGATGGCCTGATGGAGTTCATTTAGTGCTTTACTCCTCTCGCTGATGGTGGTGGGCTGGACATACACGGCGACTAGCAGGATAGATGTAATTTCTCTCAGTAAGTAGAAGGGTTGGCACTCGATAATCAAAAATTCCACCAACGGAGAACAGTGTTTGTGTACAACAGTCACATCTCGGCACCAAGCCTCACGGATGTAAACACACACGCCTCCCCACAGGTCTTCCCTGTTTCCATGAATACCCAATAGGCACAATAGCGTGTTAGCCCTGCTAACTGAGTAGCAGAGTCCGAGATAGTGTCATTTAGCCACATTTCCGTAAAGATAAAGACACAGCAGTTGCGTGAATCAAGTTGCGTAGATCTCAGTAGCTGTATGTCGTCTATTTTGTTGTCTAGTGAGCGTACGTTGGCCAGAGTGAGGGAAAGAATCTGGAGTCTGTGTGGGCTAGCAGCTAGCTTCATTCGGATACCTCCACATTTACCTCTCTTTCGTCTTTGCTGACACCGTCAGCGGCGTCTCCATTTGAGATGGGACACGGCAGTTGAGGCCCACGGTATGGAAGTCTGGTGGAGAAGGCCAGGGCCACTGAGTTCCTCTGTAACGCTCTGGCCCAGGGTGTAGTATTTGGTAATATTTCTTATCTCCAGAAGGCTGTGGCAACTGTAACTTGTGCGCAACATCATATGAGGGCATTAAACACATAAATATACACTTAAGCATAACTTAAACACCACTAAACGGCACAAAACACAATGAGAGAAGGGAGGCCGCTGCGTGTTCATGAGCCACCTTGGTATTTTTCAGGGAGAGATTATTGTCTTTGCACCACTGGACCAGTTGGCTCACCTCATTTCTGTAGTTGGCCTCTTCAGTGTTGTTGATGAGGTCCACCATTGTTGTGTTGTCCGCAAACTTGATGATGTGGTTGGTGCTGTAGGCTGGTACACAGTGATGGGTCAACAGGGTGAAGAGCACCCTGATGGACACACCAAGAAGGCAAAATTAGCTCTATGTCTTGCTAGAACACGGCAGTCTCTGGCCAATGCCACACATACTGTTATGGCCTGAGTGCCGATTCTGTCTGCGCTCGGGTTGTCCAGTATTTTCCCCATTCTTATCTGTTATGGCCGTCCAGGGCTCTTATTTTGACAGCATCACGACGGGACTTCCGGCTGTCAAAGCCGAGTTGCGTGGTGACAGCTGATAGTCATTCCACTGATTATTTCTTCATTATTGACTGTGCCCTATTTAAGGAAGCAGCTGAGGTTACTCCTGGTGGCGACCTCACACAACGGTGGTTCCCCGTAACGTTCGGCTGGAGTCCCTAACCCCGGCTCCAGTCACCCTCTCTTCCTGTTCTCATTAAGTTTACTCCTTAGCCTGAGTGTATTATTACTGTACCTTGGCTGTAATTCTTATATGTGTTTTTGCTCCACGTGGCTCATTATTTTGTCATCCTTTACCCTTGTTAATAAATATGCAAACTCATTGGCTGCCTATGGCGTCTCATTGATGGTCTGTGAGGGCCATCCCGTAACACATACAGGCTGTACAACATTTGCAGCTACAAAAATACACCATCTTGTTAAAACAATGACATTTAGCTTATTTTAAGTACTTACAAAATCATTATTTAACAAGTTACAATGGTGTGAAAAAGTGTTTGCCCCCTTCCTGATTTCTCATTTTTTGTATGTTTTGTCACACTTAAATGTTTAAGATCATCAAACAAATTTAAATATTAGACAAAGATAACACAAGTAAACACAAAATGCAGTTTTTAAATGAAGGTGTTTATTATTAAGGGAAAAAAAAATCCAAACCTACATGGCCCTGTGTGAAAAAAGTAATTACCCCCTGTTAAAACATAAATTAACTTTGGAAAGCTGAGTTCAATTTCTCAAGCCATACCCAGGCCTGATTACTGCCACACCTGTTCTCAATCAAGAAATCACTTAAATAGGACCTGCCTGACAAAGTCAAGTAGACCAAAAAGATCCTCAAAAGCTAGACATCATTCTACGATCCAAAGAAATTCAGGAACAAATGAGAAACAAAGTAACTGAGATCTATCAGTGTGGAAAAGGTTATAAAACCATTTCTAAAGCTTTGGGACTCCAGCGAACCACAGTGAGAACCATTATCCACAAATGGCGAAAACATGGAACAATGGTGAACCTTCACAGGAGTGGCCGGCCGATCAAAATTACCCCAAAAGCGCAGCGATGACTCATCCAAGAAATCACAAAAGACCCCACAACAATATCCAAAGAACTGCAGGCCTCACTTGTCTCAATTAAGGTCAGTGTTCATGACTCCACCATAAGAAAGAGACTGGGCAAAAATGGCTTGGGGCACACGTCCCCTTCTACCTCCATGGTAGCGGAGGCCATATCCTCATTTTTCCACATCAAAACCATACATCTGCCCTAGGTTGTGACATATTCATAAGCTGCTTATTATGTTTTCTGTCAACCACTAGTCTATAAGAGCATGTTGGAACCTCATCGACTGTTAGAGAGGTTGGAAAGGTGGTGGTATCATATCAGCAGAGGTGGCAAAATGTCCTACATCTTTCCAATCCATATGTTTGGGTTTGACCAGTGAGATGTGTGGAGCCTCCCATTGTTTAAAATGTCTGTCATTTTCATCAGATAAGGCAACGGATGCTCCCACATACCCCCTTGGTGACCAGTACAAGTTTTTTTATGAACAGTCTGCAGGATGGATTTGCAAAAAAATGTTTGTTCAGAATTTGGATCAGGTCCACTCAAATGCCTGTAATACATTGTACAATAATATTGATCTGGAGATGTAAAATGCTCTGTAGCTCTTTTACACAGGTCTGATATCACTGAGCATGGTCTGGCCATGACCAGATCGGGTGAGTACCAGTATTTTGGTTTGAAAGTGTCATAAACTACGTTTACGTCCTCAACATGTGGGTAATGAGATGCATGGATACCACTTTCCACTGGGATAACTGCAATGTTGAGAAGTGACAACAGATCTCTTCCCAGTAAATTTACAGGACAGGCCTCTGACAAAATAAAACACCCTTCAACAATATCACTGGTAGTAGGATCCTTTAGCAGATTTTGATAGATATTCTTCTTTTAGTTTGCCATTTGCAGAGTTAACTATTACTTTTTCTTCTGACTCTGCAAAGCTCTGAACGTCATTTCCTGTAATTACTGATCTACATGCACCTGTGTCGCACAAAAATTTAATTGAAGTACCTTGAACTTCCAACATTACTGCTGGTAAACACTGCATTGTTAACATTAGATCAAAGTCAGGTAAGTGGAAAATGTCTGCTGTGTCAATTTCCTGTTTATGTGTAGAAGTGAGTCCACTTATCTGTTTTGGTACTAGTCATGCAGTCCAATTTTGTTGTGGTAGATGTGGTTCATGGGCTCCTTCCCCTCCCAACGTCCGCTCTTGCCTTTGGGGACACTCTCTTTGCCAGTGACCCCACTGTCTACACTGATGACACACATCCCTGAGTTTCCACTGTGGGGGTGCTTTCCCTCCTCGCCCCCCCCCCCCCGATGTCCTCCTCTTCCCCCCATCCTCTTCGGCTTCCTTGATTAAAGACAGACTGATGGGGTGCCCCAGCTCCCCGTGGATCAGCAATCACATAAATAGGTGCAAGTTTTTCTTTAAATTTTTTATTTTCCTTTTCCTTTTGCTCCTCATCTAATCTCTGCGCATGCTTTGCATAGGTCAATATCGTTTTAAATGAGTTGGTTCGGTAGGTAATTAGGTGACGCCGGATGTACTGTGATAAGGGATGGTGAATATTGTGCAGAAAAACTGCTTTTAATTGTTGCCAATATGGTTCTTCACCCATGTCTGTCCCCTCTTTGTCTGGACCTGAATGTGAATCAAAATTTCCCTCTGCCTAGATTAAAGTTGAGCCTTGTCACTCTATTGCTGAGTGGGAACCCCGTCCGTTGCCTCACTGCTCTCAAGCCTGCTCACTGAGCAGGTGGGGGAGGTCTTTCTGCCATGCACAATCTGTCGTGGAGGTCTCCCTTCAGTCAGAGAGATATTGAGGCCCACCCAGGGATGCCAAAATGTTGGAAACATTTCCTTTTAGGGATTCAAGAATCAGGCAGAGTTTAAGTTTTAAGCAGATTTATTTATTGACAAAAAGCATTAGCAGCTAATGGAGCACAGTTTGTTACAGATCTGGAGTATACAATGAAGTGTGCTGACACTCAAAAACAAAGGGAGCTTTTTAAACCTTCCCTAAAGAGGAAATCTTTATAGGTGGAAGTCTGGGGTCATGGGACAGGTTGGAAGACAGATGACGGTCATAAAACAGATGTCAGGAAACAAATGTGAGAGTGTTACTGGGAGGAGTGATTTCCTGCAAACTCAGCAACTGCAGGGGTCATAAAATGTTCTCTACATCTTAGTTTCATAGGGAAAGAAAAATTACAAAGCACAAACAGACACAAATATAAATTTCCCTATCAGCATATCACTGGCTAAAATGTAAACTGGAAAGAAAGACCAAGATGCATTTGGCACGGTTTGGCAGGTTCCCTGCTTTCTTTCTGAACACTGCCACCTTGTGGCTGAAAATCGCAACAGCGGGCAAACTTCTAACAACTTAAAAGTGCATGTTGTGATGTTCGGTACCCTTTGGTAGCATCTAACATCAACAAATACACTTGAGAAACCAATCGTAGTGTGTCACTTATCTATATTTTGTCAGCCATCTTGTATCACACATTTTCACACCAAATCTCATAATACGTGACTCATGACATGTATAACAGTAATATAGGTGGTCAAACAGTGCCATTTAGTGGGCTGGATGTTACATCCCCTTTTTTCTGAAAAGCTGAGCATTGTATAGCAACAAAAACAAACCAGCAAAATGCAAACACTGAAATAATATCACTTTATGAAACTCTGTGGAATATCGCCAATCACATAGGCTAAGACTAAACATCATTTGTAATTAATAAATGTAGCAATATGAATATTAGCTTTAACCTGAGAGGAGTAAAATGTGTAAGAATAGCCTAAATACAAAATAAATAAGGTGTCTCCCTTCACAAAAAAAACTCTCTTAAACTCTGTTTCTCTCTTAAAAAAAAAAAACACAGGTTCTTATAGGTAATAGGTAACCCAATGTGTTAACAATGCAGACTATTCAAATCATGTCAAAGAATAAATTCACTGTACTCACATAAGTGATTTTTTTTTTTTTTTTTTTTTTTTTTTTTTTAGCAGTTACAAATCAAGGATTTGTCTTGGTTTGACAACACGTCCTGACTTTATGATATAATCAGGAGGGTGGTCATTTGACTGTGTTAATAGTTCAGGTCAGCATCTTGTGCATTGCTGTTGCTGGACTTGACTGGTTGGTTCAGGTTCAGGTTCAGGTTACTTTATTTGTACCCGTAGGTAGATTTGTTTTGCAGTTGGTGACATCCATATTTACAAGCCACTAATTACATTCAACATAGACACAAACACAGGCACACATCTTACAAAATAGGTAAATATAAAATATGTACAATATAATTTTTATAGCTTGTTCAACTCTTTGACAGCAGCAGGGACAAAGCTGTTTTTGTAGCGCTGGGTTCTACTTTTTGGGACAGCAAACCTCCGTCTGGAGGGAAGAAGCTGAAAGTTGCAGTGCAAAGGGTGGGAGTCATCATTTAAAATCGAGTCGGCCATCCTCTGTACTTGTCTGGTGTACAGGGATGTCAGGCTCAGCTGTGACTCACCAAGCAAACGACTGGACCATCTGACTACCTGATCCAAGGATTTCCTCTGTTTCAGTTTTATCTGACCAAACCATGACATTAAAGAAAAGGATAAAACAGATTCAATAAAAGCCCGATAAAACATAGTCATTATGGTTCGGTCAATTTGGAAGCGTGCAAGTTTCCTCAAACAATGCAAATTTTGCTGACCCTTTTTGCACACCCTTTCACAGTTCACCTCAAAGTTCAATCCACTATCAATAATCGTCCCAAGATATTTGTACGATTGTACACATTCGGTGGTCTGGCCTTTTAGTATGGTGACTTTGTGCCTGGGAGTTTTCCTCCTAAAGTCAATAATCATATCTTTCGTTTTTGTTGTATTCAGCTGCAGGTAGGAATCCTCACACCAGTGAACAAAGTCATCAACTACTGGGCCGTGGCCACTCTCACCATCCTGGAGGAGACTGACAATGACTGAGTCATCAGCATACTTTATAATGTGTCTGTTGTCATGTCTGCTGTGACACATGTTTGTGTACAGGATGAAGAGTAGTGGTGACAACACACACCCCTGAGGAGAGCCAGTAGAAGAGCACTTTAGGTCAGACAATGTGCCATTGACCCTTACTCTCTGCGTCCTGTTGGTTAAGAAATCCAGAATCCAACCCACCAGATTATTGCTTAAATCAAATTGTTGCAGGAGCCTTTCAACTAAAAGTCCACAAATAAAAGCCTGGCGTGTGTCCCATTAAAATCCAGATGTTTGAAAAGCATGTCAAACAGAGTGACAGTGGCATCCTCCACTCCTCTGTGAGGCCTATAGGCAAACTGCAGAGGATCCAATGCATGTTCAGTCTGCCTTAGGACCTCACATCTGACCAGTTTTTCAAAAATTTTCATTAAAATTGAAGTCAAAGCAACTGGTCTAAAGTCATTTACCGTTTTAGGACAGCTGGATTTTGGAACGGGAACAACCACGGCATCTTTCCAGATCTTAGGCACATGTTGTGTCTGTAAGGACTTATTGAAAATGTAATGAAATATAGGACTCAGTTCATGTGCACAGGACTTTACCAGGCGCCCACATATATTATCAGGGCCCTGACTTTTGTTCACTTTTACAGCGCGGAACTCCCTTTTAACATCCTGCATCTCAATATTAAAGTGCTGATTGTCTTTGAGTTTCTGTTTCAAATCTTGGATTTCTGTGCTAAAATCAAAGGAGTCAAAACGACCATAAAAACAATTAAGAGCATTAGCCAGCTCTGTGTCTGAACTAAAACCATCTAAAAACACACGATTACTGCGCTCTGTGCTCTGAAGGCCTGCAATAGTTTTCATACTGGCCCAGGCCGAACCAAGTTTATTTGCTGCCATCTTGCTTTCCAACTCTGATTTATAATTCTGTTTTGCTCTTAAAATTTCGGCCTTCAGCTCCTTAGTGGCAACCTGTAGCTCAGAAACAGACCCCTGTTTAAAGGCAAGAGCTTTCCTCTGTAAGCAGGATTTAACTGATTTAGTAACCCATGGTTTGTTGTTGGGGTATATTTTGACACGTTTATGTGGAACAATCTTATTTTGACAGTAAGCCATGTATGAGCATGTGAGCTCAGCCAGAGAGTCCAAGTCATCCCCGCAGGCCATTATGAACATCTTCCAGTCTGTACAGTCAAAGCATTCCTGGAGGCTGTGCTCTGAATCTTCTGTCCACACATCAATGTCTCTCATCTCCACCTTGCCTCTTCTGAGAGCAGTTTTATATGTGGGCAGCAAATGAACACAGTTGTGATCTGAGGATCCTAAAGGAGGAAGGGGGAGTGATTTATAGGCCCTCTCTATGGATCCATAGCACAGGTCCAATGTCTTTTTTCGCCTGGTTGGGCAGGAGACATACTGATGAAAGTTTTTAAGTGTCTTCTTTAAAGAAACATGGTTAAAATCCCCAAGAATGAAGTTTGGCACCTCTGGAGAAATTGACTGCAGCCGCTGCACCACATCAGAGATGGTGCTGGAGGCGGAGTCAGCGTCTGCCCTCGGATGAATGTACACAACTGTGATGAAAAGTTGGGGAAACTCTCGAGGCAAATAAAAGGGGCGTAGTGACACAGACAGCAACTCCACATCGGGTGTGCAGATGCGCTCTCTGACCGTGACAGATGTGCAGTACTGCTTATTAATGTATAAACATACACCGCCCCCCTGACGCTTCCCAGTTACCTCTTCCTGCCGATCCGAGCGCAGCGGGGCTCCAAAGCCGTCAATCCACAGGTCTGCATCTCGATCATGCGCAGTAAGCCAAGATTCAGTGAAAGCCATGACGCAGCAGTTCTTAAAATCCTTCTGGTAACGTACATTGCCTTGAATTTCCTCCACCTTGTTTCTCACAGACTGTGCATTCCCAAAAATGATCGAAGGAAGAGGAATGTTACCAAACTGACGTCTCCTAAGGTGCAATTTCACACCTCCACGTCTTCCACGCTTCCTCCTGCCGCTTCTCTTTTCACCGCTGTGTCCGTCTCTCAAAATAAAGTCCAGCAGTTGAAGTTTGGGCTCAATCACAGGCGCTGAATCAGCTGTGTTAAAGCATAGCAACACGTCCCTGGAATATTGTATTCTGCCCGCTATTCTGCTCGCCATGGGGCCGAACGCATTTACCTCAGAGACAAAGAGCCAGAACACAGAAAGCAGCAGTGCGAGAGAGGAGAGGAATTCCATGATGTAAATACCAGGGAGCTCTTCGCCATATATTCCACAAACGCTCCAGGGCAGAAACGACACAGAGGATTTTCTAAAAACGTAAAAAAGTACAAAAAACACACACACGCACACATGCACTATATCACCAGCTGCTGGTCGCTGCGTGCGCATGCGCCCAATCCTGTTGGATGTCTGTTGTGGTCATATCCGCTCTGTTGTCTTTAAAATGTCTCTCTGAGGTGGCGTCGGTTTCTGCGATATATCTGACCTTCGCAGTTTGTGATATGATAACTTCTGTCTGTCTCTGCAAGTCGGGTAACTGTTGCGGGTTTCCAGGAACCATCTTAACGTTGAAAACGGATGGCTGCACCAACAGGGAGGGGTGGCAGAAGTCTGGCAGTTTCATTATAGTAGGTCTGTTGGTGGTTCTGGTAGGCTTCCATCCATTCATGAACTTTCGGTTGACAGGCAACTTGGGGCTGGAGCTGTTTAGCTGTTGTGGGAAGGATTGAGTGCAATCCTTCCCACAATGCGGTTCATGAGAAGCTGCGCTGGTGATTTCAAGTTGTCCACAGGAGCATTTCTGTACTCTAATAGGCTGAGGTATGGGTCTTTGCCTTCAGCTTTGGCCTTGTCTAACATGCGTTTGGCTGTTTGGACTGTTTTTTCTGCAAGACCATTGCCCTGTGGGTGGTAGGGGTTAGAAGTGATGTGTGTGAAGTGCCATGCTTCCGCAAAATGTTGAAACTCATGTGAACTGTAACATGGATCATTATCACTGATGAGGGTCTCAGGAATGCCATGCCTTACCATTGCTTATTTAAGTTTGTGGATGTCAGTGGAAACAGTACAGCTGTACAGTCTCTCTAGTTCAAAGAATCTGCTGTGGTAGTCTACTATGACAATGTAGTTGCTGGAGTTCCATGTGAAGAGGTCTGTGCCTATTACTTGCCATGGCAACTCTGGTATAGCATGTGACAGTAGGGGTTCTTTGGGGTTAGCGCTGCAACGTTCTTGGCATATACTGCAGGTGCCTACTGCTGCTTCAATTTGCTTTGCCATGCCGGGCCAGAAAAGAATGTCTCTTGCTCTGCTTTTGCTTTTTTTAATTCCCATGTGGCTGGAATGTATGCGCTCTATCATGTTTTGTCTCATACTGTGGGGAATTATGATCTTTTCACCTTTGAACATGATACCATCAATCTCAGAAATTTCATCTCTGTGATTCCAATATTCTTGTAGGCATTGTGATCTTGTCTCAGGCCAGCCATTCAGGGTGGTATTCTTTAAAGTGGTAAGCTGTGGATCTTGACTCGTTACCTCCTTGATCTCTTTCAGTCTCTGGTCACTTACGGGAACATTGTTGATGACAGTGTGTATATGGGCTTCCATTCTTTCATTTAGGGCTTGATCCTGGTATTCTATAGATTTTCTGGACAATGTGTGTGCTACTGGAATGTCTTTTCCATGTCGATGGATGATGCTGATGTTGTATCTTTGGAGCTGCAGTATCATTCTTTGTAGCCATGGTGGTGCCGCTGCTAATGGTTTTCTTAGTATTGATTCTAAGGGCTTGTGGTATGACCTTGAACCATACATGTAGTCATGAAAATGTTTGCAGCCGAAGACCACAGCATACAACTCCTTTTCGATCTGTGGATAAATTTCTTCTGTGTCATTAATTGACTTTTATGCATAGGCAACAAGTTTGCTATCGTGAAGCATG
The DNA here is from genome assembly GCA_020510985.1 of Pholidichthys leucotaenia. Taxonomy (NCBI): domain Eukaryota; kingdom Metazoa; phylum Chordata; class Actinopteri; order Cichliformes; family Pholidichthyidae; genus Pholidichthys; species Pholidichthys leucotaenia. Next base: position 137,976,671 of record CM035849.1, on the reverse strand, counting down.
ACTGTTCCAAGGCCGCTTTTGAAGGCATCAACTTGGAAATATGAAATATGAAAATATGCAAGTACTGGACCTGGCTGTTGCATTATCAGGTCTTTCATGTGCTGAAATGCTGTCATTAATAGAGTCCCATACAAAATCATTCTGTTCTTTTAACAGCTGGTGCAGTGGTGCATTAATTTCAGAAAGGTGCGGTGCGAACTGGGACAGGTAGGTGAACATCACAAGAACTGTTTCTAACTCTGCTTTGCTTCATGGTGGCTGCATCTCATTGATTGCTTTCACTTTCTGTGGATCTGGTTTCAAACTTTCCTGTGTCAGTGTGTGTCCAAAGTAACTGACCTTAGGTAAGCAGATGTGACATTTGCCAGGGTTTAGTTTCACACCTCTCTCTCATGTGCACTGTAGCATGGCTTTGAGGTTACGGTTGTGGTCTTGTTTGGTCTTTCCAAATACCAGCACATCATTGACAATGGCTGCCACGCCATCGAGGTCTTCATACCCCTCGTCTATGCGCTGCTGGAACTCGTCTTTGGCTGAAATGATGCCGAAAGGTAGTCTGAGGAAACGATACCTTCCAAAAACAGTATTAAATGTTGTTAGGAGTGATGACTCATGACTCAGTTTAATGTTCCAATTGCCTGACTTGGCATCTGAGATGCTGAAGTATTTTGCTCCTGTGAGCCTTGCAGTGACATCTTCTAATGTAGGCAAGGGATAGTGAGGTCTCTGTATTGCCTTATTGAGGGGTCTCGGGTCCAGGCACACTCTGAGTTTGTTTGACTTAGGCTTCTCTACAACCACAAGTGCATTTATCCATTCTGTGGGTTCTGTGACTGCAGATTATGCCATTTTTCTCCATGTTGTTGAGTTCCTCTCTCAGTCAATTTCTCAGTGCAAAGGGAATTCTGTGTGGTGGGCAGACTACAGGTGCTATGTTTGGATCAACACAGAAGTTGCATTCACCTGGTAGCTTTCCTATACCTTTGAATACACCTGCGTATTCCTTCAGTATATGCTGTGAGTCACTGTTTGTGGTTTCTTTAGTTTCATGTACAGCCATTATGATTCTGATCAGGTTGAAGTCTCTGCATGCTTTCTTGGCCAAGATTGGTGGGGAGCTTGTGTCAACAATGTGGAAGTTTAGTAACAGTAAGTAGTCCTTGTACCTGCATGCTGACTTGCATTGGCCTAGTACTCTCGATGGGTGGTCTCCATAATCTGAGTCTCTGAGTAGCTGGTGTCAATGGGACATCCTGGAACAGCATTTGGAATATGTTGACAGGAATGGTGTTGGCCTGTGCACCAGTATCAACTTTGAATCTGACTTTCTGTGGAGGTGAACCTAGCTCCACATTTGCGTAGGCCTGTTCATTGTTTTTGCCCTCATCCTCTACCGTGATGGTGCCAATATAAAGTCCTGTCTATTCATCATCACTGTATTCTTCATTGGTGTCTGTATTCTCTCTGACAGTGTGCACTGTCTTCCGGTAGGGTTTTGACTGGGCTGGAAGCTTTGATCTGCATGCTTTTGCAAAGTGGTTAAACTTTTTACATTTTATGCACTGCTTTCCTTTAGCTGGGCATACATCTCTGGCACCATGTTGTTCTGCACAGTAGTTACATGTCCTGTTGGTGACTATCATTCTGTGGTCGTATGGCTTTTTTATACAGTGCCTTGTCTGTTTGACTTTCTGCTTACAGTATATACTGTGCTGGAATGGCTGTATTCTTTTGTGCTACCCATGGTCTTCGGTTGTTGCTTGGCTAGCTCATGTGAGCGTGCTATATCTATGGCCTATATCTATGGCTCCGCTCCCTGGCTGAGTAACTTTTCTCGGATGTGAGGTGAGTTTGTTGCAAACACAATGTGGTCTCTGACCATTTCATCACTATTTGGGTAAGCACAGTCTTTAACCAGTAGTTTTAGCTCAGTAACGAATTGCTCAAATGATTCGTGCTCTCCTTGCATTTCTTTGATGGAACTTGTATCTGGCATATATGAGGTTGGCCTTTGGTGTGACATACTTGGTATATTTAAGTAAGTTTGTAACTTTTTGGCTTCGCCTGGCGTGAGGGTCCACGTATTGTAAATATCACAACCTTTTTCTCCTATCCACAAAAGAAAGTAGCTGCACTCATCTGCCTCATCCTTGTCATGCAGAAGACCTGTGAACATGAGCTGAGCATGCTGCAGGAACTTTCTCCAAGCCTCCGGTAAGTTGGTCGAATCCCAATCCATCCTTGGAGTTGGAACGCTTTAAGATTCCATTTTCGCCACTATATCGACTATGGGTTCACTGCTCTGACACCATGTGATGTTTGGTACCCTTTGGTAGCATCAAACATCAAAAAATACACTTGAGAAACCGATCGTAGTATGTCACTCATCTATATTTTGTCAGCCATCTTGTATCACACATTTTCACACCAAATCTTGTGAGACGTGACTCATGACATGTATAACAGTAACATAGGTGGTCAAACAGTGCCATCTAGTGGACTGGATGTTTCACATGTGACCATACAAATGAACCCCTAACAATACAAAACACCATTACAAAGGGATAATGAAGAAAAATGTAAGCAATGCAAATGTAAACAAATAACACATTCCTTTGGTTATGTTATGACATATCAAAACCCAGGTGAGAACCATAATGATAAAATTTATTAGTCATTTAGACCACCTGGCTACATTCTCCCCTGCAGTAGTCAACGTCCTCAGTGACTACTGAACCTTAACTGACTACTAAACCTTAACTGGCTCAAATGCTCCCTGCAATGCCTTCTCAAAAAACCTGGGAAACCATGATTGTGCTGACTGTCACTGCATTACAAGCAGACGTTGGTAAATGAATCGGGTTTGAATGAGATCCAGCAGTGACTTGCTTACTCTTCTGAACAGCAGGGGTGGGTGGATAGGCCATCTGCCGACCTCCACTTACACTTTCTATCCTTAGAAGTGGTCTGTCACTGTTGTCTGGGTCTGGCATGTTGCTGTCACTAACTTCAGAATGCATGTCATTATTCAAGCAGTCTGTCTCCGTCTCAACCAATCATACCTGCAAAATTTGTCTCAGGTCTTTCAGGATCACTTTTGTCTGCAAAACCAACCCTATCTGACACTGCAGGTGCCTGGTGTAGATGCTCTCACGGAGGAAGGGGACTGACCTCCTCAACAACCACAAACTCTGGCTCTGGTGGCTCTGATACCTTTTCAGTTATGGTTTGAGTGCTGTACTGCAACTTATGCCCCTTTTCCACTAGTACCTGTTTAGCCCGGTACAGCACAGTTCAGTTCAGTTCGGTCCGCTTGTGTTTCCATTACACTGGAGAATCGCTAGATGTGAGTGGGATTTATTATAGGGAGGTGGCACAACCTTCCCGTTACGTAAAACAAGCAACCCAGGCAAAACACAAGATGGCAGGATATGAGGCGACTGTGGTCTCTGGCTTTTTTTGCCAGAGTAAAGGCAAAAAAGGACAGCCACAGAAGACGATAGGCGGTGAGATGACACACTCTGGAAAAGTACTGGAACGTTTAGGAAGCCATGAGGATACAAACCACATCACATATGAAGGTAAGCTAATGATTGCTAATGCTACTTTGCCGCCGTACTACACTATAATGTCAGCAAGTTATTGCTATAAGGTACTAAAATATGCAATTTCTGTGTGTGTGTTTCAGATGGCTCTCTTGTGGCAAAATTATCGCTTCAAACCATGGGTCTGGGCGTTCAACACAGGCTCCCAGTGATGAGATGTCACCCCAGCTTCACGAATGTGCAGTGGTTACAGAACTTCAGAATGTCAGTAGAAACGTTTGGGTTCCTGTGCAACAAATTGCTCTGATCTGTGTGAAAATCATGGAGAGACTGTTGAGACATCATGGGATGTACCTGCTCCAGCCAGTGGTATTGTGACAAAAAGTGATCAGCTGTCAAAACTTGATCGCCAGGCGCCATATTGTAGTTATGGGGTTATATTAGCCATAAAATATATATTTCAACAGGTAAACAGTACTGAGTTAGGTATAATAAGATATATTTAACAATTATGATGCTGTAGCGGTTTGATTAAACCCCCCACAACACACAAACAGAACACAGAGACAGTCAGCTCGCACTCCTGGGGTTTGTTCCGCTGCACGCTGAGTTTACAGCCTTGAAGTTAAAGTGTTCATGCATTTTGCCCTTACTGTGACCTAGAGACTCAGATCAATATGTAGATGTGCTGGTTAGCCTCTTTGTCTGACACTTGGAGCGAGGTCTAGCTAATCTGCCCATTGTGATGTATGTCTTACAAATGCAAATACCTCCTGCCTGTTCTGTTGTCCCTTTGATCATTCTAAACTGTGGGGTACGTCTCTTTGATGTATTGTTATGATCAAGTATTTAAGGTGCAACTCTGTAACGCAATCTCTCTCTCTCAATCTGACTTCAACCCTGCTGCAGGACACAGATTTTGTGTCCCCTCTTCACTGAGAGCCTGAGGAATTCGGCTTCAGCCTGCTCACGCTATGGCTGGAGCCGAGTTCCCGTGACGGCGGTATGATTAATAAAACCTGCTTAAAACCACAGCACTGCTGCTTATTTTTCCATGCCGCTTCACTGGTGACCCCTCGAACACGCACACGTTTTGTGCGAAAGCAACCTTCCGAGCTGGACAGCCACACAGCTGCGTTGGTGGCCCCTTGAAGACGCACACGTTTTGTGCAACGCAGCCTTCTGTTTTGGATGGCCACGCTGGCGAACCGACGCTAAAAAAAACGAGCGGCCAGCGAACGCAACACCCGGGCATGAATGCTCCGTCGCCTGAGATCTGCACAACCACGCTGGACCGGCCGCTCTCACAGAGAGCGCACGCACCTCGTCCTCTCCACGACGGCAACCTCCAGGGCCGACGGGGAGCGCAGCGCGTGGAACTGAACGCACCATGGCCGCACGAGCGACAACGATCGTCTCCTCCCTCTCACCGCTCCAACGCAGCTGCACGAGCCCGGGGCACAAAGATCGTCTATTGCCTCGCGCCGCTCCAACGCGTCTCCACGAGCCCGAGGGACGGAGATCGTCTACTTCCTCACACCGCTCCAACGCAGCTGCATGAGCCTGAGGAACAAAAGATCGTCTATTCCCTCCCGCCGCTCCAACGCATCTGCACGGGCCTGAGGGACTAAAGATCGTCTATTTCCTCTCACCGCTCCAACGCACCATGGCCAATCTACAGTAACAGCTCAACCTGGATTTTACCGGCGCCGTCTGCGCCGTTCTCCACCAAGTTTCTGCACCCTGACTCGCCACTCCAGCGGCCCACCCACGCACTGAACCCCCGCGCACGCATCGGGGAGTTACAAGGACGGCGCATCACGCATGGGACAAGTAACGGCTCCACAGACTGCCTTCCTCCTTCGCCGCTGCCTTTCAGGGCTGCTCGCTCACCTGAGGCACGCATGCAGCATACTGGAAGGATTTGTTAACAGTCTCAGCCACGCCACAGACCGCCATCGTCCTCCACCGCTGCCCACAGAACCTTCAGGGTTGCTCGTTCACCTGAAGCAAGCACGCAGCTCGCCACTGGATTTTTTAATGGTCTTAGCCACGGCACAACGGGATTTCAGCCGTCAGCTGTTCCCAGGAGCTTTGGGGTTGCTTCAGCACCCAAAGCCAACAGTCCCTATGCTTTGTTTACTTTTTCTCTTACAGCCGCTCCTGCTTTTCTTCATGGCCACGAGAGGAGTCAGAGACTAATTTTTCTTCTTGTGGACCGCTGCACGTTCAACGGGACCAGCCCTTCGACATTGCGGACCCACAAGCAATTTTTGCGCGGCTCAGGACGATTTCACAGCTCCTGCCGGCACTTACTACCCCTCCCCTCCCTCCCCCTCCGCCTGCAGCGAGCTTCTCCCACAGCTCGCTCACACAGATGGATCATCGAGGTCGCGGCCCCCTACCGTTTCCCTCTTGGGGGGGGAGCGTGTGTGGCGGTTCGTTTTAAACCCCACAACAGACTAAGGACACTCAGCCCTCTTTTCTCTGTTTTCCTGCTACACTACTGAGATGCAATGTGCCATTCATGTATTTGTGATGCAAACATGCATGTATTGTGATGTAATGCGCCATTCGGTATAGTGTGCATATGGCTTGTCCTTACTGTGCTTTTTCTGAGCATCTTACATATGTAGATGTGCTTTGGTGTATTAATGTCTACAGGTAGACGAGTTTCTTCTGTCTCACCTATGTGATGTTAATCGTTGCCTTTCATGCATGGTATTCACATCGCGGAGCAGCAAACACTTTGGTGCGACTACCCCCCCCCACCCCCCTCCTGCACAGAGCTTTTCCCTGCTCGCTGCCCAGACTGCAACATCGAGGTCACGGTCCCCTACCGTTTCCCTCTTGGGGGGGAGCAGTGTAGCGGTTTGATTAAACCCCCCACAACACACAAACAGAACACAGAGACAGTCAGCTCGCACTCCTGGGGTTTGTTCCGCTGCACGCTGAGTTTACAGCCTTGAAGTTAAAGTGTTCATGCATTTTGCCCTTACTGTGACCTAGAGACTCAGATCAATATGTAGATGTGCTGGTTAGCCTCTTTGTCTGACACTTGGAGCGAGGTCTAGCTAATCTGCCCATTGTGATGTATGTCTTACAAATGCAAATACCTCCTGCCTGTTCTGTTGTCCCTTTGATCATTCTAAACTGTGGGGTACGTCTCTTTGATGTATTGTTATGATCAAGTATTTAAGGTGCAACTCTGTAACGCAATCTCTCTCTCTCAATCTGACTTCAACCCTGCTGCAGGACACAGATTTTGTGTCCCCTCTTCACTGAGAGCCTGAGGAATTCGGCTTCAGCCTGCTCACGCTATGGCTGGAGCCGAGTTCCCGTGACGGCGGTATGATTAATAAAACCTGCTTAAAACCACAGCACTGCTGCTTATTTTTTCATGCCGCTTCAATGCATTTTAACCCTTTGAGTATGAGATTTCGCGTGCCCCTAGTGGCAGAGCACAGCACTGCGCCTGTCAACTAATTCTGACATCCCTGTACTCCCCAGTATACTGATGACTTGTACTGATCGTGGCAGTTCAGAAGGTGGCAGACACACGTTGGAGGAATCATGTCTGGCATGTAATACACCAAAGAAGAAGAACTCCTTATTTCATTTTCCTATATTCCCTTCTTTTAGCTCAGAAAGCTAATATGGCCACCGTCCATTGTCGTGCACCATCACTTAGATGGCTTCGTACATGGAAAATAGCTGCGGGATACAAGTGAAATTTATGTGGGATAATCATAAGACTTTGTAGATGTGGTAGAGACTGTAAATGACCGACAAAATGCAAAACAACAACCATAATGGGCGAAAACACATAGACCACGGCAGCGAGTGAGTCCCCTTAGCCGCCGGTAAGTGATGACTTTTTTTTTTTTACATTGTACTGATTTCTTGTTCATATACTTTGAAGATAAGATGATAACGTACCCCTGTACAAAAAAGGTGTCAAAAGATTGAACCATTCTTTGTGTAAATATGTCCAAAGTCCAGTTTTGACTGAGTTATGTAATTGTGCGTGCAGCTGTGGAGATAATTAGGGCAGCAGGCACGCAGAGTGGCTCATGACAGTACTCCCCCCCCCATGCCTCTTGGCGGCCGATCCAACCTGCCCGGGTGCGTCCAGTGGAAGTCCCTGATTAGTTGTGGATCCATCACAAAGGAGGGATGCATCCAGGACCTCCATTCAGGACCGTAGCCCTCCCAATCCACCAGGTACTGGAGGCCATGGCCCCAGCGTCAGACATCCAGGATGGAGTTGACTCTCCATGCGGGGTCACCATCGATCAATACTGTTGGGAGTGGTGTCTTGGGAGGGGGGCACAGAGGGCTGGAGATGAACGGCTTGACCTGAGAGACATGAAAGGTGGGACAAATGCGGGGGGGGGGGAGCCAGATGCACAGAGACAGGATTCACAATATGTGTAATGGAAAAAGGCCCAATAAAATGCTGAGACAACTTCCTGGACTTGGCCTTGAGATTAATGTTTTTAGTGGAAAGCCATACCTCCTGCCCGGTAGGGCGGGGCCGGAGTCGTGCGGCGGTTGGCAATGGTGGTGTTTTGGTCCGCCGTGCACCGTAGCGCGGCCCGAGTGGCCCTCCACAGTCGGCGACAGCGCTTCATATGGGCCTGCACGGAGGGCACCGCAATGTCTTCCTCCTCCTCCGGGAACAGCGGGGGACTGTAGCCCAGAGAGACCTCGAATGGGGACAGTCCTGTGGCAGAGGAGACCATGGTGCTGTGTGCATACTCGACTCACGCAGGTAGGAGCTCCAGGACACAGGGTTGGAGGTGGTGACACACCGTAGCGCTGCCTCCAATTCTTGATTGGCGCGCTTACACTGGCCATTGCTCTGGGGGTTGTACCCCGAGGACAGGCTTACCGTGGCCCCAATAGCCTTACAGAAGGCACGCCACACCTGCGAGACAAACTGGGGACCACGATCGGACACAATGTCCATCGGGATACCGTGGAGCCGCACCACGTGAAGGACAAGCAGGTCCGCCGTCTCCTTGGCCGTGGGGAGACCCTGTAGGGGAACGAAATGGGCCACCTTGGAAAATCTGTCCACGATCATCAGGATGACTGTGTTGTCCACCGAAGGAGGAAGGCCGGTGACGAAGTCCAGTGCCACACTGCCAGGGACGGGAAGGGGGTGGAGCAACCCTGCTGGGGGAGAGGAGGACGTCTTACAGGTGGCGCACTGGGGACAGGCTCAGACGTACTCCTCGACATCCTTCCGAAGGGAGGGCCACCAGAAGGTCCTCTGTAGCAGAGCCACTGTACGTGCCACCCCCGGGTGGCACAGGAGCTTGGAGGAGTGGACCCAATCGATGACTTCGCCCCGGACGGCAGAGGGCACGAACATCTTTCCAGCTGGCCCCCTGCCTGGGTCGGGCTGGGTCTCCTGCACTATTCTGACCCTCTCCTTGATGCTCCACGAGAGGGCACCCACGATACACAAAGGGGGCACAACAGGATGTGACAGTGCCTCAGTGGCATCCAAGGAGAACTGTCAGGACAGAGCGTCAGGCTTGGTGTTCTTGGACCCCGGACGGTAAGTGATGGTGAAGTCGAACCTGCCGAAGAACAAGGACCAGCGGGCCTGCCGGGTGTTGAGACGCTTGGCCGTCCTGAGGTACTCCAGGTTCTTGTGGTCAGTCCACATGACGAATGGCTGGGAGGCCCCCTCCAGCCAGTGGCGCCACTCCTCCAAGGCCAGCTTGACTGCCAGCAGTTCCCTGTCTCCGATGTCGTAGTTCATTTCAGCCGGGGAGAGGCAGTGGGAGAAGAACGCACAGGGCCAGATCTTGTCGTCCATGGGGGAACGTTGGGACAGGACTGCTCTCACCCCAGAGTCCGAGGCGTCCACCTTCACCAAACACTGCAGTGGGGAGTCCACCTGAGCCAAGATGGGAGGAGAAAAGAACAATGACTTTAATTCCAAAGAGGCTGCCTCCACCTCCCCCGTCCACCAGAAGGGCACCTTGGAGGAGGTGAGGAGAGTGAGGGGTAGAGCAATAATGCTGTAATTCTTGATGAAGCCACGGTAGAAGATGGCAAACCCGAGAAACTGCTGTAACTGTTTCCGGGAAGGTGAAACTGGCCACTCCACCACCGCTTTTACCTTGGCAGGATCGACAATGATCTCACTGTGAGATATGACAAACCCCAAGAATGAAGTGCAAGGGGTGTGAAACTGACACTTCTCTGCTTTGACAAACAACTTATTTTCCAACAGACGCTGCAACACCCACCTCACATGGACTCGATGCTCCTCGAGGGACTGCGAAAAAATGAGAATATCATCTAGATATACAAACACAAAGGAGCCTAAGGAATCCCTCAACACATTGTTGATGAGATGCTGGAATACAGCGGGGGCATTTGTCAGACCAAACATAATCACCAGGTATTCAGAGTGTCCACTGGGGGTCCGGATACCCGTCTTCCACTTGTCCCCCTCTCTAATCCTCACCAGGTGCTATGCATTGCGGAGGTCTAATTTCGTTAACACAGAGGCCCCTTGGAGAGAATCAAAAGCCGTGTTAATTAGGGGGAGAGTGTATTTGTCCTTAACAGTAATGTTGTTCAACTCCTGAAAGTCAATACAGGGCCCTAACGAGCCATCTTTGTTTTCCCACAAAGAAGAAACCCGCCCCTACCGCCGAGGAGGATGGCCGGATAATGCCTGAGCTCAGGGACTTCTTAATGTACTTCTCCATTGCCTCCTGCTCCGGGGCCAACAGGCTATAAAGCTGACTAGATGGCAATGGGGCCCCCGGCAGGAGGTTAATGGCACAATCGTATGGGCGGTGGGGGTGGGGGGAGTGACAACGCCTGCGTCTTACTAAAGACGGCGCCCAGGTCATGGTATTCAGGAGGAACTCGGGACAGATCAGGCGCGGGGGGGGGGGGGGTGTCTGGGACACTGAGGGGAACGGAGGGAGAGCAAGCAGCAGACTGCAGACAGGCACTTAGGCAGAAGGAACTCCACGAGATGATATTCCCTGTGCACCAATCAATGGATGGGTTGCGCAGGCGCAGCCAGGGGTACCCTAAAATAACCGGGGACGCCGAAACAGGAAGCACAAAGAACCTGGTTTGCTCCCGGTGATTGCCCGAGATGAGAAAAGAAACTGGGGCTGTCTATTTGGTGACAATGGTGACCGGTGCTTTAGACAGAGTGATAAGTCTCAGGGGAGTCTTCAGCTGATGGCAGGGGAGCCCCAGCCGGGTTGCCAGATCTTCCAAAATAAAGCTCTTCTTGGCCCCTGAGTCGATGAGTGCGAGAGTGGAAATTTCCTGGTGATTCTGTGTGAAAAGGATGGGCAATATGAATTTGGTAAGGGGGTTTTGCTGGAGTGAGTCCCCCTATTGTGACCCACGGACCCCCTCTTTTGGGCAAATGGGGCAGGAAGCCAGCTCATAATCCTCACTAGCGCAATACAAACACAGCCCAAGCTCCCAGCGGCGCTGTTTCTTGGTCGGGGACAGTTTAGACTGGCCCATCACCACAGGCTCAGTGGAATCAAGGGAATCGGAGTGTGGAAAGGCCAGCAGGGGAGGCTGTGAGGAGCAGTGGAACTGTGAGCCAGAGCGACCGGAAGGTCAACACTCGTTGCCCCGCTCCCTCAGCCGGTTGTCAATGCTAATTGCTAGGGAAATTAGCTTGTTTAGTTTGTTGGATTTCTCAATGCGAGCTAACTCATCCCTCAGGCTAGGGCTAAGGCTACAGGTGAAAATACTGCACAGGGAGGCATCCTCCCACCCAACCTCCGTCGCCACCAAATGGAAGTCAACAGAATAATCAACCACCGATCTAATCCCCTGTTTCAGATTGAGGAGCCAGGTGATGAGCACACTATCTCGGTCAGAGTGATCGAATACCTCATTAAATTCCCTCACAAACTGGTCATATGTTAGGTTGGCGTAGTCTGGCTGAGCCATGACTGCATAAGCCCACGCTAGAGCCCGCCCCTCTAAGAGATTAACTACATAGCCGATGCGGCTGTGACTAGTGGGGAAATCCTCCGGTACTCACTGAAACACTATTCCACATTGCATCAAAAAACCCTGTGCTTCCCCTAGCTTACCGCTAAAGCGTGTGGGCATGGGGACTGGGATCAGCCGGGACTGCAGGGAAGGAGACGAGACGGAGCTGGATGGTCCGGTTGCCCCCCTGGGAGCTGGTGGAAAGGGCTGCGGATTAGTGAGGTGGTCCAGGCGTGTGTTAATCTGAATAAGCTGGGTGAGTATGACTTGTTGCTGGTGGGCTAATTGGTCTACCTGAGCCTCAATGATGTTAAGTTTCTGTGCTAGTGCACCATCTGCTGGGTCGTTCTGACGGAGACGTACTGACATGATTGGGTGACCCAGGAACAGACGTGGACTCAGAATAAATACAATTATCTTTTATTATAAGAAGTGTGAGTGTGGGTGTGTGCGTGCGTGTAGGAGTGCAGCAGCAGGGCGAGCAGAGCACCGTTCCGACTGGTAACCCTAGGAGAAAACACAGACAGATGGATGAGTGTTTGAGGTATCGAGGATCGTATCAGAGAATGTGCTGTCTTATGAGTAGGCAGGAGAGCTGAGGCGCTGAAGAACTCCTGAGGCTCCAGTCTAGTGCCTCCGTGTCAAGGCCGCCGCTGCCAACGAGGTGAAGAGGTGCAGGTTTGTACAGTGTAGGTGAGGTGCAGGTTGTACTGTATAGGAGAGGTGCAGGTTGTGCTCAGGTCCGCCGCCAGGAGGAGGAAGTCCGCCGCCAGGAGGCCTCCACCTGTGCATAGGGGAGATGGAAAAGAATGGAGAGTGCAGGAAAAGATGAAGGCTTACTTGCTGATGGGGAGTTCAGACTCCCAGGAGAAGCGCTGAGTAGGACGAAGCAGAGGAGGCGGAACTCTAGACCAGGATGAGTAGCGTAGGCGAAAAGGTCTTGCCAGATCATGGGAGCGTTGACGTGTTCATGCAGACCAGAGGGCAGCGCTGCTTAAATAGGCCGCCAGATAGGATGAACAGGTGTGCGCACAGCTGTGGGGATAATTAGGGCAGCAGGCACGCAGAGCGGATCATGACACTACACATATAGACTAAATTATAATGGTGACTGAACAACTCCCATTCCCCAAAGTGCAAGATACACTATTATCAATGTAACTCACACAGGATCATACAAGTGATCTGACAAAAAAAAAATAAAATCAACAAGCGGTTTATCTTATAGTGGCTAATATTGGATGTGCCATTCATTTTCAATTATTCTGTAATTGATATTCACACAGTCAAATAAATCTCAGTTCAGTCTCTTTCATATAAAGTGGAAATTGTGCTACTTTAATTTTGGCACTTTCCCTATACTTAAAAAGCAAAGGATTTGAGTACTTTGTCCACTACTATTAAAAAAATAACAGGATGTGCAACTTACCACTCATAACATACTGCTGTGTCGTGCTAAACGTTGCCAGTGTCACAGCAGATGCTGGTCGGACTCTAGAACGAAAATACACACAACTTAAGTACATGCACAGCACGAAAGTGCAACATGTAAAAAAACCCCACCATTTTCACCAGGATTACAACTAGCTTATTACATCAGATATTGTCAACACAAGCGCAAAATACAAGGACAGCATGGAGTTAGCATTGATGGCTAAATGGCTAGCTCATTAGGTGCACACAAGCGACAACGTTGTTGTTTGTTCAAAGTGAACTTTTCACTGCTGGGATAAATAACGTAAAATGCATAATATCACATCATATCATATCACTCACCATCTATATCCTAATATCACGGCTTTCAACTGCTGAAGTTGGGTGCTCCTGCGGCTGTAAATTCATTTTGGGTGGGTCCATCTAGTTCCCTCTGGATTTTCTCATCAGTCGAAAGGCACAGAAAACTCTGCTGGACCGCAGTGTTGACTTCTGTGGGTCTGATTTCTGTGAAGCCATTCTATCGTTGTTGTTTATATTGATGCTTGCTTGCTGGCTTACGGACGAATCTTTGCAAATGGCAGCTCGAGATTCTGTAATTCAGCCTTCAAACGTTGCTCTCATGACGTTATGCCCAGACCAATCAGTGGCCTGCAGTCTTTTGACGTCACATTTTCAGGTTGGTACGGCACGCTTAGAACCACTCTAGAGTAGGTCTGAAAAATCGGGACTGAAACCGTTGCAGTTCCTAATGGAAAGGCGTACCGAACCGAACCGAACAGGGTCAAACAGGTACGAGTGGAAAAGGGCCATTAGTCTTAGTTCTGGGTCTCGGAACTAGGGTTGCACACAGTTGTCATTCTGACTTATGGACTCTCTTAATGGGACCACCCTCAAATGGTGCAACAGTGTGTGTTCCCTGAATGCCCACAACTTTGTAAACAGTTGGACCCCAAGCATCCTGGATCTTGTGTCTCCCTGAGGGTCTATGACGCAAGAACACCAACTGACCAACATTTACAGGAGAACAGTATACTTTGTCATTTAGCAATGAAATCCTCTCAACAGCTCTCTACTCAGAATATTCTTTAGCTCGCTTGTGTGCCTGCCTAAGCCTCTCCTGATGTACTGACAACCACTCCTGCTTATTGTCTGACACACCTTCACGCCCTAGTAGTGCATCCACTGGAAGACGAGGTTTCACCCCAAAGAGCGGGAAATAGGGTGAGTGTCCTGTCGTGGAATGAGTAGCGACATTGTAGGCATACGCTAACTCCGGAAGGTACTCTGGCCAATGCTTCTTTCTCTCTGGTGATAGTGTTGTCAGTAAATCATAAAGTGTTGTGTTGTATCTCTTGCACTGAGCATTACCCTGTGACCAGTAAGGAGTCATTCTGGTCTTTTTAACACCATATAGTTTGCACAATTCTGCTATAACCTCACTCTCAAAATTTCTTCCCTGGTCTGAGTGCAGTCTTTCAGGCACTCCATACTTCATGACTCATTCCCTCAGCAAAACTTTAGCTGTTGTGTCAGCTTTCTGATTCTTAGTAGGATAAGCCTGTATGAACTTGGTGAACACATCAGTAACCCCAAGGACATTTTTACATCCGTCAGAAGCTGGCTCTAGCAGTGTAAAATCAACAGCTACAATCTCTAAGGGTTGGGAGGCCAGAAAAGCTTGAACCAGGGCATGGACCTTTGGCTGAAGCATCTTAGTTAAAACACATCTCTCACAGTTTTTAACCTAGTTTTCCACATCCTCATATAACCCTACACAGAAACATCTCTCCTTTAACAGGTTTACGGTGCACTCTATGCCTTGGTGTCCCATGTTACTGTGAACACTCTCCAAGACCTGATCCTTCAGACATGCAGGCAGAAGTAACTGCCACACCTGATCATGACGTGGATCTGATACCACCCTATACAACAAGCCCTCTTTCTCCTGTATACTATTCCAACGTTTTAACAAACTTTTCACTGGGGGAGACAGGACTGACCTTTCTTTAGAGCTTGCCCTTCTCCTTTGATCCCAAAAAGTTCTGAACTCTCTGAAAGTGGTGTCACTGTTTCGAAAAGCTATTATCTCATCTCTGGTATAACCAGGCAGGGAGTGAGTGTTGCCTTGCCTGCTTAACTCACTGGAACCTGACTCTACTGCACAAATCTGCCTCACTCTGTAGCACTCCGGACTTTTCGTGACAAGTTCAGGATTAAGAACTGTCCCTCGCCTCAATAAATTACAAACAGCAATGCAGTCATCATACTCTGAATCTGGATCTGTTTCAGGCTCCGCTGCAAACTCCTGCCTAGACAGGGCATCAGCGGTGGCATTACTGCTGCCAGGGCGATATCTTGCTTCAAAATCAAAGACTGAGAGCTGAGTGACCCACCTCTGTTCTATAGCACCTAGCTTAGCTGTTTTGAGATGGCAAAGAAGACTGTTATCTGTTAGCACAACAAACTTGGAACCCAGCAAATATTCTCTAAATTTCTCTTTCACGGCCCATTTTAAAGCAAGCAACTCAAGCTTCATGCTACTGTAGTTGTGGTCATTTTCCTCAGCTTGACATAGCCTATGGCTTGCATAAGCTATGACGTGCTTAGTGTCATCCTGCTGCTGATACAATACAGTACCTAACACATATTGGCTGGCATCTGTCTCAACTATGAAGCGCTGTGTGAAGTCAGCAAAACCCAAAATGGGAGCAGAAGTAAGTTTCTTCTTTAACTGTTCAAGTGCTGAGTTACACTCAAGAGTTCACAAAGCACTCTACCGGTGACCTGAAATGGCTGTTTTCTTTACTCCTGAACATTTGTTGACTAAGTCATGTAGTGGCCCAGCAATCTGTGAGAATCCTTGAATGAATCTCCGGTAATAACTACAGAATCCCAAAAATGATTGAAGCTCCTTAGCAATGGTTGGGACCTTCCAGCATTTTACAGCAGAAATCTTGCATGGGTCAGTGGCAACACCCTCAGCAGACACTTCATGACCCAGAGACCTTACTGACTTCTGAAGAAAAGCACACTTCTGCAAATTCACTTTAAGACCAGTTTCAGTCAAACCTCTTAAACACAGTCTCGACTCTCCAAATGTTGTTCAAATGTCTCTGAGAAAACTAAAATGTCATCTAGGTACACTAGGAGTATTTGAAAAATGAGATCGCTCATAGTAACCTGCGTAAGTCTCTGAAATGTAGTGGGTCCATTACAGACTCCAAAAGGCATCCTCACATATTCATAGAGACCAAATGGTGTAGTGAAGGCTGTCTTGGGCCTATTTCTCTTAAGCATGGCTACCTGGTGATATCCACACGCTAAATCAATGGTTGGGAAGAATTTTGCCCCTCTCAATACATCAAAACTCTCATCGGTCCTTGGAAGTTGAAGAGCATCACGCCTAGTCTTTGTGTTGAGTTTCCTGAAATCCACACACAGCCTCAGACTACCATCTGCCTTCCTGACCAACATGATGGGTGAAGCGTATGGACTGGAATTCTCTTGATAAGTCCTTTTTTCAACAGTTTACAAATGTGCTCTCTGACTTCATTGTACTGTGTGGGTAGGATTCGTCTGTATGGCTGCGTCATCTGTTAGGTGTATTTCATGTTTTACTTTCCCGGTGTAACCCAAGTCTTCATCTTCAGTTGCAAACACAAACGAGTATTTTTCTAGAAGTAAGGCTAACTGCGCTTTCTGTTCTGGGGTACCACTCACATTGAGCTGGCCTACGATGGACTGGACATTTTTAGGTGGTTCAGGATGGTTACTGAGACTGACTTCATCTGTATCTGCTGAGATTCTCTGAAACAATGGTTAGCACTGTGGCAGCACAGTAAGAAGGTCATGGGATCAATTCCACCCCTGACCATTGTGGGTTCGATCCCACAACCCCTGACCATCGGTGACCCTTCTGTGTGGAGTTTACAAGTTCTCCCTGTGTCTGCGTGGGTTTAGCCCGGGTACTTCAGTTTCCTCCCACAGGCCAAAAACATGCAAGTTAGGTTAATTGGAGACTCTGAAGTGGCCCTAGGTGTGAATGCGTGTGTGAATGGTGAAGGGATTGGCACCATACAAATGGCTGCCTCATCCATCCAGGTGGATGCCCTGTAATTTCCCTCTGGGGATTAATAAAGTATACAAAATACAAATACAACCCCCCCCCCAAAAAAAAAACCAAAACAAAAAACCCTGTACTTCACAGTGCTTATCACTTTTCACACTGTCAACACCAGTTAAAACCCTTAGTTTTGTCCTTGACTTTAACCAGATGTCTTCATCAGACAAGTTCATGACTGGGACAGGGAATGCATGTGTCTCAGATGTCACTAAGGTGGGTACAACTAAACCACCAGGTAAAGGTGCATTTGCGGGCTCTAATACCAGTAAGGTGTCCTTCTCCGCTACAGTCCTAAGTTCCGTAGCCATAACAGTAACAGCAGATGCAGTGGGTACATGTACAATATCTTTTCCAGCTACTCTAGCAAAAGAGAGTCAGTCTGCTACACTAACAGTCTGCAGTCGTTGGAAAGCCTCTCCAGTTTGAGTCAAGTCCACCCTTCATTGTGGTATTGGACTCTGTGTGCACAAGTTCTCTTCATTTTTTAAATCACATTCATACCTATGAGACCTGAAACAGAAGAAGAGCGTGCTGTCTTTGACTATTAGAAAACCTCTCTCAGGGATTGTCAAACCCATGGCCTCTACTTCAAGCTCTACATAACCCACATAGGGTCTGTCTAATCCATTAGCTGCAGTGACCTTTAACAATTCAAATGCCGAATGAACAGTATTGTCCCTCTCTGTCCAGTGTTTTTTGAAGAAACTCATTGATATCGTACTGATCTGGCTCCCAGTGTCAAGTAGGCATGTGACTGTAACACCCTGAAGTTTCACCTCAACAGTTTTACATTCTCCTATTGCACGTTCTAAAATGGTACTCCTGTCTAGTGTTTCTTTAAGTGAGCCAATGGCTTACCCTCAAATTGTTTGGCTCATGACAACCAAGGGTGCAAGTTTTCCCTGTGCTACAGAAGAACCAGGTATAGTATCATCTTGAACAGGTTTGGTCTGCAGACACTTTCAAGCAATCTGTCCTATACCCCTACACTTGAAACAGATAGGTTGACCATCTGGTATAAACTTAGGCTGTGTCCTGACCTGTGGCTTGGACCCTTGGAATGTCTGAGGTGAGCTGAGTCTACACATCTCACTCACTGTACTAGCTAGCTCAGCCAGTGCTATGCTTAATTCAGCGAACTGTTTTTCTTGGTGAGCAACTGCTCTCTGGACATCACCTAATACTGTATGTTGTCGGTAATCTGTCTTCATCACCTGGCACTGGACTTCTGAGGTCTCAAACTGAACTTGATGGTTTCTGACAACTCTAGAACGCTGTGACCTGTTATCTTCCAGTTCCCTGAGGAGGAGTTCATTCCTCACATCCAGTAGGCTAAAGTCTGGCCTATCGTTAACCATTTTTCTGAGTTCATGTTTCAGGGTGGTGTCTCTCAAACCCTCAATAAACTGGTCACTAAGAATAGTTGTAGCATAATATTTAATTATAAGATACAAAGATTATTTAACTTATTCAGAGGTGTGTGTGTGGGTGTGGGGACAGGTTTACACAGTCACCACACCACTCATCAAATAAGAGAGTAAAACACTCATTTACGGCACCAGTCCAACTTCTTGGACAATTTATTATTAATTAATCTTTATACCTTCAATCAATCTGTCTCAAATATTTGTGAATTCTACTGCCGTGACCCAGAAAAGCGCACATGCAAAAAGAAATCAAGTACAACTTCTCTCTACCGCTAATAAGTTTATTAATGAAACCCAGGTCAAATGACATTACATTCCAAGGAGTTGTAAGCAGGTTCAAATGATCAACAGGTGTCAAATATCATTTTCATTGTTAATGGATTCCTGAACAGACAGTCCATGTTAAACCTTTGTGGAACCAAGAGGAACCAGATTTTGAATTTGCAACAGTGAGGCAATGGAAAACTGAAATAACTGTAACAAAATATGAATAAAATGGGATGCAATTTTATGGACAAAATGACATAAGCTGATTATATGAACAAAAAAAAGGGATTCTGAGTTACTCTATGAAGAAAGAAACGGAGGTTTATGGAAAAGAGAATATTAATTTTCCTTCAGCTTCTAGTTCTTATTGTAGCTTATGGACTAGACTTTAACATGAAAATTGGCTATGTTCAATGATAATTAGACATCACATTTAGCCCAGCAGAGAGTGAATGGGAGTCTGACTTACGAACAGCAGTATCTCCAGATACCCAGCGGTGGTCTTGCACCAGCCGGTAGTAAAGGGTTCAGGAAAGGCTCAGCAGGTGTTCCCCAGGACAGCATTCAGGTCACAAGACTCAACCAGGGGGCGGCACGAGAGTGGAGCCGGTGGAGTAAGCGGCTGGCCCCACGGCAGGTGTGATGTCTTTTGGCAACCAGTCTGAAAATTTAGGACATCCACCTGCCGATAAAAGCCAAAGGCTGAAGGAAAATGGGAGTTAGGCCATTACACCCATGAGATCAGAGTTCTTCTGGCGTCGTGGTCCGTGAGTTAGGCATGACAAACGTCCAAAAACTCTATTAGTCCACTTTAACGGCAGGAAAAATCAAAGTCCAACAAAAAAAGGTTCAGTAGAATAAGCACGGCTTCTGAGCAGAGGGAAAGAGGCATTTTGAGAGTTTGACTCTCGTTAAGATTGAGCTCAAATTAAGACAGGAGGGTCTTGGCTCAGATGCAAGAAAAAAAAAAAAAACAGGAAAACTTAACAAAAGACAATTTTAAGAAGACTTTAGAAAAATTTGACGAAGACTAACACATGACTTAAGAAGACTGAAAAACACCCCAAAACTAACTGCCAGGGTGGTTCTGTCTGTGTTTAACTGAAGCGTGCTCCTGAGTCATAAAACTATGACTGGCAGCAGGACACACCAATTATCGGCTACCGTGAGAGATTCAATTGAACTAAGGGCTAATCAGCAAACAGTTCTTTGTCTGTAACCGACCAATAAAATGACAAGAAGGCGTCTTCTAACGGGGATGGCCTGGTGATTGGCTGGTACCAGTCAGATGATAGACAACAGGATTTCAGTACACATACACATTTTTAACTGTGAAATTCATTATATACTCAATATGAAATCTAATCTAACTTCAGTGATTCATGACTAATATTCAGTGACTAGGTACTTTCGTAAACGTGACCTTATATAATCAACACACATCAAAATAATGTTCATGTACACATTTCAAACATGCAATCACATTTCAATCAAGGATTAATGAAAACATTCCGAACCCAATATTGTCCATCATAGAGGAAATCATCTTCTCAGTGTTCTGAGCAGTGTTCCTGGAAAAATAGTCTTGAGGAGTAAGAATTATTTCAGTAGAGAAAGCTAAAGACCCAAGGTGAATAAACCACATCCATGAATTAACAGAAGTAATGTAAACATGTTCCGTAGATGTCCACCAGGGGGTAATGTTGAGCTGTGAATAATTTTTAGGGACTCGAATGCAGTGGAGGAGTCTGTAAAATTTCTCTGAGATTGTTGAGCCGTAAAACTGCCTGGTTAAGGAGGAAACTTCGGGATTTATGGCTGGTAGAAGAATCGTTCCTGGCATAAAATGGGCTCCTTATCTGCCCCTCTTCCCAATGGAATGTGTTTTTCACTGGGGCCCTCAGGTGAAGGTAAATAGCTCTGGTCCAGTAATTTTGGATGAAACAAATAATTCTTTAAGGTGGAAAGTCGATTTTATAGATGAGCCAAAGGAAGCTGATGCTACATATCCCTCCTTGGTATCGATGGTGAGCTTCGGTCAGCATTGATACACATCCTTGGCAGCTGATTCCAATTGGCAACTCTTGACCTAAATGGTAGGCTAAAGGTTTTGATGTCCATAAGCTCTAGCTTGTAAACAAAATCTATTCCTGAGTACAGATCTTTGAATTTGGTTTACTGAAAAACTTTTAGAAATTTCCAAAAATAATTTGAATATGACCAAACATAAAAACTGTAAAATTGTCTGGAACATACTAAAATGTTATATATGTCTGGAAAGACTGAAAAATTCTGGTACAAAAGTACAACGATAAAAAGTATGTCATTTTACATACCTGAGGTAAATGATTTGGTTTACAATAGAGCAGCTACTAAAATTCAAAAATAGTTTGTATATGCACAAAAATCTAGCTAGGGTGTAAAGATTATATAATTTGGGTTGTATATACGCATGCATATAAACTCAAAAATTCTAGGAGTAAAGATCAAAAGAAAAGTACAAAACAAAACAAAATTTTTTTTATTGCTTATATTTGAGGTAGAGGTTTAGGCTAGGCAATATTGAGGTAACTCGGGGAGGTTCACATGGGGTCCATTTAGCAGACTCGCCTGTGGTTCCACTGCTACAACTTTGATGGATAGTTCGTCTAGACCATAGGTGTCAAACTCATTCCACGGAGGGCCAAGACCCTGCAGGTTTTACCACCACCCAGTGTCTTCAACAGGTGATTTCACTGAATTTCTTCTCACTGATTGCTGATCAGTGAAAACACCTGCTGAAGACACTGGATGGAAGTAAAACATGCAGGGTCTTGGCCCTCCATGGAATGAGTTTGACACCCCTGGTCTAGACCAAGAATCTCCTTTTCAGGAAAGAGGTTCTCAATGTTGGGACTAGGGTCTAGGTCTTGGCGTCTGAAACTATGCCTCGTACTAGTAGCCAAATGGTTGAGTTGGTCTTGTAGGGCTCTAGTTCGCCAGAGGTAGGTACCGGCTGTGCCAAATGTCAGGAAGTACCCAAAAATGACCATGCACATGAGCACTGCATCTGGTACCAACCAGGAGTGTGAAATGGGATGGCGTAGTGGGTTAGGGTTTGGCTCAAGGACTTGGAGCTCATTGCCTATTGGGGATAAGTCAACAACTTGAGGACCTTCAAAGGTGACTTTGTCCACAATCTCAGTGCTGAGTTGAAGCGCTTACTTAGAGAAGAAATCGGACACATCGACACTACCATTGTATCGGTCAGTGCTGAGGTAATACAGGGCCAAATCGCCGACATGAAAAAGTGAGCCTTTAGGAACTTGAACCCAAAAGGTGTTGGAAGGAAGTGTGATCTGGGAAAACGTGTCATTGGAAGGAAGTGTGATCTGGGAAAACGTGTCATGTTGGTTGTAGGTGACGGTAGCAGATTGAATTGGGGTGTTAACAAGCCACCAGTTTCTGATGATGTGGGACTGTGTGGTGGTCACTTGAGATCGAGGGGTGAGGACAGTGGGACAAGTCATGTCCTGAGAGGATGCTTGGATCCCACAGATGCCTCCGGTGCTATCCTTAAGAAAAGGTTTACTACTATACAGATAGTGGACATCCCTGGTGAGACTGCACATGCGTAGGTTTGGGACCAAGTAAAGGCGAGGGCTGTTGTCATGGTACACCGCTACTGAAGGGGTTTTGACCTTGACATGAGTGTCCTGCTTCCAAATCCCAACATTGACAACCTTCTTCAACCGGTAGAAATGCGACCAAGTATACCTGAGGCTGATCGTTAGCTAACAGTTTTCTATAGGGCGCAGGCAAGATTTTATGTTTATTTATTGACTAATGGAACAGTGTTGTCCCCAACATGGGGGTTTTATGAGCTTTGATCTGATTGCAATAGACCCATTTGGAGATGGGGTCCTGGCGACCTTTGCGTATTTTTGATTTGGTACACGACTGACAAGAGTTTATCTGTGATTGTGTATGGACCAGTCCACCTGGGGAGGAATTTCCGAGCGAGTTTTCCTGCCTGTGCGTTGGCCTGTCCTGTTTGAGGGATGAAGGAGTAGTAGAAAACTTTATCTCCCACTTGGAGTTCGTCATGGGATGCTTTCTGGTCATAGTATGCTTTGCATCCTTCAGCCGATTGGTTCAAATGTTTTTGGGCAAATACAAAAGTCTTTTGGAGATGTTTGGTCAGGTCAGTCATGTATTGGTGGGCAGTGTAAGCTTTGGCGACACTGGCCTCTCAAGGTTGGTAGAGCAAATGCAGGGGCAAAGTCATTTGCCAGTCTGTCATCATTTCAAAAGGTGAGACCCCAGTAGCTTCATGGGGTGTGGCTCGGATGGCAATCAAGACCAGGGGGAGTTTTACATCCCAATCTTTTTGGTGTGGTGAAACATACTGTACTCCTTCATTATGTTGATCACAGTTTGGTGGGCTCTTCCAACCTGTCCCGAGGATTGTGGGTGGTGGCTAATATGGAAGTTAGCTTTAACTCCCAAGGTTTCCCACAGCTGTTGCATAACTTCAGCGGTGAAATGGGTGCAGCGGTCAGAATTGATTTGGCTTGGCAGACCAAATCTTGAGAATACATGGTTCATGAACAAGTAGGCCGTGGTTTCTGCCATTTCTGTCATTAAGAGCAGGCAAACACTCGACCCATTTGGTGAAGGCACATGTGACCATGAGGAAGTATTTGTTCCCTCTGGCTGACCGTGGAAGGGGACCTACCCAGTCAATTTGGAGGTCAGACCATGGGAATGATATGCCTCTTTTCTGTAGGGGTGCTCGGTGAATTGGATTGGTTGGTTGTAAACTGGCAGCAGACAAGACATCCCTTGTTGTAGTCCGCTACATCCCTTCGCATGTTTGGTCAATATGCCACTTGTTTGAGAGTGTTGTATGTTGCTTTGACGCCTTTGTGTCCTGCAGCTGGGAGATCGTGGGCATGAACAATCATTACCCCCCTCTGGTTGCGAGGGACCACAAGTGCAGGAGCAGGGAGTTCATCGGAAACATGAAGAATGCCATTGCGCAGCTGCAGAGAAGATTGTGCGCCATAAAGTGGCTTCAATCCTGAAATGTCAGCGAGATCTGAGTCGGATGGTGCACTGAGTTTGGACAAGATTGGACAAGATGGTGCCTGTGTTTGGCCTGGCGACTGCCTCTCTTCATCTGTGTTGTCTATCTCTGTTTGTCATTTTTGTTGTTTTATCAATCCTATCACTAACTGAATGTGTGTTCGCTACACAGAGATATGATCGACAGTCATTGTACCAGATTAAACTGTCTATGGAAAGATCATTTGACTCTTGGGAGGGCTACAGACAAACTTTTCCACCCCCGTTTGTGTGTTCTCCCTCCTGACTTGAGTACTGGCATATCTTTGTGAGCTGCCATCCTGGTAAGCCTGGGAAGAAGCCCAGGAGACGGGGTTGCAGAGCTGGCTGTCAAGCTAAGAGTAGACGAGCCCTTCGGACTGAGGGTTTGTAGTCTGGTCACCGTGAATGTACCTGATGTCTGCTGCAGGTTCCCATCCAGGACGTGACTATGGATGCTCCTCTGCAGCTGCTGGATTGCTCTCCCGTCTAACACTTATGTCCAGGACGCTTGTGGACAGGATCATGGTCTTGCCATCAGGGTCTCGAGTTGTCCTGCCTGACCGGAGGCTGACCACCCTGCGCAGCTGGAAGTCACGTGACCGCGTCAGGTGCTTGCTGTCAGTTTCACTCTGATCAGCTGTGAGCGCAGCTGAGCTGTCACCCATCCAGATGGCATTGCTCAATCCTTTCTCCATTTCCAACACATCCCTCACTCTTAATGAACTTTTCTTGAGGGAGGATATGGATTTTATGTTCCTGGTGGAAAAGTGGCAGAGAGAAAATGAGTTTGTCATATGGGTGAGACGCCGTGTTATCCGGCGCTCAGGCCATATTCCTCCTCAGCCCAGCTCTTATTGTGACAGCGTCTCAGCGGGCTCCCAGCTGTCAAGCTCTACGGGACGGCTGGAGCTCAATTACCTCTCATCAGCTGAGGCGCTGTCAACAAGTATAAAAGGGAGCAGCTCCGATCATTCGGGGCTGTGACCTCGCACCATTATCCACGCTCTTCTCCGGCGTGGGTAAGGCTGGAACCCCTTCGTCTGGTGCCAGCCACCCGCTCGTCATTCAGCATTGTGTGTAAGTGTTTATCCTTGTATGATCATTTGTGTTTTGGCCCCACGAGGCCCTGTTCCTTTGTTCCTTTTCCCTTATTATAATAAACATTGCAAACTCACTGGTCTGCCCTTGGCTCTCATTGGCTCGCGAGAGCCATACGTAACAGTAGGTCACAGCCAAGTGAGTTGCCGGTGGCCGTGAGTTTGCTGTTTTGGACTTTGTTCTTCCCGGTCTGGGTGTCAACGCTGGGAGTATGCCGACTCCCAGGAACCACGCTCGGCGCTTGGGCAACGAGCTAGCTAGCGCCCTGGAGTACGTCGACGGGACGCTCTTCACCGCCAGTCTCTACGACGACCCAAACCAAATCCGCTGGCACCTAGACTACGCTGAGGCTCTTCTCAACAATCTTCCTTGCTACACCGACCACCCTGAAGTCTGCGCGAGGAGAAAGGACGTCGCCGCACAGCGAGAGATACTGCAGGAGATACTGCAGGAAGAGATACTGCAGGAAGCCGAAGAGCAGGAGACGTCACCCCTCGCTTCAGGAACCCGCTAGACTACGCCTAGACTACGCTGAGGCTCTTCTCAACAATCTTCCTTGCTACACCGACCACCCTGAAGTCTGCGCGAGGAGAAAGGACGTCGCCGCACAGCGAGAGATACTGCAGGAGATACTGCAGGAAGAGATACTGCAGGAAGCCGAAGAGCAGGAGACGTCACCCCTCGCTTCAGGAACCCGCTCCTGCCTCCGCTCCGGCCCGGGAGTTTGCGCCCTCCAGAGGTCTTTCCCCATCGGGCGTGACGTCACTTGGGTTTCCCCCTGAGGAGCTGCAGCGGACTGCTGTTAAGACCCGAGACCGAGTGACAGCTGCTCACTCCGCTGTTTGTCTGCCTGGTCAACCTCAGCATGAATCCCGTCCGGACCCAGCTCCGGGTCGCCGCAAGGGCTCAATCCCTCGCATAGCTGCCTCTCCTGCACCTCGTCAGAGGGGATTTCCCGCAGCCTTGTCTCCCCCCGGGCCATCTCCCGCTCTCCCGTCAGCGTCCCGTGCTCGGCTCACTTCGGCTGTCGCCCCCTTCTCCTCGACGCATTTCCCGGCCGCTGTGTGTGCTCCGAGTCCAGCCCTGGCGAGTCCCGTCCCGGAACCATCTCCAGCGGATCCACCTCGTCCTTCCAGGAGGCCCGCTGTCACCGTCCGGTGGGGAAAGGGAGGAGCAACGTCCGCTACAGCAGGCACCACTCAACCTTCAGGAGACAGGCAAGTCCAGATTCACTCACACACTCGTTATTGTGATTTGCTCTGTCAGACCCCTGGAGGTGGAGTTCGGGGTTCGCAGCTCCCCGAGCTCCCACCACCTGCTGTGGCTGTAATTATTAATCCCGCATCCTCTGTGTCTCCCTCCGCTGAGCGGTCCTCGATGCCAGACCAACGTCGCTGGATGAGGAGGGGGCCTGTGGTTCTGGAGAGCCTGGTTCCAGTTCCGCAGCCACGTCGTGGGCGGAGGAGGAGGGCGGACTGCAGCGTGGAACCTGCGCCGACGAGGAAGCGTCCCTGGGGCTCCACGGACGAGTGGTCCGGTCCAGCGGGTCAAGGTTCTCCTGCCACCATGCCATGTGGGCCATTGGCGTGGGCACCAGTGCCAGAGGACTCGCAAGCTGCACATACCATCATGCCAGCTGCGGAGCCCAACGCAGCTGAGTGGGAGCCTGAAGACGACCTCCTGATGCTTGAACCTGGATCTTCGCAGTCCTGGATGGCATCAGAACCTGAGATCAGGCAAGTGCTCTACTTTATCTTTCTCCTTCTCATTTTAGAGCATTTTAGCCTGTCTCTAGGGGAGATGAGCCGGGTGCAGCCGTTCGCTGCATCCGAGCTTGTCTCGCTGGGTTCTGGCGCTGCCGGTGATCCTGATCCCAGTTCTTTTCTCTCTCCTGAGCCTTCTCCCAGGGTCGCCGGCGAGGAGCTGCTATCGCTCGCGGTGCCACAGGTTCCTGGTTCGGGATTGGAGGTCGGTTCTGGTGCGGCGACGACCCAATCGGGGTCCGACGTGGGTTCTACCGAGATCCAATCGGGGTCCGTCACAGGAGCAGCCGTGATCCTATCGGGGTGCTATGCGGGCGCTACAGAGACTCAATCGGGGTCCAACGTGGGTGCGGCACCAGCGATATCCAGGTCCGGTGAGGGAGCTGCAGATCCCCTGCCATCGGACATTGGACCGGCTCATCATCATCTTCTTTCCCTTCTACTTCATCGTCATCTGATTCACCTTCATCTTTCCCTCAAGCTTCCTCCACCTGGGCCCATATGGACCTCTCACTTTAGGCCCGGCTCGCCCTCATTGTCTGTCTTCACAGGGAAGCCGTTGCCCCTCTCTCCCCTACAGGCCTGGTGGCTGAGCGATGCGGGTCGGCCGCCAGAGGGTCTGCCGTGCCCATTCGGCTCTTTGGTGCGGCCGCCCGACCCACTGGACTTCCTGTTCGGCAATCTGGTCTGGCTGCCCGAGAGACTGTGTTTTCTGGCCTGGGATTTGGGTAGGCCGCCTGAACTTTTCCTTTCACCCCTGTTGGCGGTTTGGACGCTGGGTGCGGGGAGACCCCCCGAACTGAATTTTCTCTGCTGTGCTTAGTCTTTGTGTTTTTGGGTGGGTGCAGCCATGTAATCCCTTGTTATTGCTTCGCGTTCAGCGTGCCTTTTTTTTTTTTTTCTCTCTCTTCCCCTCCTGTTTGAGGGATGCCTGTACTTATTAGATTTCACCCTTAGGAGTCTTTCCTCTCATTTTATGGTCTCCTGGGTTGTTTTCCTTTGAATTTGTCTGTACATTATTATTCTTGACTGTAGAGTATTGTGGGGTTTTTTCCCTGTGCCTCAGTCTCTGTTTTTGCCACATTTATCCTCTGCCTAGTAGTGTTTTTTTTTTTTTTCTATCCGTCCGCATATTGTTGCCTATGGAGTATTGTGGTTTTTTTTTTCCTGTATTCTCTGCTATTGCCACATTATCCTCTGCCTAAGTAGTGGTCCTTTTTTTTCCGTCCTCATGTTGTTGTCTATGGAGTATTGTGTGGGGGGGGGTTTTCCCCTCATACTCGGTATTGTTTCTTTGTTGATTGCTGATGTTTTTCCTTTTTGGTTCTCTCCCTCCTGGCCTGCACCCCATCCGCCCACCCTAGGTGGGGTGGGGGGGGCTTGGGTGTTACTTGCCGTTCGGAGCCCGACCGTAAGGGGGGGGCTGTGTCATATGGGTGAGACGCCGTGTTATCCGGCGCTCAGGCCATATTCCTCCTCAGCCCAGCTCTTATTGTGACAGCGTCTCAGCGGGCTCCCAGCTGTCAAGCTCTACGGGATGGCTGGAGCCCAATTACCTCTCATCAGCTGAGGCACTGTCAACCAGTATAAAAGGGAGCAGCTCCGATCATTCGGGGCTGTGACCTTGCACCATTATCCATGCTCTTCTCCGGCGTAGGTAAGGCTGGAACCCCTTCGTCTGGTGCCAGCCACCCGCTCGTCATTCAGCATTGTGTGTAAGTGTTTATCCTTGTATGATCATTTGTGTTTTGGCCCCACGAGGCCCTGTTCCTTTGTTCCTTTTCCCTTATTATAATAAACATCGCAAACTCACTGGTCTGCCCTTGGCTGTCATTGTATGGCTCGCGAGAGCCATACGTAACAGAGTTTTTCCACCTGAAGGAGCTCTGTCCCCTGCCTGCTCTGTTACTGGGACTCCCCGGATTGCACAACGTGGTGGAGGACTCACTGTTGTATACCGGGACAGCCACCTGTGCAGACTGGTAAACTCTGAGCCCTTCTCCTCCTTTGAGTCTCAGATAATAAAAGTTGGGATCTTTAATGCCTTTTACTGTGTTTTAATCTACCGTCCTCCTGGTCCTGAAAGAGTCTTTCTTATGGATTTTACAGACTTTTTATCTTCTCTTATTAAACTGGAGAGGGTTTTAATCATTGGTGATTTTAACATTCATATTGATGATGTTCCCCTTTTTTGAAAAAAAAAAGGGGACCGGAGGGTGTGCTCCACCTTTAGAGGGATCACACTCCTCAGCCTCCCTGGGAAGGTCTATGCCAAGGTACTGGAGAGGAGAGTCCGGCCGTTGGTCGAACCTCGGATTCAGGATGAGCAATGTGGTTTTCATCCTGGCCATGGCACATCGGACCAGCTCTTTGTGAGAATTTAGTTCGTATTGCCAACTCTCGGTTGGAGTCATTCCCAGTGAGAGTTGGACTCCGCCAGGGCTGCCCTTTGTCACTGATCCTGTTCATAATTTTTATGGACAGGATTTCTAGGCGCAGCCAGGGAATGGGGGGTGTCATGCTTGGTGACCACAGGATCTCATCTCTGTTGTTTGCAGATGATGTTGTCCTGTTGGCTTCATCCAGCAATGACCTATAGCTCTTGCTGGGACAGTTTGCCGCTGCGTGTGAAGCGGCTGGGATGAGAATCAGCACCTCCAAGTCTGAGTCCATGGTCCTCAGCCGGAAAAAGGTGGATTGTCCTCTCTGGGTTGGGGACAGGCTCCTGCCCCAAGTGGAGGAGCTTAAGTATCTTGGGGTCTTGTTCACGAGTGAGGGGAAAATGGAGCGAGAGATTGACAGACGGATTGGAGCAGCATCTGCAGTGATGCAGACATTGTACCGGTCTGTTGTGGTGAAGAGG
Source organism: Pholidichthys leucotaenia (assembly GCA_020510985.1). Classification (NCBI taxonomy): domain Eukaryota; kingdom Metazoa; phylum Chordata; class Actinopteri; order Cichliformes; family Pholidichthyidae; genus Pholidichthys; species Pholidichthys leucotaenia. Next base: position 137,947,053 of record CM035849.1, on the reverse strand, counting down.
GAGCTTAGTTCTAAGGCAAAGCTGTTGATTTACCAGTCAATCTACGTTCCTACTCTCACCTATGGTCACGAGCTTTGGGTAATGACCGAAAGAACAAGATCGCGGATACAAGCGGCTGAAATGAGCTTTCTCCGTAGGATTGCTGGACTCACCCTCAGAGATAGGGTGAGGAGCTCAGTCATTCAGGAGAGGCTCAGAGTAGAACCGCTACTCCTCCACATTGAAAGGAGTCAGTTGAGGTGGTATGGGCATCTGATCAGGATGCCTCCTGGACGCCTCCCACTTGAGGTGTTTCAGGCACGTCCCACTGGGAGGAGACCCCAGGGCAGACCCAGGACTCGGTGGAGAGACTATGTCTCCCAGCTGGTCTGGGAACGCCTTGGTATCCTCTCTGAAGAGCTGGAGCAGGTGGCTGGGGAGAGGGAAGTCTGGGCTTCTCTGCTTGAACTGCTGCCTCCGTGACCCGGACCTCCGGAAAAGCGGTAGAAGATGGATGGATGGATATTGATGATGTTACATGTAACACAGCTGTTGACTTTTTATCCATCACTCATTTTTATAACCTCATCCAGCATGTTTGAGGCCCTACACATGCTAAGGGTCATACCTTGGACCTTGTTTTTTCTTTGGGCTTGAATATTGAAAATGTGTGTGCGGATGACTTCCAGATCAGTGATCACAGCTGTGTGCTTTTTAATGTTAACTTCCCTGTGAATCCTCCCCCTCTGAAAATGGCAGCAAAAAAGGCGGATTATTAACCAAGAGGCAGCAAATGACTTCTCTGATTTGTTTGAGCCACACTTACTGATGGGAATTAAAGATCCTGATGCCTTCACTCAGACATTAGACAGCTGCTGTATGGCTATTTTAGACAAAGTGGCACCAGTGAAATCTGTCCTTGCTTCTCCTAAAAAGTCTCATCCCGGGATAAATGTCTCCATTCGATCCTTTAGAAGAAACTGTCGTAAGGTAGAACACTTATGGAAATCCACCTAATTGGAGGTTCACAGATTCCATTTAAGGGAACTTAGAGCCTCTTTAAATGACATGTTGAGGGATGCCAGGAATCAGTATTTTTCAAAAATAATTCTCACAAATAAGAAAAATCCTAGAGTCTTATTTGACACAATTAACACTCTTGTCTCACCTACTGCCTCTCTAATCCCTTTGTTCTGTAAAGCAGACAGTAACAAATTTCTTAATTTCTTTGTTGATAAGATCAGAGATATCAGGGAAAACATTTTGCCATCATCTTCTCTTAACTGTGCCAATGTTATGCCTTCACCTTGTACTTGGTCCACCTTTAATCCAGTGACCTTTCAGGACACCCCGGCTCTGCTGCAGAAGATGAAACCCTCCTCTTCCCCTGCTGATGTTCTCCCTACTAAGCTGTTTTTAGCTGTTTTTGAGTCAATTGGTCCTTCAGTTGTTGAACTGATAAACATTTCACTTTCAGCTGGTGTGGTTTCCAGCTCCTTCAAACATGCAGTGGTTGAACCAACTCTTAAGAAGCTGAGCTTGGATCCATCACAGCCAAATAATTATAGGCCAATCTCTAATCTCCCTTTCATATCAAAAATTCTGGAAAAGGTAGTAGCTGAGCAGCTTATGTCATTTTTGGCAAATTGTAATATCATAGATAAATTTCATCCGGGCTTCCGGAAAAATCATTCTACCAAAACAGCTTTAGTCAGAGTCTCCAGTGACATTATGATGGCAGCTGACACTGGTAAATACACAGTTCTGTTTTTATTGGATCTTTCTTCTGCCTTTGATACTGTTGATCACTGTATAATGATCAACAGACTCAACAAACTAGGGCTGTCTGGTTTTGTTTTAAAATGGTTCTCATCATACCTCACCGGAAGAACCTTTAACGTGTCCGTGATTCAGATCTTTTCTGAAATAGCACAGTATTCATGTGGGGTACCACAAGGCTCAGTTTTAGGACCCATTTTATTTCTAATATACATTTTGCCACTGGGATGGATAATTAGCCAGTTCAAAGGTATTTCTTATCATCTTTACGCTGATGATGATGAAAATAATAAGATGGCGGCACGCTCGGACGCTGTGGCACCTCTAGGCATCAGTGAGTGTGAGAGTTTTGATCATCCCAGAAGGACATTTTGTAAAACTTACAACCGTGAGACCTTATTAAACATCAAGGTACTGCACGCTGCAAGAATTGCGGCGCTCGGTTGTGACTTGGACATTCTATGCCAGCATGGAATACTGTCGGAGATTCCGCTGGCAGCTACCCGGGAAAGGAGAAGGCGTAAGCGGAGCGAACGCAAGCAAAAGCGAGGAAAAAGGGCCGGGATTCATGCTAGGCTAAAGGCTAACCCCTCCAGACCAGCAGTATCGTCGCTCCTTCTCTCCAATGTCCGCTCCCTCGACAACAAGCTGGACGAGCTGCGTCTGCTGAGAGAAACCCGGAGAGAGTGGAGGGACTGCTGTGTGCTTGCGTTCACGGGACATGGCTCCACGACAACATCCCTGACGCGGCCATTCAGCTGGAAGGGATGACATTGTTCCGGGCGGACAGAGAGGCTGCTAGCTCTGGTAAGAGCCGAGGGGGGGGCCTATGCATCTATATTAACAAGAACTGGTGCGTTAATGCCACGTTAGTATCTAAACACTGCTCTCTGTTGGCGGAGTTCCTTACTGTAAATTGTCGGCCATTTTATCTGCCGAGGGAATTCACCAACGTGTTTATAGCTGCTGTTTACATAGCTCCTAGTGCTAATGCTAAAGCTATTGTTAACGAGGCACTCGGAGAGCTGCATGATGCTATTAGTGAATTTCAAACTTCACACCCGAACAGTTTTGTGGTGGTTGCGGGGGATTTTAATCACACCAGTTTAAAGACTGTGCTCCCCAAGTTTAAACAATGTGTAGACTTTAAGACCAGAGGAGAGAATATGTTGGACTTGGTGTACACAAACTCTCCAGATGCTTATAAGGCAACACCTCGCCCCCACCTCGGCCATTCTGACCACCTATCTGTGATGCTGGTGCCTGCCTACAAACCTTTACTGAAGCGCAGCAGGCCAGTAGTGAAACAAATCAGGATTTGGCCAGAGGGTGCAACCTCAGCACTTAAAGACTGTTTTCTGCACACAGACTGGGAGGTCTTCAAAACAGCAGCCTCCCAGGAAGACAGGACAGATGTGGAGGAGTATGCTGAAACGGTCACCAGCTACATCGCCAAGTGCACAGAGGATGTCACTATAGTGAAGTCTATCACTGCACGGGGCAACTATAAGCCCTGGATGACTGCAGAGGTGCGTTCGCTGTGTGTGAGTGTGTCTTAAAATATGTTCTTTTTACTTATATGGATGCCGAGAGAAATGCAATTTCATCTTGCCTGCACTACAGTTGTATGTACAACAATATGACAGTAAAGGTTGATTTGATTTGTTTTGATGATATTCAGCTGTATTGCTCTTTTATAGAGTTTGAGTTTCACATGCTGTCATCTTTAACAAACTGCTTGTCTAATATCAAACAGTGGTTAAGTGCAAACTTTTTACAGCTTAACTCAGACAAGACAGAGACATTAATTATTGCTCCTGAAAACAAGATTCCACTTATTAAGCACCACATGGATACCCTAGGATCCTCTGTTCAGATGAGTCTTTGGAATCTTGGTGTTAGTTTTGACTCGGCTATGTCTCATGAGCACCACAGTAATCAATTAATTAGAGACTGTTTCTTCCATCTGAAGAATATTTCTAAGTTAAGAACCCTGGTGTCGAAGGCGGAACTTGAGATGATTATACATGCTTTTATGTCTTCTCGCTTAGACTATTGTAATAGTCTTTTTACCCGTCTGAGCCAAAAGCATCTTCAACGCCTCCAGGTTATTCAAAATTCGGCTGCTAGACTTTTAACTCACACTAAGAAAAGGGCTCACATTACACCAGTTTTAGCAGCACTTCACTGGCTCCCAGTTGGTTTTAAAAAATATAAATAAATATAAATCACCCTTGTTGTCATTCAACTGTACAACCAATTATGTACAGTAGAACGAGATTGTGTTTTACCTATCTACTGTGTTAATCACACACACCCCAAGTGCAGAATCAGAGGGCTGCTGCCATGCAAGGCGCCGCCACAAATTTCCCTCCTCCATTCCATTATTGATGAGCACCAAGCTGGACGGCAGGAAGTTCCACTTTTATATGGTCTTCGGCATGACCCGGCCGGGATTTGAACCCCTGCCTCCCGGGTGTGGGGCGGATGCTCTACCAGCTGAGCCACCACTCCGGTATGGGAGTTTAGTTTAGGATTCAATTTAAAATTTTAGTTCTTGTTTTTAGAGCTATTCATGACCAGGTCCCTAAATACATCACTGAGCTGCTTAAAGTGTACAACCCCTCACGGTCTCAGAGATCCTTGGATTAACATTTACTGGCTGTCCCTCAAACCTATTTTAAAACTCAAGGTGATAGAGCCTTTCAGTCAGTGGCACCAAAACTGTGGAATGCTCTACCACTGTCTTTGCGCTCAGTAGACTCTGTTGACGCTTTTAAAAAGCAGCTGAAGACACTTCTGTTTAAACAGGCTTTTTAGTTTGATTATGAATTATGGTTTTTATGTTATTAATGTCTTTATACCTGTTTTTAATGCCTTTATTGTTGTATTTGTGATTGTGTGTTTTATTTTATTTTATTGTGAAGCACTTTGTGATTCTTTTTGTGAGAAGTGCTATATAAATAAATTTTATTTACTTACTTACTTACTTACTTACTTGAGTACAGGATCCAAGAGATATTGTATCATTTTATGGCTTGCAGGGTCAAGGGCTTGAAGAGAGATAAGGTCAGCGTCAGAGAAAGAAGGGTCAACTGCTAGAGGGCCTGTGGGTTGTGTCGGGTCCTGAGCCTTGTTCGTCTGGGCCCTGGTAACCGCACAGACTGTAGGGGTGGGCGGGTGGGACTCTGCAGTTAGCACCAGAGTAGGATCAAAGGACCAGGGGGTGCCTTGTATGGCTCCTTGTTTTGCAAGTGAGTCCACAAGGTCGTTCCATTCTTTGTCCTGACCTGGTGTACGTGAGTGACCTCTGACCTTTTTCCAGTACACCTGGAGGTTGTTGGAGGTGACCAGGTGATCACATGCTCTGAAAAAGTCTTGATGTTTAACCGGTTTGCAGTTACAAAACCTTTGGCCTTCCAGAGTGCCAAATGACATGTGAAACTGAGGTGTGAGTTGCTAGAGTTGATGCAGATGACCAATGTGCGAATGCCATGGTTTACAGCAAGTTGCAGTGTAATGAGCACACCTGCAATTTCAGCATATTGTGATGATTGGGACCCTAGCTGAAAGTTATGGGGTTCAAAAGGCTGATTGTTTAACCATGCCACCCCCACTCCAGCACGGATGTGAGTTTCATGGTGGAAAGAACAACCATTGATGTAAGCGGTGACCATAGCTTGACAGATGTTCTGGTCAAAGTAGTGATGGTTAGGGTCTTCAGTGACTGTAAGTGGCTCTGCGCCAATAGATGGTCCTGGACTGTCCTCAGAGCACCATTGGCAGGCAGCCAAGTCTGTGCCGAGAAGGCTCCGTAACTTCTGTGCGTAGTGGACCTCAATATCAAAGCTTTGTAGAGCCATCAACCAGGAAGCTATTTTTTTTTTTTTTTGTTACTTATTTGTACCCGTAGGTAGATTTGTTTTGCAGTCTGGCGACACGCCACCAGCTGCTGGTCGCTGCGTGCGCAAGCGCCCCGTATCCCTAACCTGCATGTTTTTGGCAAGTGGGAGGAAACCGGAGAAATCCCGGAGTAAACCCACGCAACACGGGGAGAACATGCAAACTCCGCACAGATCACTGTTGGCCGGGGGCTGGGATCGAACCCACGATCTCACGATCCCCGCGATCCCCCGGCCGAGGGTAAACTGTGCTGCCACAGTGCTAACCACTGTGCCACCATGCAGCCCATTCTGGCATTCGTCACAACACCTTCTCTGATGTGTTGACTGTTAACCCTCTAAGTGTCCACATTAAATGGACAGGTCGTGCACCCCCAGTGGCACAGCGCAGCAACTCCACCGGTCAACTTATTGACGTCCCCCGGCTATACTGAGAATTTGTACTAATCTGTATTGATCTGACAGTTTAGAAGGTGGCAGACACTCGTTGAAGGAATCATGGCTGACATGAAATACAGCAAAGAAGAAGAAATCCTCATTGTTATTCTTCCTTTTTCCACTTTGAGCTCACATCACCAATGTGGATACCTTCATGATCGGTCATCGCGGCAGCGATGATGACTGAAACTGCATGAAACGGGGAAAATAGCTGCATAATACAAATGAAATTCACAGGGGATAATCATAAGAGTTTGTAGATGTGGAAGTGGGTGTAAATTACTAAGTAAATTACACCCATAGATTATTTAATGGGTACACCCATTTCGCCCATTGATTACGATGGACGGAAAACTGAGCTCCCATTACCAAGATGGCGGTGCCCATGAGCGGCTGGATTCCCAAAGGAAAAATGCACCAAACAGAAAAAATAGCCACGTAATACAAACAAAATGTTATGACCCGAGCGCCGGTTCTGATCGCGCTCGGGCTAAGTTCTGCTCGCTGCCGGCCTTGACAGCTGCGGGCTGTATTCTGGCCTCACCGGGCTCTTATTGTGAAGGTGCTCGGTGGGGCTTCCGCCTGTCAAGGGCCGGTCAGCTGGTTGTCATTACCGTCGTTAGTGCCTCGTCTTTATAAACCCGGCACTAGCGACGGTAAGAAGGCAGGAGTATTGGTCAACATTCAGTCAACGTCCTGTCAATCTTTCTTTGCCAAGTCTGGGTCTACACCTCGTCGTGCCTGAGAGTACCGTAGACCTTCATGTCAGGTTCGTTTATGTAACTTTGTCACAGTTTAGCTCGGAGTGGCTGGGGTTAGCCCTACGAGCCCAAGTCTCATTTGTGTGTGTGTGTTTGCCCTAAGGGGCTCATAGCTTTGTTGTGTCACGTCTGTAAATAAAATAACATCTTTGCCAAACTCACTGGTGAACTCTTTGGCGTCTCTTGGTGATCCGTGAGGATCACCACATGACAGTATACTCCTGCCAGGGCGTCCAAACGGAGGCGCCACATCGAGACGCCGTGTCACCGTGAGTTTGTGCCATATTGGACTGTTTGTTCTTCCTGTTCGGGTGTCAACGTCTGGGAGAATGCCGTCATCCAGGGGCCACGGTCGGCGCCTGGGCAAGGAGCTAGCAAGCGCGCTGGAATACACCGATGGGGGGCTCCTCGCCGCTACGTTCGACGACACCTCCTGTGACATGCGCTGGCATCTGAACGTCGCTGAGGAGTATCTGGACAACCTCCCCCTCGAGTATGACGATCATCCTGATGTGATAACGAGGTGGAAGGAACTCGCCGTGCAGCGTGAGTTACTTCGTGGGCTGGAGGAGAAGAGCAGGAAGCAGGGGAGGAGGCATCCCCGCTCCCCGCGATGGTGTCCCGTCCCGGAGCAGGTCCAGGAGTACGCGTCGTCTGGGGGCCGACGACGATGTCGGCGTAACGGCGTGGGCAGCCCTCAGTGGAACCCCCGGCTGGACTCGCTGCCGGTATATCCTGTCAGCGAACCTCCAAGAGTGGCCCCACCTCGTCTTCCCAGGGGGCCCTCTGTCGCCATCCAGCGGGGAGAAGGAGGAACAACGTCCCCCACAGCAGGAACCATCTCAGCCCCGGGAGGAAGGCAAGTGCACGATTGTTTGTCACATATTAATAATGATCTGCCTTGTCTGACTCCTGGGGGTGGAGTTCGGGGCTCGCAGCCCCCCGAGCTTCCTCCACCTGCTGTGGAAGAAATTATTAAACCTACTGCCTCTGTGTTCTCTCCCATCGAGTGGTCCGAGACGCCAGGCCAGCGTCGTCGGACGAAGAGGGCCCCTGCAGTGCTGGAAAGCCTGCATCCGGCCCTGCAGCCACGTCTTGGACGGAGGAGAGGAGCGGACTGCAGCCCGGAGCCTGAGCCGACGAAGAAGCGTCCCCGGGTCTCCTCGCCGGAGCGGTCCGAGCCAGTGGGTCAAGGGTTCCCTGCCTCCACGCCATACGGGTCATCGGCGTGGACAACAGCGTGGGAGGAACTTGAGGCTGCAGATGACATCATGCCAGCTGCGGAGCCCGATGCAGCTGAGTCCGAGCCAGCTGACGAAAGTCGCCCTGAACCCGGATCGTCGGAGTCCTGGGTGGCAACGGAACCCGAGTGCAGGCAAGTGCTCCCTCTCCTGTCTCTGTCCTCTTTTGTTGAGCATTTTTGCCTGCCTCTCTGGGAGGCGAGTGAGGAGCAGCCGTCTGCTGCGCCCAAGCTCGTCTCGCTGGGTTCCGTTGCTACCGGTGATTCTGATCCCGGTTTTCCTGTCCCCGAGCTTTGTTTTAGTGTCGCCAGCGGGGAACGGGTTGGTGTCACCGAGTTGCAGGTCCCAGGTTCGGGGGTGGAGTTCATCAGCGGAGCTGCACCGGAGGCCCAATCGGGGCCCACCGCGGGGGCGGTTTCGGCCCAATCGGGGTCCAATGTGGGTGTACCGGGGGCCCAATCGGGGTCCACCGCGGAGGCGGTTTCGGCCCAATCGGGGTCCGACGTGGGTGCGTCGGAGGCCCAATCGGCATCCACCGCGGGTGCGGATCCGACCCAATCGGGGTCCAACGAGGGTGCATCGGAAGCTCGATCGGAGTCCACCGTGGGTGAAGTTCTGGCCCAATCAGGGCCCAACGTGGGTGCAGCTGGGACCCAATCTGGGTCCAGCGATGATGCAGCGCTAGCTTGGTCCATAGGCGGAGGAGGAGCTGCAGACCCTTCTTCGCGGAGTGGATTCCTGGCTCGCTCTGCTCATCCGCTCCCTCAGAGTCACCGCCCCTATATATCATCACCAGGGGCCATGGGGGTCGCTGTTCGCTCGCCCCGGCTCTCCCGAGTTTCGTCCTCGTCAGGGAGGCCGCTGCGGGTTGTTGATGCCCTGGACTGGTGGCTGAGGGACACGGGTTGGCCGCCGGAGGGACTGTTTCGCTGGTTCAGTGCCTCGGTTCGGCCACCCGACCTGTTGTGTGTGCCTTGGAGCAACCTAGTTCGACCACCGGAGGAGCGGACATGCAGGATTTTGGACTCTGATGAGCCGCCTGGTCCGCCTCCTTTGACCACCGGCCGGCTGTTGGACGTGGGGAGACCACCTGTACTGTTCCTGTGGCACTTGGTCTCTGCCGGTCAATATAAACTGTCGGGGGGGTAGTGGTCCCTGGGTTGTCTGTCAGTGTTTTTTTTTTTTTTCTTTTGTCTTGGTTGTATTTTGTATCTGGCGTTTCATGCCTTGCAGTAGCCTTGTTGACATATGTATAGTCTGGTTTGAGCGAGTAATGCTCAGTTTTTGTTTTATGTACAGTCTGGTATGAGCGAGTAATGCTCTGTTTTTGTTTTATGTATAGTCTGGTATGAGTGAGTATGCTCTGTTCTTGTATTTAGTTTATCTCATCCTGTATGTTTTTGTCTGTTTTGTTCCTGGTTTGGTTTCTCTCCCTCCGCACCTGTCCCCAGCCTCCCACCCTGGGGGGGGGGGGCAGGGTGGTTCCTTGGGGCGTTCAGAGTCCGCCCGTGGAGGGAAGGTACTGTTATGACCCGAGCGCCGGTTCTGATCGCGCTCGGGCTAAGTTCTGCTCGCTGCCGGCCTTGACAGCTGCGGGCTGTATTCTGGCCTCACCGGGCTCTTATTATGAAGGTGCTTGGTGGGGCTTCCGCCTGTCAAGGGCCGGTCAGCTGGTTGTCATTACCGTCGTTAGTGCCTCGCCTTTATAAACCCGGCACTAGCGACAGTAAGACGGCAGGAGTATTGGTCAACATTCAGTCAACGTCCTGTCAATCTTTCTTTGCCAAGTCTGGGTCTACGCCTTGTCGTGCCTGAGAGTACCGTAGACCTTCATGTCAGGTTCGTTTATGTAACTTTGTCACAGTTTAGCTTGGAGTGGCTGGGGTTAGCCCTACGAGCCCAAGTCTCGTTTGTGTGCGTGTGTTTGCCCTAAGGGGCTCATAGCTTTGTTGTGTCACGTCTGTAAATAAAATAACATCTTTGCCAAACTCACTGGTGAACTCTTTGGTGTCTCTTGGTGATCCGCGAGGATCACCACATGACACAAAATTCATGTGGGATAATCATGTGGGTTTGTAGATGTGTAAGTGGGTGTAAATTACTAAGTAAACGCGAAACATCAGCAACGATGGACGAAAATGGACCAGTCATGTGAGCAAGAGAGCCCCCCCCACCTGGCAACAGGTAAGAGAAATCTATGCTGGTTTTTTTTTTTTTTTTTACATTTTATTGATTTTCTGGTTCATATACTTTGAAGATTAGATTGGTTCATATACTTTGAAGATTAGATAAAAACATACCCCTGTAGACAAATCGGTGTCAAAAAAACCCAACCATTTTTTGTGTAAATGTGTCCAAAGTCCACTCTTGAGTGAGTTATGTAATTTATATTAGCTGCCGTGACATTATGCAAATTACATACGTAAATTTATTCCTATCTGAAATTTTGGATCATATTCTACATCTTTCTAATTGACAGCGAGCCATTATCTCTTGCAACTTTCAAGTTATAGTCTTGGAAATCTGAACTATTTTATTGACAAAATTTTTTTTACTATTCTTGACCACTGGGGGGGGCGTGACCACCCTTTAAGCGTTCTTGTCACCATACGGCGCCTGGGGAAGTTAAAAGGTTAAGAAAAACCACGGGCTGGTAGTGAGTCTCAACTGTGATTCTTTGGCCACCCAAATAGTTGGAGAAATGTTTGGTTGCCCATACGGTGGCCAGAAGGGCTTTTTCATAGTCTGAGTATTTCAATTCCGGACCAGGGAGGGTTTTGCTGGCATAAGCCATGACTTGTTTGTCATGGTCATAGATTTGGAATAATCCAGCACTTAAGCAGTTGGCAGACAACCCCACTTGTAGGAAGAATGGCTGGTCATAGTTGGGATAGGTCAGACAGGGTGCTGTGCACAACTTTTGCTTTAAAGCTAGCATAGCCTGTTCTTGAGCCTCAGACCAGATGAACGGGGTGTCCTTTCGTAGGAGGTACTGTCAGGGGTTTTGCCAAGTCTGCATACTCTTCAATGAACTGGCGGGAGTAGTTGCATACCCCTAGAAAGCTCCGGAGTTCAGAGATGTTGGTAGGGGTCTTGGTATTTATCAGCCCTTCTTCCCAATGGAATGTGTTTTTCACTGGGGCCCTCACGTGAAGGAAAACAGTTCTGGTCCAGTAATTTTGGATGAAACAAATTTCTTTAAGGTGGAAAGTCAGTTTTATAGATGAGCAAAAGGAAGCTGATGCTTCAAGGTTCTCTCATCAAGTATCACATTGGTGGATTGTCTCACTATAGAGCTCAATATCTGGGATAATGCATGAGAATAATCATGGAGGTCTTCTCCTTCTGCTTGTTTACAATTGTAAAAGGACTGCAAGAGCTGAGTGGTAGTGCGTCTTTCACCAGATGCACTTCTCGGGCAAGAATACACATCACTGGGCCTAACTGACTGATCCCTCATACACAATCTAACCTCTTCTAATGCAGAACCATGCGACAGGGAAAGTACAAAACTACATTGCTCTTCAGTTGTCTGTTCCCCGGATTATAAAACCCTTTCAACTTCTTCAACAAACTCCTCCACAGACCTTCCATCTTTACCACATTCCCCAGTAAATGCTTGGATCTGACGTTCTCTTGGAACATAGATGTATGAATGTGTAAGGGCACAGTTACTGTTTTCCCTCTGAGCTCTGGTTTTATCACTTAACCTTGTTAGATCATTCCTTAATCTGGTAAACTCATGTATTTGCATCTGGATTTCTTCACTGGGGTCCCTATTTGTTCCCGACAACCCCCCCACCCCACCCCCGAAACCTGGTTTTGTCTACCATTGTCATTACTCACCCTTCATCACCAGATCCACTAAACATCATGAAATGATACTTTTATGAGTCCACTCTAAATGCAAATGTTCAGTCTTAAAGTTCTTTTAAGGGTACTGTGAAAACAGTCTTTTGCTTGAAGCACTGCTGACTTCAATCGTTCGCAGCTGGAAACGGTGAAATCATCTACACAGGTCTGGATGAATCTCGTTCGCCAGGAAGCACCCTCTGGATCACCCCACAGCGTCTCTCATGGATCACCGCATTGATCATGGGCTGGCCTCTCGGACTTGAATGCCAATAACTGAAACTGCAGTCTTCACCACTGCCGTATTTTGGCAATAAAAAAATGTTATTTTGCTTAAAAAAAAAACCAAAAACGCCACAGTGTTGCCAATAAAAATGAGTCTCCTTAGCTTCACCTCACTCCTGGTACTAAAATTGTGTAGCCTGGGAAATGAGTTGCCACACAGGACACAATTACTGGGGTTCTTGCAGCGAATTCTTTTATTGTCACTTTTTGACTTAAAGTCACTTTCGTTATGCCAATAGCAAATTTTGGCAACACAAACAGGTGGCTGCATGAATAACAGTCAAGAAAATATGCAGTCCAGAAAATACGACAGTGGGCTTTGGCTATACATGGAAACAAAAAACAATGTTGAATGTTTAAACCACAAAACCCACTAAACAATCAAAATGTCAAATATCAGTTTTACACACATTATCAGCAGTTTTTAAACGTCATGATGGACACACCAGGACGGCAAAATTAGCTCTGTCTTGCTAGAGCGTGGCAGTCTCTGGCCCGTGCCACACATACAGCCTGTACTACATTTGCAGCTACAGAAAATACACCATCTTGCTAAAACAATGACATTTAACTTATTTTAAGTACTTACAAAATCATTATTTAACAAGTTATGTGCCTATTTACCTTCTACTTCATACAACAGTATGCTGCCGCCACTGTCCTCTATGGATCTCTAGCGCCACCAAAATGCAAACTGGAAAGAAAGACCAAGATGCATTTGGCACAGTTTGGCAGCTTCCCTGCTTTCCTTCTGACCACTGTCACCTTGGGCTGAAAATCACAATCTTGGTTGTCCATCGAGCCGAGGATGACCGTTCCTCATGTGTTAAGTCCTCTTCTTGCGTGAGCACGGAGATGGCTGTTTAGGCCAATCCTTGATTGGCAGACACAGCTGCAGTTGGGGCAAGGAAACTGCCCAGGTAATAACGCCTTTCTTTGTGCCCGTGCTTCAGCTACATCAGCTCGCCTCTTCTCTTCAAAGTAGTCTCGTGCCTGGGTAGTGAGGGCGCACCAGCCTGGCCTGTCCATAGCCCACAGCTCTAATTGTTTGGGAAGGATGCCAGTGTGTCTGATGTTGAGCTCCACGCAGTCTTTGAATCTTTTGCCTGGTCTGCCTTGGTTCCGCTTCTCAGAGCAGAGTTCGCCGTACATGAGCTGCTTGGGCAGCCTGTGGCCATCCATCCGGATCACATGACCAACTCATCGGCGCTGGGCTTTCAGAATCATGGCCTTGATGCTGGTCATCTCACCTCTGTCCAGGACCTCAAGGTTTGTGACCCGGTCTTGCCAGTGAATGTTCATGATCATCCGTAGACTTCTCATGTGGAACTTCTCCATCTGCTTCAGGATCTTTTTGTACACGGTCCACGTTCCACATTCATAGAGAAGGCTGGTGAGGACAAAGGCCGTGTACACTTTGAGCTTTGTGGACAGCTGGATGTTGTGCTGGTTCAGGACGTGAGCTCGGAGATGACCGAGAGCTTGACTGGCCTTGCAGATTCTGGCGTTGATCTCCTTATCCAGGCTGCCATCATTGCTGATGGTGCTGCTGAGGTATTTAAAGTCATCTACCGTCTTCAGTTTGGTACCCTTGATGGAGATAGAGGGGGTAGGACGGTGGAGGTGGGTGCTGGTTGGAACAGTACCTCTGTCTTGCCAAGGCTGATGGTAAGACCAAAAAGGCAGGAGGCTTCTGCAAACTTATTCACGATGATCTGGAGCTCAAACTCCATGTGGGCCATGAGGCCATGAGGCCATGAGGCCATGTGGGCCATGAGGCACAGTCGTCAGCGAAAAGTGCTTTCAGGGCAATCTTTTCTGCGACCTTGGTCTTAGCCTTCATTCGGCAGAGGTCAAACAGTGAGTCAACAAGTCTGTATCGCAGGTATACCCCAAGGTCCAAGTCCCTGAAGGCATGGTTGAGGACGCAAGAGAAAAAAAAGGTTGAAGAGGACCGGGGCCAGAACGCACCCCTGCTTGACGCTGTTGCTGATATTGAATGGCTCCGATACCTCGCCACCTGAGAGAACCTGCCCAGTCATGTTGTCGTGAAACTGGCGTATGAGGTTTACAAACTTGTCTGGGCACCCAAGCTTGGATAGGATGATCCAGAGGGCCTCCCTGTTCACCGTGTCGAAGGCCTTAGTCAGGTCAATAAAGACTGCATATAAGTCCATATTTTGTTCTAGACATTTCTCCTGCACTTGGTGGACGGAGAATATCATGTCCACAGTGCTGCGGTGTGAGCAGAATCCGCACTGTGTTTCTGGCAGGTTCCCTTCAGAGATGTTGTTAATCAGTTGGTTGAGGAGGACCCGGGCCAGTATTTTTCCGGCAATAGATAGAAGGGAGATACTTCGGTAATTGCCGCAGTCCGACTTGCTACCCTTATTCTTGAACAGGGAGACAACAGTGGCATCCCTGAAGTCTTTGGGCAATTGTTCTTCATCCCAGATGCTGGTGAGGAGGGAATGGAAGATTTCAAGGGCCACAGGACCAGCTGATTTGAATATTTCCACTGGGGTTCCATCCATTCCAGGTGCTTTGCCTGAATTGGTCTGCCTAATCGCCTTCAAGACTTCGTCCATTGTAGGGAGGAGGTCGAGGCAGTGGACGGTGGGTTTTTGTGGGATCAGATCGAGGGCATGGGAGTCTACAGGGGAGGGCCTGTTGAGCAGGTAGCTGAAGTGCTCTCTCCATCATGCATTGATGCTGCTCTTCTCCTTCAGCAGAGTTGAACCGTCTGCAGACAGGAGTGGGGTAGTACATGGCTTGGCAGGTCCACATACTTCCTTGATGACGCTGAAGAACATCTTGGAATTCTGCATGTCGGCGTATCTCTGCACCTCATCTGCCTTCTTCTCCCACCATTCGTTCTGCATCTTTCGCAGTGCTGTGTGTGCCTGTCTCTGGAGGTGCTTGAAGCGATCACACTTGGAAATGGAAGTGGGGTCATTCTGCCACTCAACAAAGGCCTTCTGCTTGTCATCCAGGAGTGTCTTGATGTTCTGTATGTTCTCGTCGAACCAGTTGTGGTGCACTCGTTTCCTGGGGCCGATGGTGGTTTTTGCTGACTTCGTCACCAGTGTTCTAAACTGTTCCCACCTTTGTGTTGGGCAGCCAGTCAGGAGTCCATGGGCAATCAGTCGGCCATCCAGATCTTCTGCAAATTCACTACGTCGCTGAGGTTGTTCAAGTTTGGTGACATTGAACGCTGGCCTGATGACTTTTGGCGTCTTGCGATGTGTTGGGGCAATATGCAGGGATCGGATGGATCTGACTAGATGGTGGTCTGTCCAACACTCTGCTCAGCGCATGGCCCTGGTGATCCTGATGCCACAGATGTCTCTCTGACGGCAAATGGCGAAGTCTATCAAAATGCCACTGCTTGGATCTTGGGTGCATCCATGTTGTCTTATATTTGTCTGCTTGCCGGGACAGTGTGTTTGTGATAGCGAGGTGGTTTTCATCACAAAGGCTCAAAAGCATCAGGCCGTTGGAGTTCAATTTTCCAGTGCCGTATGGCCCCAGCACGCCTTTCCAGTTAAAGCAGTCTGTTCCGACTCTGGCATTGAAATCGCCTAGCAGAATAAGTTTGTCATTGGGGGGAGTGTCCTTCACGAGGGTACTGAGCTCCTCATAAAAGGCTTCCTTCACTTCATCGCTGCTTGTGAGCATTGGGGCATATGCGCTGATGAGGGTAACGTGCCGGTTATAGTTAAGGGGGAAACGAAGTTTCATCAGCCGTTCATTAACCGACGTTGGTAGGTCAGGAAGTTGCTTGAGAACCGCTGTCTTGATGGCCAGTCCTACTCCATGGATCCTCTCTTCATCTTTGGCCTTGCCTTTCCAGAAGAAGGTGTAACCACCTTTTAGTTGGGCCACAGATCCTTCTTCGGCTAGTCTGGTCTCGCTGAGGTCCATGATATCAATGCGGTAGTGGGCCAGTTCCCTTGCAATGAGGGCTGTTCTTCTCTCAGGCCTCGAGGAGGCATCTCTGTCCATGAGCGTGCGTACATTCCACGCACCAAGATTTAGTTTCTTTCTTCTTTGGTTTCGACCGCTTGGGGGTAGAACTGCCAGCCACGCTATGCTGGCCAGTTGGAAGGGACAAGCATTTGTTTGGGACACATTTTCTAGTCCCTTCCCTTATGTGAGGGTGAGCAGTGCTGTCCTAAAGAGGCTGCTCAGTCGCCTGGGGGAACGCCGAACTCCACTGTTGTCCCGGGGTCAGAAGGAGAGCGACTATTGCCACCAAGCAGCCTGCGTGCAGGGTTCAACTGCCAGTGGTCACCTCCACCTGTTGCTTCACTTGTTCCCCATCGCCGCAGGACTGTTGTAGGGTTGTGAGGACTAACACACACGAGGAAACCCTGTGTGGGAAAGTTTTTTTAAAAGTGGGAAAGTAGATACACAGGGGCAATCCCACTCTCTCGGCCTCAAAAGCCAGGATCTGGTGGTACGAAAAGAGCCGTCATGACCAGGGACTTCCTCGCCTGCAGTGGATGACCACGACGTCTATAGTGCCTTGCCGTGCCTTTGCATTCCACAACGCCTGCTGTCGCTGCCTTCATGACCGTTGGGACAAAAGATGACCTCATCCGCTCAATCTGCCAACTAGAGTCTTCACATACTTGGGTAGGCATACCGTTTAACTCACTGGAGGGTTTGAGGCCTGACCGGCTACCCTCACCTGGTTCAGCCCGCCTGCCAAAGTGGTTTATCGGGGTGTGGCCGCTGCGCATGCTACAGTTTCGAGGAGCCACAGGTGAGAGTTGGGTGCCAGGTGGGAACCAATGTAGAATGAGCTGTCCTAAAAAGGACATGGCAAGCACCCACTACAGAGGTACTATCCCTCCCCAGACACCCCTAACAATACAAAATGCCATTACAAAGGGATAATAAAGAAAGATGTAAACAATGCAAATGTAAACAAATAACACATTCCTTTGGTTATGTTATACCAAAACTCAGGTGAGAACCAATATGATAAAATTTATTAGTCATTTAGAGCACCTAGCTACATTAGGAAAGGGATTAGAAAGGTGCACCACAACTCTAATCCTCCTCCATGTCACTTCATGTCATTATTTTTACGACCACTAGAGATCGCTTAATGTCCCAACATGTAAAGAGTGCTTAATCCCTGCTCATAAAAGTGATCATATAGGGCATTTTCTACTGAAGGACTTTAAATACACTAACATAAGAACTTTGTGTTAGTGGCTTCATGGAAAGCCTTCCCTGAAGAGTTGCTGGGATAAAGAAACGGTATGCATGTGTGAATAGGAGCTTCTACACACACAAAAGTAAAGACCAAAAAAAGAGCCACTTATAGGATTTCCAGGTGGATCAGCGCTCAGCACCTGACCATCATCACTGACAAACACGCATCCTCAGACATGGTGTCAGCTAAAACAAAGGCTAAGCTGTTGATGACAACACACACACACACACACACACACACACACACACACACACACACAGAAATATGATGACAACTTACACAAGTTATCTGATAATTTCTGAATATTTTTCTTTCAAATAATGTAACTTTGTCATAGTTGGAGAACACAAGTATACTTTCAGACTTGTGTCTGCTACTGACACAGGACCGCCTCAGCCTCCCTTCATTCAGCAGACAAAACCTGCACTCTGGATGAGCATACTGATTCCAGATCTGTTAGTTAACATGAGCTGAGGGGGGACGTGGCTTTCCTTGGTGATCTTGTTAAAGTATTAAAGCTTCCTCACTTGCCAGACATCAAAGTGGGAGCAGAAGACTGAACGAGAGACTCTGAACAGCTTGGTTGAAATGCATGTATACTGCAAGTGTGCCGTCAGTGACAACTGGGGCATTAGTGTAGTCCACAGAGTGTAAAAACACTCTGGGGGAGTCAATCCAAGATATTCAAACATAAAAATGTGTCAGAAAAGAGACCATCAGAGGTGCTAAACTTATTCTTTTTTAAAAGGACATGATTAGGACAAAGTAGCCCTATTTTACACTCAGCAGCAGCAATAAATTATTTCTTACACACTCTGTTGTTTTAAATCAATATTTAGATTATCTTTATAATATACAGTACTGTATTTGCCTGCAACTTCTCCTTTGCGGATATATAGAAGTGTTTGTGGTTAAGGAGATAATTGCATTAAAGCAACAAAAACAATTAATAAGCATGTCCCAATTTTACATTAGTGCATATGAATGTTGACAACTGAATATAAAATATTGTGATAAAACAATAATTTGATGTTACTTGTGAACGCCAATAAATAATTACCTCTGCCAGGCCGCAGGCCGGGAGGTTATGTTTTTGCCGGGGTTTGTCTGTCTGTCTGTCTGTTGGTTAGCAAGATAACTCAAAAAGTTTTGGATGGATTTCCATGAAACTTTCAGGCGTTGTTGGAAATGGTACAAGGAAGAACTGATTAAATTTTGGGGATGATCCGGATCACCGTCTGGATCCAGGAATTTTTTAAAGGATTCTTTAACATTGTGAGATAGGGCCATTTTCAACATGTGTGCAGGCGCAATGGAGGGCGGTGGTCGTCGTGTCTGACGAACACGAACTCTGCGTTATTCAAAGTTTTAGGCACAAAATCATGTGGAAAACAGTGGTGGGCCGGGCCCGGCAGCGTACCTGTGTTTGCGCTACGCTGCAAAAGCTGAGACGGGCAGCTGTCCGCCGCGGGATTATTTGGCAGAAATTCCCCAGGCAGCCATAGGGGCTGCGCAAAAACGAGCTCTCTGCCGGGGAAGCTTCCAAATCCTCTTTTGGCGCGGAGCGCAACCCCAATAAAACCCACGGCAACCTGTCTACCCAATTTGCATCTGTCAGTCAACCCCTGAGTGCTGCTTTCAGTGATCTATGAAAACGCTTGCATAACCCATTGGCCTGTGGGTTGTACGCGGTTGTGCGATGAACTGCAACGCCCGCAGCCTGGGAGTTTGGAGATGGAGGAGATGGCCACAACAGCTACACTTGAGTTTATTACCTCCGCCAAGGAGGTAATGCTTTTACTGGCATTTGTCTGTTTGTCTGTGTGTCTGTCTGTTACCAACATAACTCAAAAAGTTATGAACGGATTTTCACGAAATTTTCAGGAAAGGTGTGTAATGGCACAAGGAACAGATGATTAGATTTTGGTGATGATCTGAGAGTGCATACCTCCACCAAGGCCTTTGTTTGTATTTGTGCAGCAGGATTACACAAAAACTACTGGATGGAACGGAAGGAGCCTTGGCGGAGGTATACGCTCTGTTAGTGCTTTTCTAGTTTATAATGGATAATGCAGATAATCTCAGAGTGGATGATTGTTGCATTGACTGAGCACTGTTTCACATGCACATATCTGACAACTGTAACCAGTGAAAAAATGGTGCAACTTAGTACAAGTTAGCTTATTCTGTAACCACACACAAAACCAAAGTGGCCATTTACTCTCTATATACATCATGATACCTTGCTTATCAATGCTGCTGCATCTGCCTGCCACTTTTCAAACTCCACTCCACCTCACGCTGAGTCAGGCTCAGTCATTTCACATCTTTCCTACTGATGCTTAATTTCTGAACAGGGGTCTAGTGGATGCTGTTCCACCTCACACATTCCAATAATGTGTCTGGAAGGGCAGTGAATTCTGAGAAGAGACTTACACCTAGTGCTCTTAATTTTCCCGATTTCCTTATTTATTGACTTAGTCTGTTGTACTGGATTCCAATCTTCAAATGCCGCACCCCGTTGTACCAGCTTAACAATTTTATATTTCTCTGGCCTTCTTTCTGCTACAACTGTATTTATGATGCAATCACTGTCATTGGAAGATTTATCCATTTCTTTCTTCTTAATGTTTGTTTTTGCTTACTATTTTCCGATGTTCAAAACTCCCGCTACCTACATCCATTTCTCCCATATCAGAGCCGTCATTTCCTTCCACCATCCCCTGTCAAGTTATATTCCAGTTGCCTGTGTCTCCTTTCTACTTTATGGTTAAAATCCCCAAATGCTGCCTTGAAAGCTCTTTGGTCCACACACATAAAAGTCCCAGAATCTCAGATAAGAAATGATTCCCAAAAACTCAACAGAAAGTTAATTTGTTTGTACGCGTATATCAATAAATATACAAACCCCAATCCCAGTCAAGGTGGGATGTTATGTTAAACATAAATAAAAACAAAATACAATGATTTGAAATCCTTTTCAACTTATATTCAATTGAATATACTACAATGACAAGATAGTTAATGTTCAAACTGACAAACTTTATTGTTTTTTTTTTTTTGCAAATATTCACTCATTTTGAATTTGATGCCTGCAACATATTCCAAAAAAGCTGAGACAGATGCAAGAAAAGGCTAGAAAAGTTGAGGAATGCTCAAAAAACACCTTTTTGGAACATTCCACAGATGAACAGGTAAATTGGTAACAGGTGAGTGTCATGATTGGGTATAAAAGGAGCATCCCAACAGTGCACAGCTGCATGGGCAAATAGTCTAAGAGTTTAAGAACATTTCTTAACGTACAGTTGGAAGGGATTTAGGGATTTCATCATCTACAGTCCATAATTTTATCAAAAGATTGAGAGAATCTGGAGACATTTTTGCACATAAGCGGCAAGGCCGAAAACCAACACTGAATGGCTATAACCTTCATTGCCTCAGGAGGCACTGCATTAAAAACCGACATCATTCTGTAAAGGCTATGACCACCTGGGTTCAGGAACACTTTGAAAGACCATGGTCAGTTAACACGGTCTGTCACTACATCTTCAAGTGCAAGTTAAACCTGTATTATGCAAAATGAAAGTCATCTGATCATATCTCCCTGCGTACAACTCCATCCTACAGAGTCTGGATCTGTAGAACAAAACCATCTGTTTAAAACCATCCAAGTCTGGGATGAGGAATCAACTTCAAAGCTTCAGGACTGTTTTGAAAACACAAACTGGGAGTTGTTTGCACATAACATGGACTTGGATGAATACAACTCCTCTATTCTAGCCTACATAGCCCTCTGCAGTGAAAAAGACCTAAGACCATCAGAGTGTATTGTGGTGTAAGAAAACCACAAGTTTTGTTGGCATTGGTGTGGTGATGCAGCCACTTGGTGACATCATCATGCCGAGCTCATAAAAGCGAGGGACGGCCATTTTACGACCTCTTGGCTCTTTGCGGCTCGCCATTATAGTGCTCAGCCTTCCAACTACAGTCTGTATCCACAATTATGCCTTTTGTAATAAAGTTCGTATTCTCAGCAAACACCACTCTCTTTCGGTCCTTCTCCAGTTTTCCAGACATAACCTTTGGCGACGAGAGTAAACTATGGAAGCATGTTTGACACCACTACAGCTATTTCTGGAGACCCCCGGTGAGCCGCCCATACCATGGCCTTGCTGGTTCGATGCTTTCACTACCTACATATCGGTGTTGGACCTGGACAAGCTAGTTGAGGTACAGAAGGGAGCTCTACTGGTTCACTATCTGGGCATAGAAGGCCAACATATCTTCCTCATGCTATGACCAACAGAAACATTTGCTGAATTAGTTGAGCTGCTAGCTAACCACTTCGCCAAACCCGACAGCTTGTTGGCGCGGCACATTAGGTTTCGCCAACAGTGACAGAGGCCCGAAGAGACAACACAACAATTCGTTGCGGACCTTTGCCGCCTAGCTAGCATGTGCAAATTCAGTTCGTTGGAGGACGACATGGAACGGATCCAGTTAATCAAGCAACTAGGCTACATACCGCTAGGGTAGGCGGTAGCCTCAGATGGGCCCGGTGACACGGCAGAAGAGGCCGAGGTAGACACCGTGGATCAGAGGAACGCTACGAGTCGTTTCCCATATGGCAACTGTAGCTCCCTGACACACCGAGAAAGAGCATGCTTCTGCCCAGCCATGGGGCAGCAATGCCAGCACACAGAGAGCGAACACAGTATGGAGAGAGAACAGTGACTGGACTCGCCTCAGATCCTCACCCAGCATGAGCCTCAGGGAGCCGCTGCAGAGCTGCAGGAGAGGGAGCCCACATCTACTGGGAACCCTGGGACGCAACAACCTGGTGCAGGTTCTATCAATGGTGACAGCAACATATCACTACGACCGGACTTCCCAGGAGAGGGGGAGAATAAACCAGACTCATCTCCGATCCTCGCCCAGCATGAGCTTCAAGCAGCCGCTGTGGAGCCGCAGGAGAGGGAGTTTGTGGAGAAAAGGGACCCTGGTGGGCGAGGACAGCCCAGCGCGCATCCCATCGCTGACAACAGTGACATATCACCACGACCTCTACTGGCACCAGGTGAGGGAGAGAAGAAGCTAGACTGCTTCCAAATCCATGCCCAGCATCAGCTTCCAGGAGATGCCACTGAGCTGCAGGGTGAAGACTCTGCAACCCAACAAAATGCAGTAGAGCAACTGGACGTCTTCTGAATCCACGACCGGCATCAGCCTCCAGGAGCTGCCACTGAGCCACTAGATGAAGAGTCCTTGGCCCAACAGGACGCCGCAGAAATACCACAACCAGGTGGACACCCCACAGCAGACGTGAGAATCACACCATCACAACTACGACACCAAATGCAGCTGAACAGAGCACCACTCACAGTGATGGACTGTGTTCGGGTCCACAGAAACGAGTGACCAGACCCGCAGTCGGCCTTAACATCGTCACCACCACGACACCCATGAAGATCGCCACGCAGCTGAGACCAGCCGCCATCCAGATGGCTGATGGCATGAGGTGGCAAGCCAGCTGTCTGCAGAAGGTAAGAGCAGCTGCTGTAGATCAAGACACAGTGTTGGAGCTGACCCAGCTGGTATGGGATCCTGGCTGGGACGTTGCTGACGAGTGTGCTGTGGCTCCAGCGGGATGGCGCCCAGGTCTGCTGCAGCTGGTGCCTCCAGGGGCGTGTCCACCACAGGCTCACCTCAGGGTCCCTCCAACTGAACTGCCTTCTTCAATGAAAGGACTGTTTAGCTAGGGGTGCGGCTGCCAGTGAATAGTGGCACAATAAAGCTAGTTTGGGGGTTCACCGTGTACCAAATTGGGGAGAGTTAATTCTGTTATGTGTGTGTTGTTCTATTTTTCCAAAGAGGGAGTAAATGTGGTGTAAGAAAGCCACAAGTTTAGGCAGCGTAGAGGTGATGATGCGGCTGTTTGGTGACGTCATCATGCCGATCATATAACTGTAGGTGACGGCAATTTTACAGCCTCTGTTCACAGCTCTCTCTGGTTCAGCCTCCAAACCAACGCACTGCTGTACCACCAGAATATCTTTGTGTAATAAAGTTTGTGTTCCAAGCAAATGCCACTCTCTGTCAGTCCTTCCAGTTTTCCAGACATAACATGAATCCCAACAAGAAACCATGGCTGAACTGTGATGTACGGTCTCTTCTCAGGGCACAGGATGCTGCATTTACGTCAGGAGACAGGCTAGCTTACAGTAATGCCCATAGAGAACTGAAAAGGGGCATCAGAGAAGCCAAGCGCAAGTACCAGTATGCAACTTGAAGGCCAAAGTCAAAGTCAAAGTGCCTTTATTGTCATTCCATTGCTAAAAACAATAACGAAATTGAGATGCTGCTCCCTAAAATAAACTATCACACTCACAGTTCATTCATGAATTTAACATTCTCATAATTACAACAATAAATAATGCCTAAAACAATAATACCTAAAAAAAGTTAAATACAATATGTACATGGCAATAATAAAAACATACTGAGCAATAAATAAATAATAAGACCATCTTATACACCATGTTATTGCCACAAAATAACCTAAAATAACATCAGCAGTCTGTATGTGTTACATAAATCCGTTCAAAATATGTACGGCTGTTGGAAAAAACTATGATTAAACCTGGTAGTCCGGGTTTTATGGGATCTGTACTGCTTTCCTGAGGGTAGCAAGTGAAAGAAATCATGACCTGGATGAGTGCAATCCTTAATAATGGCAGTAGCTCTGCTGAGATTCTGAGACCTGGAAATCTCTTCCAGAGAAGGGAGAGAACAGCCATTAATTTTTTGCGCAGTCTTGATCACTCTCTGCAAGGCTTTGCGGTCTGCGGCTGAACAGCCCCCATACCAAACCGTGATGCCATATGACAAAATGCTCTCAATAGCAGAGCGATAAAATAAAACCAGCAACTGTGCATTCAGGCCATTCCTCTTAAGGAGCCTCAAAAAGTGTAGACGTTGTTGAGCCTTCTTTATCGTAGCTATGGTGTTAACTGCCCAGGTGAGGTTGTGAGAAATATGAACACCCAGAAACTTAAAAGCCTCCACTCTCTCCACACACTCCTTTCCTACATATAGAGGAGGAGGCTCACTACTATGCTTCCTAAAATTAATAATGAGTTCTTTTGTTTGTTTGTTTTTTGTATTAAATAGCAGATTATTATCTGAGCACCATCTTACCAGTCTCCGGACCTCATCTCTGTATGCAGACTCATCTCCTCCTGAAATGAGCTCCACCACTGTTGTATTATCTGTAAATTTCACTATAATGTTTGTGGGATGAACAGGTATGCAGTCATATGTGTACAATGAATACAAAGTGGGGCTCAACACACAGCCCTGTGGCGAGCCTGTGTTAAGCATGACTGTAGAGGAGGAATGGGGTCTGAGTCTAACAGTCTGTGTACGATTTGTTAGAAAGTCCTTAATCCAGCTGCAAGTATGAGTAGGCAGACTAAGCTGAAGCAATTTACTGATGAGAATATTGGGAATAATTGTATTAAATGCCAAGCTATAGTCCACAAACAACATTCTTACATAGCTCCCCTTGTCTTCTAAATGGCTGAATGCTGAGTGGAGAGCTATAGCAATAGCATCATCAGTGGATCTGCTCTGCCTGTGATCAAAGGCTGGGGGGAGACTAGACAAAAGATGTTTCAATACCATTTTGTCAAAGCACTTCATAACAATGGGTGTTAATGCTACCGGTCAATAGTAATTCAGACTGCTGATAATATATTTTTTAGGCACAGGAATAATGACTGCAGATTTTAAACACTGTGCAACAGAGGCTGCCTTAAGAGACAAATTAAAAATGTCAGTCAAAACAGAACATAGCTGATCTGCACATGCTCTGAGCACCTTTCCTGGCACTACATCAGGACCAGTAGCCTTTCTTGGATGAACTGCTCTAAGTGTATGTCTCACCTCATGATCCTGGAGGGTGAGCACATCGGAGCTGGCATTCAATAACGTCAATGGGTCTGGGCGAGGCGTATTTGCCTAAAACTGTGCGATAAAGCAGTTCAATTCTTCTACCAGTCAGGCGTTGATGTCACTAGAAATGATGCTGCTGCCCTTATAGTTTGTGATATGGTGAAAGCCTTGCCATACTCGTCTCAGATCATTATCAGAAAAATGGTCCTCAACTTTCCTCTTATAGGCCTGTTTGTCCTCCTTAATGCATTTCTTCAGATTAACCCGGGCGGTGCTATACAGGTCTGTATCCCCTGACCTGAAGGCTGTGTCATGGGCTCTGAGGAGTGCGTAGACTTCTCTTGTCATCCAAGGCTTCTGGTTAGGAAAAACCCTAATGCGTTTTTCCACAGTCACCTGGTTGATACAGTAGGTGATGTAGCATAATACAGTCTGCGTGTACATTTCCAGATCCTGATTCTTGAATAAATCTCATAGTGTTTGAAAAACAGTCCTGCAGCTGAGAGAGAGAGCTCCCTCAGGCCATGTTGTGATGTTCTTTATAGTAGGTCTAGCAGTTCTCCTGAGGGAGGTGTATGCTGGGATGAGGAGCAATGATAGATGGTCTGACAGGCCAAGATGTGGAAGTGGCACAGCTCTGTAAGCATGTTTCAGGTAGACTACACCCAATCAAGACGATTCTTTCCCCTAGTGGCACATTTCACATACTGTGTGATATTAGGCAGCACAGTTTTCAAGCATGCTTGATTAAAATCACCAGCTATAATGGGAACACCCTCGGGATAGGCCTGCTGCTGTTTATTTATAACAATGTACAGATGACCAAGGGCTGCTTTAGTATTTGCATCAGGAGAAATATAGACAGCTGTAATAATAACCACTGTCAACTCTCTAGGTAGATAAAAAGGCAGACATAAAACTGACATTACCTCTAGGTCAGGAGAACAGTAAGTGTTAATAATACCTCTGTGATTAGTCCAAGAGTTGTGAAGAAAAATACAGGGACCTCCCCCTCTCCGTTTCCTGGATTCCGCTGTTCAGTCCATACGGTGAAGTGTGCGCTGTGGTAGCTGCACTGCAGCATCGGTGATCAGCGGATGGAGCCAGCTTTCCATTAACAACAGCACACAGCAGTCTCTCACAGTTTTATTAGTTGCCAGCTGTAGCTCTAAATCATCCATCTTGTGGACAATGCTTCTGGCGTTGGAGAGAAAAATGCTGGGTAGTGGAGGTCTATGCAGCTGTCTCTTTAGCCTCGCTAGCAGGCCCGCCCAGCATCCCCGCTTCTGCTTTCTCTCCCTCCTCCGTCTGCGTCACTTTCCAGGACCAACAACAATCCATGGTGATCCTGCTGGTCTACAGATAGCCTCCAGTATGTTTTGTGTGTTCTCAAAAACTGCTGTAACAGCAGACTTTTGTTGAAGTCCAGTATTTATCAGCTCAGTACGACTGTACACAAACCCAACTTCACATGGTCCAATATCCAAAAACAGCATACATACAAACAAAAGTAGGGAGCAAAGAACCGCTGCACAGATGCGCACTGCCACCATGTCCAACCAAACATCACTTCCAAACCAATAAGTCACAAAGCATGTGGAAAGGTATTACGGTCATAACTGACTACAAGAGCAGCACATCACTGACCAGTCGTGATGCCATGCTTCCAGACGCCCTGAATGCATTCTTCACATGCTTTGATATTTCCACCAATGGTGCTAGAGCTCCAACCACAGCACCAACCAAACAAGAGCCCATCCTAGTTCTGCAACAACATCAGGTGAGATCATCGCTGAAGAAGATTGACATCATTAAGGCCGCCGGACCAGACAGGGTGTCGGGCCAAACCCTGAAGTTGTGTGCAGACCAGCTGGCAGGGGTGTTTACAGACATCTTCATCTTGTCCTTACAGCAGTCTGTTGTCCCCACATGCCTCAAGTCTACCACCATAGTGCCCATGCCCAAGAGACAAGCAGTAAAGTGTCTGAATGACTATTGCCCAGTTGCCCTGACACCAATAATAATGAAGTGTGTTGAGTGGCTGGTCCTGCACTACATCAAGGACACATTCCTGCTGATCTGGGCAACCACCAGTTTGCGTACAGAGCGAACAGATCAATGGAAGACACCATCTCAATTGGAGCACCCTAACCCCTATGTTAGGATGCTGTTTGCCGATTTTATGTCAGTCTTCAAAACCATCTCCCCCCACAAACTGATTTCAAAGCTTGGCCACCTGTAGACCGCAGAATGTCAGACTGGGACAATCAGAATCAGAATCAGAATCAGCTTTATTGGCCAAGTATGCACAACACATACAAGGGATTTGACTTTGACTAAAAACTTGCTCTCGTTGTTCAGGTGGAGGATTTAAATAAGATTTATATAAGGATTCAATGACAACAGAGTATGTACAGTAAATTACAGTCTGTCCACGTTTCTATAAAAGGATGCAAATATATACAGGAATATATACAGCTATTTACTCAGACTATCCACACTTTGCAGAAATATATGAAAAAATATACAGTCACACAATATTTCAATGTGAACTCAGATTCAGTGATATAATGTGAATGAAATAAAAAGCAGTGTGAGAGTTATGTGCAATGTAAGAATGGATGAAAAGTCATGAGTACAGCAACAGGTAGGACTAGGTGAATGTTAGGAGTTCATCAGAGTGATGGCTTGAGGAAAGAAACTGTTCCTGTGACGGGTGGTTTTGACCTTCAGTGATCTGTAACGACGACCAGAAGATAGAAGTTCAAACAGTTTGTGGCCGGGGTGTGACGGGTCAGCACAGATGTTTCCCGCCCGTTTCCTGGTTATGGACCGATATAAGTTCTCAATGGAGGGTAGGTCGGTACCAATGATCCTCTCCGCAGACTTAATGAGCCGCTGCAGTCTGGTCTTGTCCTGTTTAGTGGCAGATCCAAACCAGACAGTGATGGAAAAGCAGAGGACAGATTGGATGATGGCGGTGTAGAAGACAACCAGCAGCTCCTGAGGCAAATCAAACTTCTTGAGCTGACACAGAAAAAACAACCTCTGCTGGGCCTTTTTCTGGACAGTGTCTATATGGGAAGACCACTTCAGGTTCCGAGAGATTGTGGTACCCAGAAACTTGAAGGAGTCCACAGTGGACACTGTGCTGTTGAGGATGGTGAGTGGGGGGAATGAAGGAGGGTGTCGCCTGAAATCCACAGTCATCTCCACCGTTTTGGCTGGGTTAAGTTCAAGATGGTTCTGGCTGCACCAGAGGATCAGCTGCTCCACCTCCCGCCTGTATGCAGACTCATCACCATCCCGGATCAAATCGATGACTGTGGTGTTGTCCGCAAACTTCAGGAGCTTCACCGAAGGGTCCTCTGAGGTGCAGTCGTTGGAGTAGAGGGAGAAGAGCAGTGGGGAAAGGACACATCCTTGGGGGACGTCAGTACTAATTTTTCGGGAGCTGGATGTAAATCTCCCTAGCTTCACCTGTTGCCACCTGTCAGTCAGAAAGCTGGAGATCCACTGGCAGGTGGAGGGGGCACCTTGAGTTGGAGGAGTTTCTGATGAAGAATGCCTGGGATGATGGTGTTGAACGCTGAGCTGAAGTCGACAAACAGGATCCTGGCGTACGTCCCTGGGAAGTCGAGGTGTTGCAGGATGTAGTGTAGTCCCATATTCACTGCATCATCCACTGACCTGTTTGACCAGTAGGCAAACTGCAGTGGGTCCATCAGGGGGCCTGTGACGACCTTCAGGTGGTTCAGCACCAATCTCTCCAAGGATTTCATGACCACAGAGGTCAAGGCAACAGGTCTGTAGTCGTTTAATCTTGTAACAGAGGGTTTCTTGGGAACTGGAATGATGATGGAGCGTTTGAAGCAGGAAGGCACTTCACACAGCCCCAGTGATCTATTAAAGATCCGGGTGAAGATGGGGGCCAACTCGTTGGAGCAGACTCTCAGGCAGGACGGAGACACACCATCAGGTCCTGCAGCCTTCTTGATCTTTTGTCTCTGAAAGACCCGGTGCACCTCCTCTTCACAGATCGTTAGTGCTGGTGGGAGGTCAGAGTGGAGGAGGGATGGAGTTCCTGGGGCCGCAGATAATGTGTGGGTGGGAGGTGAGAACTGTAGGTTCTTTTCAAACCTACAGTAAAAGCTGTTTAGGTCGTTAGCCAGCTGGAGGTTTTCCACAGGGTGGGGGGATGGTCTCCTGTAGTTGGTGATATTCTGCCGACCTCTCCAAACAGAAGCAGAGTTGTTGGCTGAGAAGTTTTGTTGTAACTTCTCACTGTAGCTCCTCTTAGCAAGCCTGGTCTCCTTCGTCAGCATGTTTCTGGCCCGCTTGTACAGAGTCCAGTGACCAGTCCTGTAGGCCTCCTCCTTGGTCTGACGTAGCTGCTTCAGTTTAGGAGTGAACCAGGGTTTATTGTTGTTGTATGTGCAGAAGGTCTTGGTCTGCACACACATGTCCTCACAAAAACTGATGTATGATGTCACAGTGTCAGTGAGTTCATTTAGGTTAATGGCTGCATCTTCAAAAACACTCCAGTCTGTGCAGTCAAAGCAGGCTTGTACCTCCAGCTTTGATTCCTCAGTCCATTTCTTCACAGTCCTTACAACAGACTTGGAAGTTTTTAGTTTCTGTCTGTATGTTGGAATAAGATGGAGCAAACAGTGGTCAGAAAAACCCAGAGCTGCACGGGGGACGGCATGATAGGCATTTCTTAAAACTGTGTAACAGTGGTCGAGTGTATTTGTGTCCCTGGTGGGACATTTAGTATGCTGTCTGTATTTAGGAAGTTCATTTGTGAGATTAGCTCTATTGAAATCACCCAGAATGATAAGCAGAGAGTCTGGATGTTTTTCCTCCACCTCTGCTATCTGGTCAGCGAGGTGCTGCAGTGCCTCCGTTGTACAAGCAGCAGGCGGGATATAAATTCCGACCAGAATAAACGAGGAGAACTCTCGCGGTGAATAAAAGGGTTTACAGTTTATGAACAGTGACTCTAGGTTAGGGCTACAATACTTCTTCAACACTGTGACATCAGTACACCAACCTTTGTTTATGTAGAAGCAGATTCCACCACCTTTAGTCTTTCCAGAGAATTCTCGGCTGCGATCAGAACCGACATCACCCACACTCACACTGAGTACAGGTGCACTGAGTACGGGTGCATCAGCCCGGCCCTCTTCACATATGACTGCGCCCCCATCCACCCCTCCATCACAGTTGTGAAATTTGCTGATGACACCACTGTAGTGGGTCTAATATCTGACAACAGTGAGACCCACTACAGGGAGAAGGTCCAGTGCCTGGTCAACTGGTGCTCTGCAAGCAACCTGATGCTGAATACCACTAAGACCAAGGAGATCATTGTGGACTTCAGGAGAGCCAAGAAAATGAACCCTCCACCTCTTCACATAAATGGAGAGGAGATGGAGAGGGTCAGCAACCTCAAGTTCCTGGGTTTCCATCTCACCAAAGATCTCAAATGGACCACCAATACCTCCTACCTGGTTAAAAAGGCACAACAAAGACATTTCTTTCTGTGGAGGTTGAAAAGGGCCAAGCTCCCTGTGCACCTCCTCTTGAACGTCTATAAGAGCACAATCGAGAGCATTCTGTGCTGCTACAGCACGGTCTGTTTCTCCAGCTGCACAGTTGAAAATAGAAGGGACTTAGCTTGCACTGTTGAAACTGCTCAGTGGAGTGTGGGAGCACAGCTTCCCAGCCTGGACTCAGTCTATGCCTGCCGGCTAAAAAGAAAGACCAGCAGCATTGTCAGAGACCCCACCCATCCAGGATGCAGACTGTTTGTCCCCCTTCCATCAGGAAAAAGATTCAGGACCTTAAAAGCGCTGACTAGCAGAGTGCCAAACAGCTTCTTCCCTAGAACTGTTTCTGCCATCACACCTCCCACCACTCCACAGAACTAGCTCAACAAGACAGTAACTGTCTCAGGCCTCCTCCCTCATCTGTGCAAATAATAACCGTCATAATAATAACTGTACTTTTATACTGAACATATTCAAGGCACCACCTGGTACTATCTTTGTACTCCACTACTTGCACAATTTATGCCTGTTTACATGTGGCATAATTTTGCACTGCAAAATGTGTCTAGGCATATATCTAAGTTGTTTTATTTTATTTTTTATTACTATGCTGCATAGATTGCTGAAGCTACCACATAAGTTTTGTGGTACTTTTTTTTTTTTTTTGTTACTTATTTGTACCCGTAGGTAGATTTGTTTTGCAGTCTGGTGACAAGCCACAAACTGCCGGTCGCTGCGTGCGCAAGCACCCGGCAGCTGGTACCTGCATGTTTTTGGCGTGTGGGAGGAAACCGGAGAAATCCCAGAGTAAACCCACGCAACACGGGGAGAACATGCAAACTCCACACAGATCACTGTTGGTCGGGGGCTGGGATCGAACCCACGATCCCCACGCTCCCCCGGCCGAGGGTAAAACTGTGCTGCCACAGTGCTAACCATTGCGCCACCGTGCAGCCAAACAGCCTTTGCACAACGACAATAAATAATATCTTATCTTATATATTAAAAGCACTCAGAAACACAACTGGTTACTCTGGGCCTGAGCTCATTTGAGATGGATACAAAGTGGAAAAGTGTGCTATGCTTTGAATAGTCCATATTTCAAATTGTTTTTGGAAATTATGGACGTCATGTCCTCCAGGCTAAAGAGTAAAAGGACCATCCAGTTTGTTATCAGCGCAAAGTTCAAAAGCCAGCATGTGTGATTGTATGGGGGGGTGTTAGTGCCCGTAACAATGCGCATAACAAAAGTGCTTGTAAAGCAGTGAAGTGCAGTCAGGAGAGGCAGGTGAGGCTGAAACTCACAGTCAGAGGCTGCACAGTACCGTTGCCCCAAGAGGAGGGGCTGTGCCTGGGCACCACAAGCAGTTTTTTTTTTTTTTTAAATGAAAGAAGGTAAGGACATTTTGTTTAACAAAGTCAAAGCAATTTTTGTCTAGAAGGATAGGCAAATTTACTTAATTTACAAGTAAAGGTAAGACCATGCATGCATAGTAGTTGTAAATACTACTAGTAATTTGCAATGAGTGTAAATTGTGGAGCTGCAACATATAGAGAGATGCAGCTCTCTGATCCACGATAAACATTATCTCTTGGCCAAAAACAAAGTATAATGAATTTTGTGCCCAAAAACTTGTTTGTAAAATAACTTAATACATTATACTTTTGTAACTGTGTGTTAGCACATTGTCTATACTCAAGGAGAGTTATAAAATGAAAACATGGACTTTTATTACTGCCTTTTCTGTGTATTCCATTAAGAAGTCCATCCATCCATCTTCTTCCGCTTAATCCTTTTTGGGTCGCAGGGGGGCTGGAGCCTATCCCAGCATCTTTGGGCGAGAGGCAGGGTACACCCTGGACAGATCGCCAGTCCATCGCAGGGCCAACAGAGAGAGACAGACAACCATTCACTCTCACATCCATACCTAAGGACAATTTAGAATCCCCAGTTTGATGCCAATTAACCTAACTTGCATGTTTTTGGCATGTGGAAGGAAACCGGAGAAATCCCGGAGTAAACCCAAGCAGACACGGGGAGAACATACAAACTCCACACAGATCACTGTTGGTCTGGGGCTGGGAACGTACCCAGGATCCCCCGGCCAAGGGTGAGTTGCTGTCCTGCTGCAGTGCTAACCACTCCGCCACAGTGCTGCCTCCATTAAGAAGTAATTTAATAAAATACCTTATACTTGTTTTGTTAAAAGTATTATAAAATCCAGTTTGTAAATCAGACCCTGAAAGCATCACAGCCTCATCAGAAATGAAACTCACTGCATGTCACTGCTGTAAAGGTACCTTTAATGCTGATCGGTACATACAAGTTTTGGAGCAACATGTGCTGCCATCAAACAACATCTTTTTCAGATCACAACTTTTTCAGGGATGTCCCTGCTTATTTCAGCAAGACAATGCCAAGACACATTCTGCACGTGTTACAACAGCATGGCTTCATAGAAGGAGAGTGTGGGTACTAGATTGGCCTGCCTGAAGTCCAGACCAGTCTCCCATTGAAAATGTGTGGCACATTTTGAAGCACAAAATACACCAACGGACACCCATTGTCAGAATCGTGGCATGATCTGGGGGTCATGCCGGCGCTTTGAGTTTGAGTTCTTTATCCCTTGTGATCTTTCTGTCTCGTAGTATTACTTTTTTTCATCATGGTCCCATCTTGTAGTTTATTCCTATCGTCATGTTGGTATGGGCTTTTATTTTGACAGCATCTTTTGTTTACTTTTGTTTTCACCTAACTTGTTTCATACTTTGTTAAGTTCTTGATTATTCACGGCTGCTTATTCTGATAATTATCTTTGTCCTATTTAAGGGACGCTGCCCCATAGTTCGGGCAACGTCCTTAAGTCATGCAGCGTGACCAACATGCTTTGGTTTCTGTATCCTGCCTGTGTCCAGCGAAGCTTTTGTGAATTTGTGAATTTTTGTTCCTGCTTTCCAGTTGTGGATAATTTTTGTGTTTTTTCATTAAATCCTGCAAACAGTATGTCTGGCATTTGGGTCTTGAATTCCACCCCTGGAGGGGCTCATTGTGACAGTAGAATGTCGCCAGTTAAGGACCCAGCAGACTCAGAGTTTGCTTAGCTATGTCCAGGTGTGTGCTGCTAACTGAGGGGGAGTTTGAGGCCATGAACCGGCTGAAGGACCTGGTCACCGCGGCACACAGCTGCAGTGATCCGGAAGGCGAGTGCCAGCTCTGAACAGCAGCAGCCTGGGAGCTGGAGGGCACCCCATGTCTGGGAGTTTTCTCATGGATACGGGACCTACCCATTTTCTGTCTTCAGCGACCCACCTCTCCGCCTGGAACAGAGAAGGATAGGTGAAGAGAGCCTTGGCGCCGCTCCTCTTGACACACCATCTCAGCACCAGCAGCACCCCCATAGCTCACTGCCAGATGAACTCCGCAGCCACCCAGAGGGACTCGCCTGGTTCTTCAGCGGCAGCAGAGTAGGACACAGGGCAAGTACCTATTCGTTTCTTTACACCTATGAATGAAAGGTCTTGTTCTGTTCCCAGTGGTGGGGCTCAGCAGCAGCCACCCATCACTGCTGAATCCTCGCCACCTGGCTCATTTGTAACATCTGCTACTGCTCCATCATCCTTACCTGCTTCTCCTCTCTCTCCTTCCCCGAGAACCACAACAGAGGACCCAAACCAGTTCTGGGGACTGTGCCAGGTCACAGGCCAGCTGTCTGAGTGCTACAGACTTCATCATCGGGATGAGTGGCAGGACTTGGCGTGGAGAACTGCTCGCTGGATCATAGCATCTAAACCCCACCTGTGGGAGGACCTTCCCCCTTCCTCGGGAGGTTTTTGCTCTCCGTTGAGCTCTCCTCCGCATCAGAGGTGGATGGACCATCTGCTCCTGGCTCATCAAAGATAGGCACCCCCTCTAGGCCGGGACTCCCCACCTCTCTCTTACGCAATCAGTGTCAGGCTTCATGCCTGCTGTTCCACCAGGTTCCACTACGGAAGCTGGTAGTAGCCCAGCCGAAGATTCGTTCCACCCATCTGAGGTGGATGTGCCAGGGGTGGACCCCAATGCGTCAGGGCTCGAGGATCCACAGCCACTGCCGCTTGGGGTCACTGATCTGCATGCTACTTCTGGGGTTGCTGCCGATCAGCCTGTTTTGTTGGGGTTCGCTGTGGACCAGCCAGCTCCAACCGTCATCTCAGAGGTCAGGAGACCGTCAACTAGGGCTGTCGCGATAACTGCAATTATGTAATACTGAGCTATGGACACACCTACTGCAGAGGAAAACGACCAACCACAACAATCGCAGTGTTCATTTTTTTTTTGTGTGTGTGTGTGTGGCTATATCTCATTGTTGACTTATGTGCCCATATTGATTATTAAATAAATTGTTAAGTGAAGTGTATTTTTATTGCCAACGGCATGTTTGCACCCGGTACTCTAGAAGCTTCCACAGCACCCGATGCTGCCACCGTCGGGTGCTGACAGTGGCAGCACCGTGTGGGTCTCTCTCCAGACGGACTCCAGCAGGCAGTTAGTGGCAAAAGCATTTGGACTCCTTGCTAAATACAGCTGTGACAGTGAGCACTGAAAGGGCACAAAGCGTGTTATTTCCTTCTGAGCGGCATGTGTATGATCCTGACTGTGTATGTTCCTGTGTATGAGCTCCGAGAGCCAAAGCTTGTTTGAATGTGATTTTTCAGACAGCGGCAAAAATCACGGAGACAAGAGCCACGTAGAATCCTGTAATGAGGCTGTCCTGCTTAAATATGCTGAATGTCACTGCAGTCTTCAGTCCACACACCCCGTAGTTCCCGCCACTGCTTTATGAAAATGATTGTTTTTTTTAACAGAATCAGCAGTTCATGCCTGTAGAAAGAGCGGAGCGCCGCACAATTGTCACACACCTACATAAAGTTGAGAGCGGAGCTGCAATGACTTTCACAGCTTCCATTGTGTGCCACATAAGTTATAAACCCTGTTTAAATTACAAGACTACAGGGTCCTAAAAACATTTGCAAGAATACCGCATACCACGGTGTTGAGCCGTCCACCATCACCGCAGGGGAAATTCCTCTACTGCGACAGCCCTACCTCCAACCGTTGTTGCAGAGTCCGGTGTGCACCCACCGTTTGTTCCAGAGGATGGTGTACCTTTGCCTGGTGTTCCTGTATTCAGCGTGCCACTGACACCTGCTCCGGAGCCCTGTGAGCTGCTGTAATCTTCTCCAGAGGGCGAAGTGTTCCAACTGTCTGTTCCTGAATTCAGTGCACTGCTGACACCTGCTCCGGAGGACTGCACGCTGCTGTCATCTGTCCCTGAAATCAGCATGCCCTTGTCACCAATACCTGAGGTTAGTGCAACAATTATCTGTTCCCGAGTCCAGTGCATTTCTGTCAACTGTTTCTGAGGGCTGTGCACCTCAGCCACCTACTATGGAGCTAAAAGCACCTTCATCACCGGCTACGGAACTAATAACTCACCTGTTAGCTGTTTGTGAACTAAAAACATCTGTATCATTTGTCTCTAGAGCCAGGAGTTCCTGTATTAGTGGCTCCTGAGCTAAAACCTCCTCTGTCATCTGTGACTGAATTAAGGATTCCTGTGTTATCTCCTGAGCATTGAGTTTCTGTATTATTTCCAGTGCATAAGGCTTCTATGTTGCAACCAGAGCCAGAAGTTCTTATGATGTTTAAAACCTCTTTATTGTTGTCCCCAGAGCAAAAAGCTCCTTTGTAGTCTTCAGGGCAAAAGGCTCCTTTGTGGTGTTCAGAGCAAATAGCTCGCATGTCACCTTCTGAGTTTGAGGTCTCTGTATTATCATTATCTCCATAGTTTAAAGTACCCATGTTGTTGTTAGTGCCTGTGTTAAAAGCTCCTGAGGTCAACACCCCCATGGTGCCATGTGTACCCATCCTTAAGTCATGCAGCGTGACCAGCACACTTCGGTTTCTGTATCCTGCCTGTGTCCAGCTGAGCTTTTGTGAGTTTTTGTTCCTGACTCCCAGTTGTGAATAATTTTTGTTTTTTCATTAAATCCTGCAAACTGTAAGTCCGGCGTTTGGGTATTGAATTCCACCCCTGGAGGAGCCCCTTTGTGACACCCAGGACTGCTGAGCAACTGAAGTCGTGGGAAAGAGTTCCACCTACAAAGCTTCAACATTTGGTGTCCTCAGTTCTTAAACACTTATTGAGTGCTGTTAAAAGGAAAGGTAATGTAACACAGTGGTAAACACGCCCGTCCCAGCTTTTTTGGAATGTGCTGTAGGCATTAAATTCCAAATGAGCAAATATTTGCAAAAAACAATAAAGTTTATCAGTTTGAACATTAAATATTTTGTCTCTGTAATGTGTTCAATTGAATATAGGTTGAAAAAAGGATTTGCAAATCATTGTATTCTTTTTTATTTACATTTTACACAGGCTCATACTTCATTAGAACTGGGGTTTGTACTTTGACAGATTAACATCTTGCCAGTAAGATTTCAAAAGAAAATGTCCACACACGAGTCAGAAGTCAGGTCTCAGTGCAGAGGTGAAAGAAATTCGCACAGTCTTGTTTGTGAATCAAGAAATCTTTTAAAATTGTGCAATATGTTTGCACTAATGATTTCAGTCATGACTGATGCTTGCCTTATTAACATTCAAAAGGTCCCTGAAGTGAGTTTTCATTGCAATTTTAAATTGTATTTTAACGGTTCTACCACCAGAATCCTGAACACATGCTTTTCCTTTGCTTCAGAGGTGATATATTTTAGTTGGTGAAGACACTGAAGGATGGTGTCATGCTCTCCTACATTCATGGACGGTTTGGACAGGTTTTTGTTCCAGCAGCCCTTACATTTCTTTTGTCTATCAATGACTCAAATGCAGCTGTTTCAGCCCAGAGTTTCTCTATCCAGGTGCCTCTAGGTTTAATTTGCTCTTTCTTACCATATCCTTTCTCATTTTTTTTTACTTGCAAAAATCTGCTGAACCAATTTCCAACTAGAGTCATGTGAAAAAATTAGGACACCCTGTATAAGCCCGTGTGTGTGTTGTTTTTGGTTAACTGGCATCAAACTGGGGATTCTAAATTGTCCTTAGGTATGAATGTGAGAGTGAATGGTTGTCTGTCTTTCTGTGTTGGCCCTGTGATGAACTGGCGATCTGTTCAGGGTGTACCCTGCCTCTTGCTCAAAGATATTGGGATAGGCTCCAGCCCCACCGCGACCCGAAAAGGATTACGTGGAAGAAGATGGATGGATGGATGGATATTTGGACATATGAATATTGAATATCAATGTTAAAAATACTGGGAAATTCACGTAATACAACTAAACAATTAAAAATGAATTAAAGACTTTTTTTCAAATTTTCTGTAAAATGTAATTCTTGGCCAAAGATGCTGGGATAGGCTCCAGCCCCCCCCCCCCCCCCCCCCCCCGTGACCCAAAAAGGATTAAGCGGAAGAAGATGGATGGATGAATGGATGTAATTCTAAACAAATACTGAGGAATAAATTAGGACACCCCCATCTTTTTTTAGGACACCCCCACATTCATTCCCACTTAAAATGGCTAAAATAAATGGTAAAAAAATGCAAATAAAAACAAAAACAAGGTTAGACATAGATATGTGAACATTTCTTAATAAAGAACTGAATTTTTAATGGGGTGTCCTAATTTTTTCACATGACTGTACTTTCTCCTGGGGGAATGAATCAGTTATTGGAAGTTTTTTCTGCCTTACTTTGACTTTTATCTTGCAGCTCTTACGTTTACCCTTCTTTTACCCTATAATCTAAATTACAAAGTGAAATTTCTGAGAAGATTAATGCTGGAGTCTCAAAACATAAAGGACAATGCTGATGTCAGTTTCTCAACAACATGCTTGTGTCATTTAAAATGACATCACATCTAAATGTTCATCACCAGCACGTGACTCATCGGGTGCATTCCCTGCCTTGGCTAACAGGATTCCTCTCATTAAATCCTTTAAGTGCTAATCTGTATAGGTGAGTTGGGTGTAGTGAAGGGTGAAAGCAAACCTGGAGAAAGGAAAGAGAACATCAGAAGCCGAAACCTGAAGAGCAAACACTACTTTTCTGCTATGAAGAACAGTCCAGGCAGGGGAGCATATTATCTCATGGAAATTATTCCTCCTGTTTGTTTGAAGACTTTGTGGGTTGTCTGTTGCTGAAGACCATCTGGTCAGGTTCTTTATCAGGATTTGATGTTGTAAGC
Source organism: Pholidichthys leucotaenia (assembly GCA_020510985.1). Taxonomy (NCBI): domain Eukaryota; kingdom Metazoa; phylum Chordata; class Actinopteri; order Cichliformes; family Pholidichthyidae; genus Pholidichthys; species Pholidichthys leucotaenia. The sequence goes on along the minus strand of CM035849.1, from coordinate 137,907,866 downwards.
CTTTGGGCAACTGTGGCCATCTGCAGGGGTAAGTAAACTTCACATTACAAAATATACTAAACTAACTCAGTTTGAGTTTTTGTCCTTGTCTGTTTTCCACGTTTTCAGCTTGACCAACCCCATTAACCTACTCTAAATGATAAACGCTCAGTGGCTGTCTGTGACCTTTGAAAGTCAGTGTGAGTCTGAACCTGGTCCGACTGCTGTCCTTGTCCTTGGCAGGTCTCATACTGAGTTATTGCTGTGAGACGTGAGGCTCCTGAGTGCTGAATCAGAGCATAACAGCATGCATGAAGGAGAAAATATTAGGATAATCCTCTGTCATCTGCTGAGGAATTAACGTCGTGTTTGGGACATCACCATGGAGTCTACAGTGAAATTAAAAAACTCACTGAGGACCCCCATTAGGAAGCTGACCAGCTGTGTGTCGGGGGTAAAGGAAAAGAGGCTGTGTGACAAACGCCGGATTAAGCGACGCAGAGCTGGAGGTGGAGGCAACAGGATGGGGTTGGGGAAAACCCCTCCACCCCAAACTGCATATACTAAAGACTCACTGGTTATTCGTTGGTACCAGGCAGACTTGGAGAAGCAAAGGCAAGTGGGCCTGTGAACAGTGCAGAAACTATAGAAAAATATGGTTGTACTGTCCCACTGTGACACCACTCATTAGCTTCTAAGGTCCTGGATTAAAGGCTCTGTTTAGACGTTATGGCTTTCTCTCTCTAGGTTGCCTTAGTGACAGACATGACCATATTTAGATGAAAAGTTTGAGGACTAAGTTATCAGTTCATGCTAGCTTATACTAGTACAAAATTAAAGTGAATGAATGCATCACACACCAAGCTGGCGGTCGATCAATGAAATATAGCAAATGTTTGCTTACAAAATCTTCCTGGAAGGGGTAATAAATCACACAGCATTTTAAGTCAGTCTCTGAGTAATTTTATAAACATCTTCATGAGTGACATTGTACTTTGGGCACAGGAAGACCTAAATATGAATGACTGGCAAGAGCTTGACCAGTCTCAATTGTTCCGTGTTACTATACCATGAATACCATGGAAATTACAGACAAGTATTATTCGTAATAACTACTTAATGCGCTAAGTCTTGTACAAATAACATGGCGACAACCTGTGACCCCAGGAGCATAACACGTTTTATCATAGATTTGCATTGATTTCCAACACTTTTCCATTCTGTTTCATAGTAAACACAGCACCTCCCACCAAAGTCAGACTGACTGAATCACCACGTAGGAATCCTAACATGTTGTCATGTGAGGTGTGTGATGGCTATTCTGATCCTAACACTGAAGCCCATGCTTATCAATGAGGCTCATCCTGCTAGCTCTTACCGACACATGAATCAACACCACAATAAAACCTTTGGAACATATCAATGGGTAGCTCAACCATAAACTGAGTAACTTCCAAACTTCTTTAACTACTTGAGGATTTAGGTAGCAGATCCGCACCATCTGCATACACCCTCTGGTAGCAAAAAATTTTTTTCAAGAAAATATTCAGTTTAGATATCATAAATTCCAAAAGGCAGTAACTTGTAAGTGATAAGAGATAATGGATTACTGTCACTGAGAAAGATGTAGAATATGATCCAAAGTTTATAAGAAGAGTAAATGTACACATTTAATTTGCATAATGTGACGGCAGCCACATCAGATTACATACAGTAACTTTCGGTCAAAGTGGATTTTGGACATATTTACACAAAGGATGGTTTTGTTTTTTGTCTTTGTTTTTTTGTTTTTGTTATCTTATCTTCAAAATATATCCATCCATCCATCCATCCATCTTCTACCACTTTTCCGGAGGTCCGGGTCGCGGAGGCAGCAGTTCAAGCAGAGAAGCCCAGACTTCCCTCTCCCCAGCCACCTGCTCCAGCTCTTCAGAGAGGATACCAAGGCGTTCCCAGACCAGCTGGGAGACATAGTCTCTCCACCGAGTCCTGGGTCTGCCCCGGGGTCTCCTCCCAGTGGGACGTGCCTGAAACACCTCAAGTGGGAGGTGTCCAGGAGGCATCCTAATCAGATGCTCATACCACCTCAACTGACTCCTTTCAATGTGGAGGAGCAGCGGTTCTACTCTGAGCCTCTCCCGGATGACTGAGCTCCTCACCCTATCTCTGAGGGTGAGTCCAGCAATCCTACAGCTCATTTCAGCCGCTTGTATCCGCGATCTTGTCCTTTCGGTCATTACCCAAAGCTCGTGACCATAGGTGAGAGTAGGAACGCAGATTGACTGGTAAATCGACAGCTTTGCCTTACAACTCAGCTCTCTCTTCACCACAACAGACTGGTACAACGTCCGCATCACTGCAGATGCTGCTCCAATCCGTCTGTCAATCTCTCACTCCATTTTCCCCTTACTCGTGAACAAGACCCCAAGATACTTAAACTCCTCCACTTGGGGCAGGAGCCTGTCCCCAACCCGGAGAGGACAATCCACCTTTTTCCGGCTGAGGACCATGGACTCGGACTTGGAGGTGCTGATTCTCATCCCAGCCGCTTCACACTCAGCGGCAAACCGTCCCAACAAGAGCTGTAGGTCATTGGTGGATGAAGCCAACAGGACAACATCATCTGCAAACAACAGAGATGAGATCCTGTGGTCAGCAAGCATGACACCATCCATTCCCTGGCTGCACCTAGAAATCCTGTCCATAAAAATTATGAACAGGATTGGTGACAAAGGGCAGCCCTGGCGGAGTCTAACTCTCACTGGGAATGGCTCCGACCGAGTGTTGGCAATACGAACCCAACTCTCACAACGGTCGTACAGAGACCGAATAGCTCGTAACAACAAGCCCGATACCCCATACTCCCAAAGCACCCCCCACAAAAAAACCACGAGGGACGCGGTCAAATGCCTTCTCCAAGTCCACAAAACACATGTAAACTGGTTGGGCAAACTCTCACGAACCATCGAGAATTCTCGAGAGGGTAAAGAGCTGGTCCGATGTGCCACGGCCAGGACGAAAACCACATTGCTCCTCCTGAATCCGAGGTTCGACCAATGGCCGGACTCTCCTCTCCAGTACCTTGGCATAGACCTTCCCAGGGAGGCTGAGGAGTGTGATCCCTCTAAAGTTGGAGCACACTCTCCAGTCCCCTTTTTAGAAGAGAGGAACCACCCACCGGTTTGCCATGCTGCCCCCAACCTCCACGCAATGTTGCAGAGGCGTGTCAACCATGACAGCCCAACAACATCTAGGGCCTTGAGGTACTCAGGGTGAATCTCGTCCACCACCGGGGCCCGGCCACCAAGGAGATTTTTAACCACCTTGGCGACCTCAGCCCCTGTGATAGTTGAGTCATCCCCCTCGTCCTCAAACCCTGCTTCCTCTGTGGAAGGCGTATCAGTGGGATTGAGGAGATCCTCGAAGTATTCCTTCCACCGCCCGACGATATCCCCAGTCGAAGTCAACAGTGCCCCATTCGCACCATACACAGTGTGGACAGGGAGCTGCTTTCCCCTCCTGAGCCACCGGAGAGTTTGCCAGAATGTCTTCGAGGCCGACCGAAAGTCTTGTTCCATGGCCTCACCGAACTCCTCTCATACCCGGGTTTTTCCTTCAGCAACCACCCGAGCTGCACTCCGCTTGGCCTTCCGGTACACCTCAGCTGCTCCGGGAGTCCCACAAGCCAACCAAGCTTGATAGGACTCCTTCTTCAGCTTAATGGCCCCCTTCACCACTGGTGTCCACCACTTGGTTCGGGGGTTGCCTCCACGAGATGCACCGACCACCTTGCAGCCGCAGCTCTGGGCGGCCGCTTCAACAACAGAGGTGGAGAACATGGCCCATTCAGACTCCATGTCTCCAGACTCCCTCGGAATGTGGTTGAAGTTCTTCCGGAGGTGGGAGTTGAAGACCTCCCGGACAGCGGCCTCAGTCAGACATTCCCAGCACACCCTCACTATACGTTTGGGTCTACCAGGTCTGAATGGCTTCCTCCCCTGCCATCGGATCCAACTCACCACACTCTTTACCCGGGTGTTCAAGACATACGGTCGCAAGTCTGATGACACGATAACAAAATCGATCATCGACCTGCGACCTAGGGTGTCCTGGTGCCAGGTGCACATATGGACACCCTTATGCTTGAACATGGTGTTCGTTATGGACAAACTGTGGTTAGCACAGAAGTCCAATAACTGAACACCACTCGGGTTCAGATCAGGCAGGCTGTTCCTCCCAATCACCCCCCTCCAGGTTTCACTGTTGTTGCCCACGTGCGCATTGAAGTCCCCCAGTAGGACAATGGAGTCTCCAAGAGGAGAACCCTCCAGCACCCCAGTCAGAGACTCCAAAAAGGGTGGGTACTCTGAAACATCATTTAGTGCATAGCACAAATGATTGTCAGAACCCGTTTCCCAACCCGAAGGCGCAGGGAAGCAACCCTTTCGTCCACCGGGGAAAACTCCAATATAGAGGCAGCAAGGTGGGGGATACAAGAATACCCACCCCTGCTCATCGCCTCTCGCCCGGGGCAACTCCAGAAAAGGCCAAGCTCCAGCCCCTCTCCAGGAGACTGGTTCCGGAACCGGAGCTGTGTGTTGAGGTGAGGCCAACTATATCTAGCCGGTATCGCTCAACTTCGTACATCAGCTCAGGCTCCTTCCCCACCAGAGAGGTGACATTCCACGTACCAAAAGCCAGTTTAGAAAGCTTGGGATCAGTCTGCCCAGGTCTCTGCCTTTGACCGCCACCTAATCCACATAGCACCGGACCCCCATGATCCCTCCTGCAGGTGGTGAGCCCACTGGAGGGCAGACCCATGTAACTCCTTCGGGTTGAGCCCGGCCGGGTCCCATGGGTGGAAACCCGGCCACCAGACGCTAGCCTTCGAGCCCCTCCCCCAGGCCTGGCTCCAGGGTGGGACCCCGGTACCCCCATACCGGGCGGGGTACACTGAATCCTTGATCTAGAATTTATCATGACAGTCTGTTGGATCGTTCTTAGTATGGCCCTTCACCCAGGACCAGTTTGTCTTGGGTGACCCTATCAGAGGCAAATTGCCCCGGACAACATAGCTCCTGGGATCACTGGGGCACGCAAACCCCCCCACCACGATAAGGTGACGATCCATGAGGGGGATCAAAATATTATATCTTCAAATAATATTTATTTGAAGTATTAAGTAAGTATTAAGTAAGTATTAAGTATTAAGTATTTGAAATATTATTTAATAATATCTTCAAAATATATGAACCAGAAAATCAGTAGAATGTAAACAAACTGATAAAAAACATCAGACCTACCGCTCGTCATGTGTCACCATGCGTCCGTCTGCTCACCCCGGTCCTTATTTTGTCTTCTGTCGGTCTTTTTTCTTTATCTCCCACATCCCAAAACAATCACATTTATCTTCTGATTTATTCCACCTCAATTTTGGTTAGTTTACCCAGCGGAACCGACAGTATTGTCCTCTCCATCATGTGCAGCTTTGCCAATGGTGGACGAAAAGTGTTGTGCTCCGTTCCATCTTGTGCTGTCCAGAAGGTAAATATTTCCCTCCAGAAGCTAAATAATCCCTTTTAGAATCATAGTTGGCAAAATTTGGAGCAAATGCTTCCTCCCTGTGGAATATATGTTGCGCAATTGTTTATACATGTCTTCTCCTGCACACCGGAAGTGATATCAGATTTGACACGGTTCTGGTTTTGATGATCTCAGTCCTCCAGTGCAGACCAGTAAGCTATATGTGTCTGCCATCTAGTGATCTGAAATGCTTGGTACATCTGGGTTTATTTTGTTTGTTTTTTTCAGACTTTTTGACCAATCATGTGACAGTGACAATCTGCGACACCAGCCACTGGACAGGCAGATCATGTAATCAAATGCAATCCTTAAGGAGTTAAGTTATAATAAACATAACCCGGGGAAGCTGCAGTGAAGGTTACATGAGCACAAAAACATTTATTTACAAAGGTAGCAGTTAGTAGCAGCACACGAGTCGGCTGACTTTTGCAACAGCGGCTCAATTCTGAGTCTTTTTTTTTCCTTCCTCTCTTTTTTGATCCGGTAACAACTCTCTGATCCAGCACACCTTTCACTCCATTTATATCACGGACACACAGATCGCCCCAAATGTCTCCCGAGCCGGTGGACGGAGCCACTGTTTATAGCAGGAGATGGTACAGCAGGGAAGAGCTGCTAGCACTCAACCGCCACCCGGTGCTAACGGAAAAACTCAACATACCGGGAGAACTGAGGCGAAAACGCCGTGGGTACCGGGCTGGAGTAAGGCGGAAGGCAAGAAATATAAGGTACAGACCCACCCTTCCATCCGTTGTTATGGGGAATGTACGATCGTTACTGGGAAAGGTAGATGAGCTAGCGGCTATCTCCCGCTACGATAGTATATACCGGGAGTGTAGTCTGTATCTATTCACAGAGACTTGGCTAACCGAATTAGCAGCAGATGCTAACATTGAACTGGAGGGTTTCCACGCAATACGGGCAGACCAAACATCAGACAGTGGCAAAGCAAGGGGCGGTGGAGTGATAATGTATGTTAACAACAACTGGTGCAGACCGGGACATATCACTGTTAAACAACGACACTGCAGCAAAGACATTGAGTTGCTAGCTGTTAGCATGCGGCCTACATATCTCCCGAGGGAATACTCACACGTGATCTGCATTGTTGTTTATGCAAATCCGACGGCGAACGCTGGGACAGCGCGTGACGTCATCCATTCAGTAACTGGCAGGCTGCAGACAGAACACCCAGATGCTCTTCTCCTCATCTCAGGTGATTTCAACCATATTTCACTGTCTCCCATTCTACCCACGTTTACCCAGTATGTCACATGCCACACTAGAGACAATAAAACACTGAACTTATTCTACGCAAACACTAAGGAGGCGTACACTTCATCACAACTCCCCCCACTCGGGAGATCGGATCACAACTTGGTTCATCTCCGGCCGGTGTACAAACCCCTAGTGCACAGACAACCTCCGGCCATGCGCACAGTGAAGTTATGGTCTGAGGAGGCAATGGACACTTTAAAGGGCTGTTTTGAAATCACCGCCTGGGAGCAGCTCTGCGATTCACATGGTGAGGACATTGATGGCCTCACTCACACCATCACAGACTACATCAGCTTCTGTGTGGACAACACCGTTCCCACCAAGACCATACGGTGTTGCTCAAACAACAAACCCTGGATCACCCCTGAGATAAAAACACTTCTGAGAGAGAAGAAGAGGATCTTCAGGTCGGGGAACAGGGAGATGCTGAAGTCTGTACAGAAGGAGCTGAGGAGAAAGATCAGAGTAGGCAAGGACAGCTTCAGGAAGAAGATGGAGGACAAGCTGCAACAGAGCGACATCAGCAGGGTCTGGAGAAACCTTAAAACCATCTCTGGGCTCCAGAATACCTACCCTAGGCCACGGGGGGCAGGGAGTGGGCGAACAATCTGAATCTGTTTTTCAATAGGTTTGACCAACCGCCCTCCCCCCTGACTGCACAACAACCACTGCTGCCTCTAAAGACATCAAGTCCTGCTGCCCACTCCCCACTCCACCAACACCCCCCACTCCCAACACACAGCCCCCCATCCTGACCCTGACCAGGACCCAGGTGAGGACGGAGCTGAGGAAGATCAAGGCGAGGAAGGCGTCGGGACCGGACGGCATCAGCGCAAAGCTCCTCAAGTCCTGTGCAGACCAGCTGTGTGGGATTGTGGAGTACATCTTCAATCTGAGCCTGAAGCTGGGGAGGGTACCACAGCTGTGGAAAACATCTTGTGTGGTACCTGTACCAAAGACTTCCCACCCCAAAGATCTGAACAGCTACAGACCAGTGGCCTTGACGTCCCACATGATGAAGACCCTGGAGAGACTGCTGCTTGCTCACCTCCGCCCCTGGTGGGACCAGCGATGGATCCACTCCAGTTCACCTACCAGCATGGCATTGGGGTGGAGGATGCGGTGATCTTCCTCCTTCACTGTTCTCTGTCCCACCTGGAGAAGACTGGGAATGCGGTGAGGATCATGTTCTTTGACTTCTCCAGTGCTTTCAACACCATCCAACTGATGATCCTGAAGGACAAGCTGCTGTGCGCAGGGGTGGACCAGCACCTGTCATCATGGATCCTGGACTACCTCACAAACCGGCCTCAGTTTGTGAGAACCCGGGACTGTGTGTCCGACACGATCATCGGTAGCACGGGGCCCCCCCAGTGAACGGTTTTGGCTCCCTTCCTGTTCACCCTTTATACTGCGGACTTCTCACACAACACAACACACTGCCATCTACAGAAGTTCTCTGATGACTCTGCGATCGTTGGCCTCATCTCCAACGGAGATGAAGCTGAGTACAGAGGGCTTATCCAGGACTTCGTGGACTGGTGCCATCGGAACTGCCTCCAGATCAACGCGAGGAAAACTAAGGAGCTGGTGGTGGACTGCCACAGGCAAGAACAACCCCTCACAGCACCAGTAAATATACAGGGAACAGACATCGAGATGGTGACATCCTATAAGTACCTGGGTGTTCATCTGAACAATAAACTAGACTGGTCACACAATACTGACGCACTCTACAAGAAGGGACAGCGCAGGCTGTTCCTACTGAGGAGACTCAGGTCTTTTGGTGTACAAGGGGCGCTGCTGAAGACATTCTATGACACGGTGGTGGCATCAGCCATCACTTTTGGAGTGGTCTGCTGGGGCAGTGGCATTACAGCAGCCGATAGGAAGAGACTGAACAAACTGATCAAGAAAGCTAGCTCTGTCCTGGGGAAGCGCCTTGACCCAGTGGAGGAGATAGGAGAGAGAAGGATGGTGGCTAAACTGTCATCTCTGCTGGAGTCCAAGTTCCACCCTATGCAGGACATACTGAATGCACTGAGGAGCTCATTTAGCAGCAGACTACATCCTCCTAGGTGCACAACCGAGAGGTTTCGCAGGTCCTTTCTACCTACGGCTGTCAGACTGTACAACCTAAGCAGGGCTGCTTGCAGAGATAGCAAAAAGACGTGACAACCTAATAGTTTTGAGTGCAAAAGACGCAATAGACTTACACAATGGTCCCCTCCGGTATACAACTAGGAAAATACCGGTCACTATGGAGGGTGAGAATATGTATGGGTACATAATCATACCATGTAGGATAACTAAGTAGACGGTTGTGCTGTTCATTCAATCTAGCTACAATGCTCCGCACTGTGCGTGTTTATATATTTACATATTTATTCCATCTAGCTACAATGCTCCGCACTGTGTGTGTTTATATATATATTTATATATTTACTCTATCTAGCAACAATGCTCCACACTGTGTGTGTTTATATATTTACATATTTATTCCATCTAGCTACAATGCTCCACACTGTGTGTGTTTATATATCTACATATTATTCCATCTAGCTACAATGCTCCGCACTGTGTTTATATATTTACATATTTATTCCATCTAGCTACAATGCTCCGTACTGTGTGTTTATATTTCTACATATTTATTCCATCTAGCTACAATGCTCCGCACTGTGTTTATATACTCATATATTTATTCCATCCAGCTACAATGCTCCGTACTGTGTGTCTATATGTATATATATATATATATATACAGTATATGTACATATGTATACTTGCTGCTCTTGTTTTTTTCTCGCCTTCTGATTGTTGCTCTGAGTGTTGCTATCCCTGTGCTGTTGCAATCCTGGAATTTCCCCATTGTGGGACTAATAAAGGCTTATCTTATCTTATCTTATCTTATCTTATCTTATCTTAATAAGCACAACCACCACACAGTCACAGACACTGAGAAGAACTTTATTTATATAGCACTCCACAGAAAAAAGATCATAAAGCGCTTTAACAATAAAAACGCAGAGTAATATAAAACAAGGAAATAAGATAACACAGCAATTTAAGCATAAAACAAACATTAAAACACACGATTAAAATGATAAAATAATAAAATAAATAAAAACCAGTCCACCAGACACCTAAAAAGGTCACCTAAATAACAGTGTCTTCAACTGTTCTTTAAAAGAGTCAACCAAATCAGTCAGATGCAGAGACAGAGGGAGAGTGTTCCACAAGCAGGGAGCAACAGACTGGAACGACAGGTCGCCTCTAGTTTTAAAGCAAGTTTTAGGGACCAATAAGAGATTCTGACCTGAAGACCTGAGTGATCGACCTGAAGAATATGGGGTTGAAAAGATAACAATGTGGAGAGAGGAATAACCAGGCAGAGCCTTTATTAATTTTTCTCTCTCACATCATCCAGAATCACAAGCCTCAGAAAAATTCAGGTCGCAGGCACCTCTCCTTTTATAGCCTACGACCTGCTCAGTCACCTGTGGTGCTGCAGTAACATGAAAGACTTTGCAATTCCCATTCTCTGTCATATGGGGTGAGACGCCGTGTCATCCGGCGCTCAGGCCATATTCCCCCTCAGCCCCGCTCTTACTGTGACAGCGTCTCAGCGGGCTCCCAGCTGTCAAGTTTTACGAGACGGCTGGAGCCCAATTAACCCTCATCAGCTGAGGCGCTGCTAACGAGTATTAAAGGGAGCAGCTCCGATCATTCGGGGCTGTGACTTCGCACATCGTAGGCTGGAACTCCTTCGCCTGGCGCCAGCCACCTGCTCTTCGTTCTGCATTAGATGTGAGTGTTACACCTGTATGGTTATCTGTGTTTTTTGGCCCCACAAGGCCGTGTTCCTTATTCCCTTTCCCTCATCACAATAAAACATCGCAAACTCACTGGCTCGCCCTCGGCTCTCATTGTGTGGCTCGCGAGAGCCACACGTAACAGTAAGTCACAGCCAGGCGAGGTTTGTGAGTTTGCCATTTGGACTTGTGTCTTCCCTGCCTAGGTGTCTGCTCTTTGAGCATGCCGTCTCCCAGGAGTCACATTCGGCGCCAGGGCGACGAGCTGACAGCCATCTTGGAAGATGTCGACGGGACGCTCTTCACAGCCTTCCTGTACGACAACCCCTACGAAAGATGCTGGCACCTAGATTATGCTGAGAATCTCCTGGACAGTCTCCACTCCAACCACCCTGAGGTCTGTGCCAGGAGGGACGCCATAGCTGCACAGCGAGAACTGCTCCTTGGGTTGGAGGGAAGTCCCGGCAGGAAGCCGAAGAGGAGGAGACGTCTCCCTTCACCTCGGAATCCCGCTCCTGCCTCCGCTCCGGCCCGGGAGTTCGCGCCATCCAGAGGGCTTTCCCCATCCAGCACGACGTCACTCGGGATTCCCCCGGAGGATCTGCAGCTGACTGCAATTAAGGTCCGGGACTGAGTGGCTGCTGCTCACTCCGCTGTGCACCCGTCCTCAGTTATGAAGCATGTGGCGGCGGCAGTTAGACTGGTGGAGAGGAGTCCAGGGCTGCGTGACTTCTCCGAGTTCGATGCCCTCCTCGCCTCTGTCTCTGCTCAGGAGCGGCGATTTCCGGGTCTCACCTTCGCTTTGCCCCCTGTGAGTAGCTGTCGTCACACTGCCAATTCTTCTCAGCATGAACCCCGTCCGGATCCAGTTCCGGGTCGCCGCAAGGTCTCATTCCCCCACGCAGCTGTCACTCCTGCGCCTCTTCTGTGAGGAGATCCCGCAGCCTCGTCTCCCGAGCCACCTCCTTCCGCTGTTACGCCAGCGCTCCGGGCCCGGCTCATCTCGGCTGTCGCCCCCTCCTCCTTGACGCGCTCCCCGGCTGCTGTGTGCATCTAGAATCCTGACCTGGCGAGCTCCATCCTGGAATCAACACGAGCGGCTCCCCAACGTCCTCCCAGGGGGTCCTCCGTTACCGCCCGGCGGGGAAAGGGAGGAGCAACGTCCACGACAGCAGGCACCATCCAGCCTCCAGGAGACAGGCAAGTCTCAGTTCTTTCACACTCACCTTGTGATTTGCTCTGTCAAACTCCTGGAGGTGGAGTTCGGGGTTCGCAGCTCCCCGAGCTCCCACCACCTGCTGTAGCTGTAATTATTAATCTTGCATCCTCTGTGTCTCCCTCCGCTGAGCGGTCCCCGGCGCCAGGCCAACGTTGTGGGATGAGGAGGGGGCCTGCGGTTCTGGACAGCCTGGTTCCGGTTCCGCAGCTACGCCGTGGACGGAGGATGAAAGCGGATTGCTGCGTGGAGCCTACGCCGACGATTAAGCGTCCCCGGGTCTCCACGGAGGAGCGGTCCGGTCCAGAGGGATGAGGTTCTCCTGCCACCACGCCGTGTGGGCCGTCGGCGTGGGCACCGGTGCCGGAGGACTCACAAGCTGCGTTTTCCATCATGCCAGCTGCGGAGCCCAACGCAGCTGAGTGGGAGCCTGACGACGACCTCCTGATACTTGAACCCGGATCTTCACAGTCCTGGACGGCGTCAGAACCCGAGATCAGGCAAGTGCTCTACCTTTTCTTTCTTCTCCTCACTTTAGAGCACTTTAGCCTGTCTCTAGGGGAGATGAGCCGGGTGCAGCCGTCAGCTGCGTCCGAGCTTATCTCGCCGGGTTCTGGCGCTGCCCATGATTCTGATCCCGGTTCTGTTCTCTCTCTTAAGCCTTCTCCCAGGGTTGCCGGTGAGGAGCTGCCATCGCCCGTGGTGCCAGAGGGTCCAGGTTCGAGATCGGAGGTCGGTTCTGGTGCGGCGCCGGCCCAATCGGGGTCCGACGTGGGTTCTACGGGGACCCAATCGGGGTCCGACGTGGGTTCGACGGAGACCCAATTGGGGTCCAACGTGGGTTCGTCGGAGACCCAATCGGGGTCCGACGTGGGTTCGACAGAGACCCAATCGGGGTCCGACGTGGGTTCGGCACCAGCGGTGTCCAGGTCCGGTGAGGGAGCTGCAGATCCCCTGCCATCAGACGTTGGACCACCTCGTCATCAGCTCTCCCCCAAGCTTCTTCCACTAGGGCCCATTTGGACCTCTCTCTCTTCCCTACGGGCCTGGTGGTTGAGCAATGTGGGTCGGCCGCCGGAGGGTCTGCCGTGCTCATTTGGCTCGTTGGTGTGGCCACCCGACCCGCTAGACTTCCTGTTCGGCGATCTGGTTCGGCCTCCCGAGGAACTGTGTCTTCTGGCCTGGGGTTCGGGTAGGCCGCCGGAACTTTTCCCTTCACCCCTGTTGGCGGTATGGACGCTGGGTGCGGGGAGACCCCCCGAACTGAATTTCCTTTGCTGTGCTTGTGTTTGGGTGGGTACAGCTAAGTCCTTATTACTGTTCCGCGTTTAGCGTGATTTTTTTGGGGGGGGGGTTTCCCCTCCTGTTTGAGGGATGGCTGAAATGGTTAATTTTCGCCCTTGGGAGTTTTTCCTCTCATTTTGGGGTCTCCGGGGTTGATTTTCTTTGTATTTTGCCTGTACATGGTTTATGGAGTATTGTGTTGTTTTTTTTTTTTTCCCCGTGTCTCGGGCTGTTATTACCACAGTTGCCCTCTGCCTAAATGTTTTGGGTTTTTTTTTTCTTCTTACCCATGTTGTGGTCTATGGAGTATTGTGGGGTTTTTTTCTTCCCTGTGTTTCGGGCTGTTATTTCCACAATTATCCTCTGCCTAAATGTTTTTTTTTTCTCTCTCTCATGTTGTGTTTTATGGAGTATTGTGTTTGGGTTTTTCTCTCGTACTCTGTATTGGTTTATTGTCGATTGTTTTTTCCTTTCTCTGATTCTCTCCCTCCTGACCTGCGCCCCATCCGCCCACCCTAGGTGGGGGGGGGGTCTTGGGTGTTACGGGCCGTTTGTAGTCCGGCCGTGAGGAGGGGGCTGTGTCATATGGGGTGAGACGCCGTGTCATCCGGCGCTCAGGCCATATTCCCCCTCAGCCCGGCTCTTACTGTGACAGCATCTCAGCGGGCTCCCAGCTGTCAAGTTTTATGAGACGGCTGGAGCCCAATTAACCCTCATCAGCTGAGGCGCTGCTAACGAGTATTAAAGGGAGCAGCTCCGATCATTCGGGGCTGTGACTTCGCACATCGTAGGCTGGAACCCCTTCGCCTGGCGCCAGCCACCTGCTCTTCGTTCTGCATTAGATCTGAGTGTTACACCTGTATGGTTATTTGTGCTTTTTGGCCCCACGAGGCCGTGTGCCTTATTCCCTTTCCCTCATCACAATACAACATCGCAAACTCACTGGCTTGCCCTTGGCTCTCATTGTGTGGCTCGCGAGAGCCACACGTAACATTCTCTTTGTCACTGTTTGCATCCACACACCAACCCCCGCATCAACACACCAACCCCCCATGACGATTTTCCTTGTCCTTCCGTCTGAGTGGAAACATACTGACATACTGAGTGGGTTCCCCCACACCAAATGTATTTTGGGGCTTGGCCATGAATTGCTCTAAAGGTCAAAACTAGAATTTTAAAATCGGTACAAAATTTGACTGGTAGTCAGAGAAGAGTGACTATAATTGGGGTGATATGGTCCCGTTTGCAAGCTCCCATTAAAAGCCTGGCTGCAGCATTCTGACCAATCTGTAGGCGGTTTAATAAACCGTTGTTAAAACAGGAAAAAACAGAGTTGCAGTAATTGATTTTGGATGAAATAAAAGTGTGAATAATCAACTCTAGATCTGAGCTTGATAATACATTTTTGAGTTTAGCAGTGTTCCTCAGGTGGAAAAAGCAGTTTTTGACTAGTTGCTTTGAATGACTATCCAAGGCCACTGAACTGTAAAACAGCACCCCCAGGTTTCTAAAGGCGCTTTTCCACTAGCCCCAGTTGGCCTTACTTGACTCGACTCACCATTACTCGTTTCGGCCTCGGTTGTGTTTCCATTACAGCTGGGTACAGCTGGGTACAGCTGGGTACAGCTGGGGTGGGTGGGTGCAATTTTTTTTGCAGCAAGGCGGCGCCACATGCGACCCAAGCAAAACATAACATGGCAGCTGTACAAGGCGACTCCTTGGTCTGTGGCTTTTTGTCACCGTAAATGCCAAAAAGAACCACCAGACAAGGGTACAGGCAGTGAGATGAAACACTCTGGAATAGTACTGCAGCTTCTTGGAGAGCCGAAGACGTGAGGATACAAACTCGATCATATATGACGGTAAGCTAATGGTTGCTAATGCTAGTTTGCTAGAAGTACTGTAATGTCTGCAAGTTATCGCTGTTAGGTACTAAAATATGTATGCTGTGTGTGTGTGTTTCAGATGGCTCTGTTGTGGGAAAATAGTCAGTCGGTCTGGCGTTCAACACAGCCTGTCACTGATGTCACCCCAGCTTCACAAACGATCAGTGGTTATAGAGCTTAAGAATGTCTGTAGAAACGTTTATTTCCTGTGCAACAAATTGCTCTGATCTGCATGAAAATCATGGAGAGACTGTTGAGACATCATGGATGTACCTGCTCCAGCAGCACTGAGTCTGAGGTGGTGTCATGGCAAAAAATGATCAGCTGACACAACTTGATCACCAGGTTAATAACTATATTAGCCGACTAATATAGTATACTAACTACGTATATTAGCCACAAAATATATATTCAAAAAGTAAACAGTACTGAGTTAGGTATAATAAGATATATTTGACACTTATGGTGGATTTTAGGCCAAAACAAACTTGATCTAGGATTAAACGCAATTAAAATAATGCAGTCACAAGGTTACATGGAAAATACTTGATTTACTAGATACATGTACTGTAGAAATATATATTCTCTGCATCAACTATGTACTATACATGCATTCATGTAGTATTGCACTGACAATAAACCTTTCAAGTTTTTGCAAATGTCTCTTTTTTATATGTGAAGGTTACCACCAAGTGACATAAATTAAATACTGAAAGACTGGAAACACTGTCTAAGATCAATCCAGCAGTTTGAGTAATCACTTTTGGTTTGGTGCAAGTCTGTCAACAGAATTATGAACCATAAAACAGTTTGTGTTAAAATGTTAAATCCCATTAAACCCTAACCCGGGGGTTTCCAATCATGTGTCATGGGGGGCCAAGACCCTGCAGGTTCTCTCTTCTACCCAGTCTCTTCAGCAGATGTTTTCACTGCAGTCAGTGGGAGAAATTCAGTGGAATCTGCTGTTGAAGACACTGTTTGGAGGTAAAGCCTGCAGGGTCTTGGCCCTCCATGGCACATGATTGGACACCCCCGCCCAAACCCATTATGATGAAGAACCGATGCTAATATGGCCCAGAATTCCTCCATATACTGGTACTGTCACTAAAGTGTGCAGGGTCTTCTGCGGTGGCACATCCAACAATACAGCCTTCAGTTAAAATAATTGTTTTGGTTACTTTTTTCTTAAAAATGAGCCATTATTTTCAAAGTCACAGATAAATGGTTTGTACTGTTGACTCTTTTCCCACCGGTGTCTTAACAGACAAAATAGAAAATCATGATGTAAAGACATACTGTAAGTCACTAAATTGTTTATTACAATCAGCAGCAAATTCCAGATTATTCAGAATGTGCAAAATTCAAACTGTAAAAAAAAAAAAAAGAAAAACTTAGAATGGGTCACACACACCGGCCACGCTGCCTCACTGAAAAGCAGCTGGGATGCGCCGCTCAAGCTGGACCCAGTTCAGCAGATCTTAGGCCTGCATCTCTGTAAATAGTGAGGCAAGGTCCACTTTGGGTGGATCGTTTTCCTCTTGCCTAGACAAAAGACAGAAATGGGTGATGGTTAATTAAAGCAAGTTTAAAACATATTTGGGAAATACACTTGTTGCTAAAAGCCACTGGTGGAATGTGAATGAATGAATCTTTATTTCGGATAGATTAAAAGTAAAGATTAAAAGAAAATAGAATAATATAACAAAAGGGAAAAAAATCTAACAAGGTCAAATTAAACAATAACTCCTCTGATTATACAGTTCAACATAGGTTATCCGAAATGGGTGATGGCTGATGCCACAGCTTATATTGCCCACCCACATTCCATCCAAGAATTCAAAAGAAAAACAAAACAGGAGCGATTACAATTTGAATGTGACAATAAAGTACTTCGTTGTTGTATTTAATCACAATTTTCATGTAGCTGCGCTTCAGTAAAGTAGATTTTACAAGGGCTGGGCTATGTTTAAAATCATCTGTTTTTACTGTGGCCTCAGCAATCAGAATGAATGAATTAATACATTCACTTGAATGTAATATAGTACTTTAACTGAGAGTGTGCATCACCGAGTATGGAATCGTTCAGTCAAAATATGGAGTTTTTATCAATAAAAGTTTAGCCACCGCTTTGTCACCGCTGTGTCTCTTCTTGCCCTGGCTTCAAGTGTGGGCGGTGTTTTGTACTTGTATTGCTAAAATATAAAAGGATGCACTACAATGGGTCTCAAATATTTGTAATGTGTCCTATTACTGCGTGAGTTTATTGATGATAGACTATAAACTACAAATACACTACCATTCAAAAGTTTGGGGTCACTTAGAAATTTCCTTATTTTTGAAAGAAAAGCACTGTTTTTTCAATGAAGATAACTTTAAACTAATCAGAAATACACTCTAATATCTAATATACATTGCTAATGTGGTAAATGACTATTCTAGCTGCAAATGTCTGGTTTTTGGTGCAATATCTACATCTTCTTCTTCTTCTTCTTCTTCGTCGATCGCTAGATGGTCACACCAGTTGCCCTGACGAATGCTGCCGTTCTGCGGAGGTCCCCGAGGTCCCTGTGCAGCTTTTGGTTCAGCGATGTGGGGTCAGGCCATGCAGCTCGTCTGAGTGCAGCGTGGTCTGGGCAGTCTTGGAGGAGGTGTTTGCTGGTCATTTGGGCAGTACCACATGGGCATCTGTCCGATTGTCCAACTTTAAGTTTCTGGTGCATGTGAGCATGCATTCTGTTATGTCCAGTTCGGAGTCTGAACAGAACGACTTGGTCAGCCTTGCTCAGACTATAGTAGTTGTCATCCTTGCAGAAGTTTGGGTGTTGCTGCTGCCACTTCTTGTGAGACAGGGCCTTAATAATGGTTTTCTCCTCACTGTAAGAGACCTGCCTGTCTTCCTGGTCTTGCTGCCCACCCTCCTTAGCAAGTCTGTCAGCCGTCTCATTTCCATAGATTCCACAGTGGGCAGGAATCCATTGGAGTGATACGTTCACCTGTGTTGCTAGTTGAGACAGAGTGAGGGCGAGTTCATTCAGTTCTTTGCGTCGGGGGTCCTGAAGTGCATCCAAGACAGAGAGGGCATCAGTGAAGATGACGACCTGCTTGTGTGCCTTGTCTTGATGTTCCCTGACGTGGGCCGCTGCTGTTCTCAGGGCCTCTGCCTCAGCCCTGAAATTGGTGGCGTACTTTCCAGTCGCAATGGGAATGTGGGTCTCCTCGTCAGCATACCTGATGTACACGCCGCCTCCGCCATTCCTGGTTGCTTCCATGGCAGAGCCGTCTGTGTAGACGTGAGTCCACTGCTCTTTAGGGTAGGCAGACTGAATGAACTCCAGGGCCAGCGACTTCCTCTCTTGGTCTGACTGTGTTCCTTTCTTCCCAATGCCCGATATGTCTGTACGTATGGCTGGGAAGTTCTGTCGGTTCCAGGACGGAACAGATGCTATGGGTAATATTGGTGTGGGTATGTGGTCCATCAGTTCTGGGTCTCTCCTTTCAAGTGTCCTGCTCTGGTGGATGAAGCTCAATCTCTTAAGTCTCCCTTTTGTTGGCTTGTTTAGTCTGTCCTTCATGGGATGGTTTTCCAGTCTTTTGAATTTGGCGGCCTGGGTCAGTACCTTGACGTTTCTTCTGTCTTCCAGTGGTGCAAGGCCTGTTGTTGTCTCCAGCGCTTTGATAGGGGTACTGCGCATGGCTCCTGTCATCATTCGCATGGCTTGGTTTTGGAGTCTGTCCAGTTTCTTAGTGTTGCTTTTGCAGCTGTTGAGGTTGCTGCCATGCCATACTCCAGAACAGGCCGAATCCTTCCCACATAGAGCTTCTTCAGGACACCCTGGTCTGCACCCCAGTCTGTTCCTGACAGTTTCTTCATTAGGGCCATCCTGATCTTTGCTCTTGCCTGGTTCTTGTGCAGCTGGTTCTTCCAAGTCAGTCTGCGATCCATGGTGATCCCGAGGTATGTGGGTGCATATTCAGCCTGGAGCTCATGGGAGTTGATCTGCAGTTTCACCTTCTGGGGTTGGGTGGACAGGGTGAAGACGGTGTATGTAGTCTTCCTCTCATTTAAGCTTACAAGCCATGACTTGGTCCATGCCTCGATCAGCCGGAGAACTTGCTGCACTCTGTAGTTTGCAGTCACGATGCTTTCCTCACTGCACCAGAGGGCTAGGTCATCGGCATAGATGGCACCTTGTACGTTCCTTGGCAAACTCTGGATGATGTCCTTAATGAATACAAGGAAGAGTGTTGGGGAGAGCACTCCTCCTTGTAGGACTCCTTCCCTCAACACCTTCTTCTTTCTGGAGTACTGTCTGACCTGGACTCTGGCTCTTCTGTTGTGCAGGTATTGGGCAATCCACTTGTACATGCGCCCAGCGATACCGCACTGGCGCAGTTTCAGCTTGAGGCCATCTTTCCATACCCTGTTAAACGCCTTTTCTAGGTCAATCCATACAGCGAGGGTGTGCTTTTTTTCTTGGAAGGCATCTTCTATGGCTTGAGAGATGTATGTTATTTGGTCCTCTGTAGACCGGTTCTGCCTGAAGGCTGCTTGCTCTGGGCTGATGTGTTGTTTTCCTTCCAAGTGCCACATGAGTCTGGTGTTGATGAGACACTCTAGCAGCTTTCCTATGCAGCTTGTAAGGCTTATGGGGCGATAGCTTTCAGCCTTCAACTTATCTTTGCCTTTTTTGTGCACTGGAATCATCGTGGCTTCTCTCCAGATCTGAGGCACAGTCCCTGATCTCCAACTGTCATTGAAAAGCTGCAGAAGTTTCTTCTTGGTTTTGGGGCCAAGGTTCAGCATCATTTCATTTGTGATCTTGACAGACCCAGGGGCTTTTTTCAGCTTCAGTGTTGTCATTGCATCCTCCAGCTCCTTGAGAATGAATGGCGAGTTCATCACTGGTTCAATCTGTGCGTTCTGATGAATTCGCTGGGCTCCTCTGACAACCTTTCTTCTCTCTGGTGGAATCTGAAGATGGCTCGTCTTCACATACTGGTTGATGAAATGGTCTGCTGCTTTCTTGCCAGTCAGCAGTTCTTGATCTGCCTGTACTGTGATCGGCGAGCTTGAGGGCTTGAGCCAGTTTCCAAAGCTTGTTGCCGTCCATGTCCAAGTTGAGCTGCTCTGTCTTTTCTTGCCATCTCTTTCGAGCTTCCTGTATAAATGTCTGCCTGTGTTTTGCAGTGGCCGCCTTCAGGGCAATGTTGTTTTCTACTGTAGGATCTGCTTCTACTTTTTTCCTTGCCTCTGCCACACTGTCTTCAAGCTGCTGGAGCTCTTCTGTCCAGTAAGGCCTATAGTTATTTCTGGCTCCCCGAGGTATAGATTCATTTGCAGCCTTCAGAATAGCATTCAGCACCCTGACTTTCTTGTTGAGGTTCTGCTGCTTGTGACAGATCTCCGCAGAGTACCGGTCCACCAGTGTTGAGAAGCACACCCAGTTGGCCTTCTTGTAATTCCACCTGGGGAATGTCTTAGCTTCTTGTGGTTTGTAGCTGATGTCCAGTCCGATCTTCACAGGTTTATGGTCACTTCCCCCGAGCTGGCCAAGTACTTACTGTTCTTGTTGCCAGCCTGGCCATGTCGTTGGTGGCAAACGCAAGATCGGGCGTGGTGTTACTCAGCCATACCCTGGAGAAGAACGTTGGTGGATCATCAGGATCATTGATTAGCAGAAGACTGTTTTCGACTTGCCAATCTTCCACCTCCTCTCCTCTTCTATCTGCTTCACTGTATCCCCATGCCTCTGAGTGACTGTTGAAGTCACTGATGACTAAGCATCGGTGGTCTGGGAGTTCCATTTGGTCAAGTGAGAGCTCTCGCTCTGGGGGGCAGTACACATTGAAGATCGTGATGCTTTCATTGTGAACCATAATTCGAACTCCATGGATTTCTGCCTGGTTGTTGGTACTGACATCAAACTCTTGTGCTGGTATGGCGTTTCTGACAAGAATCGCCACTCCTCCTTTTGTTCTTCCTTTTCTGTCTTTCCTGAAGACCTGGTATCCCCTAACACTGAAGCGTTGGCTTTCCTTCAGGTGTGTCTCCTGTAGGCAGGCTACATCAATGTCTTCTGAGTGGAGTCTTTCGGCAAGGGATATTTTTTTGTTATAGACTCCTTTGGCGTCTCTTTTCGGTCAGTAGCATTCCTCATTCCCCGTCCCCTGGTCGTGCAGGACGAGGTGAGGTGACCTCCAGTAGCTGAGGGTGGGCCCCTTTGAGGCTGAGGGCCCGGCACTCTTCCTCCCCGGCGGATCCCCAGAGGACGAGCACCATCATGTGCAACATCAGTGTGACTCATCATGAAGCGAATATGCGTGATGCAGAGGTTTGTGGCACCACAGGGGTCCTGCATCTCCGTCTTCAGCCATGGACGTTTGTTGGGGGTCCCTCCCCTAGACCAACTGCCTTCCATGGCTGGGCTGTCGAGAGCTATATCTACATAGGTGTATAGAGGCCCATTTCCAGCAACTATCACTCCAGTGTGCTAATGGTACAATGTGTTTGCTCATTGCATCAGAAGGCTAATGGATGATTAGAAAACCCTTGTGCAATCATGTTAGCACAGCTGAAAACAGTTTAGCTGGTTAGAGAAGCTATAAAACTGACCTTCCTTTGAGCAGGTTGAGTATCTGGAAAAAATTATTATTTCAAATACAAATCATTATTTCTAACCTTGTCAATGTCTTGACTATATTTTCTATTCATTTTACAACTCATGGTGGTAAATAAGTGTGACTTTTCATGGAAAACACAAAATAATTGTCTGGGTGACCCCAAACTTTTGAACGGTAGTGTATAAACTAAATTATATTGATGACTGAACAACTCCCATTCCCCAAAAGATACAGTTATGAACATAACTCACAAAGGATCACACAAGTGATCTGACAAAAAAATAAATACATTAACAAGCGATTTATTTTACAGTTGATGTGCCAGTCATTTTCAATTATTCTGTAATTAATATTCACACAATCAAATAAATCTCAGTTCAGTCCCTTTTATATTAAGTGGAAATTGTGCTACTTTGGTTTTGACACTTTACCTATAAAAGCAAAGGATTTCAGTACTTTCCACAGTGGCAAGGTCCGTTGTGGGGCGGCTGCTTTTCCTTTCCTCTTGCCTAGACCAAAGACAGAAATGGATGGTGGTTAGTTAAAGCAAGTTCAAAACATATACAGGCACATCTCAAAAATTAGAATATCATGAAAAAGTTCAATATTTTTGTCAGTCATTTCAGAAAGTGAAACCCATATGTAGATTCATTACAAGGACTGTGATATATTGCAAGTGTTTATTTTAATTTTGATGATTATGGCTACAGCCCATATTAACCAACACTTCAGTGGCCAACATTTCTATTTTAAAAACTATTTTTTTAAATTAATTTTATGTAATATTCTAATTTTTTGCCAAATTGAATTTGGGGTTTTCAGGGGCTGTAAGCCATAATCATCCAAATTAAAATAAATAAATGCTTGAAATATATCACTGTCTGTGTAATGAATCTATATAATAGATGGATTTCACTTTCTGAAATGAGTGACAAAAAATATTGAACTTTTTCATGACATTCTAATTTTTGGAGATGTACCTGTATTAGGGAAATACACTTGTGGAAGTCAGTGGCGGGATGTGACAAAAATGCTTCATTTCCCTGACCAGTGAGCACCCCACAATCCACTCTGTACATGTACAAGTACATTTTCAATCCAGGGATTTATGGTGGAACAGCACAACACTGTTCCAACACCTTTTATGGAAAATCCACAGAATAGGTGTTTGGGTCTATTCTGACGCTTTAGAAAATTATATGAATCACTTTATAAATCACTGGTTTGAAAATGCACTTGAATATGTTGAGATTTCGGATCCTGTGGTCCACTTGACCTGTATCCACAATATAAACACTGAGGGAGGCTAACCCCTGGCATGTGGAAACAGATTCTAGGAAGAAATTGCACACAACTTAATGCACAGCACCAAAGTGCAACACGTACACAAACCAGGACTTTAACCAGAATTAACATATTTCATCGTTTTGCTCTCACAAGCGAGTACTTAGGACAAAACAAGCGCGAATCAGCAGAGTTGGCTACTAGCTAGGTAGCTACTAGCTAACACTCGTTAGCCAGGACAGGACGGCGCTGTATCGCTCAAAAAAAGTGAGCTTACCACCAACAGGATAAATAAGCGAACAGATGCACAATATTACAAATCACTCACCATCGATGGTTCTCTTACGTTCATCTTCAGCTTGTCTGTAGTCCGGTTCTATGATGGGCTGCATCTGTAACGGGGCGGGTCACTCCTCTCACTGTGGATATGCCACCAAGCACAGAAAACTCTGCACCTCCTTCGTTGGACCACAGTGTAGATTTCCGCAAAACCTACAATGCCATCTGTATTAATATCATATTTACTCGGTGACCGAGTTAGTCCGTGAAATATTGCAAATGGCGGTCGTGTAGATTCCACAGAAGAAGGACGCTTTCATGATGTTACGCCCTGACCAATCAGTGGCTCGCAGTCTGTTGACGTCACATCTCGGCTCGACTCAGCACGGTTGTACCCTGGCCTCGAGTGGATACGAAAATAGGACCTGTTAACCGGTGCTGGGTACAGTGGAAAAGGCTAGAAAGCGAGTCGAGTTGAGTCGAGTAAGGCCAAACCGGTACTAGTGGAAAAGGGCCATAATGCTTGACTGTACCATGGAGCCCAGAGATCCGAGGTGCTGCTTGATGAGAGGAACTTTCACGTCAAGTGTAATGATCAGTGTCTCAGTTTTATCAGAGTTCAGATGGAGGAAGTTATTATTTTACCATTTTTGGATGGTAGGCAAACAGTCAAGTAGATTAGATAGCTTATTTAACTCAAATTCATGAAATGAGCAATAGAGCTGATTATCATCTGCATAAAAGTGATAGGACACATCCTTAAAAAGACATAAGCCTTCCAAGAGGGGTCATATACAATAAAAACAGGATAAGTCCTAGGACTGAACCTTGAGGTACACCACATGACAACTCACTTAGCTCAGACATAAAACTGTTTACTGTAACACTAAAAGTTCTACCAGTAAAATAGGAGGCAAACCAATCTAAAACTGACTCAGACAGCCCAAAATCACTATGCAAGCACTTTAACAACACTGTATGGTCAACTGTGTTCAACGGAGCTTTCAAGTTGAGCAGCACTAAGACTGTGTACTGACCAGAGTCTGCAGCCATCAGTATGTCATTAGAGACTTTTAAAAGAGCAGTCTCAGTTGAGTGGATTTTCCTAAAACCAGACTGAAACATATCAAATAATTTGTGCTCCTCCAAAGAGGAAGTTAGTTGTTCAGCCACAACTTCTTCCAAAATTTTAGACATAAAAGACAGTTTTGAAATAGGCCTAAAATTATCTGGATTAGATTGGTCTAGATTTGGCTTTTTAAGAATAGGGTTAACAACTGCCTGTTTGAAGGAACTGGGAACAGAGCCAGTTTGGAGAGAAACGTTATCTCAACCAGGAAAGGGCCAATGAGGTTGAACATTTTTAAAAACATAACTGGGGACAGGATAAGAGGAAAAGAAGGTTTGACCCTTTTCAACAGAATGTGAGTATCCTCAAGGGTGAGCAGTGAAAAGGCAGACCAAGTATGAGGTGGGAGTGTTGTGTTAATGAGATGGACCTCATCATGTGGACAGATATTTGTTCTTAGATCTTGAACCTTCTTTACAAAGAACAGAAGAAATTTGTTACAGTCAGACATTGAGTACACATGAATATGAGGGACTGGAGGAGAGACAATATTACTGATGGTCTCAAATACAAATTTGGGGTTATTTTTATGAGGAGAAACTAACTGTCGAAAATATGCACATCTGGATTGTTTTATCCCTTCATTCAAGGAAGAAACCAGCTCAAGATAAGGTCTGTGTACTTTCAACTTAGTCAATTTCCATAAAACGCTCCACTTTATGACAATTTCTTCTAAAACAGGGGTGGGCAGTGAGGGCCATTCCACTGCAGGTTTTTTGTTCCACCCAGTCTCTTTCAGCAGGTGCATGCTCTGATCAGCTTCAAGGATTGCTAATCATTGATCCCAGCCCCCGACCAACAGTGATCTGCGTGGAGTTTGCATGTTCTCCTCGTGTCTGCGTGGGTTTACTCCGGGATTTCTCTGGTTTACTCCCACATGCCAAAAACATGCAAGTTAAGTTAATTGGCATCAAACTGGGCATTCTAAATTGTCCTTAGATATGACTGTGAGAGTGAATGGTTGTCTGTCTCTCTGTGTTGGCCCTGCGATGGACTGGCGATCTGTCCAGGGTGTACCCTGCCTCTCACCCAAAGATGCTGGGATAGGCTCCAGCTCCCCCGCAACCTGAAAAGGATTAAATGGAAGAAGATGCATGGATGGATGGATGAAAACACCTGCTGAAGAGACTGGGTAGAACAGAAAACCTGCAGTAGAATGGCCCTCCACAGCACATGATTGCCCACCTCTGTTCTAAAACAACCCAGATGTCTTCGTTTATCCACGGGCAAAATTTTTTTAGGGAAAATAACCCTTTAATGGAAGGTACTATGTTTAAAATAGACAATAATTTTTAAAAGACTGAACAGATGATTCAACGTCATTACATTCTCTAGACAGAGAGTCAGGATCAAATAGATCTGAAAACCTCTCAAAAACAGACTGATTTATGATGCGCCAGTTTATTACAATTTTACAAGGAGGTGGTGCAAGAGGAAACGCTACATTAAAAAAATATGCAGCAATGATCACTTACAAAACTGTCTTTAACATGGAGCTGGTCAATACTCAAGCCTAAGGAGAAAACCAGATCGAGAGTGTGGCCTTTCTCATGAGTAGGTGAAAAAACATGTGTCAAGTTATAGGCATCAGTTAGGGGTAATAATTCCGATGCAATGTTACAGGAGGGATTATCAACATGAATGTTGAAATCTCCAGCAATTAACACTGACTCCAGTCTTATGATGGCGGATAAAAACTTTGCAAATTCATCTAAAAACGTACATGCAGGACTAGGAGGTCTGTAAATTAAAACACAGTACAGAGGACGAGTTGTTCCAACCTTAGTCATTTGAAGCTCAAATGAGGTGAAGGAGTCCTGGCTCATTAGTGTGCAGAAGTTCAAAGATGGCGGCGCGCATGGATGCTGCGGCCCCTCTAGGCATCAGTGAGTATGAGAGTTTCGAGTGTTTTAATCATCCCAGACGTACACTCTGTAAAACTTACAACTGAGAGACCTTATTAAGCATCAAGGTAATGTACGCTGCAAGAATTGAGGTGCTCGGGTGTGACTTGGACATTCTACGCCAGCATGGAATACTATCGGAGGTTTCGCTGGCAGCTACTTGGGAGAGGAGGAAGTGTAAGCGGTGCGAATGCAAACAAAGGAGAGGAAAGAGAGCCAGAATTCATGCTAGGATAAAGGCTAACCCCTCCAGACCAGCAGTACCGTCACTCCTACTTTCCAATGTCTGCTCCCTCGAGAACAAGCTGGACGAGTTGCGTCTGTTGAGAGAAACCCGAAGAGAGTGGAGGGACTGCTGTGTGTATGCGTTCATGGAGACATGGCTCCACGACAACATCCCCAATGCAGCCATTCAGCTGGAAGGGATGACATCATTCCGAATGGACAGAGAGGCTGCTAGCTCCGGTAAGAGCCGGGGGGGGGGGTGTCTATGTAACTATATTAACAAGAACTGGTGTGTTAACGCCACGTTAGCAACTAAACACTGCTCTCTGTTGGCGGAGTTCCTTATCGTGAATTGCCGGCCATTCTACCTGCCGAGGGAATTCACCAACGTGTTTGTAGCTGCTATTTACATAGCTACTAGCGCTATTGCTAAAGCTAATGCTAACGAGGCACTTGGAGAGCTGTATGACGCTATCAGTGAATTTCAAACTTCACACCCGGACAGTTTTGTGGTGGTTGCAGGGGATTTTAATCACACCAGTTTAAAGACTGTGCTCCCCAAGTTCAAACAATTTGTGGACTTTAAGACCAGAGGAGAGAATATGTTGGGCTTGGTGTACACAAACTTCCCAGATGAATACAAGGCAACATCTCGCCCCCACCTCGGCCATTCTGACCACCTATCCATGATGCTGGTGCCTGCCTACAAACCCTTACTGAAGCGCAGCAGGCCAGTAGAGAAACAAATCAGGACTTGGCCACCCAAGATGGCGCCCACAGCGGTCGACATGGTGCTTCGCTGCGCTCTTTGTTTGTTTTTGTTTGTCAATTGTGTGTCTGCTTGCACTTATACCCGTGAAGAACTTTTAAATATCAGGACTTTGACCCCCACGGACCTCCTCCCAGTTTTTCTAGCCCCTGCCGCCGATCTGGTTTATTGTTTGGCTCGGAAAGTGAGACGGCGGAAGAGAGGAAGACGAGCGGGCGCTCTCGTGCGACTTCGCAGGAGAGGCTCGCGAACGGCGCTGCCTGGCATATTTCTGTCCAATACCAACTCTCTCTCTAACAAGGTGGATGAACTGAGACTGCTGATGCGTTTTAAGGACCTCGCCTCCTCAGCTGTCCTCTGCTTTACTGAGACCTGGCTCCGGGAAAATATACCGGACAGCGCGCTGCGCCTCGACGGCTTCCAGCTCTTCCGTGCTGATCGTGACACAGAGCTTTCCGGCAAGACCACAGGAGGCGGTGTCTGCTTCTACATCAACTGTAGCTGGTGCTCTGATGTAACGGAAATTTCCAAACACTGTTCTCCTGCCTTGGAATTTCTTGTTATCAACTGCAAGCCTTTTTATTCCCCACGGGAGTTTGCTTCTTTTATACTGATCGCTGTGTACGCCCCTCCCGACGCGGACACGCGCGAAGCTCAGCGCGTGCTCGCGGATCACATTGAACACACAGAGCGGAGTTTTCCAGACTCGCTGATTATTGTGGCTGGCGACTTTAATCAGTGCAATCTGAGCCACGATCTCCCCCGCTACAAACAGTTTATTAAATGCCCCACCAGAGGATTAAACACACTGGATCACTGTTACACCACAGTGAAAGACGCATATCACGCTGTTCCTCGCGCTGCGCTGGGATTATCTGATCACGTGATGGTTCACCTCATTCCCACATACAGACAGAGATTGAAGCTCACTAAACCTGTTGTGAGCACTACGAAGATACGGACCAGTGATGCTGAGGAGAAGCTGGAAACGTGCATGGAAATATCTGACTGGGGCATGCTTAAAGGAGCCACGCATGATCTGGATGAGTACACGGACACTGTGAACTCATATATCCACTTTTGTGAAGAGAACATTCTTCCATCACGCACCAGGGTGAGTTACTCTAATGACAAACCCTGGTTCACAGCTAAGCTCAGACAGATCAGGAAGGAGAAGGAAGCAGCGCTGAAAAGTGGAGACAGGGACTGCTACAGGGAGGTTAAATACCGGTTTAACAGAGAGCTGAAGAGGGCTAAATCTGTGTACTCAGAGAGACTCCAGCAGCAGTTCACTGCTAATGATTCGGCTTCCGTGTGGAGAGGACTGAGGCAGATCACCAACTATCGGCCTCAGGCTCCTAAAGGTCAGGATGACAAAGCCCTTTGTCAGAGACTGTCCCAACACTATGCCCGTTTTGACACCTCGTCATCTGTGTCCAACTCCCCCCCTCCCTCCAGCTCCACAGCCTCCACATTCCCTACTTCATTTAAGGCACCCCCCCCCCACCTCCCCCCCTCCCCTTATCATCAGTGAGCAGGATGTGCTCAAGCAGTTCTCCAGACTGAACCCGCGCAAGGCCCCCGGCCCAGACGGCGTGTCTCCCTCCACCCTGAGACTCTGTGCGAAACAGCTGGCTCCTGTATTCACAGACATTTTTAACACCTCCCTTAAGTTATGCCACGTGCCGTCCTGCCTCAAATCCTCCACCATCATCCCTGTCCCCAAGAAGCCACGGATCACTGGACTTAATGACTACAGACCTGTAGCGCTCACCTCTGTAGTCATGAAGTCCTTTGAGCGCCTGGTCCTGTCCCACCTCAAGTCCATCACCACCCCTCTCCTGGACCCGCTGCAGTTTGCCTACCGAGCCAACAGGTCTGTAGACGATGCAGTCAACCTGGCCCTCCACTCCATCCTGCAGCACCTGGACTCCCCGGGAACCTACGCCAGGATCCTGTTTGTGGACTTCAGCTCCGCATTCAACACCATCCGCCCCGCTCTGCTCCGGGACAAGCTGTCCCTGCTCAACGTGCCTGACTCCCTCTGCAGGTGGATCATCGACTTCCTGACGGACCGGAGGCAGCATGTGCGGCTGGGAAAGACTGTCTCAGACTATACTAGCATCAGCACCGGATCACCCCAGGGCTGTGTACTTTCCCCCCTACTCTTCTCCCTTTACACCAACTCCTGCACCTCCAGCCACCAGTCTGTCAAGTTGATCAAGTTTGCGGACGACACCACCCTCATCGGGCTCATCTCCAACGGCGACGAGTCCGCCTACAGGAGAGAGGTGGCCCAGCTGGCGTCCTGGTGCAGCAATAACAACCTGCAGCTGAACGCTCTGAAGACAGTGGAGATGATTGTAGACTTCAGGAAAGTCACTACTCCTCTGCCCCCCCTCACCCTCTCAGGCTCTCCCATCACCACTGCTGATTCCTTCCGCTTCCTAGGCACTACCATCACCAGGGACCTCAAATGGGAGCTGACCATCAGCTCACTCATCAAAAAAGCCCAGCAGAGGATGTTCTTCCTGCGGCAGCTGAGGAAGCTCAAGCTACCCACCAAGATGTTAGTGCAGTTCTACACAGCCATCATCGAGTCCATCCTCACCACCTCCATAACCGTGTGGTACGCAGGAGCCACTGCCAGGGACAGACTAAGGCTGCAGCGCGTCGTGCGCACTGCTGAGAAGGTGATCGGCTGCAAGCTCCCATCTCTCCAGGATCTGTACATCTCCAGGACCCGGAGGCGTGCTGGCCGGATCATAGCCGATCCCTCACACCCTGGTCATGTACTGTTTGCCCCCCTCCCCTCTGGTAGAAGACTTCGGTCCATCCAGACTAAAACCTCCCGTCACATGAACAGCTTCTTCCCCTCTGCCATTAGACTGCTGAACACTAAGTGACTCTCGTGCACCATGTACAGCAGCTCAACCAGACTCATGTCAATCATCACTGTTTTCTTCCTGCATTACCGACTGCACTATATAGTTCTCCACAGTATCTGCTGCTGGCTAATATATATTTTAACTGTTGACCAGTATCACTTAATCTTATCCTACACTTTATTACATGTATAGTTTATTTCTCTTATCTTATCATGTTTAATGTTGCAGCATTGTACCGAGACAAATTCCTAGTTTGTGTACTACATGAACAATGGCAATAAACCTGATTCTGATTCTGATTCTGATTCTGATTCTGAGGGTGCAGCCTCGGCACTTCATGACTGTTTTCTGCATACAGACTGGGAGGTTTTCAAAATGGCAGCCTCCCAGGGAGACAGGACAGATGTGGAGGAGTATGCTGAAACGGTCACCAGCTACATCGCGAAGTGCACAGAGGATGTCACTATAGTGAAGACCTTCACTGCACGGGAAAACTATAAACCCTGGATGACTGCAGAGGTGCGCTCGCTGCTTACAGCCAGAGATGCAGCCTTCAGAGCGGAGGACAGGATTGCCCTCTGCTCAGCCAGGTCTGCGCTCTCAAAGGGAATTAAGACGGCAAAATGCGCCTATGCGGAGAAAATCCAGGGACTCATCTGTGACACAGGGAACACCAAACGGATGTGGCAGGGAGTTCGGGTGCTGACGGATTATAAGTCTAGGCAGGGGGTCGATGATGATGACGCTTCGCTTCCAGACAGGCTCAATGACTTCTTTGCACGTGTTTGAAGCATCAAACCTGACAATCAGAGGGAGGGCTGGCCCATCTCCACCATCTGTTGGGCCAGCTATCACCATCAACGCAGCGGACACACAGAGGACCCTAATCAGGGTCAACCCACATAAAGCTGCAGGTTCGGACAACATCCTGGGACGTGTGCTCCGAGTCTGCGTGAGCAAGTTGGCAGATGTCCTGACTGACATTTATAACATCTCCCTGAGTCAGGCTATCGTTCCCAGATGCTTTAAGACCTCTACCATAGTACCGGCGGCAAAGAAACCAGTTGTGTCCTGTCTGAATGACTATCGTCCTGTCGCACTGACACCAATTGTGATGAAGTGTTTTGAACGGCTTGTCAAACCACACATCACAGCCTGCCTCCCTGCATCACATGACCCACTCCAGTTTGCATATCGTTCAAATTGCTCAACAGAGGATGCTATAGTCACCATCCTGCACTCTGTCATCACCCACCTGGATCAGAAAGACACCTACGCCAGAATCACAGACATTGATTTCATTTCAGCATTCAACATCATTATTCCCCAGAGAATGATGGAGAAATTACTCCTTCTAGGTCTGAACACCGCCACATGTCTCTGGATCCTGGACTTCCTGACCAAGATACCTCAGTCTGTCCATGTTGGAAACAACATCTCCAACTCCATCACGCTGAGCACTGGATCCCCTCAAGGCTGCGTACTCAGTCCACTGTTGTTTACACTTCTAACACATGACTGTGCATCCAGACATGAGGGGAACCAGATTATTAAATTTGCGGACGACACTACAGTGGTGGGACTTATTCAGAGGGATGAGGAATCAGTGTACAGGGAAGAAGTTAGAGACCTGGAGGGCTGGTGCAGGGAGAACAATCTGGTGCTCAACATGGACAAAACGAAGGAGATGATTATCGACTTCTGGCGGTCACGGCCTGAACATGTCCCTCTCAGCATCAGTGGCCATTCGGTGGAGAGAGTGGAGAACAAATTCCTTAGAGTGCAGATCTCGCAGGACCTGACCTGGAGCAAGAATTCCTTTGGGATCAGGAAGCGGGCCCAGCAGAGACTGCACTTCTTGAGGAAACTCAAACAGGCCTCTCTCCCCATCTGCATCCTCAGGACCTTCTACAGAGGTGTGGTGGAGAGTGTTCTGACGTACTGCTTTGCAACATGGTACTCCAGTTGCAGTATGTCAGACAAAAAAGCCCTGCAGAGGATAGTTAAGGGAGCTGAGAGAGTAATTGGAGTTTCCCTCCCCTCTGCCCAAGAACTTTTTCAGAGCCGTTGTAGGAGCAGGGCACTGAACATTGTTAAGGACCTTCGCTCACCCTCTGCATAAGCACTTTGAATTGCTGCCATCTGGCAAACGATTCCGGAGCATCAGAAGCAGAACCACCAGACTAATTAACAGCTTCCTTCCACAAGCTGTTAGGATGCTGAACAGCTGATCTGGAATCTTTCATACATACATACTACTGCACCTTATGGACATTATGTATGTATATTATATGTATATTATAGTTCTAGTTAGTTTTAAGTATTTATTTCACTCAGCCACTTTGCCTCACTCAGCCACTTTAATTGGTATTTCATACATAGGCAGTTATTATCACTTTAAACTGCAACTGTAATAAGTTAATATTACTGTAATAACCAAATGTGTCTTAGGGATGTGTGGATGGCTGTGTTGGGGTGGGGGGTGAGGTGGTGTGTGAGTGTGTTTTAAATTATGCTCTTTTTACATACATGGATGCCTAGAGAAACGCAATTTCATCTTGCCTGCACTATAGTTGTATGTACAGCAACATGACAATAAAGGTTGATTTGATTTGATTTGATTTGAGAAACAGTCCCGATGGATGAGTGCAAGTCCTCCTCCTCTACGTCCAGATGAGCGGGCAGTGCCAACTACGGAGCAGTCCTGTGGGCACAGTTCATTCAGAAGGCTATAATCCAACTCACGCTGCCATGTTTCTGTCACACACATGAAGTCCAAGCGTTCGTTGATAAAAATGTCATTCTGAATAAAAGTTTTGTTTGCAATAGAGCGAGCATTCAGTGTGAACCGGAGAGGGTTTGCTTCATCCACAGCTGACTGAGGCATACGGGAAGCCTGTGAGGCACGTCAAAGGGGTCGTAGGTTGTGGGGATTTACCCCACGCCAACGTGGGCAAGGAGAGCAGGAATGCTGGGGTCTGAACAGCCCCTCCGTTGTGGTGACAGGGACCAAACAGCTGATCACAGGCTCCAGCAAGCGGCGCGAGGGAAAAAGGCAATGACGTTCTATCTGCTCAACCCTGGAGGCCATGGAGAAGTGGCTCAAGCTCGCCTTCAGCCTCACTAGATGACCACTCCATTTTCCATGGCGACAGTGGCATTTTTTTCCCCAAAGGAAGGGCCACAGGAGTGCGAATCAGGCGAGCAGGAATCCCGGAAAGAAACGTCAGTGGTGTATTTCATCCACTGTGATTAAACTTGTCCAAAACATTGGCATAAAATCATAAATCTAAAGGTGTCTGGCGATCATACACCAAAAGGCAGTCTGCTTTATGGAAGACAGTTATCAAAAACAGCAAAAACACAAACAAGGCTGGCAGTGAAAGATGGAAAGCCGCACACATTGGCGCCATCTTTACACATGACCCGATGACCCAATGACTAAACTCCCTTCACACTGAATGAAGACCACATTATGACCTAAGACATCTGCCAGAACTTGGTTGGTCTTTGCGGGGTCTTATACTGGAATCCCTATTACGCATGATAGAGCATGACAGACCTTGGAGAGTTTGAGCATGCACAAAACTTCCGTAGTGAGGTTGTAGTTAATGAATAATTGTATCAGGGTTCTGGGTGAAGTGTAATGACAGCAGTGGCACTGTATCAAAGTGTAGGCCATCAAGAATCTGAAGCAGAACTAAGAATGCTGATAAACATGGCAGCAGCATCGTGCTAGCCCGATGTGATTTTCTAGTGTGTAGCTGCATCCTAGTATGATCCAAGGGGAGTTATGACAGGGTGTACCTGCAATGTGGTACGATTGCGGGCATACATGGCAGAATCATCGAGGGAATGCGCTGCTGACGTCTGGTGGGGGTGCAGGAGAGCATCTCTGGGACATGGAAAACAGCAGAAAGTAGCAGGGAAAAAGCATAGCAACGTAACTATTGCCTTCACACTGAAGGAGGTTTGTCGAGATCCAGCAACGTTCTAATAGATCACAGAGAGCATAGCAGGGTCTTGATCTAGTGAAAAAGGGAGCTTTCTCAAAAAATAACAGACAGATAGGAGATGAAATATTGTTTCTATTTGTTTCTTAATCCATAGGGGCGAGAAGTTCTGAACAACAGCCATATCAGTTATCAATTCTATATATTTCTCTTGTATAACTCATCAGCTAATCAATAGCCTGCTGATTTTGATGCTCACCATCCACTAAACCAGGGGTGTCAAACTCATTCCATGGAGGGCCAAGACCCTGCATGTTTTACTTCCACCCAGTGTTTTCAGCAGGTGTTTTCACTGATCAGCAATCAGTGGGAAGAAATTCAGTGAAATCACCTGTTGAAGACACTGGGTGGTGGTAAAACCTGCAGGGTCTTGGCCCTCCATGGAATGAGTTTGACACTTGTGCACTAAACGCTTCTATATGTACAGTACCAATAGTGCAATAGTCTATACTGTATGTACCAGTCACTCTAGTGTGCATGCACCAGGGGAGAAAAATAGTTGAATGTTTCTATATAAAATATTCTAAAAGAAGGGTGTTGGCTTAATTTTTCAGCTGTCTGGATAGAAACATATCTGCTTTGGAAAAAAAAAATTGAAACATTTTGTTTAACTGTAACACAAAATAACTACTGTACACATCGACTTTGTAAGCGTGTTTGAGACAGGTACAGAAAAGATGAATAATTTATTGATCTTCACGTCACCATCGGAGTGGTGGCCTAGTTGATAGAGCATTCGCCCCACAACTGGGAGGTTGGGGGTTCAAGTCCTGGCCGGGTCAAACCAAAGACCATATAAAAATGATACTTCATGCCTTCTAGCTTGGTGCTCAGTGTAATAGAATGGGGGAAAGAGAAGTTGTTTGTGGCAGTGCCTTGCATGGCAGCAATTCTAGATGTGATTAACATTGTAGATAGGAGAAATGTAATTATGGACTGAATTACAATAAAGTTGGTTTCTTCTTATGAAAGTGCATTTGACACCAATAAGAAATATTGTTTACTGCAATTCACCTCCAAACAGAAAACAGATTATTGCAATCATGTCATTACATGTGCTCAGAGCTGACATGCTGTTTTTATTGTCTCACTATTCTTTCATTACAGGAGGCAGTTATATGAACAAAGATGACTCTTGCCACCTGTGCTGTAGCACAGATGCTGGTTTAATTGTTGAATTCTGCCTTCGGTATATCAGGTGTATTTATTTGTTGTGTTTACAGAAAGCTGCGGGAAGCAATGAATACTCAGAAGAAAGCAGAGAGAGCAGCTATGAGAGCTCACTTCAGGAAAAAATATCAGCTCCCAGAGGTGTGTTTGTTTATGAAATAAAATAATTTATGTTTTTCCCTCCAGTCTGTTTAGCTGAATATTATTAGCAATTATAAATTTTCTGTGCAACATAAGTAACTCAAGTTTCACCAAATTTGATACAAAAGACATGTGAAAGACTCCTATATAGTCATAAACTAGGACTCTAATGTCTGCACACAGAATTGATGTCTTTAAAATGACATAACACATGACATTTTGACACATGGCCCATCATGTTCAAGAACATGTCTGTGTCATTATTATCATCATCATCATTATAGCAGTCTGTCGTGGGCGACAATGACTGTTTCATTTAGGTCTGATCAGATTCCTCCACACAGCTCTGTTCTTAGCCTTCCGCTGCCAGGAACTCCTGTCTATGTCCAACTTCTTCAAGTTTCTTTTTACAGTGTCTTTAAATCTGAGCCTTGGTCTACCCTGATTGCGTTTGCCCTCGTATAACTGTGAGTAGAGTAACTGCCGAGGGAGACGCTGGTGGTCCATCCTCTCAACATGTCCGAGCCATCTCAGGTTCATCTGCATTAGCATGTCCTCCACTGATGGTAGACCAGCTCGTTTCAACACTTCTATGTTGGTTATCTTGTCTTTCCATGAGATGTTCATTATGGCTCGAAGGTGTCTCATCATGTATGCGTGGAGTTTCTTTACCTGCACTCTGTAGACAGTCCAAGTTTCAGCACCGTACAATAGAGTAGCCAGTACTGTCGCTCTGTACACTTTTCATTTCACATGGATAGACACATGTCGATTGTTCCACAGTCTCTCCCTCAAGTTTCCAAACACAGCGCTTGCTCTTCCCATTCTGAGAGATAGTTCATCCTCCAGCCTAGCATTCTCTGAAACAGTACTCCCTAGATACTTGAAAGTCTTGCACTTGACTAGTGGCTCTGTACCAATGCTGATCTCTTCTGGTAGTGATGTTGATAATTGGAACTTTGGTGGTTGATAAAGGCACTCTGTCTTCTTGATGTTGATTTGGAGGCTGAATTGGCTAGCTGCTCAAATTTCTCCACTAAAGATTGCATATCTTCCACACTGTGTGCAACTAGAGCACTGACGTCGGCAAAGAGCATTTCTCTTACTACCTTTATCGATGTCTTACTCTTGGCTTTAAACTGTGCCACATTGAACAAGTCTGCTTCTTTTCTTGCTTGAATGTATACTCCTTCTGAAGTGTCTTTGAAGGCCACCTCAAGCATGGCTGCCAGATATAGCGAGAAGAGTGTAGGTGCCAGCACACACCCTTGTTTCATCCCGTTGCTTACTGAAAAGTCTTTAGATACTGTGTCAAAGTTTACATTACTAATGTGCCAGTTTGTTTTACAAATCTCTTCTGTCAAATTGTTTAGCAGAAAGATGTGTTATTTTAATGTGCAGATATAACAAAAGTATTATTAAAGGCACTTAACATTAATTAATCTATAATTATTTCAAAGTTCATTGAAGAAATCATGAAATCCAATTACATTTCCAGCTGTCAACTAGTGTTAGAAAAATTACTTTCTGATGTGAGGTTTAAATCAAGCCATCATTCATATAAAATTTAATAAATGTTCTTTTCTACTATTTTAAACTTTTAATATAACGTAATAGGCAAAATATCATTATATAAAAAATAGTTACTCCTTTCTGTGATACTCAAGGTGTGTTCTGATCCACCATGTTCTTCAACAGTACTCCCTATTCCCTGCTCCGTTCTCAGGGAATATCGGTTAAGGCAGCTGCCTTTAACAAAATTTCTCTATTTGAAACACCCTGCAATGTCACCTTCCTCCTCCGTACATTACCATGGTAACCAGAGACACAAACTGATACCACTGTGGATATTTGCTACTTCTTAAATAAAATATTACTACAAATATATTACTATCAATAAATGTAAACAATAACCAACATTAGTTTAGCTTGTTAACAACTTTAGTAGCAATAGTTTGTTTTACTCATACGTATTTCAGGTGCAATGACTTATAGGTAATCTTCTTGTCATGTACAGTTATTCACTTTTTTTTTCCCCTCTTATCTGTCAGGCAGCTAGGTAAGCAGAACAGAGGTCTGTTACCCTTATTGTGCCAAAACAGATTTACTTTGCCAAAAGGAGCTTTATACAGTACCTAACTATGTACTGTATATTGTTGTAAACTCCTCCTGTAATAACTTTTAATACTTTATTTAAATTAATTTACCCATGGAGGACCTGACAGGATGGGGAATAGGGAAAGGAAGTGTGTGGGGGAAAGAAAAGGGGGGGTAAAAGACAAAAAGACAAACAAACCACAAACAACCAACCAACTAAAACAAACAGACAGCAAACTGCTTCTTCCATCAAAGATGTCTCAACGCGAGTCTGGTATCCGCACCTGTTAAAGGGGAGACATTTGTGCGTGTGTGTCCATGTGCGTACATATGAGAGTGCGTGCAAAATAAGTGTGTGAGTGTGAGTGGTTTGTCAGGAAACATACAAAGAGGGGGGCCGGTCGCAGCAAATCCCTCCCCCCCCCCCCGTGAACCCCGAGCAGGCAAGGCAGCGCCACCAACCCCCACAGGGCACAAATGCCCAAGGTCAGCAAGCCCCAGGAAAGCCAGGCATCTGTCCCCGGAGGGACAATTGAGGGAGGCCAGACCACCAGGCGGCCAGGGTGGCGGGCCCACACCCCCGGGCCTGCCAACCCCCCACTCCCCCAGTGAGGCCAACGCCAGTCCCCGGGCCCCGGGCCCCAGGCGCCAGGAGGCCAGCGCCTCCATCCCCCAGGCTGGAGACTGGCCCGCGCCCACTGGCGCGAGCCCCCCCGGCGGGTCCCCACCCAGCACCACTGCTGCACACCCCAGGGATCCCCATGCCCAAAGAAGTCCCCCCCACCCAGGGGAACCCACATAGCCAAGAGGCACTACCCCCCTCAATCCAGCATCTCCCAATTTGCAGACACACCCATCCCCACACCTTCACACCCCCATGCTCTCATATGCAACCACATGCACTCCCTCACTCTCACTCACCCACTCTCACACTCCCGGACCCACCCATTCTCTCTCACTATTCACTTCTTTCCTACTCAGTTCTCAGTTCCCTTTGAACTGAACACCTTTTTCTTTCTACGGTTTGGAATCTCACTTAATATGGCTGAATACCCTATGCAGTCACTTTGGAGGAGACTACTGGGGAAATGGAAGGGACCCTGATACAGTTACGTGGGGGAGCAGGCAACAAATCCAGAGGAGTAGACAAACATAAATGTCACACAAATAAATTGAGGTACAGAAATCAGGAACTAATTTAAACTGAAACACTGAAAACTACAAGGTCCAGAAAAAACATATTAACATAAACTTAAACACAGAGAAAAATAAATTAACAAATGATAAACATGGATAACTAAGGATAAACAATCCAAACAAACCATTTAGCTGCTAAAAGTAGCTCTGTGAAACTTTTTGTATGGTTACTGTGGGTTAAATGAACATATCAGTTTGTCTCACGTGCGGCAGCTGTCATAAGTTAAACTAATAGCAGCAATGGAGAACAAGAGCACTCTGAGGTGAGTACAATATCCTCCGTCTCCATTTTCTTTGAAGATCCCAATACTTACTGACAGACAGCAGTTTTCAACTTTTCAATATAATTACTGTGGCAGAACCAAATTATGATAAACCCATCATCCATGAATATACTACAACAAAGTATACAACCAATAGTTGTAGGGCAGGATCTTGAGGTGAATCTGTATAGCAAGTTTGGTGACCCTAGAGAGCTTTACACATTCTATAGTAAGAGGGCATAGGAAGTGCCAACCTTGACCTTTTGACCCCAAACCTATAGTCAGAGGTCATGGTCTTAGAGTGAACCTGTGTACCAGGTTTGGTGACCCTAGCTTTCTTTGTTGTTGAGATATAGTTTATAAGCCATTTTGATGTTGACTTTTGAACTTGGGATCCCAAAACCACAGTCAACCTTCAGGGTCACAAGGTGAACCTGTGTACCAAATTTGGTGACCCTAGCTTTACTCATCTAATGAGAGTGAAATTGCAATATGCACATCATCAGAGTATAGCAAACCACGGCACAAAATTTCAAAACATTTGGAACAAAACTGTAGGAGGAGTTGATTTCACAAAACAGTTACTATCTATGAAGTGAAGTGAAACAGGAAGTCATAGGTCAGGGGCTACAATTCTTGGAAAAATCATCCGATCAGAACCAAATTGGAATATGTGCATCCTCAGTGTATATCAAATCCTGGTGCCAAGTTTCAAAACAATTGGAACAAAACTGTAGGAGGAGTTGATTTCACAAAAGTGGGAGAGATGGACAGATGAACGAACGGACTGACCAATAACATAATCCCCCTTTGGTCTTCGCCCCCTCTGGGCTTCGACTGGCGGGGGATAAAAACAAAGGAGTGAAACTGGTATGAATGTAATTTACTGTTTTGGTGTTCTGGATAGAAAAAAATTGACAGATGAGCCACTTCACAGTAGAGGAATGCATGTTTATTTTAAGGTTACATGAAAAAGATGTTTTAATAGCAAAACATATCCAAATCTGTTTACCCTCAATAGTTAATCAGCCTTGTGAGTTAAATGTAGATGTACAGAACATGTTACATGCGGACTGTGGCTGTTGACATTAGGCATGTTCCGATCACCCAGTAGTGGACTTTGAAGTGGACTGCAACGGGTATTCCACCATATTAAGTGAGATTCCAAACCAAAAGGAGCGAAGGGTGTTCACTTAAAAGGGAACTGAGAACTGAGCAGGGAAGAAGTGAACAACCATACTATATCACTTCACCAGAAGTTGACAACAAGATTACCTATAAGTCATTGCACCTCAAATATGAGTAAAACAAACTATTGTTGCTAATGTTATTAACAAGCTAAACTGATGTTGGCTATTGTTTATATCAACTGATAGCAATAAAAATATACTGCTCAAAAAAATAAAGGGAACACTTTGAAAACACATCAGATTTTAATGGGGAAAAAATAAGCTGGATATCGAAATTGTGGCAGGCTAGTCCAGCTTTCTCAGATTAAAAAGTGTTCCTTTAATCTGAGTAAACTGGACTAGCCTGCCACAATTTTGATATCCAGCTTATTTTTTCCCATTAAAATCCGATGTGTTTTCAAAGTGTTCCCTTTATTTTTTTGAGCAGTATATATTTGTGTTAATATTTTATTCAAGAAATATAAATCATCCACTGTAGTATCAGTACGTGGCCATGGTTACTGTGGTAACACACGGAGGAGGGAAGCGACTGTTGCAGGGTGTTTCAAATGGAGAAATTTTGTGAAGGGCAGTTAACTGATATTCCCTGGGAATGGAGCAGGTAGCAGAGAATACAGTCGAAGTACACTGTGGATTGTAACGTAGCTATAGAACTGACAGCAGGCAGGACCGGCAGCAGGATGGTCATGTGTGGGACATGTGCAGTTGATGTTTGGAACATGTTCCATGCAGGACATGTGTGGTACATTTACGGAACATGTGCCATACACTACATGTACAGTACACCGATGTTCAGCACCGTACCTTTCCATACCATCTTTTAGTAGGCACAAATGGAACAACATAACATTGGGGAAGGCACAAGACAAACATTCAAAGGTAGGCGACAATCAAGGGATGGGAAAACAGCTGAGAACAATCGGGCAGGTGCAGGTATTGACACTAACAAGGGAGACAGAGACATGGAGCTGGGCAGACAAAAACAAACAACAGGTAACTGTTGTGTTGTTTGTAGGACGTATTATTGTGTGACACGGGTGGCGGCTCCACCTTTCCGGTTCCGCCGCCACCCAGGGTATAAGAGGGCTGTGCAGAAGAGGGGCAGTCTCTTTGACCTCACCTCTACCTGACACGGGAGCACCTGTACTGTGGTAGTGAGTCTACAATAAAGTCGTGTTCAGTTCTACATCCAGCCTCATCCTTGGTTCTCGTTTACCGACAGAACATTTGGCGATGAGCATAAAAGTATGGACGTGGGAGTTGCTTCAATTCGGCCGTTTCTGGAGTTTCCCGGTGAGCCGCCCATCCCTTGAGAGAGGTATTTCGCCACTTTCCTAAGTTATGTAGTCGCACTGGACCTTGGAAGACTGGAGAGGTTGCGGGCGCAAGCACTGTTGGTTCTCAACTTGGGAATGAAAGGACAACGTATCCTTAGTACCTTAGGCGAGGGTGATAGTTTTGAAGAAGTGGTTGAGCTAATGGCGCGATATTTCCGTGCCCTGGAGAACATCATTGTCTGGAGTATCCAGTTTCGATAACGCCGCCAGTGGGCTGGCGAGTCAGTGCAGCGGTATGTAGCAGACCTATGTCAGCTCACCAAGGACTGCCAGTTTGGAGCGTTGGAGGAAGAGATGTTCCGTGACCAGATGGTGGAACATACTGTTTAACCGACGACAAGGTTGAAGCTTCTCACACACTCAGGCGAGCTGATGTTAGCCACGTCCGTTGAGTTAGATCAGCAGTTTGAGGTGGTGGGGGAGAAATGTTGTGTTGTTTGTAGGACGTATTATTGTGTGACACGGGTGGTGGCTTCACCTTTCTGGTTCCGCCGCCACCCGGGGTATAAGAGGGCTGTGCGGAAGAGGGGTGGTCTCTTTGAACTCACTTCTGCCTGACACGGGAGTGCCTGTACTATGGTAGTGAGTCTACAATAAAGTCATGTTCAGTTCTACATCCAGCCTCATCCTTGGTTCTCGTCTACAGGCGTAACAGTAACACAAGCATGGAGGGAGATAAACCCTAGAAGACAAAATCAGAACTAAGGCATGAAAACAGGAAAAAACATACAACCAAGAATAAACGTAATTAAGGAGACTTATAAGAATCTAGCCTAAAAGAAAACTATCAATCATAACAAGGGACTAGGGACTTTCAAAATACAAGGAACAAAATAAACCAGACTAAACCAGGACAACACAGGAATACTTTCAAAATAAAACTAAACAAGAGTAAATCATATTAATGAGTCAAAAAAACCCCAGAAACCCAACAGATGCTGTTGTAATAAACCACTACGGTTTCAATAAAAAAGCAAGTATACTTCTACTTGTGTTCAGCAAAACACATTATAATGTTGTATTCAAAATGCCTCTACTGTAAATATCTAATGCTTTTTGTTTTAAGGAGACACAATCATTGTCAAACTTCAAAAACTCAGTTCCAACTAGAAATGATCATTTCTAGTTGGAACTGAATTATCATTATCTGATAATAATGATAATTATTTCATGTCACATGTTCAGTCCATAAAAAATGTTTTTTCTCTCTCCTGTATTTCCATTATACCTCAGAATCGCAAAGATCTGAAACACCTGAAGTCAGTTGGAGACAAAGTGTCACTCCCCCACGACTTATCAAAGATTATTCATCCTGAAACCAAAACCAAGGATGACGGTTTCAACCTGCTGAGTGCCTTCCAAGGCCTCAGCTTCAGCACGGCTGTGTTCACCGGTAGGAAACACAGCAAGACACCAACTCCAACGACACACGGAAACTCTTGAAAAGTCATGTGATTATATGGAACTACGGGAATTATTATTATGCTTTCTATTGACTGTGTTTGTAAACTCAGGAGTGGAGGAAACAGAGAATGCTGCTTCACTGTGACAGTATGATTTTAATACAGATGATCAGAGTTTCTGTTTGTAATTATTCTGGATTTTATTATTATTATTAGTTTACCCACCTTATTCCTGAGGGCGCTGCTGTAGAAACGATTATGGGAGCAACTTCTGGTTTCGGCTGAAGTAGTGTTAAATCAGTCAGCAAGAGTGGAGTAGGGGAGCATTTAAAATTGTGTTTTTAAAAGTTTTTCAAATTCATTTTAATGTATAGTCCCCATACGTGTTTTGCACTCAAGTGGCAGCTAATTTCAGCACTTCTAGTTTTTGTATTTTTTGAATGTTTTGGTGTAGTTCTAGTACTTGTTGCTGGTGTTCGTGGTTGTGCCATAGACTGTATAAATGGAGGCTTCTCACCGGCAATGCATAGATCATGCACTGAAAACTAACAAGGACTGTTGTTGTGATCGGTGGTACAGACGCAAGAGCACCAGGTAT
Source organism: Pholidichthys leucotaenia (assembly GCA_020510985.1). NCBI lineage: Eukaryota > Metazoa > Chordata > Actinopteri > Cichliformes > Pholidichthyidae > Pholidichthys > Pholidichthys leucotaenia. The sequence goes on along the minus strand of CM035849.1, from coordinate 137,864,317 downwards.
GTTTTCACTTGTATGAATGTCACAGATCTGATGTTTATATATGTCACCAGATGCAAGGCTGCATGAAGTAAAATAAATAAAACAGTAACAATAGTAACAGTTTGCTTCCTCAGGCTTAACGATTTAAGAAAGACATCAGTTTTTTTTTAGGGTTTTTTGTGCATTCGTTGCACTGCATTGGAATGACATGAACTTGATATTTGCACCTTCAGCATGCATTAATTTTTAAATTATCACAAAATATAGATCAATAAAATTTTGAACAATTATCAGAAAAGGTCTGTACATGTTAAGTTAAATAACAAGTATTCACGGCATGACAGCAGCATAAGCATTTTAATTTTGGGGTAAAACAGACAGCTGCAGCTGTCTGTTTAACCCCAACATTAAAACAGCCAAGCACGGTGTTGTGGTTCTTTGTGGCTCTGACTAGATTCTATGTCTGCTCTGAGGTAAATTTGATTATGTCCAACATCTTTTAACAAAATGCATCCGACTTTATCCGGTGGAGACATTGATATATCTCAGAGCTTTTATTTGTTTACAGCTTTAGCATCTTAGCAGCAGCGCTAACAAACGGAGCTACTGTCTGCGAGGCCACTTTTTAAGGTCATCTTCCTATCCCTCGATAGTCATGGAAAGTGGTATGATTATATTACTGTTTTTGAGGTGCAAAAGGCCGTGTTCCTGCATTTTTGATGCCAGAGACATTGTTTTTTAACAAGGAAAAATGTCCCGTTTCAGTGACAACCACACATTCTAAACTGGTACCGGAAGTTGTGCCCATAATTCATGCAAGGCATCATGGGGACTAGGAATAAGGTGGATTCAATTTATTTTCTATTTTAATGTAGCTTTTTATTCTTTTTAACCTCTTAAAATTCCAGTGTTCCACTCATGGAATGTTTCACATTGACTGGAAATTGGCTGGAATGCTAAGTTAGATATATATGCAACTTATAAAATTCCATTGTAAAATCTTTAAAATGGGTTGAAATGGTTATGCATCTTTCAATTTAAGACTTTCTCCATTATAATTTCCTTTTTTTTTGTTTAATTATTAAGCACCATTTTTGAATGCTCTTAGCTGTAGATCAAGCTAAAATCTTTGTTATATCTTATTATTCTAACACTGTTGCACTATGGATCATTACATGGCTTTAATTAATAGCACTAAAACTAAGGTTTACTTTATGTGGTTATTTTTTATTGCTTAATAATCTGTATTATTAAATCAGTTATATGACAAGATTACATAAACAATTCTGCTATAGCTTGACAAAGATGCAGTAGATTCTTAAGGTACTACAGCTGTTATATTGTAGATGCATAATTTGCAGGGCCGTTGGCAGCTCTTAAAATAATATAGATCCTAATGGGTGATCTATACACAAGTAAGGAACCTCAGGGCAACACATTTCAGCACACATCTGATACATACATGGGTTTTAATGCTGAATTTGTTTCACTTGAGCCACATTCTAAACAACAAGTTTTGACTTTATCTTGTTTTTGGGTGTTTATAGTTAATATATAGTTAATAAGGAGTTTTATACATGAGATCAAGAACTCATCAAAGTACCTTGTAATGTCAAAGTACTGTAGATAGTACTTACACTTGTTTTATTAATCGTGTATTAGCAGTATAAATGAAGCTTTTAATAAAGAATTTAAGCCAAATGGATGCAGTCTGTTCTACTTTTCATGTTGCTTGTTTGTGTGTGCTGGGTAAACCTGACATTTTGGCTCTGTTATGTTTCTCTTGAACCCTGACTCTCTGATTCATAAATCATCACCTGGTATCAATTCATAAGACCGATAAAGCACACTCAAGGATGATGGTCTGGGGATCGGAGGAGGGGACTAATGACGCGTGTAGACACAACGACAAAAAAAACACTGTCACAACTCTGAATGAGACCAGCAGACACGTCTTGTCTGGACCATGGGGAGCATGTCCACACCAGTGGCTTTGGGTATCAGAGCAAAGGGCAGAAATGTGTTTTTTGCTGTGTCGCCACAAAGGAGTTTCTGTATGGCTGCGGCAGAAACTGTGGTTCACAGGAAGTCAGAAGGGGGGAGAGGAGCAGTTAAAGGAGTGAGGAGCTTTGAGGAGATCCCCCACACTGGGAGGAACGGATGGTACAACTTGCTGAAGTTTTGGTGGAAAAATCACTTCCAGCAGCTCCACAAGCACATGGAGAGGACATTTAATACCCTCGGCCCCATTTACAGGTAGAGGAGGAGTACATATTTTCTACTCCAATATGCAGTAGTGTGTGTATTTACCCTGTAGCTTTTCCTTGTATGTAGGGAGAAGGTGGGGACTATGAGCAGCGTGAACATCATGTTGCCGTCTGACATCAGTGAGCTGTTTCAGTCGGAGGGTCTGCACCCACGGAGGATGACCCTGCAGCCCTGGGCGACTCATCGAGAGATACGCAAGCACAGGAAGGGAATCTTCCTCAAGTTAGTGCAGTGTCTGAGCTTTAATGTGATTCACTGATGTATCTGTTTAAGGAGGCAGATATTTCCCAACTGGGGGTGTCTTCACTGATTTGAATGTAAAGTCAAGAGGTCGTTTCACTGAATAATGGATGTAAATCAAGGAGGTAATATGATTGGGGTGGTTTGTCTGTTTGTTAGCACAATTACGCAAAAAATACTGCACAGATTTTGATGAAATTTTTGCCCAAGGAGGCCCTTGGGTTACAGATGAACCCATTACATTTTGGAGGTGGACCTATTTGAGGTGATCCAGAATCCACATTCTGACCTGGATCACCTCCAAGATCTAATGGGTTCATCTGTCCAGTACTTTTTCCCGTAATCCAGCTCACAAACAGACAGACCTTGGTGAAGGTATGTGCTCTCTGAGTGCCTTCTAGTTATAAGGCCTGTATCCATACTGTGCCATTTTCAAAAGATAAAAAAAAAATCATGAATACAAAAAATGGCTTTTGTGTGGCAAATGGGCAATCCTTTGACTCTAACTTAAAAAAAATATATATATATTCACTGTAAAAACGGCAAAGTCTGTTGGGACACAAAGATCACTACAGATAAGCCTTTCCCACCAAGACAGTTCCAATGCTCAACTGGAGCCAAAGCCTGACTTGGCACCAGTTCTTTGGTTTTTGACCAGCTAAGCACTAGTCTCAGGCTCTCAAAAGTGGTGCTAACCTGGCCTCAACTCCTAGCTGGGCCAGCACTAGAACCAGTTGACATTGTTAATGTCCACTGCCGCGAGTGTGGTTAACTGACCAGCTTCAAAACATTACGGACCGCCATATTGCATTCCAAACAGCAGAGCAAGTGATGAAACCAAACAGATTTGAAGTGACGAGGAGACGCATTTCCTGGCTCTGTCCCTGGCTCTATGGACATGAGCAGAAGTACAAGATAAGGTGGAGGGGGCCACTCATCTGATGAACTGTTTTTGGAGATAGGCCAGCCAACAAGGACCATCAGTAACTGCCATGGATGAGTCTGTACAACAAACTGCTCAAAACGCTGCTGGTAAGTGTATTGTCTTTAAAATGCCAAAAGTTCGGATATATATAGTATACTAAAATACTATAGTATTTTCCGTTAGCTATGCTAACAAGCTAACAGTGCTTTTACCACAGCCAAACGTTTCTCCTCTCCATAAAGAAATGCGCGTTTGAGAAAACTAGAACAAAAATGTTGGTGTCTTGCACAATACTTTGTTAGATATCCAGTGCAAAATACGCTTTTTGTGGTATTAGTACTGTGTATGAATGGGTGCCTTTACTTTGTGTATATGGGAGATTTTTCTCCCAAAAGACGCTAGTAACGTCGTCATTTTTACTATTTTGAAAATATTTCCATAATCTTGGGCCATTTTTTTTATTTCACTTGTGTGTTTAATTGTGTGTTGTGTAACCGTGTTTATCTAATCCTTCTCTTACTTTATTTCGCAGTAGCCTGGTGGAGCACCTACAATGTCATTGTACTGTACAACTGTACAATGACAATAAAGTTTATTCTATTCCTGTTCTTCTGTTCTATAATCAGACATGTAAGCTTTGGTAATATTGATAGCTTCTCCTCTTTTTACTTCTTCTTCTGTGGTGTTCTACGGGGTTGCATAAAGACGCTTCACACTATGACGTAGCCCTGACATGATCCCCGACTAGCTCCACATCAGTGGAAAACCAACTGGTTCTTATGAGGCACTACAGCTGAACTGGTTAAGCATTGGCACAAGTCCCAGAATCAAACTAGCACTGGTTCTTATTTTGGTGGAAATGAGGCAAGATCAAAATCAGGGCTTGACACTAGCACTGGTTCACTGGCCAAATGCTCATGAAATTCAGCACTGGCCTGTAGGCGTCTGTAGCAGGAAGACCTTCTCCACAAAAAGATAACTTAAACAACAAGAGCCATTCAATTAATAAGAAAAAAGCTTTATGATAAAGTCACCAAATCTTTTGACAAAAAAATCATAAACTTACTACAAGTGAACGCAAATTTACCATAACAGCCACAATTTTTTTAAATGCAATTTTTTTTTATAAAAGTTAAAAAATACATAAAAAAATAAATTGATAATAAATCATACCATAAAACATCAATCATAAATTGATCATGAATGTATTATAAAATACAAAAAATATATTTAAAATGTTGCAAAACTACAATAAAACCTTATAAATCTGAAGGAAAATATTGTTAGTAATGGATTTATGAGAAAAACTGAAATTTGAAAGAAAAAAAATCAGAAATTTACAAGAAAAAGGCTACAAATTTACAAATGAAATTTAGGGATAAAGTCCTGTATTTACAGTATATAGCACTTTTTCTAGTCACAAAGAACACTCAAAGCACTTAACTAGTAGCTACACTAACCCTCTGCTCTAAGGGCCTATCAGAGATACTGTAGATAGCTGGAACAGGTTAGTCACCTATTAAGCTAATGTCTTTGGATTGTGGGAGGAAACCAGAGACCCACACAGCACAGGGAGAACATGCAAACTGCACACAGAGGTTCCCACTCTTGCCAGCCTGGGGATTTGAACCTGGATCCTTTTAGCTGTGAGGCAACAGTGCTAAGCTAACCACTAGTGTTTATGTAAATTTATCAAACTTACATGAAAAAGATGCAAAATACAAGTTAATGTTATGTTTGCCCCTTGCAGGGCAAAGATGAGGTGCCAGAAGCCAGCAGTGAGTTTGTTATTTTATTACAAAAAGTACAAAATAATGTGCCACGAGGTGCAAAACACAAACATTCTATACACACAACCCCGGAGGGTGAAATAACTGAACATACAAAAATCAACAGTCACTACATATAAGGCAGCGAGGGCGAAACTTCGCGCTGTAGAATAAACACTTATATGAAAATAGCGAGGGCAGAACCTTAACGCTGAAAAAGGACTGGCTTCGGATGTGGGAAAACCAGTCTGGATACGGCGAGGTCGCAGCGAGGACTGAAACTTGACTGCGATCTTAAATAGAGAATAATTAAATCATAAACAGGTGAGACAGATGATGATGAATTAAGTGCCCACAGCTGTGACAGCCCGCGAGCAGACTGACAGGTGGAAGTGCTGCCGTGGCGCTGTCAAAATAAAAGCACAAATACACACCATCACAAAATGCCCAAATAAAGAGACAAAAGGAGGAAAATAATAAGTGACTCAAGTGCAGAGCAGACCCATGCTCAGGATCACCACAGTGCCCCCCATTTAAAGGATGGATTCCAGACATCCCCTGTAACATCTAGGGAGAACGGGACACCCCCCCCCCCCACCAACCAGAAATAACTACCAAGAAACAGCCTCGGGAGGGCGGAGGGGGAACCCAGGCCTGGAAAGAGGGACATTGAAAAGAAAAAAACAAAACAAAACCCAAAGTGCACAGCAAAACTCCCCGCCCCTGTAGAAGAGAAAATACATCAATGTACCAACACAGAGAAACACAGTAAAGCCCAACACTCTAAGCACAAGTGAGGGTGCATCCCCCCACCAATAAATGTAAACCCAGCAAAACAAATAGGGACAAAGAAGGCTGAACATTCCAACTTATACTAACAGATATGCACACAGGGTAAAAAAAACAAAAAGAAAATATGAAAAACTGTTCTGGTGGCTTCACCAAATCCCACCACCGCTGGACTGCCAAACAGCATGAGTCGAGTGGCGTGCCAGGGAAAAAGGGCCACCCAATCCAGCGGGGCAGTTTATCAGGCGGCCGGCTTGGGCATTTCAACCACCAGGCCAGGAAAGGCGGACCGAGAGGCGACCTCCCCACAGCAACGCCCATAGGGACTATGAAGGCGTCCGCAGGGAAATGGTGAACTGTAGCTCCCGCAGTGAGTCCCCGCCCGAGACATTGCTGCACCCGCGGAGGGCCCCGGCTGGGCCAGCATGGCACTCATGGAAGTCCCACCCTGGAAAGAGGCTGCACCCACGGTGGTCCCGGTCCGGGACATGGCTGCACCCACGGTGGACCCCAACTGGGCCATAGCTGCATCCACGAAGACCACCGGTGGCGGACCTGAATCCAAGGAGACCACCGGAGTAACAGGATGTGCCCCAGTGGCCCTGAAAGGAGACTCGAGGACAGGACAAACAGGCACAGGGTCAGGGTCACCGGCAGCAGCAGAACCTGGCGAGGCGAGTGCAGCCGTTGCTGATGGCAGTGACCGGCTCTCCCTACCAAGAGCCAAACAAGATCTCTCCAAGACTGAAATAATGAAAACAAAGGAGAGCACTTGCCTGAGCTCAAGCTCCACCGCCATCCAGGACTCTGACGCTCCGGATAGCGATGACTCTGGCCCGGCCTCCTGAAAATCCAACCCGAACTCCGCTGCGGCGGCCCCGACAGCAGGCATGATGGTCAAAGCAGTCTCAGAACCCCTTGGCGCCGTAGCCCCCACCGATGGCTCGCTTGATGGGGTGACAGGATGTCCATCTCCAGCTGGGGTAGGGCTTTGCTCGATGGAGACCTGGGGATGCTTCATCATCGGCACAGGCTCCACATACCAGTCTGCCCTCCTCCTCTGTCCATGTTATGGCTGCGGGGCTGGAACCAGGTTCTCCAGGGTCACAGACTCCTCCTCTGTCTGACAGTCTAATCCATGCACTGACGGACACTCGGGGGATAAAGGAGGAAGCAGGAGATGTATTAATGGCTGCAGCAGATGGAGGGGGCTCAGGGGACTGCATGACCTGAGCCCCACCTCAGGAATCAGACAAGGTAATTCATTAACCAGTGATAAAAAATGAAAAAAAAACACTTGTTTCCCTGGGGAACGGTGGTCACTGCTGCAGCAGACTCTATTTTTTCTTCTCCCATCATGTAGATGAGAGTGGACCCCTCGGGAAGACCAGGAGTAGCTGCTCCATAATGATCGGTGCTGGAGGCAACCAGAGATGGATCTACAAGGCTAGCAGCAGCTGGAGAAGGCACCATGCAGGAGGGAGGAGCAGCTGAGGCAGTCCGGGGTAGGAAAGCTGGCGAAACAGCTGACAGTGCAGACCTGGAGGCTGAAGCTGTTGACAAAACACTCTGCGGAGGCGGAGAAAACCCAGCTGACAGGGAGACAAGCGAATCCTTATGGCGGCCCGTAGCTGGATCTGGACGGGTACCTCACGGCATAATCACCCAGTATTTCTCCTCCTTCCACTTAGGGACAGCCGAGTCATGGGGAGGAGAGAGGTTCTGTACTGGGTGGTGGCGTCTACGTGCTGGAGTCGACCCAATCCTTAAATCTGGAAAAGGTTGCTGCTGGGCGGAGAGCATAGCCAGCAGCTTGGCAAGCTCAGAATAATTATTCAAACCAGGATGGGCTTCTAAAGTCCTTACCACAGCCACCACCCTCTTCAGCACTTTGTCCGGGTTGCAGGAGGAACGAGCTTCAGCCATCCGGTCCCCGATGAATTCAACTGCCCACTGCTCATCGTCACTGGGAACCCTGGCTGCCCTCCTCCCTCGGCACGCTGGAAGACAGCTTACAGGCAAAGCAGAAACTGGGGCTGGAACCGTAGCAGGAACCTGGTCACAGGGCGAGGAACGGGAGTGCTTTGCCGTCTGCTTAGGCTTCCTGCTGGAACTCTTCACCAGCTCACGATGCTTCTGCTGGAGCGCCGCTAGCTCAGCCATCCTCTCCCTGCCCTCACAGTACTCAGCAAGGCAAGGATGATGATTTACAGCTGTCTCTGCGAGGTCCAGGTACCATAATGCGTGCTTGGGAGTCGAATATTGGTGTGCAATGGCCAGGAGGTCGTCTATTTCCATTACAGCCTCGACGAGCTAAAAACCCAGGCTCATGGGATACCATTTGCCAAAAGATGCCATAATTCCCAAGCAAAAAAAATAATGCTGGCACCCGAAAAATGAAAAAAAAAAAATTAGAGCAAAAACAAAACTCACTGTGGCTGGCACCTGCTTTGGCTGCGACCTACTGTTATGTTTGCCCCTTGCAGGGCAAAGATGAGGCCCCAGAAGCCAGCAGTGAGTTTGTTATTTTATTACAAAAAGTACAAAATAATGTGCCACGAGGGGCAAAACACAAACACTCTACACATAACCCCAGAGGGTGAAATAGCTGAACATACAAAAATCAACAGTCACTACATATAAGGCAGCGAGGGCAAAACCTTGCGCTGTAGAATAAACACTTACATGAAAATAGCGAGGGCGAAACCTTAACGCTGACAAAGGACTGGCTTTGGATGTGGGGAAACCAGTCTGGATACGGCGAGGTCGCAGCAAGGACTGAAACTCGACTGCGATCTTAAATAGAGAATAATTAAATCATAAACAGGTGAGAGAGATGATGATGAATTAAGTGCCCGCAGCTGTGACGAGCAGACTGACAGGTGGAAGTGCTGCCGCGGCGCTGTCAAAATAAAAGCACAAATACACACCATCACAAAACGCCCAAATAAAGAGACAAAAAGAGGAATGTAAGAGACTCGAGTACAGAGCAGACCCGCTCGAGATCACCACAGTTAAAGAAGTTAACAGATTTACAAAACCTGAAAAAAATGCAAGGTGAGTGGCCAGTAACACTGAAAAACTAGAAGCCTTGATCAAAATTAACTGACCAAGATCTGTAGCTTCTTTTCTGGCTAGGTTCAGATTTACAGTAGAATCACAGTAGAATCCTCCTTACAGGGCTTGACATTAACTTTTTTGCTCACCAGCCACCATGGCTAGTAATTTTCCAAAGTTACTAGCCACTCAGCCTTTTCACTAGCCGCAATTTTGTTGCTGGAAAATTGTGTTTAATAAGATCAAACTAGACTATGGCATGCTAAAATTTACTTGAACTAAATTTGCAACCTTTTCAATGTTGTTGTGTTGGCGTTCTGTCATCCAGGATTGCTGATTTCTTCTGTTCACAACTTGCGATCTCTGGCTGTTCGAATCATAAGGGAAAGTCATGATGCAGTGCTGGCTTAAGTATTTTAGCCAGGTGGTCTTTTTCCATGCACTCTTCCCATCATTAACTTGTAGCTTTGGCCCTCTTTCCTCACCAGGGGTCCAAAAAACCTCATTCGTCTTGACAGTAGCTGTTGGCAAAGCTTCGGCTGATTTCCAATCCTAATGTAAACATCTTCATTAGAAATGCGATCCTTCCACGAGATTCTAAAAATCCTTCGATAGCACCAGTTTTCAAAGCTTTGAATTCTCCATATGACATCTGTAGTGTACGTCCATGTTTCAGAAGTATAACTCATGACTGACCAAACCATCATCTTCATTAACCATTTTTTGGTTTCCAGTGAAATCGCTCTTCCCTTCCATATTTCACTCAAGTTTCCAGATGATTTCTTGGCCAACATTACCTGCCGTTTTACCTCCCCTATGGTGCTACAGCTAACATTGAAGGTGGAACCTAGATAGATGAATTCCTCAGCCTGTTTAAGATTTTTATTTTGTTACACAATCGTTACTGGGATTGGTGTTCTTGAAAATGTCATCACCTCAGTCTTCATGCCATTTAGTGTCAATCCAACTGCTGCAGATGCCTCTCCTACTTTACTGACTTTTTTTACTTTGCTGACTTCAATGTAAATTACCCTTATACATAGCATAGAAACTGCTTCTTTTGAGCCTGTTTTCGTGGAGCAGAGACGCTTTTTTATGCACCTGGCAACACTGGCAGAGCGCGGGGAAAAGGGGAAAAATGAAATGACACACACACATACAGGCTGCAGTGCAGCAGACTTGAACAAAAGGAGAAAAAAGTACCAGCTCTGTTCTCTGGCAGTGGTTCAGACTTCAGAAGGTAAAAATTGAACAAAATATAGTTTTGTGCAAATTATGTCACACTACTACTAATTTGTTTCACCACTTGAGATGTCATCCACTATAATATGAAGAAGGCATTAAAATCCGCTCTCAACATCCCAGATAGCCCCTACAAAAATAAATAAACAAATAAAAAAAAAATAAAGGAACCAGCCCTCAGAAAATAACTACAGTATATGTGTAATGTTTGCCCTTTTGGGGCGAAGAAGAGTCCCCAATCACCAGGTGAATCTGGTAAATCATGATTTATTGATAAAAGAAAACAGAAAATAAACACTGCACTTGGGCAGAACTGATAAGCAACAATAATCCAGATGCATGGGGAAAAAAGCAACAATAATCCAAACAGCGTGGTGATCAACCTTGACGTTAACATAACAACGCAGCAAAGGACACAGACTGAAAACACACATACATAGACAGGGGAGCATATCAGGACAAAACAGAACAGGTGAGTACCATCAAGGCCATCAGACGGCACAGGATGGGTGGGGTAGTACAAACACGGGAATACACAACAAACATGATAAATGGGTCAAAACTGAAACACAAAGTGTGGACAGGGGCTGCATCTCTGTCTAGACCACTACAATATGGCTTCTTCATACTGTATGTAAAATTTATCCCATACAACAAAAGCACAAAATGGAAAGAGATCACAACTGCAGTCGCAAATTATACTGCCAAAGACATGGCCCCTAGTTTTAAAAACATGGCCAAACAGAAAAAGTGGACTTTAATTTATATGGTTTTAAAATACTGTATCTTTCTCTAGAATTTTTTGCTTAATGCACATTTTATTGTGCTGAATCCTTTTTTTGTTTTGTTTTAATGGTTTTATTACAGGCCATAATAGGAAGGCCTACCATTATTATTCTGATTTGCTGCAAATTAATGAGTGGGGTTGTCTGACTGGTTAAATAAAGTTTGCTAAATTTATGTTGCAATTTAAAAAATGCAATACATTAGGTTTGTTTCTATTATCATGCTGGTGTCATTTTATGCAAATGTTTTACATTTATATAGTTGTTTGGAGGAGATCTGAAGATAGCGTAATATACATATATTGTGTATCGTGATGAAACCCTAAGTGTATCGCGATACATGTTAAAAGCCATATCGCCCAGCCCTATGTTGCTCCTGGAAAATGCTTGCTGTAGTGGCTGTAAGTGGTAGAAAGATCATAGATTGATGGATATTGTGTTAAGTTGTTGGTGTAAAGTGGAGGAGGAGATAGTTAGTATACCACAAAAGACCACAATAGACTTTAGACTCATATAGGCTTTGCCAGGTTCAGATAAGAGTAAAATGATAGGAATTCAGACTTTAACACAATCCCTTTCAATTGTTTCAGTGAAGGAACAGCACAGGTGCTTGATTACAGCTGTGTTTTTCGTTCAAACTCACTTTCTTTTCTTCACAGTGACTAAGGAAAAGAGAAACAGGTCGAGTTTTATGCCTTTTCTCTACAGGAATGGCGAGGAGTGGAGAGCTGACCGGCTACAGCTCAACAAGGAGGTGATGATGACTGCGGCTGTGAAGCGTTTTCTCCCTCTGCTTGATGAGGTGGCGAAGGATTTTTGTCGAATGCTGCAGGCAAGGGTGGAGCAGAAAGGGAGACGGAGCCTGACCATTGATCCCAGTCCTGACCTTTTCCGCTTTGCACTCGAAGGTCGGGGTCATCATCCTCAGTGTTTTGAGACATTATTTCTTGGTCTATTCTTATGTGTCTTTGTGCAGCATAAATGCTTTTTATAGAACTCTAGAATAAATCAGAAAAAATGAGACAAGTGGTGGGAAAGGAAACATCCCTTAACTGTCATGTCTCATTTTCTCCCAGCAGTGATCGACCTTGAAGCCCTGGGGGACAGGCGGATATACATCACTGTCCCCTCCCTCTTTTGACAGGTTTTCATTGAGCTTAACTGTCAGCTCTTTGAACCACAAATGCTGACGTTGGCTGTGGTAGATCTTGACGTAAGAGGAATGTGGAGGAACATGGCCTTTTTAAAAATTCTACGAAAAACAACCTCCTTGCGGATATCTCACCACTTCTGCTCCTCTTGCTTTAATTCTGAAATATTCACACCAAAGCCCGTTCTAACCCAAGGAGTAACTGTCACTGACATAGTCCCGGTGAAGAACAGTCACCTTTAAAAATAGAAATTCCAACAAAGATGATCAAAGCTGCAGCATTCTTTCAGCAGGTCCCCTCCTTTCATGTGGCTATCTGCAGTGTGCCACATTCACAAGTGTGAATGCTTGTGTAACTCACCCATGTATGCGCTTGTTTTCATCTGTGTGTACATAATCGTGAGGGAATGGGGAGGTGACTTTGACTCATGCTGCTCCTCTCCTAATGGCCTCAGTGTACGAAACTAGGTGTTAAGCCTGAGCAAGTAATTCAATTCTAGTTAATGTAACACAAGCATGTCTGACAGGGGGATGGATGACTGGTGGAGGGGAGACATCACATCCAGTGTATGAAAAAGGATTAGACGAATAACACAAATAATTAATGACACATAGTAGATGTTCAGGCAATAAGGCAGTGCAGTTGAATTTGATCTGAAAACATGAGTCAGGAGGTTTGTTATCTATATAAAAACTTTTTCTTTAGTGTTTGTCTGGGGTTGTTTGCTCACCTTGAATCACATCATAAATCACCGTCTCGCTTCTCCTCCCACACAGCCAGCTGCCATGTGCTCTATGGAGAGCGCATTGGCCTCTTCTCCTCCTCTCCCTCCCTGGAGTCTCAGAAGTTCATCTGGGCTGTGGAGCGCATGCTAACAACCACCCCTCCTCTCCTCTACCTGCCCCCTCGGTTGCTGCTCCGCATTGGCGCCCCCCTGTGGACACAGCACGCCACTGCATGGGACCACATCTTCAGCCATGGTGAGAAGAGGTTACAGTCACTGATTGGTCCTTCGAGGACTTTCTTTCTGGCTTTTTCTTGACTCTGTCACAGTGCCCTCCCTGTGTCTCTTCTAGCGGAGGCGAGGATCCACAGGGGGTACCAGCGCCTGTCATCACCCCAGGGTAAAGGTTCTGCATCTGGAGGCCAGTACACTGGTGTTCTCGGGCAACTCATGGAGAAAGGGCAGCTATCTTTGGACCTCATCAAAGCCAACATCACTGAGCTGATGGCTGGAGGAGTCGACACGGTGTGTTTGTGTGTTTGTGTGAGATGTGTGAGCATCTTCCTTGCATACCAATTCTGTGTCGACCTTCATCCCATCCTCTCTGCAGACAGCAGTACCCCTGCAGTTTGCTCTGTTTGAGCTGGGACGTAACCCAGAGGTGCAGGAGTGCGTCAGGCAGCAGGTGAGGACGTCATGGATGCAGGCTGGTGGTGACCCGCAGAAAGCCCTGCAGGGAGCACCGCTTCTGAAAGGGACAATCAAAGAGATTCTCAGGTACATCAGTCTCAGGTCTCCATCAGCATACTAGTGTGTGTTTTATTCATTCATGTGCACCTTTTTTTCCCTGCTGAGCACAACAGACGAACCACAAAATTTATTTTTTAAATCTTTTGACATGTGAGCCCTGTTTTTGATAGCACTAACCAAGACTTTTGCTCTGTACTAAATTAAAACTTTAGCATGAGTGTGCTTCTTCACTGAAAAAAAATCCCTTATTGCTGTGTAGTGTATCACATCTATTTGTGGCATCATTTTTAATATTCTGGTTGAAAATATTAGGCTATATACAGTATAGTTAAACATGAAGGTTCTATCCAGAATTAGTTATTGAAGAAGAGAGACAGCAAACCAGAGCACTCAAACTGACACGTTTTAAGAAATGTATATAAGATTCTTGCTTTTTTTTAGGAGTTCTTGTTCTTGATCAGTAACTCAGCAATAATGTATTATAGACTGTCAAGCTATGTTGTGGTACATCACTGTCATTTAACCAATGTTGCCTGCCAGTCATAATACAGCCCATAAATTACAATTTGATTACAGTATATGAACACAGCAGAGTGCTTCAGAATAATATAAGCACATGCAGTGAGTAGCTATGCTATACGTTTCCGGGAATTACAGCCTAAATACCCTTTATGTATGGCACTACCTCATAAGTGTCCTGCAAGTTCATGCTCCTGTTTGTTGGTATTACTGATATTTAGGGTGTAATTGCAGCATACTCATAGCATACTTACTCCCGTGCGCTTCTTACAGCATACTTACAATGTAATTACACTGTAATTTGTAGGCTGTATTATAAAGTGAGCTGTATAGACTGAATGACAATAAAGTTTGCTTTCTTTCTTAAAGTGCCATTGATGATAAAAATACAAGATGCTTTTTAGATTAAATCCAAATAGCTACTGAATCTACATGTTCAGGTTAGTGATAAAATATTTTTGTTGGTTTTTTTTTTCTTTTTAAAGCTCCAGTGAACTGTTTGTATAAAGTGGATGTTTTGCTAAATAGTTGTTTCCAAGGCCATCTTTTATGCTAAGAGCTATTTTAAATGAACCTCAACAAAAGGCTAAATCGGGGGAACTTTGCAGCCTTAAATGAGCAGAGTGATGTTTTAAAACCCCGTAGGTGTGGAGAATTACAAGGCAGTGAACTATATCACTCACCAAAATGATGTATTTACCTGGGTTTATTTTGATTAGAGGCTTTATGTTTTAGTACAGACAATACTAACTGTTCTTTGGCTCTGGTGTCAAGCTTAGGCAGTTAATGGGACTCACACAGCCAAGTTTGTGTGGACAGCTAATGCTTGGTAAGCTATCTATAAAAATTGGGAAAAACAAAACAAAACAAATTAATCATCTTCTCAAGGTAGACAAGGAACCATAGTATATACAGTATTTCTTATGTCATATTATGCAACAATATGTCAGCTTTTTTTCACAATCAGGCAGTGTACTGTCATTACATCAAAAATCTAATATGCCGTACAATTATTACATGAAAATACAACCCCAATTCTGGTGAAGTTGGGGCATTGTGTCAAACATAAATAAAAGCTAAATACAATAATTTTAAAATCCTTTTCAACCTATATTCAATTGAAGACACCGCAAAAACAAAATAATTAATGTTCAAACTGATAAACTTTCAATTTGATGCCTGCTGTAGAAGAGCTTGAAATGATGAGGCGATTTGATATATAAACCAAAGTTTATTTATCAGCTCTCCTAACAAGTCTCATCTAGTGCAGAGGTAGCAGAAGGAAAAAGAGACCGAATATCTCCGGCTCACTGACTTTATACTTGCACATAACAAAAGACATGCATAACAAAGGCTGACATCCCTCATTATCTTAATCCCCCATTGTCTTGGTACTTCCTCTCTTCGCCCTAGGGGGGTGAGGGTAGCTCCTCCGGTCTCCACCGCAGTGTCTGGGAACGTCTTTGTTCTTCACTTGGCGGTTGAGAGCCTTTGTCCTTTCAGAGGTGTGAAGTTGCTTTACATATGTAATTACCAAACATTTCCACATGCTTCAACATATGTAGGTTATAGAATATATGATTAATATAGCCCACAGCCCCCCCCCCCCAAACGACTAAGAAAGAACAATAGAAAAATTCACAGTCTAAGATAATTACTATGACATACTAAGTGTTACATCTCTTGCCACAGAAGAAACTTTCCAGCAGCCATGCCCCTAAGAGAGTTCAGTGGTAATCATAACAGCATAGTAAAATCATAAGTCAGTCCTAAACTGTTGCAGCACAATTAGTGAACAATTGTGGAGTAGTTTGCATCAGTCCCTGTGCTGTCTGGGTTTTAATCTTCTCCCAAAACTGCTGTGGGTTCGTTTAGGCGTCCTGCTGGGACCTTCTTGTGAGGAATCTGCAGCGTGGGAAGGAGAGTGGTTAATTGTTCCCTGCAGGGGGGCTGAGTCTTTTCTCTTGGGGGGTCTACCCCGCCGAGGTGCTCTCGCCAACTGTGCAGGCTCGTCTTTCAACAAGAAGGCAGGTTTAAGTCTGTCAATGCTGACTGTTTCTTTTCTATCCCCAAAATCAAGCACAAAGTGTTTATCACCAGGTTCCAGCACTCTGAATGGCCCATCGTATGCTGGGCGTAAAGTTGGTTTTAAAGCTTCATGTCTGACAAAGTCGAATTCAGCGTTCTTTAAAGCTTGAGGGACAAAAACCCGTGGAAAGGAGTGATGAGCTGGACCGGGGAGAGAGTCTGGTCCGTTGCTGCCTAAAAACCTTGGGACTGGAAGATGCCCTGGCTCTGGGTTCTCTGGTAAAAATTCACCTGGGAGCCTGAGAGGTTGTGCAAAAACTAATTCTGCCGGAGAGGCGTCTAGATCCTCTTTAGGCGCAGCACGCAACCCCAATAAAACCCAGGGAAGTTTATTTACCCAATTTGTATCCGTTAGTGAGGCTCTGAGGGCGGCTTTTAAAGACCTGTGAAAACGCTCGCATAACCCATTAGCCTGAGGGTGATAAGCGGTGGTGCGGTGAATTGTTGCCCCTAAGCTGCTGGACATGGCTGACCAAAGCTCCGAGACAAATTGAGGTCCTCTATCGGACGTGATGTCCGATGGGACGCCGAAACGTGCCACCCAGTTTGTCAAAAAAAAACGCGAGCGACTTCCTCTGCTGTAGTTGACGCTAGAGGGACTGCCTCTGGCCAGCGCGTGGTGCGGTCAATCATTGTTAACAGGTGTGTGAAACCTTGGGAGGAAGGTAGTGGCCCCACGAGGTCGATATGAACGTGGTCGAACCTTCTAGCCGGGATCGGAAAAGGCTCCAGAGGGGCTTTTGTGTGTTTGTGTATTTTGGCGCGCTGACAAGAAATGCAAGTTTTTGCCCATTCTTTTACGTTTTTGCGCAAGCCTGGCCACACAAACTTTTCGGCGACCATTTTAACCGAGGCACGCACACCTGGGTGCGCGAGGGAGTGAATTGAGTCGAAAATACGGCGGCGCCATGTGGCTGGTACTAACGGGCGAGGTCGGCCGCTTGAAACATCGCATATTAGGGGGGGCACGCCGTCGCGTAAACCCTTTTTCTCCAGCCTTAACCCTGTTGGTCCAGACAGGAGTGCGCGCACGTCCGCGTCCCTGCTTTGTTCCTCTGCCATGGCTGCATAATCTATCCCTGCATGGATAGGTGCTGCGTATGTGTCTGCGTTAGTGAAGAGTTCTGCTGCTGAGGCAGTATAATCTGTCTCCTCGCGCTCTGGTGATGTCACAGTGCGAGAGAGGCAGTCTGCTACCACGTTAAGTTTGCCTGCCACGTGTCGAATGTCTATGGTGAACTCTGAAATCGCAGCCAGCTGTCTTTGTTGCCTGCCTGACCATGGTTCTGAAATTTTAGCCATAGCAAAGGTGAGCGGTTTGTGGTCTACAAAAGCCGTGAAACTCCGCCCTTCTAACCAGAACTAGAAGTGGCGGATGGATAAATGAAGCGCTAGCAGCTCCCTGTCAAAAGTGCTGTACTTACGCTCAGTTTGGTTTAGCGATTTGCTAAAGAATGCTAAAGGTTGCCAGAT
This sequence comes from Pholidichthys leucotaenia, assembly GCA_020510985.1. Taxonomy (NCBI): domain Eukaryota; kingdom Metazoa; phylum Chordata; class Actinopteri; order Cichliformes; family Pholidichthyidae; genus Pholidichthys; species Pholidichthys leucotaenia. The sequence continues at coordinate 137,846,558 of CM035849.1, read as the reverse complement.
CCCGCTGACATGTTGTTCTACAACTGCCCCTATAGCCAGGTCCGAAGCGTCTGTGGTTAGCGCGATGCGGGCTGAGGGATCGGGGTGAACTAACAATGTGGCGTTAGCTAGAGCACTCTTTACTTCCGCGAAGGCGTGTTCGCGCTCCGGGGTCCATTCGACCGCGTTGGAAGCTTTCTTTTTTCTGAGCGCGTCATATAGGGGCTGCATGAGCTGAGCTGCGTGGGGGAGGAAACGGTTGTAAAAATTAACCATTCCTAAAAATTCTTGTAGCGATTTGACCGTCTGTGGCCGTGAGAAACTTTTTATCGCGTGAACTTTGTCTGGAAGTGGGACTGCCCCTTTCGGAGAGACTTTGTGTCCTAAAAAATCAATTTGTGACACGCCGAATTTGCATTTGGCTGGATTGATTATTAGCCCGTGCTCTTCTAGTCTCTGAAAAACCGTAGTGAGGTGCTGCTCGTGTTCTTCCTCAGACGAGCTGGCTACCAGCATGTCGTCGAGGTAGACGAAGACAAAAGGAAGGTCGCGTAATACCGCGTCCATCATTCGTTGAAAAGTTTGAGCAGCGCCTTTGAGGCCGAAAGGCATTTGCAGAAATTCAAAAAGGCCGAAAGGGGTTATTACAGCTTTTTAAGGAATGTCCTCCGCTCGAACTGGGACTTGATGATAACCGCGGACTAGGTCTATTTTTGAAAAAATGCGCGCACCCGCCAGATGTAGTGAAAAATCTTGAATGTGAGGAATTGGGTAGCGGTCATGCGCTGTCGCATTGTTTAGTCTGCGGTAATCTCCGCACGGTCTCCAAGAACCGTCGGATTTCGGAACCATGTGAAGTGGTGAGGCCCAAGGGCTCTTCGAGCGTCTAACAATGCCTAATTTTTCAAGGGTAGTAAACTCGTCCCGAGCTATGTTGAGCTTGGCCGCGTTTAAGCGGCGAGCTTTGGCAAAAACGGGTGGGCCCGTTGTGGGAATAAAGTGTTCAACCCCGTGTTTAGCCACAGTGGCTGAGAATTTGGGAATTGTGAGTGCTGGAAATTGGGTGAGGAGTTGATCAAACTTACCTCCTGCCGTGGTGACGCTAGCCTGCACAGGTGGTGGAGAAACTCGAGCTGAGCATGGAATAGAAGCAAAGGACAGTGCATTAACCAAGCGCCTATTTGCTAGATCCACTAATAACCCATGTGCACACAAAAAATCTGCGCCTAACAAGTTAAAACTCACCGCCGCTACAACAAATGTCCATCTGTAGTTGCGGCCGTGGATGTGGAGGTGCAGGCTCTTTTCGCCGAAAGTGTCGATGTTAGAGCCGTTGGCTGCCACCGCTCCGTTGCCCCGGGTGCCCATGGCTCGATCTGCTTGGGAGGGCGTGACGAAACTCAGCTGAGCTCCTGTGTCGATGAGGAACTGCTTGCCGGTGTGTCCATCCGTCACATATAACAGCTTACTCTTCTCGCCGAGAACCGCTGCCGTTAACGGCTCTCGGCTTTGGCGTTTCCCGAAATCGTAAATTTGCAGGGGGGAACACATTTGCGGGCCTTCTCAGCGAAGCGGTGGTGATAATAACAGACGTCGCTCTGTCTGTTATGTTTGGGCCATGTCGCTGTCACCGCGGGCTGGATCTGCTCAGTCGGTTGTGGCTCTTCGTGGTTCCGGGCATCAGCGTTGAGGTCTGCGGATGCTGCTGTGGGTGTCAGCGACTTGCAGGCGTTGACGAGCCGTTGAGCTTCATTGGCGAGCACGCGGAAGTCTTGGTGGTTGCTGCATCTCATGTTGGCGAGCGTCCCTCTCATGTGTGGCGGCAGCGTGCTGAGGAATATGAATTGGAAGAGGAAGTTGTCATTGTCCTCTTCTTTAAGCTGTAGCAAATCCTCCATGAGGGCTTTAGGTTTGCACCCTCTGTGGCCGTAGACCGCCAGGATCTTCTCGGCTCTCTCTTCAGCTGAGGGGACGTAATTTGCCACGATGGTTGCTTTCAGCGTTTCATATTTGTCTTGGGCAGGCGGCCGCCGGATCATGCTCCGCACACACCTCAAAGTGGCGGCGTCGAGTTTGGAGACGACATGGTAGAATTTGGTATCGTCAGCCATGATGCCCGCCAGTGTAAACTGGGCTTCAGCTTGCTGAAACCACGAGGCGGGGTCTTCTTGCCAGAAGTCTGGCAGCTTGACAGCGACGGCATTCGTGTATACCATCACTGCTGTGTCCGCAGGGTGAGAGTGCCTTGCTTCAGCTCTCACAGCGGTGCTGGTGCTCGGTTGAGCCCTCTCAATCCCTTCTGCCGGGGGAGAAAGTCGTCCATCTGTTCCCCCGTCTGCGTGGTTGCTGGCGTCTGCCTGGGTCGCCACGGATGAGTCGATTGCGGGGGAACGCCTCAGGTCCATACTCGCGTCAGGGGTCACCAGTGTAGAAGAGCTTGAAATGATGAGGCGATTTGATATATAAACCAAAGTTTATTTATCAGCTCTCCTAACGAGTCTCATCTAGTGCAGAGGTAGCAGAAGGAAAAAGAGACCGAATATCTCCGGCTCACTGACTTTATACTTGCACATAACAAAAGACATGCATAACAAAGGCTGACATCCCTCATTATCTTAATCCCCCCATTGTCTTGGTACTTCTTCTCTTCGCCCTAGGGGGGGTGAGGGTAGCTCCTCCGGTCTCCACCGCAGTGTCTGGGAACGTCTTTGTTCTTCACTTGGCGGTTGAGAGCCTTTGTCCTTTCAGAGGTGTGAAGTTGCTTTACATATGTAATTACCAAACATTTCCACATGCTTCAACATATGTAGGTTATGGAATATATGATTAATATAGCCCACACCTGCAACGCATTGTAAAAAAGCTGGGACAGGAGCATGTTTACCTCTGTGTTACATCACCTTTCCTTCTAACAACACTCAATAAGCATTTAGGAACTGAGGACACTAACTGTTGAAGTTATGTAGGTGGAATTCTTTCCCACTCTTGCTTGATGTACAACTTCAGTTGCTCAACAGTCTGGGGTCTCCATTGTTATATTTTGCACTTCATAATGTGCCACACATTTTCAATGGGAGACAGGTCTGGACTGCAGGCAGGCCAGCCTAGTAACTGCACTCTTTTACTACGAAGCCACGCTGTTCTAACACGTGCAGAATGTGGCTTGGCATTGTCTTGTTTAAATAATCAGGGGCATCCGTGAAAAAGACGTTGCTTGGATGCCAGCATATGTTGCTCCAGAACCTGTATGCACCAATCAGCATTAATGGTACCTTCACAGATGCGCAAGTTAACCATGCCATGGGTACTAACACACCTCCATACCATCACAGATGCTGGCTTTTGAACATTGCACTGATAACAATCTGGATGGTCCTTTTCCTCTTTAGCCCGGAGGACACGACGTTCATGATTTCCAAAAACAATTTGAAATGTTGACTCATCAGACCACAACACACTTTTCCACATTGTGTCAGTCCATCTCAAATGAGCTTGGGCCCAGAGCAACCGGCAGTGTTTCTGGGTGTTGTTGATATATGGCTTTCATTGTGCATGGTTGAGTTTTATCTTGCACTAGATGTAGCGATAAACTGTGTTAACTGACAATGGTTTTCTGAAGTGTTCCTGAGCCCACGTGGTAATATCCTTGACAGAATAATGTCAGTTTTAAAGTGGTGCTGCCGGAGGGATCGAAGGTCATGGATATTCATTGTTGGTTTTTGGCCTTGCCGCTTATGTGTAGAAATTTTTCCAGATTCTCTGAATTTATTGATGATAATGTGGACTGTAGATAATTAAATTCCTAAATTCCTTGCAGTTGTACATTGAGAGACATTTTTCTTAAACTGCTGGACTATTTGCCCATGCAGTTGTTCACAAAGTGGTGAACATCTCCCCATCCTTGCTTGTGAATGACTGAGCCTTTCGGGGTTGCTCCTTTTATACCCAGTCATGACACTCACCTGTTTCCAATTAACCTCTTCACCTGTGGAATTTTCCCAAAAGGTGTTTTTTGTGCATTCCTCAACTTTCCCAGTCTTTTCTTGCCCCTGTCCCAGCTTTTTTTGGAAAATGTTTGTCATGCGACGCGGTGGTCGTTCTCTCTTTGGTGTATGTTATGCCTTATTTTCCATCTGGCGCTCTCAGGGAACCTCTGGGGTCCGCATGGCTCCCTGACAGCTTAGCCACGCCTCCCTCTCCTGTCAGTAGTATCAGCTGTGCCTCATTAGTGGTCTGACTGCCCTGTTCATGCACGCACCCACACACATGCATACATTTTCTCCCATGCACACTCTTACACACATACACACACTCACTCATTCTCACCACATGCTCATTGACGTTGTTCACACACCTGTTTCCATTCAGTCCTGCCCACTTTCACTCTCAATGCTCACACCAGCAATCTCTTTCCTCATTAAGGTTTGCATTACTTAAGCCCTGTCTTTACGGGAAGAGATTGCCGGATCATTGTCCCACACTGTTGATCAACACTGTGGCTGTTCCACGCAGTGTTTACGTGCCGTCACTCATATCTAGATGCCCTGCCTGCTGTTTTTGGTACTTCATCACACTGGGTGGCGTGATTCTTTGTAACTGGTTGTTCATTCCCATCTGGATTACTACTTGGACCTACTTGGACTATTCCAGCCCGCATGAGTACTAACTAGTTCGCCTCTGCTGTCTAGTTCTGCCTGGCGGTTCCTTTCCCGGGCACTTCTTCGTTCCTCCACTGCAGTTCCGTCTGCCATGGAACATTTTTCCCGTAGCCTTACTCACCAGTGTTTGTAGAGCGTCCTGGAGGACTTCCTTGTTTTCCCTGTTCAACTCATCTACTGTTCTGAACTGTTTAGACATTCCCTGTATCTCCCGAGGAACACAACTGTTATCCTGTACTGTTTTTTCACCGACTGTCAATAAAAATATGCACAACATACTCCTACGAGTGGGTTTTCTCTGTTCCTCTGTGCGCTGCATAAAGGCGCACGAGGAGATCGTGACAATGCTGCAGGCATCAAATTCAAAATGAGTGAATATGTATTTGCAAAAAAACCAATGAAGTCTATCAGCTTGAACATTAAATATATTGTCTTTATAGTGTATTCAATTGACTGTGGGTTGAAAAGGATTTTAAAATTGTTGTATTTTGCTTTTATTTATGTCTTACACAACATATCAACTTCAACAGAATTGGGGTTGAAGATCTTAAGTTCCTCGCCTCAGAATATGACCACATGTACCATCTTGAAGATGGTGATCTCACTGCCTTCCACACTATATGACCATGTTTACATGCATATGAATAAACCGGTTATGATTGGATTTCTGAAGTTATCTGATTATTCAGGTGGCCATGTAAACAGAATGGTCTGATAAAGGCCATGTAACTGTGATTATTAAGTCAAGTGGTTCACTCTCCTATTGTCATGGATGGCCCTCGTGAGCCATCATAAGACACCACACGTCACCGGTGAGTTTGCACGGTTTATTAAAAGAACTGAAAAGGAACAAAATAACCAGCCACGGGGGGCTAAGACATACTACAACGGAATACAGACAATGAAAATGGGAAATGAATACTCAAGGAAACACACTTACGAATATAGAGGAATAATGGTCAGCGTCCGAACAAAGGAGTGCTCGCTAACATCCGACAATGAACAGGTTTTTGACGAGACTGTCGCACATTTCACTGCCATCTGCCCTCTTAAGTAAGGAGCCGCTGATGAGACGAAATGTGGCACAGCTGACAGCTTTGACAGCCGGAAGCCCCTCTGAACGCTGTCACAATAAAAGCTCGGAGAGCAAAAGGGGCACACAGCCGCCAGATGGCCGGGAATGGTGCATGGCTCGAGTGCGGACGAGATCGGCGCTCGAACCATGACAGTACCTCCCCCCCAAGGGCAAACTACGAGCACCCTATGACACCCCAGACCCCCCCCCCCCCCCCCCAGGGTGGGCGGATGGGGGCACAGGCCTGGAGGGTGAGAGCCAGCAAGACAGGAAAAAAAAGAAAAACCAAGATGGATACAGTGAACAAATGAGGCAATTACACAGTAGGAGAAACCCCCCCCCCACAGAAATACCCCATAATGTACCCACAGGCGGGATAATACGTCCAAATAAGGAACACTAAGCCCATTGGCCATGAACAGAAACTCGGGTCAACGACCAAGATACATAGTTTCAAGGGAAAAAACATATCATCCCCCAACAAAGGAAAGGGGGAGAGGAAAAAACCCCCACTACAAATGTTGAAACCCTGCAGTTTTAAATCCATACACACAAACTGTAAAGGCAACGAATGGACATTAACACACAGGGAAAAACAAAAAACACCCACTAGGAAGCGGTGACAAATGCAACTTCATACATATACAATTCTGTACATAAGACCCCCGCACATCCCAAAAGGTTACAGGAGAACAGGAACATAACGCCAGGGATGACGGCAGTCTAACACCACGGCATGAAAGCCGATCGTTCGCGGGGGCGCCCTGCATCTAGCGTTCATGTCACTGGCAGGGGGAAAAGGCACAGTTCAGGCGGCCTACCCCAGTCCCATGCCAGGAAACACAATTCCTCTGGCGGCCGGGCCAGATCGCCGAACGGACATGAAAGTTTGTCGGGTGGCCGACCCAGAATGCCAAACAGGCGGGGCAGTCCTCCAGGCGGCCGACCCGCATCACCCAACCCCCAGGACCGCAGGGTAGAAATTGAAGACGGCCTCCCTGGAAAGGGGAAAAACGAGGGAGAGCCGAGCCGATCATGGAGAACCCTAACGGTCCCCGGTGAAGATGAATAGGGGGAAGGATGACTGAAGATGATGAAGGTGATGAGCCAGTCTAGCGTCAGGCGGCAGAGGATCTGCAGCTTCCTCACCAACCTTGGACCGAACCGGCACTGCACCCCTGTTGGACCCCGATCGGGTCAGCGCGGCACCCATGACGAACCCCGATTGGGCTGGAGCAGCAACCGCGATGGACCCCGATTGGGTCTCGTCGGCACCCACGTCGGACCCTGATTGGATCGGAGCAGCACCCACGATGGACCCCAATTGGGTCAGTGCCGCACCCGCGATAGACCCCAACTGGGTCGGCGCAGCACCAGAAACGACCTCCAACCCTGGATCCGGAACCTCCCGCACAGCGACCGAGAACGACTCCACATCGGTGACCCTGGGGGAAGGCTCAGGAAAAGGAAAAGAACCGGGATCAGGATAACCGGTAGCGACAGAGCCCAGTGAGACGGGCTCGGATGCAGCGGACGGCTGCACCTGGCTCGTCTCCCCGAGAGGAATGCTCCAGAATTGATAGAAGGAAGACAAAATAGAGCACTTGCCTGCACTCGAGTTCTGTCGCCGTCCAGGACTTCGTTGATCCGGGCTCAGGACGAAGAAGGTCATCGCCAGGCTCCCACTCGGCTGTGGCGGGCTCCGCAGCTGGTATGATGTTCTTCACAGCCTGAGGAACCTCCAACGCTGACGTCCACACTGACGACCCGCACGGCGTGGTGGCAGGGGTTCCTCGACCTGCTGGGTTGGACCACTCTTCCGTGGAGACCCGGGGACACTTCATCGTCGGCGCAGGCTCCAAACTGCAGTCCGCTCTCCTCTTCTGCCCATGACGTGGCTGCGGGGCTGGAACCAGGTTATCCAGGGCCGCAGGCTCCCACCTTGTCCGGCGGCATAGGCCTGGCGCCGCGGAACGCTCAGAGGGGGAAGACACAGAGGTAGCAGGTCCATTACTATTTGCTGCAGCAGGTGGAGGGAGTTCAGGGGACTGTGAACCCCAAACTCCGCCCCCAGGAATCAAGCAAGACAGTTCATCTAATATGGGAATTGAATGAAAAGTTACTTGACTGATCCGAGGAGGCCCGATGGAACCCACTGCAGTGGACTTCGTTTCTCCCTTGCCCCGCTGGATGGTGACGGAGGGCCCCCTGGGAGGAAGAGGAGGACACATTTCGCTCCCAACTGCCCTCTTAAGTAAGGAGCCGTTGATGAGACAAAATGTGACACAGATGACAGCTTTGACAGCCGGAAGCCCCTCCGAGCGCTGTCACAATAAAAGCTCGGAGAGCAAAAGGGGCACACAGCCGCCAGATGGCCGGGAATAGTGCATGGCTCGAGTGCGGACAAGATCGGCGCTCAAACCATAACACCTATAATCCATTTATTGTGCATGTAAACACAACAAAACTGATTACTGTCATTATCAGTTTATTCCCAGTTATCAGTTTATTGTGACCATCTAACCAGGGTCATTGTCTGTTTAAAAAATGCTCAATGTGGACACAGTAAAAAAACCAAAAAAAACCCAAAACCCATCTCTTGTGAAGATGAACAGGGTTTCACATCCTACTGCTTTCTTTTGTTGACCCCAGCAGTCACAGTTCACTTTTGGGTTGTGGATTTGCATCTTTTACTCTTATTGCACATTTGTAGGAACTTCAAATTGCATGGAGAGGGTTTGCTGTCATAAACACCTTCCAAGGCAAAGAATAAGGCACCAAACACCGGCTGTGAATTTGCAAATTTATTGACTGAACAGAACTGAATAACAAAAACTTGTGAAGGAAAAGAAACACAGGTCAGCAAAATAACCAAGGCTAAGGCAAGAGCATTGCCGGCAAAACCTGGAGACAAATCTCAAAAAAAAGAAAACAGGCATGAAAAATAGCCCAGCTAAGGTGTGAGCATCGCCGACTAACCTAGAGACAAATAGTAACACGTAGCACAAATACAAATGACTTACGTGTGGATAAGGCGAGAAGAAAGTGTAGCTGAAAGTAGGGTGCCGCACCCAACAATGGTGCACGGCCCCTTAAACACGGCCACAAAAACACTAAAATAAGTGGTGACAGGTGTGCGCAATCTGAGCGAGCCAGCGAAAAGCAAAGAGGCAATTTAGGTCAGCTAGAGAAGATGAGGGATCAGTCGGAGCTGGCAGCTGACAGGGCCGTGTCCCCGCCGAGTGAAACCCATAGGCCATTGACAGCTGTCAACCCTGCGAGAGAAGAAAAAGGAAATGGCAAGATACAAATAAGTGATGATGATAAATAAAGATAAGTAACGCCCAAACAAGAAATAAAAATACAGTGAACGTAAACAGGAAAATAGTCAGTACAACGAAACGATACAGAATATGTGAAAACCATCCATCCATCCATCCATCCATTCATCTTCTACCGCTTTTCCGGAGGTCCGGGTCGCGGAGGCAGCAGTTCAAGCAGAGAAGCTCAGACTTCCCTCTCCCCAGCCACCTGCTCCAGCTCTTCAGAGAGGATACCAAGGCGTTCCCAGACCAGCTGGGAGACATAGTCTCTCCACCGAGTCCTGGGTCTGCCCCGGGGTCTCCTCCCAGTGGGACATGCCCGAAACACCTCAAGTGGGAGGCGTCCAGGAGGCATCCTAATCAGATGCCCATACCACCTCAACTGACTCCTTTCAATGTGGAGGAGCAGCGGTTCTACTCTGAGCCTCTCCCGGATGACTGAGCTCCTCACCCTATCTCTGAAGGTGAGTCCAGCAATCCTACGGAGAAAGCTCATTTCAGCCGCTTGTATCCGCGATCTCGTTCTTTCGGTCATTATCCAAAGCTCGTGACCATAGGTGAGAGTAGGAATGTAGATTGACTGGTAAATCAACAGCTTTGCCTTAGAACTAAGCTCCCTCTTCACCACAACAGACCGGTACAACGTCTGCATCACTGCAGATGCTGCTCCGATCCGTCTGTCAATCTCTCGCTCCATTTTCCTCTCACTCGTGAATAAGACCCCAAGATACTTAAACTCCTCCACTTGGGGCAGGACCCTGTCCCCAACCCAGAGAGAACAATCCACCTTTTTCCGGCTGAGGACCATGGACTTGGACTTGGAGGCGCTGATTCTCATCCCAGCCGCTTCACACTCAGCGGCAAACCGTCCCAGCAAGAGCTGTAAGTCATTGCTGGATGAAGCCAACAGGACAACATCATCTGCAAACAACAGAGATGAGATCCTGTGGTCACCAAGCATGACACCCTTCATTCCCTGGCTGTGCCTAGAAATCCTGTCCATAAAAATTATGAACAGGATCGGTGACAAAGGGCAGCCCTGGCAGAGTCCAACTCTCACTGGGAATGAGTCCGATTGAGTGTTGGCAATACGAACCAAACTCTCACAACGGTCGTACAGAGACCGAATAGCTCATAACAACAAGCCCGATACCCCATACTTCCAAAGCACCCCCCACAAAAAACCACGAGGGACGTGGTCAAATGCCTTCTCCAAGTCCACAAAACACATGTAAACTGGTTGGGCAAACTCCCACAAACCCTCGAGAATTCTCGAGAGGGTAAAGAGCTGGTCCGAAGTGCCACGGCCAGTACGAAAACCACATTGCTCCTCCTGAATCCGAGGTTCGACCAACGGCTGGCCTCTCCTCTCCAGTACCTTGGCATAGACCTTCCCAGGGAGGCTGAGGAGTGTGATCCCTCTAAAGTTGGAGCACACCCTCCGCTCCCCTTTTTTGAAGAGAGGAACCACCCACCGGTTTGCCATGCCAAAGGCACTGCCCCCGACCTCCACGCAATGTTGCAGAGGCGTGTCAATCATGACAGCCCAACAACATCCAGGGCCTTGAGGTACTCAGGGGGAATCTCGTCCACCCCCGGGGCCCGGCCACCATGGAGATTTTTAACCACCTTGGCGACCTCAGCCCCTGTGATAGGTGAGTCATCCCCCTCGTCCACAAACCCTGCTTCCTCTGTGGAAGGTGTATCAGTGGGATTGAGGAGATCCTCGAAGTATTCCTTCCACCGCCTGACAATATCCCCAGTCGAAGTCAACAGCGCCCCATCAGCACCATACACAGTGTGGACAGGGAGCTGCTTTCCCTTCCTGAGCTGCCAGACAGTTTGCCAGAATCTCTTCGAGGCCGACCGAAAGTCTTGTTCCATGGCCTCACCGAACTCCTCTCATACCTGGGTTTTTTCTTCAGCAACCACCCAAGCTGCACTCCCCTTGGCCTGCCAGTACACCTCAGCTGCTTCGGGAGTCCCACAAGCCAACCAAACTCGATAGGACTCCTTCTTCAGCTTAATGGCTCCCCTCACCACTGGTGTCCACCACTTGGTTCGGGGGTTGCCTCCACGAGATGCACCATCTTGCGGCTGCAGCTCTGGGCCACCGCTTCAACAACAGAGGTGGAGAACATGGCCCATTCAGACTCCATGTCTCCAGACTCCCTCGGAATGTGGTTGAAGTTCTTCCAGAGGTGGGAGTTGAAGACCTCCCGGACAAGGGCCTCAGCCAGACGTTCCCCGCACACCCTCACTATACGTTTGGGTCTACCAGGTCTGAATGGCTTCCTCTCCTGCCATCGGATCCAACTCACCACCAGGTGGTGATCAGTTGACAGCTCTGCACCTCTCTTTACCCGAGTGTCCAAGACATACGGTCACAGGTCTGATGACACAATAACAAAATCGATCATCGACCTGCGACCTAGGGTGTCCTGGTGCCAGGTGCACATATGGACACCCTTATGCTTGAACATGGTGTTCGTTATGGACAAACTGTGGTTAGCACAGAAGTCCAATAACTGAACACCACTCGGGTTCAGATCAGGCAGGCCGTTCCTCCCAATTACCCCCCTCCAGGTTTCACTGTCGTTTCCCACATGCGCATTGAAGTCCCCCAGTAGGACAATGGAGTCTCCAAGAGGAGCACCCTCCAGCACCCCAGTCACAGACTCCAAAAAGGGTGGGTACTCTGAAACATCATTTGGTGCATAGGCACAAATGATGGTCAGGACCCGTTTCCCAACCCGAAGACGCAGGGAAGCAACCCTTTCATCCACTGGGGAAAACTCCAATATAGAGGCAGCAAGGTGGGGGGATACAAGAATACCCACTCCTGCTCGTTGCCTCTCGCCTGGGGCAACTCTAGAAAAGGTCAAGCTCCAGCCCCTCTCCAGGAGACTGGTTCCGGAACCAGAGCTGTGTGTTGAGGTGAGGCCGACTATATCTAGCCGGTATCGCTCAACCTCGTACACCAGCTCAGGCTCCTTCCCCACCAGAGAGGTGGCATTCCACGTACCAAAAGCCAGTTTAGAAAGCTTGGGATCAGTCCGCCAAGGTCTCCGCCTTTGACCGCCACCTAATCCACATAGCACCGGACCCCCATGATCCCTCCTGCAGGTGGTCAGCCCACTGGAGGGCGGACCCATGTAACTCCTTCGGGCTGAGCCCGGCCGGGTCCCATGGGTGGAAACCCGGCCACCAGACACTAGCCATCGAGCCCCTCCCTCAGGCCTGGCTCCAGGGTGAGGCCCCGGTAACCCCATACCGGGCTGGGTACACTGAATCCTTGCTTGGGAATTTATCATGAGAGTCTGTTGGATCGTTCTAAGTCTGGCCCTTCACCCAGGACCAGTTTGTCTTGGGTGACCCTATCAGAGGCAAATTGCCCCGGACAACATAGCTCCTGGTATCACTGGGACACGCAAACCCCCCCACCACGATAAGGTGACGATCATGACGATGTGAAAACCATCTAAAGATAAAATAACAAGAATCAGAACTCAAAAGCACAACTTTATGCAAGTAAGGGAAAAGGATAAGGAGACAGAGCACGGTGGAATTCCCCCCGTGCTCAGATTGTGACATTTGCTACTAAAACTTGTTGGTTACTGCTTTCAACACATTACACCTCTCACCCTCAGCCATCTCACTGCATGTAGTTATTTTCATAACCACTAAAGGTTGCTGTTTTCAAAGAACTTAATAAGTTGTAACTTCTGGAGGACAGTCTGGCGGACAGTCTCTAAAATCAGAGATATAGTATACCTTCAAAACATTCTCATGTTGAAGTTAAAAAATGTGTTTCATCTGATATGATTTGAATAATCTTTCATTATTTTTAAATCTTCGCCAGAATGATCTTTCATTAATAAACTGCAATTATCAGTGATTTCTCTGAAACTCCCACACTTAAAGTTAGTCTGAACTCTTTGCTGGGATGGTTTTTGCCTGCAGGCTGATTGTCCAATCAATAAAGCATAATAAACTCTGCTCTGATCTTGGGAACAGCTGTGTCTTGTTTTACCATCAACATACATACATCTTAAATATCTAAAATGAGAAACAATTATCAATAATCCCAACAGCATGTTGAGAATTGAGTGAGAAGCCCAGAGTAACAAATACAGAAGGCTCTGTCTGACTGTGTGTTTGGAATTGTTTTGTTCTGTGCCAGGTTATACCCAGTGGGAATCACAGTGCAGCGGTATCCAGTCAGGGATATTGTCCTTCAGAACTACCACATTCCTGCTGGGGTGAGTGTTCAGGTGTCCTCACTTATATGGTATCGACAAACAATCAGGCATGCTCAGGTCTACATCTGACAGTAATGTGTTTGATGGTTCCCTCAGACCATGGTCCAGGCTTGTATTTATCCCATGGGAAGGAGCCTGAAGGTGTTTGAGGATCCGCTGCGATTTGACCCCAGCCGGTGGGGCAATAGAGAGGAAGGACATAGAGGAGAAGCAGCGGGATTTCGCTCCCTGGCGTTTGGGTTCGGGGCGAGGCAGTGTGTCGGGAGGAGGATCGCTGAGAACGAGATGCAGCTCCTGCTCATGCATGTGAGTGACATAGCTGACAATAAAGAGGAGTAAGAGGATGTGATACAAAAAGGAAATATTTGTAATTTAGCAGGTGTCTGAAAGGTTGACCCAGGTGTGAAGCTGACTGACAAATTGTACTTTTTCTATATTGCAATACAGCAATGGATATAATAACCTGAGTATATGTAGGCCTACATACTGACTAATCAAACAATAGACCAATTTCATAACAGCCGTTTTACCAGGGAAGTGTTGCTAATCGAACTAATTAAAGCTTCATATTTTTAGAGGTTTACTTATTATGATTATTACCACCTCAGTTCACCAACTGTCAAATGTCATAATGGCTGTTTTTTGACCTTGTTGGTAAACCATGGAATTATTAATTCAATATCTGTTTATTTTTAATTTTCTTAGGGTATTGCAAGTCTTTATTTTGCAAAAAATCAACCCCTGCCGCTCATAAAGTAATTCTGATGTTTTATTACATTAATATCTTTTACCACAAATGCTTGACACAAAGCTAATTTTAGCTAATTTAGTACCATAGACCACATCCTTTATACAACTGGGCCTGAGCACGCTACCTCTTGCATTTATGTCATCACATGACAATATGACACAAGCATGGCTTTATGGCTTCATAAAGTGGCCTTTTGTTATGGAGAAACACAATCACAAATTTTCCCTAATACCGCCAGTCTCTTGAGGATTTTATCTAACTGGCTCTGTATATTCATCTCTGCCCAATTTTTGAATGCACACTCAGCCTCTGCATCACACCAGTGTAAACCCTTTGCCCTTATTGTTGTTAAGTGATTGTCAAGAACAACAATTGCATTGACAATAATTCATGTACATGCATTGCTTTGCGTCATTATGGACTGGGCCTTTGTTCATGAGAAGCCAGAGTCTCGTGCATGAGTAGATACAGCTCCATAACACTCCTGAATTTTGTGATTATGCAAAGCAGTGATATTCAGTATTAAGGCAGCATCAATTTTATGTCATTCATGTATCAGTGACGTTGTGCATTCGGATGAGCATCCATACAGTCTCCACCATGCCGGGGATCAGACAGTGTATCATGAAGAGTGTTCCACTAGTCCAGTAAAAAGGGTATTGGGGGTTCCAGTTTGCTCATGGTGCAAAAGAGAGCACCCTAAAACACTTCTTACTGATAGATTTCACTTTTCAGGGCTGTACTATATTCATCATTTCTATACAGTCTTTGAGCCTTAACCAGGAATCCCACTGAGATCCTTTTGAATACCTCTGCTCTCTCCATAATCCCCCCATCCCCCACCCATTTAGATCCTGCTGAATTTCCATCTCAGTGTGTTGTCCTCAGAAGACCCTGAAACCATAGTCACTCTCATCCTGCAGCCCAAAACTCCACCAAGGATCACTTTCACCAAGCTCTGAAGGATGGTGTCATCACTTAACATTTGAAAACCAATCTGAATTAAATCAACGTGTTTCTGCATCCTTGTACAATTTGCATTAACAATTACAGTTACATAAGATAAAGTATATTTTTCCACTTCCATGTAATATCGCTGCGACTGAAGCTTTGCAGCAGCAGTATTACCACTTCAGTCCATCAGATGGCAATAAAACTAATGTCATTTCATTTAGGTCTGTGGCACTTATTTCCTTCTCCTCCTTCAGTCTTTACCTGCTTCAGACATCCAACAGGTGGGTCAGTTTCCCTCTGAAGATTATACTTTGTACATATAATGTGTAATTAAGTACTTTGACGCTTTGTATCAACATATTATATTCTGTTCATCCTGAATGTAATCAGAGTTTTTATCTAGTTGCTGAAAATATTTCCTGTAATTTCCTGTCTGTCCAGATATTGATTATATCTCCTTGTTTGCTTTAAGACTTGTTCTGTCTAATAACTGGAGAAAAGGAAGTTGAAATGTACTCATTGTTGCTCTGGGGGAAGGAACTAAGAATGAAATGCTGCATATTTCTACTGTTTCTTATATTTTGGGGTATATCATTTTTTGTCTTGCTCTGTGGTCTCCATGCAAAAAGGCAACCTTTGGCCGGTGTAATAATTACTGTAAGCACAGATAAATTAGATTACATTAGGCGTGTTCTTTTGCAGGTTACAGAGCTGCAAAGTAGTTTCGCCACTCAGCTGGGGAACAAAGGTCTATTTGTACTTTGGCTAAAGATTTACACCCTCTGTCAGTCACCCTGGGTTCATGCGCAACTCTGCATAGACACAAGTCTGCAGCTCCAAACCGTCTTTAAAATGGAAGGCAAGTCCGCTTTGTCAGTTCATTTGTCAAAGTCTCACACTAAGAAAACATAAGCCATTTTCTGCTTCCTTTTCCTGACTTGCAAATTTTGTGATGACTTAGCAGCATTTTCCAAGAAAATGTTTAATTTCCTTTGATTTACTTTTAGCTTCCTATTTCGCTGTTAGATGATTGATAATTGCATTAACAACTGTTAAACTGGAACGGTGAACTAATGGTAGAGTATCCACCCTATAGTTGGGAGATTGTGGGTTCACACTCCAGCTGGGTTGTACCGAAGACCACATAAAAAAGATACTTTCTGCCTTCTAGCTTGATGCTCAGCATAATAAATTAGGGAAAGGAAAGTTGGTTACCCAGTCACGAGGGGAGGACAAGCCAGTGTACTCCTTGTGATGGTTCCAAGGCCAGGTAAATGGGGAGGGTTGCATCAGGAATGGGATCTGGTGTAAAAACCTTGCCAAGTCAAGTGCGCAGACTGTGATCTGCTGTGCCGACCCCTGATAAGGGAGCAGCTGAAAGAAGAAGAATGAAGAGCATTAACAACTGATAATTGTTGTCGAAACAACTTATTAATGATTTGCTTTGGCTTTTTTCCTGTAAATAATGGATTACATTTACAACACTTTTCATGACACCCAAAGACACTTTACAATAAGTCCATTATTCATTCACTCCATAGACAATGGTAGTGGTAAGCTACTTCTGTAGCCACAGCTGCCCTGGGGTAGACTGACAGAAACATGGCTGCCAATCCACACCAACAGCATGTCCAACCACCACCGAACATTTATTCACATTCACACACCAGTGTCACAGATACACAGTAAATTCCCCAGTGTTAAATAGGCAGTGTCATATTGCATTGACTCTTTAAGAGTTTTTACAACACTAACTTGAGTAGGATGACCACTAGGCAAGAGTCACTTTAACACCATTTCTGAATGGGACCAAATAGACTTGGAGTTAGTTAGTTAAATTAACTCTTTTAGTGTTAAATTAACATTGCAAAATTTACTGTGTACTGGAGGCAAGGTGGGTAAAGTGTCTTGCCCAAGGACACAACGGCAGGGTTTGGAGGAGCAGGATTTGAACCACCAACTTTCTGGTTATTGGATGACTTGCTCTACCAATAATAAGTGGCCTGAGCCACTACCACCCAACACTACAGCCATCACTTAAATCATTAAAGATGTTGTTGGGAAAAGATTAATGTGAAATTAACTTCTGATTACAGTTTCTTGAAATAGTGACATAATAAGGTTCGCCAGAAGCAAGTTGCCCCCAACAACATAGCTTCCGGGATCACTAGGTCATGCAGACCCTTCCACCATTATAAGGCTGCATGTCCACCAAGTGCGTTTTTTTCAGCTGTCTTGCCAAAAAATGTAACTAATGAATGTTTTCTCACTCAGAGAAAATGTGCATAGACACAGAAAAAAACATTTTTTGCGTGCAGTGTATATGTGGCATTTACAGCTTTAGGAAACATGTCTCCCAGAACCCTAACATTTGTCTGCCACTTTCTCTTTCTTTCTTTCATTCTCTGTAACCATCAGAGGTGACACCTCACCAAAACATTTTTTCCCTAACCACTACAGAAGGTGATGTCTAAACCTAACCTTAACCATTCCACGGCACGTGGGACACCATGTGGCGGTGCCTATCTCCATTTCACTGACTCTAGGCCACACAGCTACTGTAAGTAATGAAAACTACAGAGGGATGTCAGTCCTCTTGTAGCTCTGTGCATTAACTTTCATTTCCCCATTCTATTATGCTGAGCACCAAGCTAGAAAGTATCATTTTTTTATATGGTCTTTGGTATGACTCAGCTGGGATTTGAACCCACGACCTCCCAGTTGTGGGGCAGCTGCTCTACCAACTAGGCCTCCTGTAACCTTAACCATTAGTGGAGTGAAAAACGAAGAAAAAAAGTCACTCACAGATCATTGTGAGACACAAACTCATGTCTTGTTGATCTCACTGCTTGAAACTGCAAGTAAGTAACTGTGTGCTATCCCCCACCAACCAAATGAGCGTTGGAAGACTGCCTAAATCACGTGTTGTTCTGCTCATGCACGGTCAGGACAGTGTTTTTTTTTCTTGTGTGCATTTGCATATGCGCAATGAGTGAAGCCATGGACTCCACATACTTTTTTTTTTAAGTACAAATGCACGTTTTTTTGAGGGGTGGGAGACGTTCATTAGTTACTTTCTTTTAATGAGATCGGGTTGAGTTTTTTCCACTCTGAGCTTCTATTTTCTGTTCATTTTCTGTGTAGTCCAGCGCTCGATGTGCTCAGCACCTTTGGTGCAAAGATGCTTTCAGCGGGGAACATTTTTTTGTTGCTGTACTCAGGGGCTGAAAGTTCAGCTTTTAGAAAGCTGCAGTGCTCTTCAGTGGCACACCTCTGTAACCAGCCGATCAGAATCAGGCTAAAAGTATACCATGATCAGTATTTAACAGCAAAAACTCTGAAGGATGTTTGTCTTCTTACCAGTTTGATACAGTTTTGTCCAGTTAGTGGAGCACTTCAATTATAAGAAGGCCTGTGAAGTGCTGAGAAAAACAGGTTTAGAGCATTTTAACATGCTCTGTGGATGCGCAGCCTAAGGCAACATTTTGTAAAAGAAAAAATTATATAGTACCTGAGGACATTCAGAATCATATATTATCATTAATGAATTATGTAGGGAATTTCCTAAGAAACACTAAAGAATGGATTAACAACTTCTGATATGCAGTCATTTCTCTGCACCATTTACAGTATCTGGCCACCTCTGAACTTCCTGCTATGACAAAACCTTATTTTGCACTTGTTAAAAAATAAACAGCTGTGATTAAGGAATTGTTATGGATAATCAAATTTAAGACTTTTTAACGATCCGTGAACACCGTTGACAGCTGAAAAATGAAGCAGTATAGGCAGTAGAAAAAATAAATTTTGAAAAACAGAGATTGCTTTCTTAAAACAAGTTCAGACTCCGTCAGCTGTTGTCACGTGTAATTTTAATGTAAGGTGAACTTAAATTCCCTAAAACTTGTACTGATATTTCTGCTCCTCAGAACAGAGCTGGTGTAATCTGCTGCTGTTACTGATTTGGCTCAGAGAGCGGGGTAGGTGGGGGGATGCTGCTACCTTTTAAAACAAGCAAATCACACTGTAGCTTATAATGTATCAAGAAGGTACATCCATTTATTTTGTATTTTTTTGAACAGCTTGCAGAGACATGTACACAGAGTGGACAGAATTTAGTACAAACTGTTGTGGATAAGTTTGATGTTCAGTCCCTGTTTGGGGTTAATAGTGTGAGGTCAACACTATGATTGTATAACTTGGAGTAAACACAAGTGTCACGCTGTACATCAGTGCATCCTGATGTTTTATTAGTGTATTGACTGTATACTGGTTGACAACGTTTTTGTTTTTTTGTTTTTTTCCCATTTTTAGCATTACTCCCTGTTCATACAACTGTCGACCCACTTCAGTGGGGTGAGTGGGAGGAGAGATGAGGGACAACAGAGGGGTAAAATAAAAAAGAGAGACTGGACAAGACTTGTTCAGGTGACATTAGTGACGGGCACTTTAGCGCAGGAGAGGTGGAAGACAGGAAAGGATACAACAAAAGAGCAGGAACCGAAAATTGAGGGTTTACTCAACATGGGTGAGCAGACGAATGAGTTACGCTGAGCAGTTTTTGCACTTTCTCTTCCAACTTTAATATGATTAAAAACTTGAAAAAAAATGTTTGGAACAGTGGTAGTCAGCATTGTTTTTTCTGCAGTTATAAGGTTGGATGACAGCGTCCTTTCTATATGGTGTTTGCATGTTCTTCCTGTGCTTATGCTGGAGTGTACTGGTGTTCAGGCTTCCATCCACAGTCCAAACACATGCTTGTTTAGATTAACAGTAATTATAAACTTGCTGTATGTTTCTGTTTCTATTAAATCCATACATTTGAGGTTTATTGTAGCAGTTTGTTGAGTTTAGAGTGCTATATAAATACAGGTACAGATGAGGACAGAATTATGAGCCCCCCTATGAAAAATTCATTTAAAACATATTTCCCAAATGGTGTTAAACAGTGTT
Source organism: Pholidichthys leucotaenia (assembly GCA_020510985.1). NCBI lineage: Eukaryota > Metazoa > Chordata > Actinopteri > Cichliformes > Pholidichthyidae > Pholidichthys > Pholidichthys leucotaenia. The sequence continues at coordinate 137,826,603 of CM035849.1, read as the reverse complement.
AACAATTTTTAACACAACTTTTCCAAACATCCTAGTTTTCTTTAGAAAGCATAAATTATTTTACTTTGCACACAGAAACAAAATTATTTCAGAAAACTAAACACTACCAGGGTCAAAATTATGAGCCCTCTGAAAAACTCACCTTTTTATTGAGCCATAGCACAAACCACTACTGTGCAGAATCAGAATCAGAATCAGAATCAGATTTATTGCCATTGTTCATGTAGTACACAAACTAGGAATTTGTGTCGGTGTGATGCTGCAACAGTAAACATGAAAAAATAAAAGATAGAAATAAAACTATACATGCAATAAAATGTAGAATATGAATGAGTAATACTAGTCAAAGCAATTTTAAATATATTAGCGAGTAGCAGATATTGTGGAGTACCACATAGTGCAGTCGGTAATGCAAAAAGAAAACAGTGATGATTGACATGAGTCTGGTTGAGCTGCTGTACATAGTGCACGAGAGTCTAATAAGTCACTTAGTGTTCAGCAGTCTGATGGCAGAGGGGAAGAAGCTGTTCATGTGACGGGAGGTTTTAGTCTGAATGGACCGAAGTCTTCTACCTGAGGGGAGGGGGGCAAACAGTACGTGACCAGGGTGTGAAGGATCGGCTATGATCCGCCCTGCACGCCTCCGGGTCCTGGAGATGTACAGGTCCTGGAGGGATGGGAGCTTGCAGCCGATCACCTTCTCAGCAGTGCGCATGACGCGCTGCTGCGTTAGTCTGTCCCTGGCAGTGGCTCCTGCATACCACACGGTTATGGAGGTGGTGAGGATGGACTCGATGATGGTGCAATGATGTGCTTTAACTTTTTAATGCTCGAAGCTTGTAAAATCAAGTTAAAACTGAGAGTTATCTTCCAGTTTACAAAGAGCGCAAAAACTTCAACAAGGGTTTGAGCTGACACTTGAGAAAGCATCATGCCCAAAACAAAAGAAATCAGTTCAGACTTGAGAAAGAGAATTGTTGATGCTTACGAAGTAGGAGATGGATATACAAAATTTTCACAGCATTTCCAAGTGTCAAGAACTGGAGTGCAAACTATCATTGAGAAATTCAGAGACTCACACAGTACAGAGCAAGCCTGGCAGAGGTAGGAAGTGAAAGATCTCAAAGGCTCTGGAAAGAAAACTAGTGAGAGATGTCTAAAGACCCCAGAACTACTGCCAAGACACTAGTGAATGACGTTGTCCAGTTGGGAATTGTAGTCTGAAAGAATACAATCATTAGAACCCTGCACAGGAATGGTCTGAAGACCAAGGTTCATGCCAGAAGACCATCAAATTCGGAGGAGCTTGAGAGATTCGTCAAAGAAGAATGGGCTGAGATTGCTTGGGAGATGTGTGTGAGACCTGTTCAAAACTATAACAAAACAACTGCAGGCTGTTATCCAGCAAAAAGGATACACAATTGGCTATCGGGGGGCTCATAATTTAGACCCTGGTAGTTTTTGCAAAATAATTTTGTTTCTGTGTGCAAAGTAAAATAATGTAAGCATCCAAAATAAAACTAGGATGTTTGGAAAAGATGTGTTCAAAATTCTTTGTGCCATTTAACAGCAATTGGAATGCTTTGAAAGAATGAAATTTTCATAGAGGGGGCTCATAATTCTGTCCTTAAGTATGTATACAACTGAAGTATACGAACTGAAATTTTCACTATTAATGACTGTATATTATCCCATTTATTCATAATGTTACTCATTTTTGTCTTTTAGACTGACAAAGTAGTATGTCATTCTAGCATGCATGCTTTGTAAATGAATAACAGTAAAGCTTTCTTCTGATTCTTCTTCTTGTTCTTCTTCTTCTCCCCACTGTTTTATCTGTCAGAAGCCTCTGAACTTTAGTGCAGTAACTGGTGAACATGTATTCATTTTACCTTGGATTTACTAATCCATTGCAATGCGCTTCAACTACAAACAGGCCCTACCTGGAACTTTGTGACCACACCCATCACATAATTTATCTTTCTTATCAGTCAAAAATAATCTCTGTGTTGACTCATATTTTGCAACTTCAGGTTCTTTGACCCAGTGTCAGCTCTATTTATAGTCAATTTTCCAGTAACAGGTACGTGTGTGCATGTGTGTGCATGTGCGCAAGTGTCTCCATAAGTACACTCGGAGTTGTGTGTCAGAGGAAGATTTCAGTGGGCCACGCAATGATGTGTGCAGTGTTGCGGCAGAACTGGGTCACAGGGAGAGGAGAGAAAAAAGAAAACACTGACAGAGACTGAATCCTCAGGAATGAGGAGCTTTGGGATTACACATTACCTTGCCAAATCTCCAGTTAACCATTTCCACCAAGGAATGGCCTCCTCAGACTTAGGCTTTGTTTTGTTGTGTTTTCTTCATTCATTTTCTGCGGTTGTCTTAAAAAATGTCTCTTCATAGCATCTTCTGAGGGTCAAAAGGAAAATGCTAAATATTTTTGAGCCATTTCTACACCTCTACAGACCTACAGGGATCTACAGTGGTGTGAAACAGTGTTTGCCCCCTTCCTAATTTCTCATTTTTTTTATGTTTGTCACACTTAAATGTTTCAGATCATCAAACAAATTTAAATATTAGACAAAGATAACACAAGTAAACACAAAATGCAGTGTTTACAGTGCATGAAGGTGTTTAATATTAAGGGGAAAAAAAACCTAAACCTACATGGCCCTGTGTGAAAAAGTGATTGCCCCCTAAACCTAATAACTGGTTGGGCCACCCTTAACAGCAACAACTGCAATCAAGTGTTTGCGATAAATGGCAATGAGTCTTTTACAGCACTGTGGAGGAATTTTGGCCCACTCATCTTTGCAGAATTGTTGTAACTCAGCCACATTGGAGGGTTTTTGAGCATGAACGGCCTTTTTAAGGTCATGCCACAGCATCCCAATCGGATTCAGTTCAGGACATTGACTAGGCCACTCCAAAGTCTTCATTTTGTTTTTCTTAAGCCATTCAGAGTTGGACTTGCTGCAGTGTTCTGGATCATTGTCCTGCTGCAGAACCCAAGTGTGCTTCAGCTTGAGGTCACGGACAGATGGCCGGACATTCTCCTTCAGGATTTTTTGGTAGACAAAGGAATTCATGGTTTCATTTACCACAGCAAGTCTTCCAGGTCCTGAAGCGGCAAAACAGCCCCAGACCATCACACTACCACCACCATATTTTACTGTTGGTATGTTCCTTTTCTGAAATGTGTGTTACTTTTATGTCGGATGTAATGGGACACACACCTTCCAAAAAGTTAAACTTTTGTCTTGTCAGTCCACAGAGTATTTTCCCAAAAGTCTTGGGGATCATCAAGATGTTTTCTGGCAAAACTGAAACAAGTCTTTATGTTCTTTTTGTTCAGCAATGGTTTTCGTGTTGGAACTCTGCCATGCAGGCCATTTTTGCCCAGTCTCTTTCTTATGGTGGAGTCATGAACACTGATCTTAACCACTTGCACTCCGGGCAATTTTCCTAAAAATTCCAAAAAATAACGTGCCCAAAGTAAATCGAAAGCTGTTCTTCAACCCTTTGCAGCATCTTCATGGAGTTGGTCTCATTTAAAAGAAAACACTTTGAATTTTTTGGCAAAAAAAACATAATCTCTCTACGTGCTCCGGCCACTGAGTTACAGTCATTTAAACATACTGAACTTGAAGAAAAAAAATTTGGACACAGTGTTTTTTTGGATACAAATGCTTGTAAATAACACACAGCTGTCCGATCCGGCTGGAAAATGCAACAGAAATGTAGAACCAAGTGTTATCCAGCTGAGATCCAAATTTGGTAACAATAACACAAAAAATGAATATTTTACACAGCTTTGTTCTCAGGCTGTTCCCAGGCGTTTTGGAACTGTGCCAAATTGTGCCAAATGGCACAGTTTGGAAAAACGTCTGTAACTTTTGAATAATTCAATGTAGAAGCTTCATTTTAGGCTCAAAGGAAAGGTCACACTCAGGGCTGTGTCTGTGTGTGTGTGTGGGGGGGGGTCGTCCCCCCCCCGCTATCAAGGACAGAGTTCGGCCCTCGCTACATGACAGATTACACTCGTTGCATGTTTCCACAGCAACGCTGTCACAGCGGCTCCCCCCCCCCCCCGCTACTGTGTGTGTGTGGGGGGGGGTTGTCCCCCTCCCCCGCTCGCTAGGGAGGATGGACTTTAGCCATCGCTACACAACGGATTAGCCTTATGTGGTGATGTAGGACAGCAGTGCAGTCACCGCGGCTCCCCCCCCCCTCGCTGCAGAAGAATAGCGGGGGTGGGGTTGCGTTCACAGCCTGTACACTGCAAGCAACCCCTTGTACCGCGGCGCACGAACTTCAGACTTCGTGAACCGCACAGCTGTAATTTACTGATCGGTCAAAAGTCATTTTGGATTACAATTTTCAGGGATAGAGAATAATTTAGCTTATAACACCTTACCTCTTCACAGCGGAGTCTGGGCGAACTTGTCTCCTCATTGTCAGACGAACGCGACGCTGGTCCACTCTGGTTCTGGTCTCGCGACTCGATCAAAACATAATTCCATTATTGCGGTTTTGTGCTTCCATGATTGCGGTTTTTGGAGAACGATTTTACAAAACAAATAACAGTAGTAATTAAAAAAAGACTGGCGAAGGCGTGTGTGTCACTCAGCCTTCGTCGTCAGCCTCCGTCGGTCTATAATGACCATGGAAGAAATCATAACGTCTACTCTGCTGGAACCAATACAAAATAAGCACTGCCTGTGGCCGAACATGCCGATCCACGAATGGCACTCCCTGTCACACAGGCTGCATTTGTGGATGGTCTCCATGCTGCTGGGTCTGTGGAACTCTTCCTGTGTCCTTTTTTGATCTGCTGCAGCAGTCAGTCTTCGCCCAGCCTTAAAAAAAAAACAGCTCACAAACTTCTCTGCTTCAATTGGCTCACTGCATTCAAAGCGTTGGGAGGCGGGTCCTCCTTCCTAGGTTTTCATTCATTGGTTCGTCAAGGTTTCAGAAACCCAATTCAAGGCTCTTATTAGTCGAATGAGAGGTCAATCAGATGAACTAATCTGTTCGCGGCTGTGTTTGCAGATTTTTTTTTCAGTGGCGCTTGGAGGGCACACCACCTACACCATCACCATCAATATCCTTATCATGCGTCATGCGCACGAGGGCGCACGAGCGCGCTCTCGTGCGCCCTCATGCGCCTTAGGACGCAGAGACTTGCCCGCCCGCGGAACAACGGAGTGCAAGTGGTTAACTGAGGCAAGTGAGGCCTGCAGTTCTTCGGATGTTGTGGGGTCTTTTGTGACCTCCTGGATGAGTCATCGCTGCACTCTTGGGGTAATTTTGGTCAGCTGGCCACTCCTGGAAAGATTCACCACTGTACCATGTTTTTGCCATTTGTGGATAATGGCTTTCACTGTGGTGCACTGGAGTCCCAAAGCTTTAGAAATGGCTTTGTAACCTTTTCCAGACTGATAGATCTCAATTACTTTGTCTCTCCTTTGTTCCTGAATTTCTTTGGATTGCCGCATGATGTCTAGCTTTTGAGGATCTTTTGGTCTACTTCACTTTGTCAGGCATGTCCTATTTAAGTGATTTCTTGATTGAGAAAAGATGTGGCAGTAATCAGGCCTGGGTGTGGCTAGAGAAATTGAACTTAGCTTTCCAAAGACGTGATAAACGACAGCTAATTTATGTTTTAACGGGGGGGGGGGGTGTCACTTTTTCACACAGAGCCATGTAGGTTTGGATTTTTTTCCCCCTTAATAATAAACACCTTCATTCAAAAACTGCATTTTGTGTTTACTTGTGTTATCTTTGTCTAATATTTAAATTTGTTTGATGATCTGAAATATTTAAGTGTGACAAACATACGAAAAAATGAGAAGTCAGGAAGGGGGCAAACACTTTTTCACACTACTGTACATTGTCACATTCCTCTTTCTTCTGTCAACGCTGCCCCTCCCTTTTTGATCGTCACCTCTTCTCTCAGTCCTCATGGTCTTCATCCTCCCTGTGGTGACAGGAATCGTAAGCTCAACTAACTGTGACATCCTTTCAAATTGATGCTTTTGTACCAGCTGAAAGCCCTCAGTCAGGTGCTGAATGACTTCTTGGATAGGTTGTTACAGTTAACTACACACCAAGCCCTTTTTTTGTCAGATAATTACATTAAAAAACTTCCAAAAGGCAGAGGAGAAAAAGGCAGTCCAGTGACCCGAATTAGGCTGTAACAAGCTTTGACCATCCTATCCAATTAAAACCTTAAGCTTTAAATTTAAATCTGTAGGTCTGGGGTCTACAGCCTGCTGCTCTTTTGCCCATAGCTCCATATGGCTTTGATTTTCAAAATGGCTCCAAAATTTATGAGAAAAGTATTGCAATTTTAGCAAATCTGTAAGAAAAAATAATAAATTAACAAAAAAGCCATTAATTTACAAGAGTATAGACAAAAAATGTGAAATACATGAAGGAAAGTTGTAGATTTATGAGAAAAGACAAATTTGCAAAAAAGTTGTAAATTTAGTAGAATGAAGCTAATTTAAGAGGGAAAAAACTAAGTTAAAAGAAACACTATGTAAATTTATAATTAACAAGAGAAATTTAAATTTTTGTAAATTTTAACAAAAGCACCCAAATTTACAAGAAAAATAGCAAAAAAAAAACCAAAAAAACAGAAGAAAAACAGAAGAAAAGTTGCAAAATTGAGAGGAAAAAGTACAAATTTGCAAGAAATGTTGAACATTTAACAGAAAAGCTCCTCACAGATTTACAAGGAAAAAACCCCCATTACATTTAAAAGTAAAAAATATATTGTACAAATAGGCTTAAAAAATTGAAGAAAAAAGTCACAAATAAGAGAGAAAAGTTGCACACTTGTGAGGAAAAAAAGGTCAAATTTACAAGAAAGGAATCATGAATTTGATAGAAAAATATTTAGAAAAGAGAAATTTATATGAAAAAAAGTTGCAAGTTTAGATGAAAATTTTAATTTTTGATGAAAGAAAAGGAACAAATTTCCAAGAAATAAGTTGTGAAAAATAGTTAGTGCAAGTAGTATATTTAAGAGGAAATATTTGCCTGTTACTTCTGCTGAAAAGCTAATTTATACTTATAACTTGGTATAATTTTAAAGTTCAAATATGTTTTGCAGCTCGATACACTATTTTTCTCCATTTTGCTTAATAAAGCCTCAAAACACATTTTGCATAATAAGATAAGATAAGATAAGATAAACCTTTATTAGTCCCACAATGGGGAAATTCCAGAATTTAAGTTTGAGATATTGGAAAAACATCATTCCTGTGCGGTTTTAATGAAAAAGAAAATGAATTAAAGACCCAAAAGGTTTGCATCAGACTGCAAACATGTTTATTCCTGGTGCAAAGTTGCCCAATTTGATCCAGTTCCATTTAGTGCACTTTTTCCATATGTTGACAGCTTCCACAGGTCTTAATGAAATATTTGTGACTTACTTTGGACAAATTGCCTGTAATTATTTAATTATTGCAGCATCATTGTGAACCATCTTTTGCAGCTTTCCCCAGAATGGCTTGTTTCAGTGCATGTCTCTTGAAATGCCCAAAGGCCACAATTAACCCTGCCCTTCCTCTGTCACTATAAACCCTTTAACTTTCTGGCTGTCATAAAACATGTGCGTCACCTGCTGCCTATGTAGCAGGTCTGCGCCTGTCACATGATGTGTCCCAAAAGCACAGAAAACACAGTTGTAACAAGCATTTCACATCACAAGATGTCAGACACGTATAGCTTACTGCTCTTCACTGGAGGACTTCACCCAAATGAGCCACCTCAAAACATCATTTCTGGAAACATGAAGAAGAGAATGTAAACAAAGGGTCCATCCCAACATATATTTCCACACGGAGGAAGCGTTTGCTCCAAATTTTGCCAACTATAATTCTAAAAAGAGATTATTTAGCTTCTGAAGGGAAATATTTATGTTTTGTGACAGCAGAAGATGGTCTGGAGTGTGTACACTTTCGTCTGCCATTGACGGAGCTGCACATGACGACTGAGAACAATAGTGCTGGTTCGGCAGCGTAATGTAACCGAAATTGAGGTGGAATAATTCATAAGATAAATGTGAGAGTTTCTTGATGTGGGAGAGAAAGTGAAAATTACTGGCAGAAGATGAAATAAGGACCGTGGATGACAAAAATAGACGAATGAAGACACGACAAGCGGTACATCTGACCGGTTTTATTAATTTGTGCAAATTCTACTGATTTTCTGGTTCATATACTTTGAAGATAACAAAAAAACAACAACGGTGACAAAAAACCAAAACCATCCTTTGTGTAAATATGTCCAAAGCCCACTTTTGACCGAAAGTTATGTAATTCGATACGGCTGCCGTCGCATTATGCAAATTAGAGGCATAAATTTACTCCTATCTCAAACTTTGGATAATATTCTACATCTTTCTAATTTACAGTAAGCCATTATCTCTTACCACAGAGCCTTTGGAATTTGTCTTATCTAAACTGAATATTTTCTTGAAAAAAATCTTGACCGCCAGAGGGAGGTGAGCTGACAGGAGCACTGCTGTGCCATAGACAGAAAATGGGTTAATCTTGGCTGGCTAGCTCGTAGCTCAGTAGCAAGCCTTAGCCAAATAATGTAAATTCGTCTTAAAGAACAAATGTAGTAATGCATCATTGGTGGACAGGAGTGTGTGGTTTGTGGTTGATATGATATGACCAGTCTCTGAAATACAATAATATTCACAAATGAGTGAATGTTGGCCCAAGGCGGCTAGCTGGCGCTAGCTAACTGTCCAAGTTGGCTAGTCTACTCTAGCTAGCTGCTGGAAATAGTGATGTTAATTAAGGTGACTAAAATTTAAAGAAAAAATCAATAGGATTCACTCTTGCTGCTATCCTTCTGTCACAAATCGCCCCTGACACTCGTCTCCACCCACTCCACCCTGCCTGCACTCTCTTTATTCACCTCTCTTGTGCATTTTCCATTGCTTTGGATGGTTTACCCCAGGTATTTAAACTCATCTACTTTCACTACCTCTAATTGCATCTTCACCATTACACTTGCCTCCCTCTCATTCACACTCCTGTATTCTGTCTTGCTTCTACTGGCTTTCATTCTTCTTCTCTCCAGAGCATGCCTCCACCTCTCCAGGTCCTCTTGCTCCTGCTCCCTACTCTCACTACAGATCACCATGTCGTCTGCAAACATCATGGTCCATGGAGATTCCTGCCTGACCTCATCTGTCAGCCTGTCCCTCACCATGGCAAACAAGAAGGGGCTCAGAGCCAATCCCTGGTGTAATCCCACCCGCACCTTGAATCCATCCGTCACTCCTACAGTACACCTCACCACCGTCTCACTGTCCTCACATGTCTTGCACCACCCTCACATACTTCTCTGCCACTCCTGACTTTCTTGTACAGCACCAAACTTCCTCTCTTGGCACCCTATCATATGCTTTCTCTAGATCCACAAATACACTGTGCAACTCCTTCTGATCTTCTCTATACTTCTCCATCAACACTCTTAGAGCGAACATTGCATCTATAGTACTCTTTCTTGGCATGAAACTGCACTGCTGCTCACTGATTGTCACCTCTCCTCTTAACCTGGCTTCAACAACTCTTTCCCATATCTTCATAGTGTGGCTGATCAACTTTATGCCTCTGTAGTTACTACAGCTCTGAGCATCACCCTTACTCTTGAAAATTGGTACCAAAACAGTTCTCCACTCCCAAGGCATCCTCTCACTCTCAAAGACTGTGTTAAACAATCTGGTTAAAAAGTCCACAGCCATATCTCCTAAACATCTCCATACCTCCACAGGTATGTCCGACTGCCTTTCCATTCTTCATTCTTTTCAAAGCTGCCCTCACTTCTGCCTTGATAATCCTTGGGACTTCATTGTTCATCATCTTTCCTTTATCCATCCTCCTCTTCTTCTCATATTAATTTTTTTCTCATTTTTGAAAAAGAAAAATGATTATTTCTAAGTGAAGAGAGATTTTGATATTTTTACTGTAGTTATATGACCCCGGAAAACATTTTAGAAGGTTTGGGTGAATGTTTGTCTAAATGAAATTGCATATTACCTTTACATTGTGGTTGTGTTGTTCGAAGAATCGACAATAACTACATTATCACCAATCATTTTTCCACCCAATAATTTGACTCTAATGCTTTGGGCCATTCACTCATCTCTTATTAGTTTTCCATCAGCTAAAGCTGTCAAACTATTAGATATTTCTGGAGTTGATGAAGAGAAGAAATTAAGCTGAAATGACTGCAAATGTTGAACCTTCTGTATGTTTGTCAGTTTAACTGAAACAAGACTGCCGATGAATGATGCTGTTGCTCTGTAGCTGCTGCTTGCTTATTCATCACGTATCATCTTATCACACATATAGAGCATCATCTTGTCAGCATGTTGAAATCACTTAAAGCCCCCATTGATGATGCTAGAAAGTTGAATCCTGCCAACTTAATCCTAATGAGCTCCATCCAGTGTGGAGGCCTTGGCTACAGAGGACTCGCACTAAATGTTTAAAGTAGCAACTGTTGATTTTAAAGTGGTCATTGACTGCACTTTTTCCACATTTTAACAGCTCACACATGTCTTAATGAAATATTTGTTACAATTGTTCAAATTTTATTTAATTTTTCTGGCTAATTAGTTTTTAAAAACGTTTACAGTCTTTCTGAGCAAGCCTGGTTTCAGTGTGTGTCTCTTTAAATCCCTCAGACTGCATACAACTCTGCCATCCCTCTTATGTCACTATGGCTCATGCTTTAGCTAAAATAAGATCATGTGGCAGGCATGAGCCAACTAATGCAAATTTGTCTCAAAGAATGAATGAAATAATGTACAGTATACCTGGTGGACAAGGGTGTATGGTTTCAGTGGTCGATAGGATATGACCGGTCCCTATCCCTGGAGTTAATGAGCACAGAAACATTCATAAATGAGTCAAAACTAGGGGCTAAACTGCTAGCTTCAGCTAGCTGCCTTGCTGGTGCTAATGGTGCTAATGAATGTAGCATCACGGTGAAAATATAACAAAACTAGAAAAGCACTCGGAGAGCGCAGACCTCCGCCAAGCGCCACAGTTCCCCCCATACAGTGTTTAACATCATAAATATTAATCCTACATTACACGGCGAACTGAAGTTTAAAAGGGTGCTTTATTCATCCTCCACGAGGCTCGCTCAGCGCTGTGGCAGCGTGCTGGAGTGAGCCATGTGTCTCAAAGTCAGCAACAAACAATGCGAGTGATCAAAAAGAGAGAGAGCAAGAGATATGCAGTCAGCTTATATACCCAGCTCAGACAATGCATGCATGGCACATTAGCATCACAGCATACAGCAGGAAAGCATGGACATTTGTATTAGAGTCACACATATCAGGATTGCTGGCCGAAAGAGGGAGGGAGGCGCATCTGCATAATGATCACTCCATACCTCTCATTGTTCTGATAATTGCTCACGCTGAGCGCTCTGTCAGGCCCGTACGCTGTGGGGGTCACACACGAGGTGTTCCTCCACATTGTCAATAATTTTTTTTCCCGTATATTTTTTTTTCTTTTTGGCATACAGAAATGGCAATACGCCCATGTTTGCTAAAATTGGCTGGGTGTTACAATTCACCGCACAACCGCGTACAACCCACAGGCCAATGGGTTATGCAAGCGTTTTCATAGATCACTGAAAGCAGCACTCAGGGCTTCATTGACGGATGCAAATTGGGTAGACAGGCTGCCGTGGGTTTTATATTGGGGTTGCGCTCCGCGCCGAAAGAGGATCTGGAAGCTTCCCCGGCAGAGCTGGGTTTTGCGCAGCCACTACAGCTGCGCAAAAACCTTATATTATAGAACCTGAAAAAAAAAAAAAAAGAATCCTTTAAAAAATTCCTGGATCCAGACGGTGATCCAGATCACCACCAAAATCTAATCATCTGTAGGATACCACATTTCTGACAATCTGTGAAAATTTCATGAAAATCCGTCCATAAATTTTTGAGAAAAAAAAAGAATCCTTTTAAAAATTCCTGGATCCAGACTTCCGGGAAGATGGCGGAGAGACATAACGCTTAAACAGAGAGCTCTCCCTAGCCGGATTAAAAATCATCGGTAAATGGCCAACTCGACATAAGCGGATCAATAAACTAAGGGATGAAAACACGAAGGAGCCGGGCACAAGGACAAAAGCAGGGTAAAATTGAAGAATTCCTCTCCAACAACGCAGGAAAAACCACTGAACGCGAAGCCCAAAAAAACGAGGTGTCTACAGCAGAGAAAATGGAGGACGCCAGACTCGAAAACATGAACACTGGCATCGCCAGTTTGGGTAAAGAGTTGAGAGAATTCAAGCGGCAGCTACAGCAGGATTTAGCGGCTCTTAAGGAGGAGCTGAAAAAAGAGATTAAGGAGGAAATTATGGGCCTCCGAAGAGAAATGGAGCGCAAGCTAGCAGAAAACATGGAGGAGCTGCGCTCCCAGCGGGTGTGTATGACAGAAGCGCAGGCCCGAATATCGGAGCTGGAAGATTGGAAAAGCGAGGCAAACGAACAACTACAGACCCTGACGACGCAAACGCAGAGGATGCAGGAGAAAATAAACGACTTGGAGAGCAGATCCAGACGAAGCAATATGCGCATCTTTGGAATTCCGGAGGGCATTGAAGGCAACTCGATGACGAAATTCATGGATCATTTCTTAAAAAAAGAGCTGGAACTGCCTGAAGAAACGGATCTGCAGATTCAACGAGCGCACAGAACCCCGGCACAGAACCCGAAAACAAACGCTACACCCAGGTCAGTTGTGGTAAACTTTGTGAAATATGACATAAAGGAAAGAATCCTGACGCAAGCATGGAAAAAAAAGATACGAATCGGCGACAAACAGGTATTCTTCGACCATGACTACCCGACAGAAATTGTGCAGCAGCGGAAGAAATATGCCAACATTAAAAAAACGCTGAAAGAGAAAAAAATTAGATTCCAAACGCCGCTAACGAAAATGAGGATTCATTGGGAGGACGGCGTAAGAACCTACAACACGGCCAGAGAGGCAGCGCGGGATATGATGGAGCGGGGCCTTGAGGTGAGCGTGCCGGAGGAAACGGCTGGAGCAGCGACGGCCCTGAACGCATCACGACAGCCGGAGTGGAGACGAGTGAACGGCGGAAGAAGGGGGAGAGATGTGGCGTAGCGGGCCCAGGACAAGCTACAAGGCTTTCAACTGAAAGCCTAGATCATAACAAAGATTAAGAAAGGCACAGAAGAAATGAAGGCCAAGAAGACAAGGTAAAAGAGAAACAGACGGCTAGGAGAGGTTTAAGTGATATTTGTTGGACATTTCTAGACTAATGATTATTACTTGGATAATAAATACAGGTCTAGGGAGGGCCCCTCACTCGGTGAGGACATTCCCTCCACCCACCAACAGGGACCAGTGGGCAGAAGAAAGGCCCAAAGTACGGAGGTCGAGATTTTTTAATGTGTTTTTATATAAATATGTGTTATTTTTGTTGTTAAAGGGGCTAGGAGCACAAGTTAAAAAAATGGAAAAACATGAATATGGGTAAAAATCTTAAGATAATGACACTAAACGTGAATGGTCTGAACTCACCTGTTAAAAGGGAAAGAATAATAAGAAAATTCAAGAAGGAAAAAGCTGAAATTATATTTATGCAAGAGACACATTTGAGCAAGACAGAACATGTGAAACTAAAAAGATTTGGCTATAAGAACTCCTACTACAGTTCATTTAAGGGAGGAGCTAAAAGGGGGGTTATGATACTAATTTCAAACAAAATACAATTTGAAAGTGAACAGGAAATCCAGGATAAAGAAGGCAGGTATGTAATAATAAAGGGAAGAATAGATGGTATGCAGATCACATTAGTGAACATCTATGCCCCACCAGAAAGTGACAAGGGTTTTTTTCAACATCTGTTTGATCTCATAGCAACACACAGTGAAGGAGTCCTAATTTGTGGAGGAGACTTAAATGCTGTCATGGATCATGAAGTTGATACAACAAGTGTTAAGAAAACAAAAAAACATGTAACAAAGTTCATAAGAACCTCACTGGCAGAAATGGGTATGGTAGACATATGGAGGGACCTACACCCACTCGAAAAAGACTATACACATTATTCAGCAGTCCATAAAGTACACTCTAGAATAGATTACTTCCTTATGAATGAAGGTGACAGACACAGGGTGAGAAATTGTTGGATTGGAGGGGCAGAAATATCAGATCATAATCCTATATACATGGAAATATATTCAAACAATAGAAAACGACAAACAACATGGAAACTTAACGTAGGACTGTTAAATGATGAGAAAATGAAAGAAAGAATAAAAATAAACATAAACGAATATATCCAAGAGAATGACAATGAAGAAGTGGACCCAACAATACTATGGGACGCACTAAAAGCCGTGTTAAGAGGAAAATTAATTGTTGAAACAGGAAAAGCAAATAAGACTAAACTGGAAGCATATGAACAAAGATGTGAGAGACTGAGGGAATTAGAATGTAAACATCAAAGCACAAATGACAAAAATATATCAAGAAATTAAAGAAGAAAAAACAAAGATAAAAGAAACACAAATGGATGAAATTGAAAGGAAAAATAGATATCTAAAGCAAAAATATTATGAAACGGGACCAAAAGCCACAAAACTGCTGGCAAAACGGTTAAGAAAACAACAAACAATGAATAATGTATACGAGATTAAAGACCCCACCACAAATAAAACCACAGTTAACCCAGAAAACATCGAAGAAATATTCCATAATTTCTACCAAGAACTATACTCGCAACCTGAAGAAACAAATACTAAAGATATTAAAAAATTTCTAGGCACATTGGATTTGCCATCAATAGGAAATCAACAAAATGAAAAGCTAACAGCAGAAATAACAACACAAGAGATCAGAGATGTGATTAAGTCACTTAAAAACGGTAAATCACCAGGTAGTGATGGATACCCCTCTGAGTTTTATAAACTGTTTATAGAAGAACTCACGCCACAGCTCCTAAAGTCATTTTTTTTTTTTTTTCTCCTCTCGGCGCCACACCAGTCGGCTGCCTTTTGCAACAGCGGCTCGATTCCGAGTTTTTTTTCCCTTCCTCTCTCTTTTGATCACTTTTTTTTTTTTCACCCCACTTATATCACGGACACACAGATCATCCCAAATGTCTCCTGAGCCGGTGGACGGAGCCACTGTTTATAGCAGGATACGATATAACAGGGAAGAGCTGCTAGCATTTAACCGCCACCCGGTCCCACTGGAAAAACTCGACATACCGAGAGAACTGAGGCGAAAACGCCGCGGCTGCCGGGCTGGAGTAAGGCGGAGGACAAAAAATACAAGGTACAGACCCTCCCTTCCATCTGTTGTCATGGGAAATGTACGGTCGATACTGGGAAAGTTAGATGAGCTAGCGGCTATCTCCCGTTATGATAGCACTTACCGGGAGTGCTCTCTCCTTTTGTTTACTGAGACGTGGCTAACTGAACTAGCAGCAGATGCTAACATTGAGCTGGAGGGTTTTCACACGATACGAGCTGACCGAACACCAGAGAGTGGCAAAACTAGGGGCGGTGGAGTGATCATGTATGTTAACAACAACTGGTGCAGACCGGGACATATCACTGTTAAACAACGACACTGCAGCAAAGACATTGAGTTGCTAGCTGTTAGCATGAGGCCTACATATCTCCCGAGAGAACACTCACACGTGATCTGCATTGTTGTTTATGCAAATCCGACGGCGAACGCTGGGACAGCGCGTGACGTCATCCATTCAGTAACCAGCAGGCTGCAGACAGAACACCCAGATGCTCTTCTCCTCATCTCAGGCGATTTCAACCACGTTTCACTGTCTCCCATTCTGCCCACTTTCACCCAGTATGTCACATGCCACACTAGAGACAATAAAACACTGGATTTGTTCTACGCAAACACTAAGGAGGCGTACACCTCATCACAACTCCCCCCACTTGGGAGATCGGATCACAACTTGGTTCATCTCCGACCGGTGTACAAACCCCTAGTGCACAGACAACCTCCGGCCATGCACACTGTGGAGTTATGGTCTGAGGAGACAATGGACACTCTAAAGGACTGTTTTGAAGCCACTGCCTGGAAGCAGCTCTGCGATCCACATGGTGAGGACATCGATGGCCTCATTCACACCTTCACGGGCTACCTCAGCTTCTGTGTGGACAAATCCGTTCCCACCAAGACCATACGGCGTCACTCAAACAACAAACCCTGGATCAACCCTGAGATAAAAACACTTCTGAGAGAGAAGAAGAGGATCTTCAGGTCGGGGAACAGGGAGATGCTGAAGTCCGTACAGAGGGAGCTGAGGAGAAAGATCAGAGAAGGCAAGGACAGCTTCAGGAAGAAGATGGAGGACAAGCTGCAACAGAGCGACATCAGCGGGGTCTGGAGAAACCTCAAAACCATCTCGGGGCTCCAGAATACCTCCCCCCAGGCCACGGGGGGCAGGGAGTGGGCGAACAACCTGAATCTGTTTTTCAATAGATTTGACCAACCGCCCTCCCCCCTGTCTGCACAACAACCACTGCTGCCTCTAAGAAATCAAGTCCTGCTACCCACTCCCCACTCCACCGACACCCCCCCCACTCCCAACACACAGCCCCCCATCCTGACCCTGACCAAGACCCAGGTGAGGACGGAGCTGAGGAAGATCAAGGCGAGGAAGGCGTCGGGACCGGACGGCATCAGCGCAAAGCTCCTCAAGTCCTGTGCAGACCAGCTGTGTGGGATTGTGACGTATATCTTCAACATGAGCCTGAAACTGGGGAGGGTACCACAGCTGTGGAAAACATCTTGTGTGGTACCTGTACCAAAAACTTCCCACCCCAAAGACCTGAACAGCTTCAGACCGGTGGCCTTGACGTCCCACTTGATGAAGACCCTGGAGAGACTGCTCCTTGCTCATCTCCGCCCCCTGGTGGAACCAGCGATGGATCCACTCCAGTTCGCCTACCAGCATGGCATTGGGGTGGAGGATGCGGTGATCTTCCTCCTTCACCGTTCTCTGTCCCACCTGGAGAAGCCCGGGAATATGGTGAGGATCATGTTCTTTGACTTCTCCAGTGCTTTCAACACCATCCAACCGATGATCCTGAAGGACAAGCTGCTGCGCGCAGGGGTGGACCAGCACCTGTCATCATGGATCCTGGACTACCTCACGAACCGGCCTCAGTTTGTGAGAACCCGGGACTGTGTTTCCGACACGATCATCAGTAGCACAGGGGCCCCCCAGGGAACGGTGCTGGCTCCCTTCTTGTTCACTCTTTATACTGCGGACTTCTCACACAACACAACACATTGCCATCTACAGAAGTTCTCTGATGACTCTGCGATCGTTGGTCTCATCTCCAGCGGAGATGAAGCTGAGTACAGAGGGCTTATCCAGGACTTTGTGGACTGGTGCCATCGGAACTGCCTCCAGATCAACGCGAGGAAAACTAAGGAGCTGGTGGTGGACTGCCGCAGGCATGGGCAGCCCCTCACAGCACCAGTAAATATACAGGGAACAGACATCGAGATGGTGACATCCTACAAGTACCTGGGTATTCATCTGAACAATAAACTAGACTGGTCACACAATACTGACGCACTCTACAAGAAGGGACAGCGCAGGCTGTTCCTGCTGAGGAGACTCAGGTCTTTTGGTGTACAAGGGGCGCTGCTGAAGTCATTCTATGACACGGTGGTGGCATCAGCCATCACTTTTGGAGTGGTCTGCTGGGGCAGTGGCATTACTGCAGCCGATAGGAAGAGACTGAACAAACTGATTAAGAAAGCTAGCTCTGTCCTGGGGCAACGCCTTGATCCGATGGAGGAGATAGGAGAGAGAAGGACGGTGGCTAAACTGTCATCTCTGCTGGAGTCCGAGTTCCACCCTATGCAGGACATACTGGATGCACTGAGGAGCTCATTTAGCAGCAGACTACATCATCCCAGGTGCACAACCGAGAGGTTTCGTAGGTCCTTCCTACCAACGGCTGTCAGACTGTACAACCTAAGCAGGGCTGCTCGCAGAGATAGCAAAAAGACGTAACAAACTAATAGTTTTTTTTTTTTTGTTTTTTTTTTGAATGCAAAAGATGCAATAGACTTACACAATGGTCCTCTCCGGCATACAACTAGGAACATACCGGTCGCTATGGAGGGTGAGAATATGTATGGGCACATAATCATACCATGTAGGATAACTAAATAGACGGTTATGCTGTTTCATCCCACCTAGCAACAATGCTCTGCACTGTGTGTGTTTATATATTTACATATTTATTCCATCTAGCTACAATGCTCTGCACTGGGTGTGTTTATATTTATATATCTATATATTTATTCCATCTAGCTACAATGCTCCGCACTGTGTTTTTATATATCTACATATTATTCCATCTAGCTACATTGCTCCGCACTGTGTGTGTTTATATACTTGCATATTTATTCCACCTAGCTGCAATGCTCCATACTGTGTGTGTTTATATATTTACATATTTATTCCATCTAGCTACAATGCTCTGCACTGGGTGTGTTTATATTTATATATCTATATATTTATTCCATCTAGCTACAATGCTCCGCACTGTGTTTTTATATATCTACATATTATTCCATCTAGCTACATTGCTCCGCACTGTGTGTGTTTATATACTTGCATATTTATTCCACCTAGCTGCAATGCTCCATACTGTGGGTGTTTATATATTTACATATTTATTCCATCTAGCTACAATGCTCTGCACTGTGTGTTCATATATTCATATATTTATTCCATCCAGCTACAATGCTCTGCACTGTGTGTCTGTGTGTGTGTGTGTGTGTATATATATATTTTATAGTAATATGTACATATGTATATTAGCTGCTCTTGCTTGCTTGTTTTTTCTTGCCTTCTGATTGTTGCTCTGAGTGTTGCTATCCCTGTGCTGTTGCAATCCTGGAATTTCCCCGTTGTGGGACTAATAAAGGCTTATCTTATCTTATCTTATCTTATCTTAACTGGACGTTGAACAACAACAAAATACCTCCATCATGGAATGAAGCTATCATTTCAGTTATTTTAAAGCCAGGGAAAGATAAAGAACAATGCGGAAACTATAGACCAATCTCTTTATTAAATGTGGATTATAAAATATATACAACAATTATATGTAAACGAATAAGACATTCTTGACGGAATTGATAGAAGATGATCAAACTGGTTTCATAGAGGGACGCCAAACACATGACAATATCAGGAGAACAATACATATAATTAACCAAATACATAAAGAAAAGGAAAGCGCAGTAATAATGAGTTTAGACGCAGAAAAAGCATTTGACAGGGTTAACTGGAAATTCCTATATAGTGTACTGGAGCGCTTTGGATTTAACGAAAAATCAGTACAATGCATAAGGACGCTATATCAAGAACCTGTGGCAAGAATCAAGATAAACGGTAGCTTAACAGACAAAGTAAATATACAAAGATCAACTAGGCAGGGATGCTGCCTATCGCCCACCTTGTTTGCTCTGTTCATAGAACCATTGGCTCAAGCGATACGACAAAATAAGAAATTAAAAGGTGTAACAATAAAGGGGGCGGAACACAAGATTGGGCTATTTGCAGACGATATTATAGTTTACCTTGAACAACCAGATGAATCAATAATGGAAATGATGAACTTGATAGAAAATTTTGGAAAATTATCAGGATACAAGACAAACATAACAAAAACACAAATACTGACACTCCACTATAACCCTCTAAACCAGATAACTGATAAGATCAAACTAAACTGGAAACAAAAAGAAATAAAATACCTTGGAGTGAACATACCTAAAGACCTAAGCAAAATATATAAAGCAAACTATGATAGGTTGGAACAAGAAATAAAAAAAGATATTGATAGATGGTCAATCTTAAATATGGATCTGAATTCAAAAATTGAGACAGTCAAAATCAGCATACAACCTAGATTACTTTACCTCTTCCAGGCTATACCAACAGAGATTCCAGATGCCCAATTCTCAAAGTGGGACAGGATGATATCGAGATTTGTTTGGGGAGGTAAAAAACCAAGAGTGAAATATAAAACTCTCCAATTACCAAAAGAGAAAGGAGGCATGGGCCTACCGAGTCTAAAGGAATATTACTACTCAGCACAAATAAGATATATCATATGTTGGTGCGACGAGGGATATGAGGCAAAATGGAAAGAAATGGAAAAGGAAATTGAGGGACTCCCAGTACAAAGCATAATAGGAGATAAAGATGCATATAAGCAAATCAAACAAATAGACCCAATCACTAAATTTACTTTAGAACTATGGTATAAAATAGTACAAAAATATAATATAAAGGAAGACATAAAACTATTGAAATGGGTAGCATTTGACAGTCAGTTTGAACCGGCAAAACAAGATAGGGGATACAAAAATCTGGTGAACAAGGGAATCACAGCATGGGGCAATATCGGAAAAAAAGATCTCGGGAGCTTTGTAAACATCAGGAAAAAATTTAAACTAGAAAGATCGGAATTTTTCAGATATCTGCAGATGAGAGATTATTATATGAAGAAGATTAGGCATAACCTCCAAACAGATGTGAGCGAGATTATACAACTCATTTTAAGCTCATATACAGGAAATAAAATAAGAATTATTTCAAAGCTATATCAGAAACTTATGACAAACAATCATACAAGTAACTATATAAAGGAGAAATGGGAGAAAGAGCTCAATTTAAACATAACAGAAGAAAGCTGGCAGGAAATATGGAAAACACAACACACATCAACAAATTCAAGGACATGGAGGGAATTTGGATGGAAAAACCTGATTCGCTTTTTCATTACACCACAGATTCAAGGAAAATATACAAATACCCAATCTTTATGTTGGAGGGGATGTGGGGTTCAAAATGCAGACCACTCACATATGTTTTGGAAATGCTGCAAAATATCATTCTGGAAATCTATACATGTGGCAATACAGAGGATATTAGGATATAATATACCAATGAACTGTAACCTGATGTACTTATGTGATCTTAAAAGAGACAATGTTATACAGGCTGAGGACAGATATCTAGTTAAAATCTTGTTGATTGCATGTAAAAAAACTATCACAAAAAAATGGCGATCAGAAGTTCTTCCTGACCAAGAGCAATGGACTGACATTGTTGAGGACATACGTATGATGGAAAAACTAACATATCGACAAAGAATGCAAGAAGGACTATGGGAAAAAAAATGGCGAAAATGGACACACTACAAAGTGCAACAACGAGGCAGAAATTGAAAGAATAACCAAAGACACTGAAAAAACCAGAAAAATTAAGAGATGGAAACTAAAAACTTGATGCTCCAACATTTGTCCCCCCCCCCTTTTTTTTCTTTTTCCTTTTTTTTTTCTTTTTCCCTACCCTAACCCCTTTGTTTGTTAAATGTAGAATGTGATCTGAATGCATTATATATGATGAAAAATGAATAAAAATCTAAGTTACAAAAAAAAATTCCTGGATCCAGACGGTGATCCGGATCACCACCAAAATCTAATCATCTGTAGGATACCACATTTCTGACAATCTGTGAAAATTTCATGAAAATCCGTCCATAACTTTTTGAGTCATCTTGCTAACAAACAGACAAACAAGCAAACAGACAAACCAACGCTGATGATCACATAACCTCCTCCTCTTGGTGGAGGTAATTAGCCAGAATGATGTGAGATATATTATCGATTGTGAATTAGTGAACCGTTGACAGTGATGGCTGGTTCCACGTAAGTCTTCTGTGGTGCGGGTTAATTCAGGACCTCAGTTTTCTTCGTACTGATTGTGAGCCCAAAATTGTTGCAAGCAGTTGAGAAGCAGTTCATGCTCTGCTGCATCTGGACTTCTGTAGCAGCGTTGAGTACAGTTGTCTGCGAACAGGAAGTCATGCACTGAGTCCCCTTCCACTTTGGTTTTGGCTTGGAGCCTCCACAGGTTGAAGAGCCTGCCGTCCATCCTGTACCTGATCCTGATGGTGCTTTCTTCATTGTCACAGAAGGCATCAGACAGCATGGCTGTGAACATCATGCTGAAAAGTGTGGGTGCGAGTACACAGCCCTGCTTGACCCTGTTGGTGACTGGGAAAGCTTCGGAGGAGTTTCCATCGTCCAGTACTTGAGCAAGGATGTCGTCATGGAACTGGCGCACCATGCTGATGAACTTGTCCGGGCAGCCGAACTTCGCCATGATCTTCCACAGCCCCTCACGACTAACGGTATCAAAAGCCTTGGTCAGATCTACTAATGTTGTGTAGAGGTCCCTGTTCTGCTCTTGACACTTCTCCTGAAGTTGGCTTGTGGCGAAGATCATGTCAGCAGTTCCACGACCTTCTCTGAAGCCACACTGGCTCTCCGGCAGGTGTCGCCTTCCATGTGCTGAATGAGGCGGTTGAGAAGGACTCTTGCATGGATCTTGCCAGTGATGGTGAGGAAAGAGATCCCACGATGGTTGTAGCAGGACTCCCTGTTTACTTTTCTCTTGTAGCGATGGACAATAGAGGCATCCTTGAGCTCCTGGGGGATAACCTCCTGCTGCCACATGGTCTGAAAGAGCTCGGTGAGTTTCTGTATTAGAACTGGTCCTTCTGCCTTGTAGATTTCAGCTGGGGTGGAGTCAGAGCCTGGTGCTTTGCTGTTTGAAAGGAGTTTGATTGCTTTTTGGACTTCTGATTCTGTTGGAGGTTCTGCCAGAGACATGTTCACCTCTACTTGGGGCATACGAGTGATGGCTTCTGCATTGATGGACGAAAGTCTGTTCAGCACGCTGCTGAAATGTTCTGCCCATCTTTCCAGGATTGCATTCTTGTTGGTGAAGAGAGTGGACCCATCAGCACTGAGCAGTGGTGATGTTCCAGAAGACTGAGGCCTGTGGATGGTCTTTAGGACATCGTAGAAGCATTTGGAGTTGTTGGTGTCAGTGTACTGCTGTATTTCATCTGCCTTTTTGCTGAGCCAGAAGTCCTGCATCTCTGAGCTTTGCCTGCACCTTTCCTTTGATGGAGTTGAAGGTTGCCTTCTTAGAGGCAGATCTGCTGTCTTGCTGGTACGCTCTGTGGGCTTCACGCTTCTTGTCAAGCAGCTTTTGAATGTTCTCATCGTTTTCATCGAACCAGTCTTGGTGTTTGTGCGTGTTCTGGCCCAGATGAGTGAGTGAGATGTCCTACACCATGTCTCTGAAAGCTGCCCAGTCTTCTTCTGCTCCGTATATCCCAAGGTCGAGCTGACTAAGCTTGCTGTTCAGGTCCTCACTGAGGTTCTGTCACACAGAATGCTGTTCCAGCTTGCTGACATTGAGTCACTTGTTTGTGTTTTTCCCCCGTGGAAGCCATTTGGGCTGGATGTGCATGTTGAGCTTTGAGAGAATGAGTCTGTGATCCATCCAGCAGTCTGCGCCACACATCACCTTCATCACTCTAACGTCCTGCCTGTCTCTCCTTCTCACAACGATGTAATCGATCAGATGCCAATGCTTGCTGCATGGATGCATCCAGGAGGTCTTGCTGCAATTAGGCAAGCAGTAGACGGTATTAGTGATCAGAAGGTCATGAGAGGCGCACATCTTTAACAGGAGAAGACCGTTACTGTTGCACTTTCCAACTCCATTTCTCGCAAGGACTCCCTTCCATGTCTGGTAGTGTGTACCAACTCTGGCGTTAAAGTCTTCAAGAACAATGAGTTTGTCCTCCTTCGATACGTCTTCAATGAGAGTCTCTAAGTCCTCGCGTTCGCACATTCCAAGTGCCAATGGTGAGTGATGTCACCTTAGTTGATTTCTTCTGAGAATTTCGACCGCTAGTGTGGGATCCCCACAAGCTGCGGCTTGCTGGTCAGGGTGTAGCAAAGCAGGCTATGTTTAGGGCACCTTTTCTAGCCTCTTCCTCAGGCCATGGAGGTGAGCAGAGCGAATCCTAAAGAGGGCTGCTCAGACACCCAGGGGGCTGCCAAACTCCACTGCTGCTTTGGTCCAGTAGAGAGCGACCTATGCCCTGGGCTGCCTGTGTGTGGGATTGTGGCTACAGCTTCCAGTGTATCTGCGCCTGATGCTTTGCACAGGGTCGTCAGCCTCACTCTCTCATTCCAGCCTATCTGGATCCAGTGGCAAGACGTAGTCAAAACGGCTGGGGATAGGTTAGGATGCAGTGGATGGCCAGCAGTGTCCTACATGTCTCACTGTGCCCTAATTGCGCTCCACAGTGCTTTGCTGGGTCTGTCTTCCTGCCCGCTGAGCCAATATGGTGGTTTCTTCCACACAGTCCACCAGGTCCAGTCTACGCATGTGTAGGTAGACAAGCTCTACCTCACTGAGGGTTTCAAACCCGTCGGCTACCCTCACCTGGTTTCACCCGCCAGTCGAAGCAGTTTACCGGGGTGTGGCCACTGTTGCATGCAGCTACTTGGAGCCACAGGTGAGAGTTGAGTGCCAAGTGGGAGCCAAAGCGGACCGACCACCCGGAGGTGCAACTGTTGCCCTGTCAGAAGTACTATGGAGTCGCTCAGTCAAAATATATACCATAAAGTAGCTGTGATTGCGTAGGTCTAATGGATAATTTGGCATGCAGAACATGAGGTGCGGGGTGGGGGGGTGGGGCGCTGGCGGGGACCCGTGGTGCCGCAAAGGACATCACTGCCACACAGGTAAAGCAGCAGCTGAGACTCCGGTTAACCGGGCAGCACTGGTGCCCGATGGGGCACTCCACGATCATTCGCGGGGAGGCACACTCAGCCTGTCAGGTCAGTGGTAGGCGACAGTCCCGATTGCTGCTTCATTGTGGTGTGGAATGACCAGATCAACTGCATATTACATGCGGACACATATGCATGCTTTGACTAAATGACAGCAAGATGCAAAAATGCCCAAATAACGAAATAAATCATTTTTATTTAAATATTTACAGACAAATGGGAAACACTGATGCAAAAGTTGTAGCCAAATGGCTTTCTTTTGTGTGTGTGTGTTGGGGGGGGGGTGGTGACTGGTGAAGGGTTTGGCGCCGTACCTTCGATGCCCTTATTTTGCCTCTGGGGAGCAATAAAATATACAAGATACAAATGCAAAAAAAAAAAAAATAATAATGTTGGGTGTTTTGTACTTATAATGTTGCTAAAGTATAAAAGGATGCACTACAGTGGCTCTCAAGTATTTGTAAACGTGTCCTGTTATAGTACTGTATGAGTTTATTGATGATGCACTATAAACTACACATATAAACTAAATTATAATGATGACTGAACAACTCTTATTCCCCAAAGCAAGATACAACATTTAGGAATATAAATCATAAAAGATCACACAAATAAGCAATCTGACAAAAAAGTAAACACTCGGTTCTTAAACAGTGGCTAATATTGAATGTCCCATTCATTTTCAATTATTCTGTAATTAATACTAACACAATCAGATAAATCTCAGTTCAGTACCTTTCATATTTGTCAAAGTCTAACATGTGATTGCTTACATATAGGCTACACCGCTGTATTCCACTTTCAAACACAGTCTACATCTGGGCCTGTAAAGCATAATTGGCCTACCTGTTTCAGGCAGGAATTCTTGCTTTCTACGGGCATGCACTAGTTGTGCAAAAGAAAGGATGCTTGATAACATATACCAATATATAGATTTATCTTTTGTTTGCAGTGAATTGACTGTAAACACAGTCAGCACTGAATAACAGAATTTTATAAACTCTAAATAAAGGAAAATACACATGCATTCTGCATAAACAACATCAAATTTATAGTAAACAGTCAGCATAAAAACTTTGAATAAATTAAATTTTTAAACTCTGATCAAAAGAAAAGACATGTACATTCTGCATACATAACAGCACTAAACACGATTACAGTTTAGTGATGTGGGATGATGAGAGTTGTTGTCTGCTAGTCATTTAAACAAAAACTAAATATTACTTTGTTATTATATGACAGCCAACAACTTTAATTACTTGGAAAATTATCTTTTAAATTGACAAACATCATGTGTGTAACTTGTGGCAAAATTTGATTGGGATCAATAGATAATTTTGCTCTTGCCATTTATTTCAATGGAGAATTTTTTTTCGATTTAAGGTCACATATGCACTGATCTGTATAAAAAAAAACCTGGATAGCTTACACCCCATTAGTGAGTACAGAGCTGAGTGGAGTCAGGTGGGCTACTGATCTCTATAGAAACACGGGATGGATCACTGGCTGCCAGAAGTGAAGCCCCTGGCTGGCCCCTTTTACCTCAATACCTTCCCAAAAAATTAACAAATTTTGAACTTATTGGTATGGAGACACGGCTTATAATCTTGCGCAGCCGGTGAACTAGAGAAATCAAGTTGACATTATGTTTAGCGGCCGTCGATTTGGATGTACTAGTGTTTTGGAAGTATTAATATGGTGGCCAGGTGGCTTCACTTCTGGCGGCCAATGAGCCGTCTAGTTTCTCTATAGAGATCAGTGGGGTGGGCATGGTAACCAGGAAACAGGGGTGTGGATGGGCCCTGTAAAAAAAACTACAGGTGCAGCTTACTAAATTAGAATATCATTGAAAAGTTGATTTATTTCAGTAATTCAATTCATGAAATGAACCTCATATTTTTATATAGATTCATTACAGAGTGATATATTTCAAGTGTTTATTTCTTTTAATTTTGATGGTTATGGCTTGCAGCTCATGAAAACCCAAAAATCAATTTCTCAAAAAATTAGAGTATTACATAAGATTGTGGGCACCCAGCACACGTGTGGGCACCCAGCACAATGCAGACTGATAATATTCACGCTCAGCAGGGATTGCATTCGAACAGAGAGCCCTAGGGGGACAACCAGAACAATGACTATTGTTATTCATCCCCAGAGTAAGGAGAGGAGTCTGGAGCCAGTTAATCACACGATTGATATGTATTGTCTGATATGTATATCAATATGTAAATGTGCCATGCATTCTCTCTTGTTTGTATAAAAGAGCTGACTTTACATGCCTCACGAGTGCACTGACAACAGTGCACACACAGCACACAGTGCTGCAGTGTGTCTCATGATGATGGAGGAATAAAACTCTTAAACCTTCAGCTCGCCGTGTCTCGCCTGAACTTATTTTGTTCCTCCTCACTGGTGACCCTGGACGAAGAATGGAACACCAGGCGAACACCCCGGAGATGACCCGGACGGGAAGCCTCAGCACGCGTCATGGTGCGACCCTCGCCTGATCTTTTACCAGCACCATGATCAACACGAGCGAATGAAGGAAGCAGCCTGAACGGAGACAATCATCGATGCCGACTGTGCTGATTTCCATCAAGCTCCCTGACCCTGACTCATCTCTCGACAACGGACCTTCCGCGCACAGAAGCCACGCGCGCACATCGCGGGGTTACGAGGACAGCGCAACTGCCAGCTATGTGGTCATTGCGCCAGGCGCGCGCCACGCACCAGGGACAAACCGGCTCCACAGACCGATACAGCGTCCTCCGCCGCTGCACATGCCCGAGTTAAACGGCCAATCGCCACCCTTGGAACCTTCAGGGCTGCTCGCATACCTGGAGCGGACGTGCAGCCAGCACACAGGACTTTGTATGAGTTTTCCAGCCACGGCGCACAAAGGGAATTTAGCCGATTGCTTTCCCTGATGATTTTAGGGCTGTTTCCCGCACCTAAAGCCAAACTGCTGAGTCCCTGACACAGCTTCAGTTTATCATAGCCACTACGCATCCTCGGGGAATTAGGCCGCTCACCTTCCTCACATCCTCGCTGGACCAAAACACGAGAGAAGTCAGAGATATAATTTTTTCACAGCCGCTGTGGATCTCCGCCACGTTTAACGGGAAAAGTTCCTCACCATCGCGGATCCACATGCAATTTTTGCGTGGCCCAGACACCTTTGACGTCCTGGGCCGGCACTCGCATATTCCCACCCCTTCAACTTCCTCCTGCACAGAGCTTTTCCCACACCTCACTCCCGAAGCCGGCTGATTGCCATCTGGTTCCATTACACACGACTGCACACCGGCCCGTGTGCCCACGATCCACGGCCGTTCAACGTGCTGGAACTCGGAGCGGAGCACACTGCCCTTTCCACCCCTCCCCCGTCCCCCTCATGGACTGACATGACCTCCGACAGTTCTACCAGAGCTGGAGCCCAAACGACGGGGGGGGGGGGGGGGGGGTCCACAACCCCTTCTGACCGTTCTGGGGGGAGCGGTGTGGGCACCCAGCACGCGTGTGGGCACCCAGCACAATGCAGACTGATAATATTCACGCTCAGCAGGGATTGCATACGAACAGAGAGCCCTGGGGGACAACCAGAACAATAACTATTGTTATTCATCCCCAGAGTAAGGAGAGGAGTCTGGCGCCAGTTAATCACGCGATTGATATGTATTGTCTGATATGTATATCAGTATGTAAATGTGCCATGCATTCTCTCTTATCTGTATAAAAGAGCTGACTTTACATGCCTCACGAGCGCACTGACAACAGTGCACACATAGCACACAGTGCTGCAGTATGTCTCATGATGATGGAGGAATAAAACTCTTAAACCTTCAGCTCGCCATGTCTTTCCTGAACTTATTTTGTTCCTCCACAAGATCAATTTTAAAAAATTGATTTTTTTAATCGAAATGTTGGCTGACTAAAAGTATTTCCATGGACACACTCATGTAATGTTACATTTGCGTTTCAATATACATGAACAGTCTCTATGAACAGGAGACCTCCGACTCACCCTGTTTCCTAAATAAAGCATCATAACGCCACATTCCTTGCTTGACTTAAGACCCCAAGGATCCTCTTGGTGCCAGGAAGACACCTTTATCATAAATTCCCTAGGAACACTTAGCCTCAGACAGTTTTCTGTGCTAAATAGCTGTTTGATACAAGCCAGAAGACATCCACTACATTCCTGAGACCTCCTACCATTATCCAAGGGCCAACAATGCCCCCTTCTGTTCAACTCAGAAACATGTTGGATCTAATCAACATTGGGATTGTGTTTTATCTGCCTAAAATAATCCTCTCTCCTCAAGACTTGGATATTTTTTCCAGGAAATACTGCTCAGAACATTGTTGAAGATGACCACCTCTGTGTTGGACAATGATGGGTTTGAAATGTTTCATTAATCATTGATTACCTCCGCCAAGAGGAGGAGGTTATGTGATCATCAGCGTTGGTTTGTCTGTTTGTTTGTCTGTTTGTTAGCAAGATAACTCAAAAGTTATGGACGGATTTTCATGAAATTTTCACAGATTGTCAGAAATGTGGTATCCTACAGATGATTAGATTTTGGTGGTGATCTGGATCACCGTCTGGATCCAGGAATTTTTAAAAGGATTCTTTTTTTTTTTTCTCAAAAAGTTATGGACAGATTTTCATGAAATTTTCACAGATTGTCAGAAATGTGGTATCCTACAGATGAGTAGATTTTGGTGGTGATCCGGATCACCGTCTGGATCCAGGAATTTTTTAAAGGATTTTTTTTTTTTTTTCAGGTTCTATTGTGCAGCCGTAGTGGCTGCGCAAAAACCAGCTCTCCTGGGGAAGCTTCCGGATCCTCTTGTGGCGTGGAGCGCAACCCCAATATAAAACCCACAACAGCCTGTCTACCCAATTTGCATCCGTCAATGAAGCCCTGAGTGCTGCTTTCAGTGATCTATGAAAATGCTTGCATAACCCATTGGCCTGTGGGTTGTACGCGGTTGTGCGGTGAATTGAAACACCCAGCCAATTTTAGCAAACACGGGCGTATTGCCATTTCTGTACGCCAAAAAGAAAAAAAAATATATACGGGAAAAAAAATTATTGACAGTGTGGAGGAACACCTCGTGTGTGACCCCCACAGCATACGGGGCTGACAGAGCGCTCAGCGTGAGCAATTATCAGAACAATGAGAGGTATGGAGTGATCATTATGCAGATGCGCCTCCCTCCCTCTTTCGGCCAGTAATCCTGATATATGTGACTCCAGTGCAAATGTCCATGCTTTCCTGCTGTATACCGTGATGCTAATGTGCCATGCATGCATTGTCTGAGCTGGGTATATAAGTTGACTGCATATCTCTTGCTCTCTCTCTTTTTGATCACTCGCATTGTTTGTTGCTGACTTTGAGACACATGGCTCACTCCAGCACGCTGCCACAGCGCTGAGCGAGCCTCGTGGAGGATGAATAAAGCACCCTTTTAAACTTCAGTTCGCCATGTAATGTAGGATTAATATTTATGATGTTAAACACTGTATGGGGGGAACTGTGGCGCTTGGCGGAGGTCTCTCCGAGTGCTTTTCTAGTTTTAAATGTATTACATGTCTGAAAATGTCTAAACAAGTTATAAAAGTGCATGCTCACTGAAAGTTAGTTATGAATCACTGAAGTTAGCTTATATTTTATATATCCACCTTATTCCTAGGCCCCATGATGCCTTGCGTGAATTATGGTAGCAACTCCTGGTACTAGTTTAGAACATATTGTTGTCACTGAAACAGGACACTTTTCCTTGTTAAAAAAACGATGACTTCGGCATCAAAAATGCAGGAACACAGCCTTTTGCACCACAAAAACAGTAATATAATCATACCACATCCCATGACTATGGAGGGATGAGAAGATGACCTTAAAGAGCGGTGAGTAGCTCCGTGGACAGTAGCGCCATTAGTTAGCTCCACTGCTAACATGCTAACGCTGTAAACAAATAAAAGCTCTGAGATATATCAATGTTTCCACCGCAATAAAGTTAGCTGCATTTTGTTAAAATATATTGGACATAATCAAATTTACCTCAGAGCAAACGTAGAGTCTAGTCAGAGCCACAAAAAACCACAACACCGTGCTTGGGTGTTTTAAATTCGAGGTAAAATGTCAGATCTGTGACATTCTTACAAGTGAAAACATACCTGGTGCTGTTGTGTCTGTGTGTGTGTGTGTCTGTACCACCAATCACATGAACAATCCTTTAGTTTAGAGGGATCATCCTTTCTTGTTGAGCTCAACCCCTCTTACTTGGAGTGAAACTCCAAAATGCCGTTTTTCCCTCTCCTCAGACGCCGTGTTTATTCTGCTAAACTTTTGCTCTTGATTTCCCTTAACTCACCATTAAAGTGGACTGAGTGATTTTTGAACTTTTTTCCCTTGAGACTGTCTCACCCACGTACCATGATGTCAGAAGAACTAGGATTTCGTAGGTGGAACTGTTTTACATCCATTTTTCCTTCAGCCTGTGCTTGTTGTTGGCTGGTGGACATCCCAAAGTTGCGGGCCAGGGAAGGACCTGTTGCCTAGGAGAAGATATCACCTGCCCAGGGGCCAGCCGCTCACTCCTACTGCCAGCTCCACTACGGACCCCAGCTGCTGAATCTGTAAGCTAGAACCGCTGCAACGATTGGGAGTACTGCAGGCAGTCCCCCCCCCCCCCCGCCATCTGCTGGCATTCAAGATCATTGCTGAACTCTGAAGACACAGCTGTTTGTAAGCCAGACTCAAACTTTCTATTTGCTGGGCTAAATGTGATGCTGTGGAGAGTGTGGGAAATGAGGAGGCCAGTTTACGAGCAGACGAAATTTATTAGCACTCTCAACATTCTTACACAGAAAAGCAATGACTCAGCCAAACCAGGGTTCTCCTTATAAGCTCCACAGATCATCTCACATCTGCATGACATTTCACATCACACTGCATGATATCCAGCTCCACAATACATTTGCCTTCAACCCCCAGCTCCCTCTTCCTGCCAACTCCCCAGGACGTCCTTGCCTATTATTCTCTTATGTTTAATCACTGCCTCCTGACTGAGACGCTGTCTGCAGATTCCCCCACAATATGCATCTCCACATCACCCCCCCAGACAGAGTTTCAGTCACTACGTCTTTTGGGCTTCAGTCTCCTCCCATATCTGCTGTAACTGGGGTCTCTGTGCCGGCGGGGGGCTGCTGGACGTGTGTCTGACTGCGGGTGGGCCAAGGCGAGGGGGGGGGAGGAACTTTGCTCTGCCCGTGTGGCTGTCCTGGTGAATCGTTTGCCTGGGGAGTACTCCGTGGGGGTCTTCCATGCCAGGGGGCCCGGGCCAGCAGTACTTGCTTGTTCACCACTACAAAGGTGGGCTTAAGTCTGTCTATGCATATTTTCTCCCGACGCCCCCCCCCCCCAAGTCTAGCAAAAAATGCTTGTCCCCCGTTTCCAGCACTCTGAACGGGCCATCATAGGGTGGGCGCAATGGCGGGCGGTGAGCATCGTGTCTGACGAACACGAACTCCGCGTTCTTCAAAGTTTTTGGCACAAAAGCTCGTGGGAAACAGTGGTGGGCCGGACCGGGCAGCGTGCCTGTGTCTGCACTGTGCTGCAAACGCTGAGACGGGCAGCTGTCTGGCACGGGATTGTCTGGCAAAAATTCCCCGGGTAGCCGCAGTGGCTGAGAAAAAACCAGCTCAGCCGGGGAAGCCTCCAAATCCTCTTTTGGTGGGGAACGCAACCCCAATAAAACCCACGGCAACCGGTCAGCCCAATTTGCATCCGTCAACGAAGGCCTGAGTGCTGCTTTCAGTGACCTGTGAAAACACTCGCATAACCCATTTGCCTGTGGGTTGTACGTGGTTGTGCAATGAATTGCAACACCCAGGCTGTGGGCCATCGCAGACCAGAGGTCTGAAACAAACTGAGGGCCCCTATCGGACGTGATGTCCGACGGGATTCCAAAACGCGCCACACATGTTGTCAAAAAAACGCGCGCCACGTCCGCGGACGTGGTTGCCGCCAGCGGGATTGCTTCTGGCCAGCGTGTGGTGCAGTCCTCCACTGTCAGAAGGTGTGTGCACCCCTGCGACGGCGGGAGGGGGCCCACGAGGTCCACGTGAACATGGTTGAATCTTTTAGCCGGTATCCTAAACGGCTCCAAAGGAGCTTTCATGTGTCTGTGCATTTTGGCTCGTTGGCACGCTACGCAGGCTGCCGCCCACTCTTTCACTTGTTTGCGCAGGCCTGGCCACATGAATTTCGCTCCCACCATTTTGACTGACGCGCTCACTCCTGGGTGCACCAAAGCGTGAACTGACTCAAACACGCGGTGGCGCCACGTGACCGGGAACACCGGGCGCGGGCGTCCCGTGGAGACGTCACAGATTAGGGGAGGGCTGCCATCTTGCAGTACCCTGCTCTCCAGCCTTAACCCTGTTGGTCCAGACTGGAGCGCGCACGCGCGTCCGTATCACTAATCTGCTCTGTGGCCATGGCTGTATAATCTATCCCTACGCAGACCGGGGCCACTACCGCGCGCGAGAGGTAGTCCGCCACCACATTCAGTTTACCCGACACATGCTGAATATCGGCCGTAAACTCCGAAATCGCGGCCAGCTGTCTCTGCTGCCGGCCCGACCATGGTTCCGAAACCTTGGCCATCGCGAACATCAGCAGCTTGTGGTCCACGAACGCGATGAAAATGCGCCCCTTCAGCCAGAACTGGAAGTGGCATATGGCCAGGTGGAGAGCCAGCAACTCTCTGTCGAACACGCTGTATTTACGTTCACTGTCGCGCAAAGCCCTGCTGAAAAAGGCGAGCGGCTGCCAAGAACTAGTGACACGTTGCTCTACGACAGCCCCTATAGCCATGTCCGAGGCGTCGGTAGTGAGCGCTATCTGGGCCGCTGGGTCTGGTTGTGCCAACAGTGCGGCGTTTGCCAGGGCTGCTTTCACCTCAGAGAACGCCTGCTCTCGCTCCGGAGTCCATTTGACTCCATCCATGGGTTTCCGTCTCTTGAGCACGGCGTACAGTGGTTGCATGAGCTGAGCTGCGCGGGGGAGGAAACAGTTATAAAAATTAACCATCCCCAAAAATTCCTGCAGCGCCCTGACCATCTGAGGCCGGGAAAGTTCGCCACAGTGCGCACTTTGTCGGGCGAGGGTATTGCTCCCTCCGGTGAGACGCGGTGCCCCAAAAAATCAATCCCCGTCACGCCGAACTGGCACTTTGCCGGGTTGATTATTAACCCGTGCTCCTCCAACCTCTGGAAAACCGTCCTGAGGTGGGTTACGTGTTCGTCTTCGGACGCACTGGCTACCAGGATATCATCCAGGTAGACGAACACAAACGGGAGATCGCGCAGCACCGCGTCCATCATGCGCTGGAACGTCTGTGCTGCTCCTTTTAATCCAAATGGTATGCGCAGAAACTCAAACAAGCCGAACAGAGTTATTACCGCTGTTTTGGGTATGTCCTCCGCGTGCACTGGGACCTGGTGGTAACCGCGGACCAGGTCTATTTTAGAAAAAAATGCGTGCTCCGGCGAGGTGAACGGAAAAATCCTGAATGTGGGGAATCGGGTAGCGGTCGTGTGCTGTGGCATTATTAAACCTGCGGAAGTCACCGCACGGTCGCCACGACCCCTCAGCCTTAGGGACCATGTGTAGCGGGGATGCCCATGGGCTGTTCGATTGCCTGATGATGCCCAACCTTGCCAGGTTGGCAAACTCCTTGCGCGCTATGGCCAGTTTAGCTGCGTCCAAGCACCGAGGTTGTGCGAACACAGGCGGCCCGGTGGTGGTGATAAAGTGCTCCACCCCGTGTTTAGCGATGGCCGCTGAAAACGTCAGGACTGTGAGTGCTGGGAACTGAGTGAGCCGTGTGTGGAACTTACCGCCTGGAGCTGTGACGTTGGCTTGTGTTACTGGCCACAACATTCGTTGATCCAAGATGGCGCCCACAGCGGTCGACATGGTGCTTCGCTGCGCTCTTTGTTTGTTTTTGTTTGTCAATTGTGTGTCTGCTTGCACTTATACCCGTGAAGAACTTCTAAATATCAGGACTTTCACCCCCACGGACCTCCTCCCAGTTTTTCTAGCCCCTGCCGCCGATCTGGTTTATTGTTTGGCTCGGAAAGTGAGACGGCGGAAGAGAGGAAGACGAGCGGGCGCTCTCGTACGACTTCGCAGGAGAGGCTCGCGAACGGCGCTGCCTGGCATATTTCTGTCCAATACCAACTCTCTCTCTAACAAGGTAGATGAACTGAGACTGCTGATGCGTTTTAAGGACCTCGCCTCCTCAGCTGTCCTCTGCTTTACTGAGACCTGGCTCCGGGAAAATATACCGGACAGCACGCTGCGCCTCGACGGCTTTCAGCTCTTCCGTGCTGATCGTGACACAGAGCTTTCCGGCAAGACCACAGGAGGCGGTGTCTGCTTCTACATCAACTGCAGCTGGTGCTCTGATGTAACGGTAATTTCCAAACACTGTTCTCCTGCCTTGGAATTTCTTGTTATCAATTGCAAGCCCTTCTATTCCCCGCGGGAGTTTGCTTCTTCCATAATGATCGCTGTGTACGCCCCTCCCGACGCGGACACGCGCGAAGCTCAGCGCGTGCTCGCGGATCACATTCAACACACAGAGCGGAGTTTTCCAGACTCGCTGATTATTGTGGCTGGCGACTTTAATCAGTGCAATCTGAGCCACGATCTCCCCCGCTACAAACAGTTTATTAAATGCCCCACCAGAGGATTAAACACACTGGATCACTGTTACACCACAGTGAAAGACGCATATCGCGCTGTCCCTCGAGCTGCGCTGGCATTATCTGATCACGTGATGGTTCACCTCATTCCCACATACAGACAGAGATTGAAGCTCACTAAACCTGTTGTGAGCACTACGAAGATACGGACCAGTGATGCTGAGGAGAAGCTGGAAACGTGCATGGAAATATCTGACTGGGGCATGCTTAAAGGAGCCACGCATGATCTGGATGAGTACACGGACACTGTGAACTCATATATCCACTTTTGTGAAGAGAACATTCTTCCATCATGCACCAGGGTGAGTTACTCTAATGACAAACCCTGGTTCACAGCTAAGCTCAGACAGATCAGGAAGGAGAAGGAAGCAGCGCTGAAAAGTGGAGACAGGGACTGCTACAGGGAGGTTAAATACCGGTTTAACAGAGAGCTGAAGAGGGCTAAATCTCTATACTCAGAGAGACTCCAGCAGCAGTTCACTGCTAATGATTCGGCTTCTGGGTGGAGAGGACTGAGGCAAATCACCAACTATCGACCTAAGGCTCCTAAAGGTCAGGATGACAAAGCCCTTTGTCAAAGACTGTCCCAACACTATGCCCGTTTTGACACCTCGTCATCTGTGTCCAACTCCCCCCCTCCCTCCAGCTCCACAGCCTCCACATTCCCTACTTCATTTAAGGCACCCCCCCTCC
The DNA here is from genome assembly GCA_020510985.1 of Pholidichthys leucotaenia. Taxonomy (NCBI): domain Eukaryota; kingdom Metazoa; phylum Chordata; class Actinopteri; order Cichliformes; family Pholidichthyidae; genus Pholidichthys; species Pholidichthys leucotaenia. The sequence goes on along the minus strand of CM035849.1, from coordinate 137,790,360 downwards.
TCCCCCCCTCCCCTTATCATCAGTGAGCAGGATGTGCTCAAACAGTTCTCCAGACTGAACCCGTGCAAGGCCCCCAGCCCAGACGGCGTGTCTCCCTCCACCCTGAGACTCTGTGCGAAACAGCTGGCTCCTGTATTCACAGACATTTTTAACACCTCCCTTAAGTTATGCCACGTGCCGTCCTGCCTCAAATCCTCCACCATCATCCCTGTCCCCAAGAAGCCACGGATCACTGGACTTAATGACTACAGACCTGTAGCGCTCACCTCTGTAGTCATGAAGTCCTTTGAGCGCCTGGTCCTGTCCCACCTCAAGTCCATCACCACCCCTCTCCTGGACCCGCTGCAGTTTGCCTACCGAGCCAACAGGTCTGTAGACGACGCAGTCAACCTGGCCCTCCACTCCATCCTGCAGCACCTGGACTCCCCGGGAACCTACGCCAGGATCCTGTTTGTGGACTTCAGCTCCGCATTCAACACCATCCGCCCCGCTCTGCTCCGGGACAAGCTGTTCCTGCTCAACGTGCCTGACTCCCTCTGCAGGTGGATCATCGACTTCCTGACGGACCGGAGGCAGCATGTGCAGCTGGGAAAGACTGTCTCAGACTATACTAGCATCAGCACCGGATCACCCCAGGGCTGTGTACTTTCCCCCCTACTCTTCTCCCTTTACACCAACTCCTGCACCTCCAGCCACCAGTCTGTCAAGTTGATCAAGTTTGCGGACGACACCACCCTCATCGGGCTCATCTCCAACGGCAACGAGTCCGCCTACAGGAGAGAGGTGGCCCAGCTGGCGTCCTGGTGCAGCAATAACAACCTGCAGCTGAACGCTCTGAAGACAGTGGAGATGATTGTAGACTTCAGGAAAGTCACTACTCCTCTGCCCCCCCTCACCCTCTCAGGCTCTCCCATCACCACTGCTGATTCCTTCCGCTTCCTAGGCACTACCATCACCAGGGACCTCAAATGGGAGCTGACCATCAGCTCACTCATCAAAAAAGCCCAGCAGAGGATGTTCTTCCTGCGGCAGCTGAGGAAGCTCAAGCTACCCACCAAGATGTTAGTGCAGTTCTACACAGCCATCATCGAGTCCATCCTCACCACCTCCATAACCGTGTGGTACGCAGGAGCCACTGCCAGGGACAGACTAAGGCTGCAGCGCGTCGTGCGCACTGCTGAGAAGGTGATCGGCTGCAAGCTCCCATCTCTCCAGGATCTGTACATCTCCAGGACCCGGAGGCGTGCTGGCCGGATCATAGCCGATCCCTCACACCCTGGTCACGTACTGTTTGCCCCCCTCCCCTCTGGTAGAAGACTTCGGTCCATCCAGACTAAAACCTCCCGTCACATGAACAGCTTCTTCCCCTCTGCCATTAGACTGCTGAACACTAAGTGACTTATTGACTCTCGTGCACCATGTACAGCAGCTCAACCAGACTCATGTCAATCATCACTGTTTTCTTCCTGCATTACCGACTGCACTATATAGTTCTCCACAGTATCTGCTGCTGGCTAATATATATTTTAACTGTTGACCAGTATCACTTAATCTTATCCTACACTTTATTACATGTATAGTTTATTTCTCTTATCTTATCATGTTTAATGTTGCAGCATTGTACCGAGACAAATTCCTAGTTTGTGTACTACATGAACAATGGCAATAAACCTGATTCTGATTCTGATTCTGATTCTGGCCCGGCCCCTCGAGCTGTACAGGGGAGAGAGTCAAAGGACAGTGCATTAACCAGGCACCTGTTAGCAACATCAACTAATAAACCGTGCGCACACAGAAAATCAGCTCCCAGGATTGGGAAACTCAGTGCTGCTATGACAAAAGTCCACTCGTATGTACGGTCGTGTAGAGATAAAGCCAGTGTTCTCTCACCAAAGGTCTTAATGTCCGAGCCGTTTACTGTTACCAGCCTGGGGCCGCTGGGTCCTGCCAGCTGGTTGGCGTAGGTCAGCAGGATGATGCTCTTCTGGGCTCCGGTGTCTACAAGGAAACGCCTCCCTGAGCGCGAGTCCGTCACGTAGAGCAGCTTGTTCTCTTCGCCGGCGGTCGCAGCTGCTACCGACTGCCGGCTCTGGCATTTCCCGAGCACTTGAATTGGCACGGTGGGGCACATTTGCGTGCGTTCTCTCCGAAGCGGTGGTGGTAGTAACGGAGCGTGTTTCTCTGGCGCTCCTTGGCCCCCTCTGCCGCTACCGTCGGTGGCCCCTCGCCTCCTCTGGTCGTCCAGCTGGGCTCTGACGCCGCCGCATTCACCGTGAGCGCTCTGGTGGTGAGGATGATCCAGTCTGCCTCCTGGGCTAGCGCACGGTAGTCACACGCGGCCAGCAACGGCAAATGGGCCAGGACCGCTCTTGCCTCTGTTGGAAGGTTCCGGAGGAAAAGGTGGGCAAACAGAAAATGCCCGTTGTCCGTGCCCATTAACGCCAACATCTTCTCCATCAGATTGACGGCCGAACCATTTCCTAGCTCGGAACGCCTCAGGAGCCTCTCTGCTCTCTCACAGTCCGAGAGCGTGTAGCGCCGAATCAGCGCAGCTTTGACAGCCTCGTATCTGCTGTGGGCTGGGGGCTGGTCGAGCAGGCTCGCTACCTGCTGAGCTGTGCGAGCGTCCAGCGCTGCAACCACACGGAAAAACTTGGTGTTGTCTGCCGTTATTCCCCGGAGGGCGAACTGGGCCTCGGTGTGGTGGAACCAAGAGCACGGGTTGTGCTACCAAAAGTCCGGTAGCTTGACTGCAACAGCGCATGCGTTGCTGGGGGTTCCCGTCCGGGCCGTCTGTGGGATGCTTGCCGCGTTGCTGGGGCTTCCCGTCCGGGCCGACTCCGGGGATCTTGCCTCGTGTTCCATAATACGTCTAGGGTCACCAGTGTGGAGAGTGTGGGAAATGAGGAGGCCAGTTTAGGAGCAGACGAAATTTATTAACACTCTCAACATTCATACGCAGAAAAGCAATGATTCAGCCAAACCAGGGTTCTCCTTATAAGCTCCACAGATCATCTCACATCTGCATGACATTTCACATCACACTGCATGGGCTGCACGGTGGCGCAGTGGTTAGCACTGTGGCAGCACAGTTTTACCCTCGGCCGGGGGATCGCGGGGACCGTGAGATCGTGGGTTCAATCCCTGCCCCCGGCCAACAGTGATCTGTGTGGAGTTTGCATGTTCTCCCCGTGTTTGCGTGGGTTTACTCCGGTTTCCTCCCACATGCCAAAAACATGCAGGTTAGGGAGTTAAGGGGCGCTTGCGTACGCAGCGACCGGCAGCTAGTGGTTTGTCACCAGTCTGCAAAACAAATCTACCTACGGGTACAAAATAAGTAATTAAAAAAAAAAAAAATGATATCCAGCTCCACAATACATTTGCCTTCAACCCCCAGCTCCCTCTTCCTGCCAACTCCCCAGGACGTCCTTGCCTATTACAGTGATCCCTCGCTACTTCGCGCTTCACCTTTCGCACCCTCAGTGCATCGCGGATTTTTCAAAAATATTCATCAAAAATTCAAAATTGAGAAAAAATACATTAGAACATCACGTATCAACACGGAGAGCCCGCACAACTCAAAATTCACCTCTCTGATTCGCTGGCCAGCATCTCCCCCCTAAGAGATCGCTCCTGACTCTAGATTTTGTTCTCGTGTTGACTCGGCTCGGGAATCTCGCGAGAGATGCACTCTCGCGAGATTCTTTTCACTCTCTCACTCTTTCTCTCTCCCGAGAGAGAGAGAGTGAGAGAATGAACGTACGTATTATTTATATTATTTATACATTATTTTATGTATCAAAAAACTAACGAGATCAGCCTGGAATTCCACAAAGGGGGGTGACGCTACTTCGCGGTTTTTCACTTTTCGCGGTCGGTTCTGGAACCCATTAACCGCGATAAGTGAGGGATCACTGTATTCTCTTATGTTTAATCACTGCCTCCTGACTGAGATGCTGTCTGCAGATTCCCCTACAATATGCATCTCCACAATGTCTAATTCTAATTGAATATGACCAATTTTTCGTGTTAAAAGTTAGTCCATAAGCTACGATAGGCGCTATAAAGCTGAAGGAAAAATAATATTCTCCTTTTCAATAACCTCCATTTTTTTGTAGAGTAACTCAGAATTTCCTTTTTCATTTAATCAGCTTTTATCATTTTCTCCATAAAATTGCGCCCAATTTTATGCATATTTTTGTTACAGTTACTTCACAGTCTCCCATTGCATTGCAGTTACAAATTCAAAGTCTGGTTTCTCTTGTTTCCACAAAGGCTTAGCTATAGATGTTATGCTCAGGAATCTGTTACCAGTAAATATGATATTTGATACTTGTTGATCATTTCACCTGCTTACAAATCAATTGAATGTAATGTCACTTAACTTGAGTTTGATCATTAAAACTGTTAATGGTATATAGAAGTTTCTGCTTGATTTCTTTTGTGTGTCTGCTTTCCTGGGTCATGGCAGAAGAATTCATGATTATTGAGACTGGTTAATGAAAGGTACAAGGATTAGTGATTAATAAATTGTCCAAGTTTGGACTGGTGCCCCTACGAATTGTTTTCCTCTTGTTTGTGAGTGTTTGCAGTCACGAAGTAAACCTGTTTCCACACACACACCTCTATGTATAAATTAAATAATCCTTGTACCTTATCACACTTATAGCTAATTGTTCCTACACTCAACACTTGGTCAGGGCTCTTTTTGCATGAATTAATACTGCATCACTGTGGCATGGCATGAAGGTGATCAGCCTGTGTTACTGCTGAGGTGTTATGAAGGCCCAGGTTGCTTTGATAGTGGCCTTCAGCTCATCTGCATTGTTGGGTCTGGTGTCTCTCATCTCCCTGTTGACGATATGTCATAGATTCTGTATGGGGTTTAGGTCAGGAGAGTTTGCTGGCCAATAAAATATGGTGATACCATGGTCATTAAACCAGACTTTGGTACTTTTGGCAGCAGTGTGGGCAGGTGCCAAGTCCTGCTGGAAAATGAAATCACCATCTCCATAAACCTTGTCAACAGAGGGAAGTATGAAGTGCTCTAAAATGTTCTGGTAGACAGCTGCATTCACTTTGGACTTGATAAAACACAGTGGACTAACACCAGCAGATGACATGGCTCCCCAAATCAGGTGCCAAGTCCTGTCACTAGGAAATCAAGGTCCCAGAGTCTGGAGGAAGAGTGAATAGGCACAGAATCCAAATTGCTTGAGGTCCAGTGTGACGTTTCCACAGTTAATGATGATATGTGGAGCCATGACATCTGCTGATGTTTTTCTACTGTGTTTAATCAAGTTCAATGTCAGTGCAGCCATCTAACAGGAAATTTTAGAGCACCTCATGCTTCCTTCTACTGACAAGCTTTATGGAGATGCTGATTTCATTTTCCAGCAGGACATGGCATCTGCCCACACTGCCAAAGGTACAAATACCTGGTTTAATGACCATGGTATCACTGTGCTTGATTAGCCAGCAAACTCTTCTGACCTAAATCCCATAGAGAATCTATGGTGTATTGTCAAGAGGAAGGTGAGAGACATCAGACCCAATAATGCAGAGGAGCTGAAGGCAAAGCAACCTGGGCTTCCATAACACCTCAGCAGTAACACGGGCTGACCGCCTCCATGCCATGCTACATTGATGCAGTAATTATGCAAAAGGAGCCCCGACCAAGTGTTGAGTGTGTACATGGACATACTTTTCAGTCGGCCAACATTTCTATTAAAAATCAACTGAATTTGGGGCTTTCATTTGCTGCAAGCCATAACCATCAAAATTAAAATAAATAAATACTTGAAATATATCACTCTGTGTGTAATGAATCTATATAATAAATGAGTGTCACTTTTTGTTTTGAATTATTGAAATAAATTAACTTTTCGATGACATTCTAATTTATTGAGATGCATCTGTAATTATTGCGCTCCTGTTTTGTGGGGAGCTGGGAGAGCTGTCACGAAAGCAAGCCCAAATAAGCAACTACACGTTTAAAAACAAGCCCAAAATCCCACAACCCACTACTGACGAGATTTGCATGCGACTTTCGAAAAAAACAAGCCCAAAGTCACTTATAATAAGCGGACTCGGCAACTATGGCTGAGCTTAGAGTGGAATCACTATATCAGCAGTACTCTGTTGTTAACATAATATTGTGTTTTTGTGTGATAATATACCTTTGATAATATATTAATTATCATTCATATGTGCAAAAAAAATGAATGAAAAAATAATTTTAAAAGTTAATTGCTTTCGGGGGCCTCCTGTGGTCATGAGAGCCCGAAGCAGCCATTTAGTTTGCTTATGCCTTGGGCCGGCTCTGATGATTATGCCACTATATGGGGTTGAAGACAGGATAGGAGAGCTGTCAGTCATTTATCTCTAATTTCTTGAGGCTTTCCCACTAAACATGCAGTATTTTAAAACAATGGGCAGCATGCATACAGTTGGGCAGGTAAACAGGTAGGTGTTTGCAGTAGCATGGATTTTTTTCATGCACTTTTTTATTGATAGTTGTAAGGATGTGAAGACAGTTTCAACAAATACAGTATGACAAACAAAAATCTTCTTGTACAGATAGCCTCATAGGGTGAGACAAGTTAGGTCAGCATGAAAAACCTTAATTTTACCTCTATATCACAACATCCATGTGTTTTTTTTATTTAAGTTTTTGTAAAGGGTATACATGTCATTACAGCATTGCATTGTTTACATTTTCATCACATATTCCCCCTTTTTTTGTTTTTTGACAACACTAGGAAAAAAAATATTACAACACCCTTTTTTTTAAGTGAAAGAAAAAGAGAAATTAAAAGAAGAACAAAAAACAAAACAAAAACAAAACAAAAACAAAACAAACAGAAAAAAAAACAAAAGAGCAGAAAAATAAAAGAGAATCTGAGTAGAGTTGGAGCAAAGAGAGGTGCCATTATTGAAATGGTATTTGTCAAAGATTAGATCTGATGGAAGACACATATGCATTCCAGGGTTGCCAAAAGTTCAAGAACCCATCCATGTCCTGTCTCAGTGCAAATGTCAACTTTTCCATCGAATAAATGTCCTGAATCACGTTAATCCAATCTTCAGGTGTAGGACAGTCTTTCAACATCCATTTTTTTGTTAGAACTTTTTTACTTGCCAATATTAAAACAGTGAATAAGTATTTTTCCCCTTGTCTTTCCAGTGATTCCGGTAGTAAACCCAAATACAAAGTTACAAAAGAAAAGGGAACTGTTACTTTGAATATTTTCCCCAATATTGTCTGTACATTGGTCCAATATTGGTGGATAACTGGGCATGACCAAAACACTTGAAAATGATTTGCAGTCTCTTCACCACACAAGTGCCAACAATTCAACCCCTTACGGGTAAGTTTGTATTTGTGCAGGTGTTCTGAAAAATCTTACCAAGGATGAAGTACTTTTCCATTGTTGTTTATTTAGCTTTTCCCATATTGTTTATTTAGCTTTTCCCATATTTCCAGTTGTAAAGTGAAATTCCCCTCTTTTTCCCATCTCTCTTTTATATATGATGTGTTGTCTCCTTTTAAGTCTTGAAGACCATGGTATATTTTAGAAATGTATCTGATCCCTGGGATCCCTTTATATGCCATTAAGAAAACCTTCAGAACACCTGACTGGGCCCTTTCCAAATCCTCCTTTTTAAGTATTTTGTTTATGTGGTGTCTAAGCTGAAAGAACCTGTAAAGGTCTTGATTTACTAGACCTTGTTTTTTCAAATCTTCAAAACTTCTTAAAGTTTGCCCTTTAAAAAATCGTAATATTTTATCAGTCCGTTCTCTTTCCACTTTTTAAATCTAGTGTCTGTTTTATTAGGATTAAAGTCCTGATCATAGGAAATCCATTGCAATAATCGATAGGGTTCTTTAGTTTGATTCTCTCTTGACTATCTTAAACCAAATTTTTAGCGGGGTCTCTATCCACGGGTTAGTGTTATTCAAAAGTTTAGGTAAGGCATTGTTCCCTATTATCGCCTGTAGGGGGATGTCACTTGTTATTTGGCATTCCATCTCCTTCCATTGTGCAGTGTAGACTGGGTTACATATCTCTACTAAAGTTTTAATTTGTGCGGCTTTAAAATAGTCCCTGATATTTGGCAGCGCGAGCCCATCTTTGTCTTTGTTTAGCTGTAGGGTTCTATATCTGATTCTAGGTCTCTTGCCCTGCCATATGAATCTTGAGATCCTTCTGTCCAGTTCTTGCCATGTTTTTTTGGGAGGTTCTACCAGTATTGTTTGGAAAATGTATAGAAGACGTGGAAGTATACTGTATATATTCATTTTGACTGCTTCAATTCTTTGTGCAGTACCCAAGAATGGTATCATATTACATCTTGCTAGATCAGATTTTATTTTTGCCATCAGTGGATCATAGTTTAGTGTTATAATTTTGTTGAGTTGTTTCGGGATATTGACCCCCAGATATTTCATAGATTCCATCTCCCAGTTAGTTTTGAGTTTGCTTAGTAAATACTGATTTGGATCATAGTTGAATGTTAAAATTTGGGTTTTATGCACGTTTAATTCATACCCCGATAACTCTCCATACTCTGAAAAAACTGAGATTAGTTCTGGAAAAGAGGTGTCCGGCTGCCCCAGGTATATTAAGATGTCATCGGCAAAGAGTGCTATTTTATGTTCCTTCTGACCAAGTGTAATACCTTGAATTTTTTGATTCTGTCTTATCCATTGGCTCAGAGGTTCTATGAAGATTGCAAAGAGCAGTGGAGACAAGGGGCAGCCCTGACGACATCCTCTTTCCAGTTCAAAAGATGATGATAATTTACCGTTAATCCTTATTTTAGCTGTTGGCTTTTTATATAATGCCTGGATAGTTCTAATGAAGTTATTATGAAAATTGAAACTGGATAAGATTCTATATAGGAAAGACCAGTCAACCGAATCAAATGCTTTTTCAGCATCTAATCCCAATATGGCTGCATTTAAATTATATTTTTTTATATGATGAATTATGTATAAAGTGCGTCTATGTATATGCGTCTTTGTATATGCATATGTATACGCATATGTATACATTTGTATACGCATATGTATATGCGTCTTTGTATATGCATTCTATGGTTTTTTCTCATATATCATACTGTTTGACAGTCTGGGCTCAAGCAACCCCTTCCACAATAAGACATATACTGTAGGTTCATTATATAATCAAACCCTAAAAATCTTGGACAAAAAGCCCATTAGGTGGCATCACTGTAATGTTTTAAAAAGATACAACCTATTGAGTTTTGAGAGTTTCATTGACCTCTGTTTTCTGAAATTAACGTTCAAATGTTTCCATAAATCAGCACCCGAGCCACTTGCTGGTTTCGTCCAAAGACAGGACAGCAGCAGAGCCACCAGGAGTTCTGTTAACAATAACTGTAAAATATTCCACCGCAGAACCACATTTGGTTCTGCGGTGGAATATTAATACTAATATTAATACTAAAAAGGTTAAAAACTGGCTGAAAAATAAACAAGAATGTACTCATGTATGAATTGATTGTCTGCAAAGTGAGAGTGAATGAAGGGAAGGAATGAATGTGTTTGTTTATAGTGAGTGACAAAGGGAGGGAGGCCTGAAATAGGCAAATGTGATTCAGGTTGTTATATTTGTGTATTTATAATATTTATAATATTTATAATTGTGTATTTATAATCTTTTTGCATTGATGTATGTGGTTATTGTGTATTTTTTCTTTTCTTCACTTGATTCTCTTTTCTAAAGCCCATCCAGGGACAAGAGTTGCAAATTAGCTAATAGCTATACACTCTATGTGCAACACATCAGATTGATTGTCATTGATTAATTGTCTATGTTTATTGCACTGTCCCTGTCAAATAAACTAATCTATCTATCTAATGTTATCTTGTGTCTGTCTTTGTCTTATAAAACCTGTTTGGTCTAAATGAATTAAGTCTGTCAGTATATTTTCTAACCTTTTGGCAAGGATAGCAGTAAAAAGTTTATAGTCCTGATTTAACACACTGATTGGTCTGTAGTTGGAGCAGTCTAGTTTATCCTTTTCAGGTTTAGGTATGACTGCAATGACCCCTTCTCTCCAGGAGGGGGGGATTTTCCCTGTGTGAAGGACATAGTTAAATGTTTTCAGGAGGAGAGGAGATAGTTGCTGTTTAAAGGTTTTGTACCACTCTGCTGTATAGCCATCTGCTCCTGGGGATTTGTTAGCTTTAAGTTTCATAATTGCTTTTTCTAATTCTTTAGGTTGTATTTCTGACAATAGTGTTTTATTTTGTGACTCAGTAAGTTGGGGAAGATTTAATGTATTTAGGAAGGCTTCGGATGCGTTTTTGTGTTTTTTGAGGGAGTAAAAGTTCTTGTAGTAATTCTCGAAGCTTTTAAGAATTTCCTGAATTCTAAATTTTATTTCCTTTGATACTGGGTCTCTGATTTTGTAGATTGCTCCCTCCGTTTGTTGTTTCCTCAATTTGTAGACTAGTAATTTTGCCAATTTGCTACCTGTTTCATAGTATTTTTGTTTCAGAAATATAAGTTTCTTCTGGATTTCTGTTGTGTAGATCTCGTTTATTTGTTTTTTTAATTTCCTTAATTTTGAGCGAGTCATTAGAATGAGTGTTGTCTTTGTGCTCTTTTTCTAGTTTCTTTAGTTCTGACTCTAATGTGATTAGTTTTTCTTGTCTCAGTTTCTTTTGGGTTGCCAGTTTTGCAATAATCTTTCCCCTTATTACAGCTTTGCATGCATCCCACAGTATTAAAGGGGATACTTCTCCATTATCATTTTCTTCCAAATATCTGAGAATATCTGATTCCAATTCATCTTTCAGTGGTCCTTTCAGCACATTTGAATTTAACCTCCAAGAAAATATATTATTTGTGTATTTTTGGATATTTAAGTCCATATAGATCGGACTGTGGTTAGAGAGATCCATCAGTCCTATTTTACATGTTTTTACTCTTCCAATGTCTCTATTAAACATAAAAAAGTAATCAATCCTTGAGTAAGATGAATGTGGCGTTGAATAAAAAGTATAATCTTTTACATTGGGGTTGAATTCCCTCCATACGTCACAGATTCCCATTTCTTTTAGTAGCATCCAAGTTTTTCTACTTTGAGTGTTATTTTGATGTGGAGAATTACCTGATGCATCCCAGTGTGGGTTCAGTCTTAGATTGAAGTCTCCACCACATATCACTAAACCTTTGGCTTTAGTTATCATTAGGTCAAATACATTTTTATAAAATTTCCAGTTAGCCCTTGGAGGTGCATATACATTCAGCAGGGTGATATCTTCTCCCTCTACCCGACCAAGTACCATGCTAAATCTTCCTTCTTTATCTTTGTGTTCTGAAATTTTTTCAAACATAATTTTGGTTGAGATCAATGTCGCTACCTCCCTCCTCCTCCCTGACTTATATGAGGATGAAGAGATCAGTTTAAACCCTTGTCTATTAAGTTTAGTGTGCTCCAAGTCTGTTAGGTGGGTTTCCTGTAAAAATATTATTCCTGCTTTGTCTTTTTTCATTTTGCCAAGAATCTTGGATCTTTTAACATCCATGTGTTTTTAATGGCATGTTACCTGTCAAATAATACCGTGAGAACTGGCCGTGTACTGTTTTAATGTTAGTGACTCATAAGTCTGCTGAATGTCAGCATATAAATTTGCATGACCTCTGAAATCCATCTTTAATGTCACATCAGTGTGTAGCATGCATATGTGGCCAGAGTAGCCAGAAAGTGAAAGCAAGTGAAAGTACTATTACCTTATGATATCAGTTACTGAAGTACAAATAAGACCTGTCACCAAAAAATGCTACAAATTTTATTAAAAAAAAAAAAGTTTTTTTTTCTCTTGTACTTATTTCATATAAATTTGGGACTTTTTTCTATTAAATTTGTGAGATTTATTTAATTGTGCATTTCTGACTATTTTTCCACATAGATTGGCAGTATTTTTCTCATACATTTCTGCCTTTTACTAATATTTTTTTCTTTTAAATTTACTCTTTTCTGGTTGCCAGTGTTAAAAGCTGAGTTGGCACAGTGGTCTTCTGGCTGTAGAAGAATAAGCAAAGTGTCATAATTGTCTTTCTAGGCAGGGAAAAAGGCACCAAATGTCAGCTGTGAGTTTGCAAATTTACTGACAGAACAAAAAGTTACAAAACAAAAAGTGGAGGAAATACAGGCAAGCAAGAAAGCTACAGCTAAGGCCGTGGCATCGCCAGCTAAACCTGGGTAACGTACTGAGACAACACAGGTAAGAAAAATAGCAGATAGCTAAAGCGGCTAAACCTGGAGAAAAATGGGGAAACACGTAGCACAAAAACAAAGGACTTATGTGTAATAGCAGAGAGCAGAACGTAGGTAGTTTGAAGTAGGGTGCTGCGCCGAACAAACAAGCGCAGCCCCTTGAATAGGAATAATAACCTATTAACATAATAAACAACAGGTGTGGGTACCTGAAGGGGCAGGAGAAAGTGAGGAAACATGATTGGGATCAGCTGAGGCAGCGAGAGGGAGGCAAACTCACACTGACAGCTGACAGGGCACGCCCATGCAAAGCTTCACACCCCTGACAGCTGTCAACAGTAAAAAGGAATAAACTGGGATATTAAAGAATAAAACTAACAAGTCAAGGTATAATTATAAATAAGTATAGAAAATAAAATTATAACATTAACACAAACAGAAAAATGGCAAATAGAACAATAATACAAAAAAGGCATAAGTGCAACAGATAAGTGAACAGGCAGAAAATGCCATGAGACTGAGTCTGGGGAATCTCCAGCACTTGGCTCGTGACACAAAGCCGGTTTCTCTTCTAGTCCTCAGGAACATTTAATGAACCACGTGTTTAGAAAAATACTCCATATGGTTGCAGCTCCTCTTTGTTCAGAGGCTAGACTGTAAGTGGTGCTATTCACACTAGCGCACACTCAGTAAGGGCAGAAAGCCCAGAAATGTGAAAATGGTATGACATCATACTCTGATGCACCATTGTCATGACAACAATATAAACCCAAGGAGCAAGGATACAGGTAAAAAAAAATGTCAACATACAGTTTGTGATGTTTTTTCTGTTAAATGTGTATGGGTGCGTTCAGACCAAATGTGAAAGTGCGAATTATTTGTGTAGCACGATTACATGTAAACTCAATGCAATGATGCAAATACACGCAAATTTGTGTAGTGAGTTGCCTTCATAAGTTCTGCAGCTGCTTTCTACATGGGGTGGAAATCCCAAAAATACCATTATGTTTATGTTTACAACACTATCTGGTGGGGTTCACAGTTGGGAAATGTCACTGCCTCCTCCAGACGCTGCACCTGGATGATAGTTGTTTACACTGCTCGCCTGCTAGTCCTTGTTAGCACATTGGTAGCAGGAGTACGTGGTTTGATAAAGTCCTAACTGTCATAATCGGGGCACGGCCAGGGACCGTGCCCACACTTTATGTTAATTTTGGATCTTTGTTTTTCCCACAGCATTATTATTATTATGGTTAAGATTATCATTAAGTGGCCTTGTTAGTCTGTCATGTCATGCCATCCCCTGTTGTCTGTGTCTTATGGTTGTCTTTTGCATTTAATTATAGTCGATGATCTTGGTTTATTTTTACTGTTAGTATTATTGACCTGTGTCTTTAGTCATGTTGTGTCATCCCGTCTGTCCTCATTGGCATCATGTTAGTCCTGTGTGCATATTTGTTTGCCTAGTGTCCTCAGCTCTTCATGTTTCCATACCCATTGCCACTCTCCCTCATGTGTGCATTGTTCAGCCCCTGATTACTCTCCCAGCTGTGCTGTGTTTCCTAATTATGAGTTCCCCTATATATGTGAGACTCTGTCTTTGTCTTGTTGAGAGGTCATTACGTCATCTACCCTGCAATGTCTCTGTGCTCCCAGCCCAAGCAAGTTTTTGCCCTGCTATGGGTTTGCCAAGTTTAGTTTAGGTTTGCTATGTCAGGTTTAGTTTAGTTCTCAGCCCACATGCTGCCTTTTGTTTACTTTGAGTTTTTGTTAATAAATTATAATTTTTCACTGCATTCCTGCCTGTACCCCTGAGTCCTACCTTCACCTTTTATCTGCTTGAAAAGCAGAGCATGACACTAAAGGCCCTTTTCCACTAGCCCCCATTAGAAAACCCGACTCTGCTCCGGTTCAGTTCGGCCTCGGTTGCTTTTCAACATTACTGCTGGCGCACCTGCTGGCACACCTGCGGTGGGTGGGAGTTCCTGAACAGCAGGCGGCGCCACACTCTCGTGACGTCAAACACGTAACCGAATCCTCCACAACAAAGAAATGGCTGATGACGAGGAGAGAAGGAAGGAGGAAGGAGAGAGGAATGACTGTGACATGAAACTGGTTAAATCTATGGTGCTGACTTGTTGTGCTCTGCACAATCTGTGTGAGAGTCATGGAGAGAAGTTTGACACTACATTGGATGATGCAGTAGATGAACCAGTGGTGGCAGCGACCCAGGGAGCAGAGGAGCAGGGAGCCGATATACGAGATGCTGTGCTGTGATGCAGTACTTGTCTATTTCGCCCACATTTATGTGCATACATATTTCAAAAATGTTTTTTGTAAATAAAATGTTGTGCATGGTCCATCTACCTGTCCTCTTGTTCATAACGCTTATCTGTTAAGAAGGTGCGAAGCCATCAGCCTAATGATGAGTCCACACTTCTCACTGTTGTGATAATTGCTCACGCTGAGCGCTCTGACAGCCCCGTACGCTGTGGGGGGTCACACACGACGTGTTCCTCATCACTCTCAATAATTTTTTTTCCCGTATATTCCCATGCAATGTGGCGGCATGGAATAATAAGCAGCGAACTGTGAGTTTTTAAGGGCGTTTATTTGTTATTCATACCGTCATCACGGAACTCACTCCAGTGCCGTGCAGCGCGCCAGAGCGAGCCCGGAGGCTCTCCTAGCAGACAGTGGATGCGTCTAATCAGATGAGCAGTGGTCAGAGATTCTTTTTGGCGTACAGAAATGGCAATACGCCTGTATTTGCTAAAATTGCATTTTCCCCGTATTAAAATACGATGAAACCGTATCACTTGACAGGTATGTAATTACATGCAGAAACACCGCACAGGCCATCTTCACAAAAATCCAGCTCGACAAGCCACTTTTGCTTAGTTGGAAATGCAAATTGAACTATAAATCATGTGCTGATACATGTCATATTCCCATGTCAAGGTCTCCCACTTTTACTTACAAATTGATTTTTAATTTTTGGGAAAAGGGAATATAAATTTTGCACTTGTTGGTAACAACAGTTGTGTGCAACAAAAACACAGTTGTGTATCCTTGTCCGATTTGTCTACTGTTATTAGTGCCAAATTTTTGCTAGATTCCTTCTTAATTTATTAAATTTTGACTGGTGATGCAACATTCAACTTACACGTACTTACCTTTATCAGTGTCTACTGTACAAGTTCAAGCACACCTGTACAACTGCTTATAACATAAAAAATGTACCCGTTCAAGAGAAATGGATTCCGCATTGCAAATTTGTTTAAAATAAAAAAAAAAAACTACCAAGACATTACGTTTCGTTGTGTTGTTAAAAATTAAATTACCATTAGAAGGCTATACACCTGACCTGATGAACAGCAGCATGTGGAGTGAACAGAGAATGGAATGTGTATGTAATTATTGGCTTTTCTCATACGGTGTCATAACAGATAAACCAGACTTTTGATGCAAACAATACAATTTTATTCCAGAAGCAAAATTTACAAACAAAAAAACAGACTGGGCGTGGGGAGACATGGTTAGACACGCCGACTGCTAAATGCGTCCACAAGCCTGCCAAATAGGGTCAGGAAATCTCTGTTGAATGATGACATCTCTGCAAGCTCTTCCCTTCGTAACACAGCATCCTGCTCCAGGGCTTCACGCGCATCTGCCCGCACATCTGCGGCCACCTGTCGCAAATGCTGCATGTACTCCTGATGGTGTTCTTGCCGCTGGTCATGTTGCCGTTCCAAGAGCCGCATCTCTTCGTCATGCATGTTGACCATCGCTAATGTAAGGTCAGCGATGGAGTTGTCTGTTTTCGTCTTGCCTAGATGGAAAGACAGAAAGGCATGGTCGTTAAAGCTGGATCACTACATATATTATGGAATTACACAGGTGAAAGTCTGTGGTGGAATGTCACTATTATATTATGCTTCATTGCTGTATATAAGCTGAACTGTCATGTTGCTGCCCCTCAGTAGAGCAGATTTTGCAACACGCAGGGTGCTGTCTTCGGCTGCAGCCCCCCTGCAAAACTAAAAAGGATTAAGATTAAGAATATGGATGGATGGATGGGTAATGTTTAAACTAGTTGCTTGTAGTGTGGCCGCAGAAATCTGAATGGGTTAATACAGTCAGCTGACGCGAAGCATTTCAATGAAGCATGTTGATTTCAACAGCAGTTCATGAGCTTTAGTTGTTTTTATAAAACAGGAGTTACAACAGCACTTCAATCACCACACCTAAAAATGGTTGTGGAACACCGATAAGTGAAGACCAAAGAACAACCTTTTTGTACATTTAAAGACATTTTCAATTAATTAATATGCAGCTACAGGAAATTGCATTAATCAATTTGGTACATAACTTGTTAGGCTCCAGCCCCCCCGCGACCTGTAAAGGATTAAGCGGTAGAAGATGGATGGATGGATGGATGGATTTTCGACCCTGGTTTCCGCTGGACCTGTTTCAACCAAAAAAAAAAATCGTGGTTATTGTGCCTTACCGGCACTTGAACGTGATCCAGATGGAGCTGGTGATGTGGCTGACATGGGAGTCGATTCAGCTGGCGCTCCGGCAGACGCACACGCAGACGCAGAGGCAGAGGCAGGAGAGTCCGGTGTGCCCATGTCCACTGAGGTGGACCCCTGTGATATGAACTGCGATTCTAGAAAGAAAATGCACGCAATTTAAAACTTAACACCAAAGTGCAACATGTACACAACACTCTAAAGTTTTTAACCGGAATACAATAAGCGTAATTCAGCGTTTTGTTCGCGCTAATACTTAACACAAAGCAAGCGTGAATCTGCAGTTGGCTGCAAAACAATAGGCAATTCTCAGTAACAACCATTACCCACAATCTAACAACCTTCCTATTTCTTAAAAACAGTGAGCTTGGCACAGAAAGGATAAAGTGGCGAAAAGATATGCAATATCAAAACAACACTCACCATCCACGGTTTCCAAGGCCGTGACTGTGACTGTGGCCGTGACTGTGGCCGTGACTGTGGCCGTGTCAAGCCCAATGTCTCTCAGCGAACCACTTCCACTCCGTCTGGTCCGCTGCACTTCGAGCATTGTGGTCCTTCACTGCTCGGTAATCACTTTTCAGCTTTTTCAGCTTCTCCTGACACTGTTTGGCAGTACGGATGTGCCCTTGGGAACCCATCTGCTCAGACACATGCTGGTATATTTTTTCATTTTGAGTAGATCCGTCCAACTCGCGCTGGATGCGATCGTCGGCTAATATAGAAAGAAAATTGCGCACCTCCTAATATATAATATTAGGAGTATATTATTATATAAGTATTTTATACAGTATATTAATATAATATACTATTAAAGGGGCGCACTGTGTTCACTGGCTGAACAACTACAAATGGCGGTCGTGGAGTAAATTCAGCAGAAAAAGTCGCTTTCGTGACGTTACGACCTGACCAATCAGCGGCGACCAGTCTCTTAAAGTCATATCACAGCCATACTCAGCCCTACTCAGCTCGGTTAGACCCTGCCCTCATCATCATTGAAGATCATTGGTAGATCATTGGTAGATCAAAAATTGGCCAGATCTTGTAATAATCTCTCAATGATCTCCAACCCTATGTGAAGGGGCTATTACTTACACTGCTGATACTTTTACTCCAGTGATGGTGGAATGTCAAGGCTGATTAGTGTAGTGTTGACCTTGGGTTCCAATCTATAAAATCATTCTTTGCTGAAGAAAATTGTTTCAACTCAAAGATCTGGTCATGAACTGCTTCTATCACCCAAGGACCAGAGCTATAACACTATCGAGTGGCCATAAAGTGGAAGTTAATCCCTTTTCTGCTCTTTGGCAAAGGAATGTTTCAATCGACAGGTTTATGGTTGATATAATCAAGACTTGGGAGTCAAGATTCTCCAGTAAACAACCAGACAGTTTCACAGTGCCATCTGGTGGATGAATCATGGATATTTAATTTTTTTCTCTTTGCAGTGGAATTTATGCATTATGGACAAATAAATTAATTAATATTCTTTCTCTCAAGACAGTATCCGCTACTGAAGACATGGTTGAACTCTTGGGATGGACAATGTGGTTTCAAATGCTTGTATTGATATGATTTGATATGTGTTACTTTATTTTCAGGAAGAAATTGTCACCATGGGTTTAGATGCCGTCTCGGCACTCAGCCCATGTTTTCCCTCATCCCTGCTTCCCATTGAGCAGCGTCTCAGCTGGCCCCCAGCTGGCAGCATTATGGACGGCTGGGGCCAATTAGTCTTCATCAGCTGGGGCGCTGCCAATGAGGATAAATAGGAGCAGCCTCGATGACTCGGGGCTGCGACATAAACACATTGCTAAGCTGAAGCCCCTTCGTCTGGTGTCAGCTTATACTCCTCTTGCAGCATTCCTGTGTTTGTATCCCGCTGTGAGTATGTACGTCTTGTTACCCCCACGTCCGGTACGAGCTGCTTACCTCTGCGCTGTGCAACCTGTGAGTGTACGTCTGCATGAGTATCTGTGCTCTCCTCATCCCTTCCCCTTTACCCTGAATAA
The DNA here is from genome assembly GCA_020510985.1 of Pholidichthys leucotaenia. Classification (NCBI taxonomy): domain Eukaryota; kingdom Metazoa; phylum Chordata; class Actinopteri; order Cichliformes; family Pholidichthyidae; genus Pholidichthys; species Pholidichthys leucotaenia. Next base: position 137,771,558 of record CM035849.1, on the reverse strand, counting down.
AATATCATGACTCACTGGCTTGCCCCTGGCTCTGATTGCCCGGCTCCCTAGAGCCGGATATGACAGTATGTCGCAGCCAGAAGAGCTACCGGCGGCCGTGAGTCGCCGTGGAAATGTACCTTTCTGTCCGGGTGTCAGCGCTGCTAGCATGCCGTTTCCCAGGAGTCACTTCCGGCGCCAGGGCGACGAGCTGAGGTCCATCTCGGAGGCTGTCGACGGGACGTTCTTCACCCTGCACGACGCCTCCAACGCAAGACGCTGGCATCCGGGCCGTGCTGAGGAACTCCTGGACTGTCACCCTCACTCTCTGTACCATCTGGAGGACAGTGCCAGGATAGACGCTGCAGGTACACAGCGAGAGAAGCTCCACGGGGTGGATGGAAATCCCGGCAGGGAGTCGAAGTGGGCGACGTCTTTCCCCGCTTCGGAGTCCCGTTCCTGCCGCCATTCCAGTCCGGGAGTCCGCGCCAACCAGAGGACTTCCCCCGACCTGCGCCACGTCACTCGGGATTCCCTTCAAGCAGCCGCAGCTGACAGCAGTTATGTCTGGGGTCGAGTGGCTGTCGCGAGCTCTACTGTGTTTCCTGTCACCACCTTCAGGCATGTGGCGGCGGCAGTGAGATTGATGGTGAGGACTTCAGGGCTACGAAGCTTTCCCGTGCTTGATGCCTTCCTCGTCTCGATCTCCGATCTGGAGCGGCGAATCCTGGGTTTCCCCCTCGCTTCGTCCCCTGGGAGTAGTCGTCATCACATCGCCGAGTCACCTCTGCACGAACCTCGTCCGGATCCAGTTCTGGGTCATCGTCAGGACCGTTCCTCCCACGCAGCTGTCATCCCTTCGCCTCGTCAGTGTGGAGATTCTACAGCCTCATCCCCTGAGCCTCGTTTCCCCGCTGTCATTCCTGGACATTCGGGCTGGCTCACCCCGGCTGTTTCCCCCTCCTCCTCGACGCGCTTCCTGACCGCTGTGTGTGCCTGGAATCCCGGCCTGGTGAGCTCTCTGCTGGAGACAACGCGAGCGACCCTCAGACGAATTCCCGGGGGGTCCTCCGTTATCGCCGGGCGGGGAGAGGAAGAAGCAGATTCCACTACAGCAGGCGATACTCAACCTCCAGGGGGCAGGCAAGTCATTATTTTTTCACACCTGCTTAATGATTTGCTCTGTCACATCCCTGGAGGAGAAGTTCAGGGTTCGCAGCTCCCTGAACTCTCCCCACCTGCTGTAACTTGTATTCCTAATCCCGCATCCTCTGTGTCTCTCTCCGCCGAGCGGTCCCCGGCTCCGGGTCAACGTGGTGGGATATGGAGAGGGCCTGTGGTTCCGCAGCTACATTGCGGACGGAGGAGGGGGACTGACTGCTGCGTGGAGTCTACGCCGACGACTGAGCGTCCCCGGGTCTCCACGGAGGAGCGGTTCGGTCCGGTGGGACGAGATTCTTCTGGCTTCACGCCGAGTGGATCGTCGGCGGGGTTACCTGAGCTGGAGGGATCTCAAGCTGCGCTGACCATCGTGCTGGCTGCGGGGCCCGACGCGGCTAGATGGGAGCCTGACAACGACCTCCTGACGACGGATCCTGGATCTTCGCAGTCCTGGACGGCGTCAGAACCCGAGATCAGGCGAGTGCTCTCCTTTCTTTTCTCTCTTTTTATCCCCGAGCACTTCAGCCTATCTCCAGGGGAGACGAGCCGGGTGCAGCCGTCCGCTGCGTCTGAGCTCGTCTCGCTGGGTTCTGGCACTGCCGGTGATCCTGATCCCGGTTCTGTTTTCTCTTCTGAGCCTTCTTCCAGGGTCACCGGCAAGGACTTGCTGTTCCTCGTGGTGCTGGAGGGTCCGGGTTCAACGTTGGAGGTCGGTTCTGGTGCAGTATTCAACGTGGGTTCGCCCGAGACCCAGTCGGGGTCCAACGTGGGTTCGCCTGAGGCCCGATCGGGGTCCGACGTGGGTGCTGCCCCAGTATTGTCCAGGTCCGGTGAGGAGGTGGCCGTTTTCCTGCGGCCTGACGCCCGCCGCCCTCGTCATCGGCTCTCCCCTGAGCCTCTTCCACCGGGATCCGCTCTGATCCTTCGCCCGTCTCAACGGTCCTGGTGGTTGAGTGATGCGGGTCGACGACCCGACCCACAGAACTTTCGGTTCGGTGATCTGGTTCCCCCCACTGGTCTGTGTTTCCCTCTGGGCCGGTGGACTGGATTCCTGGCATCTGGGTCCAGAGTTCGCCGTCCGAACACTTCTCTTCCCCTGATTCGCCAGCTGGACAATGGGCGGGGAGATCTCCGGAGCCATCTCGGCCATTTTTGGACTCTGCCTGCCATTCACCTCGGGTGTCACTTTTTCTTTTGTTATTAAGGTCACTCGGGTGTAATGTTTTGTCCTGTTGGTGGATTCGTTTTTATAGTGCTGTGTTTTCCATCGCTCATACTCAGCATTTTACTTTTTGTGCCATGTTTTTAGCCTCGTTTTTTGTATTGTAGAGTTATGTTTTGTTTTCCGTAACACCATGCTCTGCAGTTATCCATTTATTCCAGTCACTTTCATTTCTTTAGGTGACTGGGTATTTATATATTCGTGTGTGTGGGTTTTTCTTTGCCTGCACTCAGTATTTCTTTTTTGTCCTGTTGGTTCATTATAGTAATGTGCCTTGTTTTCCGTAACACCATGCTCTATAATTGTCATTTGTTCCAGTCACCCTCACTTTTCTTGGTGACTGTGTGTATGTACTTAAATTAGCGCTGTGTATAGGTTCCCCTTTATTTAACCGTACTCAGCATTTTTTGCCCTGTACCTTTTTGGTGGTTCTTTTTTCCTTGCTCTGGGTCACGCATGGTTGGTACTCTCTGGGTAGTATGTAACCGGCGTGCTGACCCAGTTCTTCTCCCCATCTGTACCTGGGTTAATTATTCTGTTTTGTCAGTATTGTATTTGTGTTTTTCTTTCCTGCTACCCTACATTGCCCCATTGGTGTTGTCCTTCCCTTGGCTTCTTCCCCTCCGCCTCCCTTCCTCCCACCCTAGGTGGGGGGGGGGGGGGGGGGCTGGGATGTTCCTGGTCGTTCAGGAGCCCGACCTTGAGGGAGGGGCTCTGTCACCATGGGTTGAGATGCCGTCTCGGCACTCAGCCCATGTTTTCCCTCATCCCTGCTTCCCATTGAGCAGCGTCTCAGCTGGCCCCCAGGTGGCAGCATTATGGACGGCTGGGGCCAATTAGTCTTCATCAGCTGGGGCGCTGCCAATGAGGATAAATAGGAGCAGCCTCGATGACTCGGGGCTGCGACATAAACACATTGCTAAGCTGAAGCCCCTTCGTCTGGTGTCAGCTTATACTCCTCTTGCAGCATTCCTGTGTTTGTATCCCGCTGTGAGTATGTACGTCTTGTTACCCCCACGTCTGGTACGAGCTGCTTACCTCTGCGCTGTGCAACCTGTGAGTGTACGTCTGCATGAGTATCTGTGCTCTCCTCATCCCTTCCCCTTTACCCTGAATAAAATATCACGACTCACTGGCTTGCCCCTGGCTCTGATTGCCCGGCTCCCTAGAGCCGGATATGACAGAAATTAATTTTTGCATGCTTACTATCACAAATTAATTACAGTTACAATGTAGAGACATTGTATGTTCCCTTATTATTGAGTAGAATATCTTAGGCACTAAAGTTTAAGGAATTTTTTTTTTTTTTGATTTTTGATTTTGTCAAAATCCAAAAAAAAAAAAAAAAATATTGAGTAGAATATCTTAGGCACTAAAGTTCAAGGAATTTATGCTTTATTCAGCAACATATGTGTCTTGGCGGGTGGGGGGGGGGTCTCACTTCTCATATCAAATGTCTCTCCCCCTTTCCTGTCTCTGCTCTTTGGGAGACCATAGCTGTACTTTAACTGACCAACAGAGCTCCAGGCTCTCTTGCATTTCCCTTTTTAGGTCGAGTTTATGACTTCTGCTGGAAAAAGAAGCAATGTAACTGGGCCAGCTCAGGTTTCATGAAAATTAGTACCATCCTGCCACACCCGAAAAAAAAAACCCAACTTGCTTTTCGTTTCCTTTGTTCAGTTTTGGGGTGGTGGTCAAGCTGTAAAGAGCAGATGTCTCTGCTCTCCCATTTTTTTTTATTATTTTTTTTTTAAATCTTCCAAGTAAGGCCCAGAGCCTGTCGAGCTCTGTGAAATTTTTTTCTTTTCTTTGAAGTTCACTTTTTCTTATTTTAATCTTTTTCTTTAGATTATTGTGTAAGAAGATTTTGTTTGATTTTTTATAAGCTTAAACAAACTCATTTAAACCACCAACATCGGAAGAAACGGATTTGTGATGTGTTTTTGCCTCAGATTGAATTTCTGATGGGACTTTGTACAATAAACCAATTCCTTCTTCAGTGCATAAGAGAAGGCCGCAGCCAGACTGCTGAAGAACCAGCCTTTGTGATCTTGGGAGTAGGCCATATCCGTGGTAAGGAGCCTGTCTGCCTGTCTTCCCACAGAACCCACGCTGGTCCAGTTGAAACAGAATCCAGTGGACCACTTGCTACCTAATGGGACACAATGATTCTGCTTGGCTGACAGTCTGTTGTTTAATTTAAACTTAATTCTTCAGAATATTCCTGGTATAAGTTCTTTAAACTTAATTTCATGCAAACCCCCATCTGACATATTATATTATGTATATATTATATATTATATTACAGGAAACACGCACGCAGGCTCAGGCAGATTTGAAAGCTTTATTGTTAACCAATGTGATGTGTATGGATGCGTGTGTGCGAGATGAGGATGTATTGTGGGTGGAGGATGCAGGTCAGGACACAGCAGCACGCTGTGCAGCCAGACAACCTTGTAGTAATTGTGGTGGCTGGCGTTGGCAAGGTCCCGAGCCTGGGGGACAGCGTCCTGCTGTGCGTCCGAGGAGAAGCGACGAGGCAGAGGAGCGGCGAGGCGAGGGAGAGAGTGTCCGCCGCCAGGAAATCCACCTGTGCACAGGGGGAGGCTGACAGGAAAACAGGTGAGACAATAACTGACAGCTTACTTTTCGCGAAGAGGAATCAGCAGGCCTGGAGGGAAGGAAACTGCTGAAGGTTCCAGTACGCAGGGAGACAGACAGCTCCAGGCTGCAGCTCAGGGTGAGGTGGAATAAGTAGCTGCGCACTAACGAGATGCAGGTGTGCGCGCAGCTGAGGTGGATGCCCGTGAGCGGCGAGTGATGACAGTACTCCCCCCCCCCCCCCACCAGCGCCTCCTGGCGCTGGCTTACCTGGGTGCGTCCGAAGAAACTCCACGATGAGGTCCTGATCCAACACCCACGAAGAGCGCACCCAGGATCTCCACTCTGGACCATAACCTTCCCAATCCACCAGATATTGTAGCCCACGACCTCGGCGCTGGGAGTCCAAGAAGGCAGTAACACCCCACGCCGGGTCACCGTCGACCATCCTAGGCGCAGGAGGAGACCTAGGAGGGGGGCAGAGTGGATTGGAAAGGACAGGTTTGATCTTAGATACGTGGAAGGTGGGACACACACGTAGGGAGTGGGGGAGGGCCAAACGCACAGCCACCGGGTTGATAATTTTTGAAATCACGAAGGGGCCGAGGAATCGCGGTGCCAGCTTCCTCTTCTCAGCCTTAAGGTTAATATCCTGGGAAGAAAGCCAAACCCGCTGACCCACCTGGTAGACAGGAGCCGGTCTTCTGTGGCGATTGGCGGTGGAACTGTTGCTCGCCGCTGTGCGTAAAAGCGCGTTCCTTGTCTTGGTCCACACACTCCGGCAGCGCCTCATGTGCGCCTGGACCGATGGGACAGCTAACTCACCCTCCTGCTCGGGAAACATGGGGGGATCGTACCCCAAGGACGCTTCGAAGGGCGACACACCAGTAGCAGAGGATCGGGCCGAGTTATGGGCGTATTCCACCCAGGTCAGGTAGGAGCTCCAGGATGATGGATTCGAGGATGTCACGCAGCGCAGGGCGGCCTCCAGCTCCTAGTTAGTGCGCTCACATTGCCCGTTAGACTGGGGGTGATGACCAGAGGAGAGACTAACCGTGGCCCCCAAAGCATTGCAAAAGCACCTCCAAACCTGGGAGACAAACTGCGGACCCCGGTCCGAGACCACGTCCAGCGGGATCCCATGCAGCCTGACGACATGTTGGACCAGGAGGTCGGCCGTCTCACTTGCCGAAGGGAGACCCTGAAGAGGCACAAAATGGGCGGCCTTGGAAAATCTGTCCACAATTGTCAGGACCGTGTCAAAGGTGTTAGAGACAGGGAGACCGGTGACGAAGTCTAGGGCGATGTGTGACCAGGGCCTGCCCGGGACCGGCAGGGGCTGGAGTAGACCCGCAGGTGGAGAGTTTTGGGATTTGCCGGTAGAGCACTGGGGACAGGCCCGGGCATAATTGGTGACGTCCTTTTAGAGACCCGGCCACCAGAACGAGCGTTGCAGCAAACTCACCAGGCAGGTGATGCCAGGGTGGCAGGCGAGCTTGGAGGTATGGGCCCAGTGGATCACTTCTCCTCGAACCGCCGAAGGAACGAAAAGCCTCCCCTCTGGCCCCCCGCCAGGATCTGTCTCCGTCTCCTGAGCCCTAAGAATGTTGTCCTTGATGGACCAGGAAATCGCCCCCACAACGCACGAGCTGGGCAGGATGGTGGGTTCAGACTCCTCTGGGTCCTCAGGGGCGAACTGTCTGGATAGGGCGTCGGGCAACCCATTCTTTGAGCCTGGACGGTAGGTGATGGTGAATTGAAAGCGAGCAAAAAATAGAGACCAGTGCGCCTGGCGGGCATTCAGGCGCCTCGCTGACCTCAAGTATTCGAGGTTCTTATGATTCGTCCAGACCACAAAAGGCTGGGCTGCCCCCTCTAACCAGTGGCGCCACTCCTGCAGCGCAAGCTTGACAGCGAGGAGCTCCCTGTCGCCGACGTCATAATTGCGCTCCGCTGCCGATAACCGCCGGGAGAAGAAGGCGCAGGGCCGCTTGACACCATCCACCGGCGAGCGCTGGGAAAGCACCGCCCCCACCCCCGTGTCAGATGCGTCGACCTCCACCAGACACTGCAGTGCGGGATCGATCTGGGTCAGGACCCGAGAGGACGAGAACTCCGCCTGGAGAGTCTTGAAGGCAGTGGTCGCTTCCTCTGACCACTGGAAGGGCACCTTCGATGACGTGAGGCGGGTCAGGGGGGTGACAATGGCGCCGAAGTTTGGGATGAAGCGCCGGTAGAAGTTAGCGAACCCAATAAACTGCTGCACCTGCTTCCTGGAGGTAGGCGTGGGCCACTCGACCACCGCTTTAACCTTAGCGGGGTCGGGGAGGATCTGGTTGTGTGAGATAACGAACCCCAGGAAGGAGGTGGTTCGGGCGTAGAACTCGCACTTCTCTGCTTTGATGTACAGGCGATTCTCCAGCAGCCGTTGCAGAACCCGTCTCACATGGACCTGGTGCTCCTCCCGTGATTTAGAGAAGATGAGTATGTCATCTAGATATACAAAGACAAATACTCCCAGGAAGTCCCGAAGAACGTCGTTTATGAGACGCTGGAAAACGGCAGGTGCGTTGGTGAGCCCGAACGGCATCACAAGATATTCGAAGTGGCCGCTGGGCGTCCTAAAGGCCGTCTTCTATTCGTCTCCCTCCCGGATCCTAACGAGATGGTAAGCGCTGCGGAGGTCAAGCTTGGTGAACCAGGTCACCCCCTGGAGGGAGTGGAAGGCGGTGTCCATAAGCGGTAATGTGTAGCGGTCCTTGATGGTGATGTCGTTCAGCGCTCTGAAGTTGATACAGGGGCATAGGGACCCATCCTTCTTTGCCACGAAGAAGAAACCCGCGCCAAGCGGGGACGAGGAGGGGCGGATGATCCCAGCGCTGAGCGACTCCTTGATATAGGTGTCCATCGCCTCGCGTTCTGGCGCAGAGAGACTGTACAGGCGGCCAGATGGCAGAGGGGCCCCTGGGCGGAGGTTAATCACACAGTCATATGGCTGGTGAGGGGGAAGGGACAAGGCTCTGGACTTGCTGAACGGTACCCCCAAGTCGTGGAACTCCTGCGGCACTAGAGTCAAGTCCGGGGGCTCGGAGACCGGCGCCGGCTGAAGGGAGGACGGAGCACAAGCCGCCGACTGGAGGCAGGTGCCCAGACAGAAGGTGTTCCAGGACAGGACACCGCCGGTTCTCCAATCCAGGACAGGGTTATGCAGCCGCAGCCAGGGGTAACCCAGAATGACACAGTCCGACGAGGAGGGCAAGACATAAAGGGTCAGATCCTCCCGGTGGTTGCCGGAGATGATGATGGGGACTGGCTTAGTGCGATGCGTCACTGTTCCCAGGGGAGAGCGAGAGAGAGTGACCAAGTTAAGTGGGGTAGACAGTGGTTGGCAGGGTATGCCCAAACGGGTTGCCAGGCTTCTAGAGATGAAACTCTGCTCTGCCCCAGAATCCACCAGTGTGTGTGTGAAATGCCCGGTGGAGTTGTGGCAGAAACGTATAGGCAATGTGCATGATGATAGGGGATTTGGCCGGTTAGAGTCCGCGAGGTCCCCTACAGTGACTCGCGGACCTCCCCGTTTGGCTTAACCGGGCACAGCTCCACGGGATGCTGGTCATCTCCGCAATACATGCAGAGACCCCGTTCCCGCCGGCGTTGTCTCTCCGCAAGAGGGAGCCTAGTGCGCCCAATCGCCATGGCCTCTGGTTCATCGGCGGACTCCGGAGCCGGTAACGCCAGGGGGCGAGACTGAGCTGGGCGGGTGGAAGCTCTGCGCGAGCGGCTGACAGACTTCCGCTCCGCGGCTCGCTCACGTAGCCTGTTGTCCAGGCTAATGGTGAGCGAGATCAGCTCGGAGAACCGCCCTGGGAGATCCCGACTGGCTAGCTCATCCCTCAGACCGGAACTGAGGCTACGGAGGAAGATACTGCAGAGAGAAGCCTCTCCCCAACCCACCTCCTCCGCTACCACCCGGAAGTCAACAGCGTATTCCGCCGCTGACCGGCTTCCCTGTTGGAGACTAAGAAGTCGATCAGCGAGGACGCTGTCATGATGCGAGTGGTCAAAGACCTCTAAAACGTCCCGCACGGACCGGTCATAAGAGAGGTTTGCGTAGCTGGGCTTTGTCATTACGGCGTAAGCCCAAGCTAACACTCGCCCCTCCAGGAGATTAGCCACGTACCCGATTCGGCTATGGTCTGAGGGAAAATCCCCGGGAATGCGCTGAAACACCGACTCACACTGCAGGATAAACCCCCTCGCTCCACTGAGTTTCCCGTTGAAGCGAGCGGGGGTTGTAATGGGTGTGAGACGGGTTGGCGTTCCTGAGCTAGGCTGGCCAGCCGGGGAGGCGACCGGAGCCGAAGCACCGAGAGGACCCGGAGAGAAGGCCCGGGGAGGATCCAGACGGTCTAACCGGTTAGTAATTGTGGTTAACTGGTTAAGAATAACCTGCTGTTGGTGTGCTAACATATCCACCCGAGCCTCAAGGGTAGAAAAGCGGCGTGCGAGCCCGCTGTCCGCTGGGCCACTTTGCTGGAGCCGTACTGACATATTATTCGGCCCAGGAAACACGCACGCAGGCTCAGGCAGATTTGAAAGCTTTATTGTTAACCAATGTGACATGTATGGATGCGTGTGTGAGAGATGAGGATGTATTGCGGGTGGAGGATGCAGATCAGGACACTGCAGCACGCCGTGCAGCCAGACAACCTTGTAGTAATTGTGGTGGCTGGCGTTGGCAAGGTCCCGAGCCTGGGGGACAGCGTCCTGCTGTGCGTCTGAGGAGAAGTGGCGAGGCAGAGGAGCGGCGAGGTGAGGGAGAGAGTGTCCGCCGCCGGAAATCCACCTGTGCACAGGGGGAGGCTGACAGGAAAACAGGTGAGACAATAACTGACAGCTTACTTTTCGCGAAGAGGAATCAGCAGGCCTGGAGGGAAGGAAACTGCTGAAGGTTCCAGTACGCAGGGAGACAGACAGCTCCAGGCTGCAGCTCAGGGCGAGGTGGAATAAGTAGCTGCGCACTAACGAGATGCAGGTGTGCGCGCAGCTGAGGTGGATGCCCGTGAGCGGCGAGTGATGACAGTACTCCCCCCCCCCCACCAGCGCCTCCTGGCGCTGGCTTACCTGGGTGCGTCCGAAGAAACTCCGCGATGAGGTCCTGATCCAACACCCACGAAGAGCGCACCCAGGATCTCCACTCTGGACCATAGCCTTCCCAATCCACCAGATATTGCAGCCCACGACCTCGGCGCCGGGAGTCCAAGATGGCAGTAACACCCCACGCTGTGTCACCGTCGATCATCCTAGGCGCAGGAGGAGACCTAGGAGGGGGGCAGAGTGGATTGGAAAGGACAGGTTTGATCTTAGATACGTGGAAGGTGGGACACACACGTAGGGAGGGGGGGAGAGCCAAACGCACAGCCACCGGGTTGATAATTTTTGAAATCACGAAGGGGCCGAGGAATCACGATGCCAGTTTCCTCTTCTCAGCCTTAAGGTTAATATCCTGGGAAGAAAGCCAAACCCGCTGACCCACCTGGTAGACAGGAGCCGGTCTTCTGTGGCGATTGGCGGTGGAACTGTTGCGCGCCGCTGTGCGTAAAAGCGCGTTCCTTGTCTTGGTCCACACACTCCGGCAGTGCCTCATGTGCGCTTGGACCGATGGGACAGCTAACTCACCCTCCTGCTCGGGAAGCACGGGGGGATCGTACCCCAAGGACGCTTCGAAGGGCGACACACCAGTAGCAGAGGATCGGGCCGAGTTATGGGCGTATTCCACCCAGGTCAGGTAGGAGCTCCAGGATGATGGATTCGAGGATGTCACGCAGCGCAGGGCGGCCTCCAACTCCTGGTTAGTGCGCTCACATTGCCCGTTAGACTGGGGGTGATGACCAGAGGAGAGAATAACCGTGGCCCCCAAAGCGTTGCAAAAGCACCTCCAAGGTGGAATAAGTAGCTGCGCACTAACGAGATGCAGGTGTGCGCGCAGCTGAGGTGGATGCCCGTGAGCGGCGAGTGATGACACCATCAGAATTTCAAAATGCATTTTGTCCTTTCATTAATTTACGTTCTTGTCAGAGTAACACCAATTTTCTATTTTTATAAATAGTTTACTCATTATTTTCTTCATAAAAGTACATCCACTTTTCTTAACTAATGCTATTTTATGGTTTTCAAATTTCCAGTATATTGCCAAGTTAAACTATGCTTTATTTGGTTCCACAAGTGCTTGATTCATAAGTAACTCAGTAATAGTCTATAATGCCCATAATACATGTTGAATTCTGTTATGTCCGTGGGTTTCTACTTTAGATTACCACTCGGAGGAACAAACACAAAGACACACACGGCTGCAGGTCATTAGCTTGCTCGTTTACTCAGGCATACGCACACATACACGCTAGTTCAGTTCAATGAGCACACTCTTATACTATTGGCAATGCCACAGGGTACAGCGCCCACCAATGGGGTGGCATATGCAAATGCAACTCATACAACTCTTACAACTCCCATACATCACATCTCCTCCCCACTAAATGTTGTACCCACCCCCAAGATACACAAAACAAACAACTTTTATTATTTTAAAAACACACACTAGCCTTGAGGCTGGGAGTAGACGATCCCAAACCCCTGAGTCAGTCAAGGGTTTATTCTGCCCTTTTGGTGAGACGTGACTCTCTCATCTAACACATAAAAAAGGTCTCTTATTCAAAAATGTCCAATATATGTCTCTTAAAAGTATCTTAAACAAAGTTTATGGAACATAACGCTCTGGTGGTCTAGTAATACGAGAAGGATATCTCTTACCAGTCTCTGGAGGTGATGTGGTGTTTCCCTCTGAGGTTACCTGGGGTAATGGTGAGGGGTCACTCACAGGAACCGGAGTAGCTGGTTCTGGAACAGTCTTTTCCAGCACAGGCAGGTCTGCTGAGATGCACGACGATGCAGCTCCACCGTCGTCTGTAGAAGTCAACAACCCTGGCCAGCATCTGGTCCGCGTGTCGCCTCCAGTGCTGCGATGCGCCGATGTCGACGGTGTAGGATACAGGGCCAATCTCAGCTGAAACAACCCCTGGTATCCACTTTTTCTCTCCTCTCCCGTAATTCCGAACAAGAACTGGATCTCCCACCTTGAATGTTCTGGCTTTTGCATGCATTCCTCGATACGCACACTGTGCCTCTTGTGTTTTCTCTACCTCTGATGTCACGCTAGGCTTCAGCAGGTCCAATCGAGATCGCAGCTTGCAATGCATGAAAAGCATAGACGGGGACTCCTTCGTTGTAGAGTGTGGAGTATTACGGTACGTGAGTAGAAAGGCATCCAGTCAGTGTTGTATGGAAGTGGTTCCAGTGGAACGCTTCAGTGACTGCTTGAATGTCTGTACAAAACGTTCTGCAAGACCATTTGTTGATGGATGGAATGGTGCAGAGCGAATGTGCTTTACTCCATTGCCTTTCATAAAAGTGTCAAACTCGTGTGAGGTAAACTGAGGACCATTATCGCTCACTAACACCTCAGGGAGCCCATAGTGACTAAATAACCCTCGGAGCACCTGGATGGTATTAGCCGTTGTAGTAGAACTCATAAGGTGTACCTCAGGCCATTTTGAATGGGTGTCTACAACCACCATAAACATTTGGCCTTGGAACGGCCCAGCAAAGTCAACATGAATTCTCTGCCACGGGGATCCAGGCCAGGTCCATGGGTGGAGTGGTGCTGGTCCCGGTGCTTTCTGTGTAAATTGACAGGACTGGCATGTTTTTGAGACCTGTTCAATTTGAGCGTCAATTCCGGGCCACCACATGTAACTGCGGGCGACAGCTTTCATTTTGACAACACCTGGGTGTCCAGTATGCAGTTCCGACAGCAGTCGTGATCTCAATTTTGAGGGAATGACGACGTGCACACCCCACATAAGGCAACCTTACTGGAGTGTCAACTCATCCCTCCGGCTGATGAATGGCGCCAATGTGCTGGCCACATCCTGGACCCTCGGAAAGCGACCTGTGGAGACCATCTCCACAAGGACAGGATCACCCCTGCTCTCTCGGCAGATTTCTCGACAGTTCACAGGTAAGGCCTCTAGGTGTTTAATGTGAAAACTGTCCACAGTACTGATTCTCTCTCTTGATGATGTTGGTAATGGAAGGCGTGAAAGCCCATCCGCATTACCATGACGAGCTGCCTCTCGGTACTGTATGGTGTAATTATGGGCAGCTAACAGGAGAGCCCACCGCTGCATTCTAGCAGCAGCCATAGATGGTGTGGCTTTGCACGGACTCAGAATAGTGGTCAATGGGCGATGATCTGTAAGGAGTGTAAACTGCCTGCCATACAGATAATGATGGAATTTACGAACTCCAAATATAATGCCAAGAGCTTCGCGCTCAATGTGGGCATAATTGCGTTCTGCCTTATTCAGAGTCCTTGATGCAAAAGCTATGGGCCTCTCTTGTCCATTCGGGAAAATATGTGAGATGACACTACCTACACCATAAGGTGATGCATCACACGCCAGCCGAATGGGAAGCTGTGGATCATAATGGGTTAACACGCTCTGAGAGAGTAACTGCTCTTTTGCCTCTTTGAAAGATGCAGCACATTCAGATGTCCATTGCCATTGTTTTCCTTTGCACAGCAGAATATTCAGTGGGCTTAGGATAGATGACAAGTTGGGGATAAATCTGCTGTAATAATTAATTAGCCCCAAGAAAGAACATAACTGACTCACGTCTGTAGGTGCAGGAGCCTCCACAATTGTCCTGACTTTCTCTGGTGCCTTGTGTAGACCCTGGGCATCAATGACGTGACCCAGATATTCCAGTGAATCCTTGAAAAATTCACATTTTTCCTTCCGTACTCGCAGACCGAATTCTTCCAAGCGCCCTAGGACTGCATCCAGATTTTTCAGATGCTGCACACGATCCTGTCCACTGACCAATATATCGTCCAGGTAACAGTGAACGTTCGGCAGACCCTGGAGGACTTGGTCCATGGCACGCTGGAATATCGCTGGTGCTGAGGTAATTCCAAATGCCAGCCTGTTGTAACAAAACAGACCCTTGGATGTGGTTATTGTGAGATATTTTCTGGAATTTCCCTCTATCACCATTTGCAAATAGGCATGAGATAAGTCCAGTTTACTAAAATGTTGCCCCCCCGAAAGTGATACGAATAGACCTTCAGTGCGTGGAATTGGGTATTTCTCCACACACAGGGCAGGATTAACTGTGACTTTAAAATCCCCACATATCCTAACATCTCCGTTCTTTTTCACAACGGGCACAATGGGTGTTGCCCATTCACTGAATTTGACAGGGGATATAATGCCCTGCTCACACAATCGGTCAATTTCAGCCTCCACTTCTGGCCTAAGGGCATAGAGAACAACTCTCGCTTGACAGAACCGTGGCACATGATTCGGCTTCAGCGCTATGGCTACTTCCATGCCTTTCAGAGTGCCTAATTCTTTTTCAAAGACCTCTGCATGTCTTTGTAGCACACCCTCTAGCGTCTCCTCCCGGACCGTCTTTATTTCTCGCCAGTCAATTCGAATCCTCCGCAGCCACTCCCGACCAAAAAGTGGGGGTGAACTTCCCCGAACCACATACAGTGGTAGTCTAGCCCTCTGCTTGTTTATCCTCACTGAAACGGTGATGACACCCTCTGCTGGAATCACCTCACCCGTGTATGTTTTCAGCATTATATGGGTTTGGCGCAAGGGCAAGTCCTTAAAGATAAGACAAGATAAGATAAGATAAGATAAGATAAGATAAGCCTTTATTAGTCCCACAACGGGGAAATTCCAGGATTGCAACAGCACAGGGATAGCAACACTCAGAGCAACAATCAGAAGGCAAGAAAAAAAACAAGCAAGCAAGAGCAGCTAATATACATATGTACATATTACTATAATATATATATATATACACACACACAGACACACAGTGCAGAGGATTGTAGCTGGATGGAATAAATATATGAATATATAAACACACAGTGCGGAGCATTGTAGCTAGGTGGAATAAATATGTAAATATATAAACACCCACAGTACGGAGCATTGCAGCTAGGTGGAATAAATATGTAAATATATAAACACACACAGTGCGGAGCAATGTAGCTAGATGGAATAATATGTAGATATATAAACACACAGTGCGGAGCATTGTAGCTAGATGGAATAAATATATAGATATATAAATATAAACACACCCAGTGCGGAGCATTGTAGCTAGATGGAATAAATATGTAAATATATAAACACACACAGTGCAGAGCATTGTTGCTAGATGGGATGAAACAGCATAACCGTCTACTTAGTTATCCTACATGGTATGATTATGTGCCCATACATATTCTCACCCTCCATAGCGACCGGTATTTTCCTAGTTGTATGCCGAAGGGGACCATTGTGTGAGTCTATTGCATCTTTTGCATTCAAAAAACTATTAGTTTGTTACGTCTTTTTGCTGTCTCTGCGAGCAGCCCTGCTTAGGTTGTACAGTCTGACAGCCGTTGGTAGGAAGGACCTGCGAAACCTCTCGGTTGTGCACCTGGGATGATGTAGTCTGCTGCTAAATGAGCTCCTCAGTGCATTCAGTATGTCCTGCATAGGGTGGAACTCGGACTCCAGCAGAGATGACAGTTTAGCCACCGTCCTTCTCTCTCCTATCTCCTCCACCGGATCAAGGTGCTGCCCCAGGACAGAGCTAGCTTTCTTGATCAGTTTGTTCAGTCTCTTCCTATCGGCTGCAGTAATGCCACTGCCCCAGCAGACCACTCCAAAAGTGATGGCTGATGCCACCACCGTGTCATAGAATGTCTTCAGCAGCGCCCCTTGTACACCAAAAGACCTGAGTCTCCTCAACAGGAAAAGCCTGCGCTGTCCCTTCTTGTAGAGTGCGTCAGTATTGTGTGACCAGTCTAGTTTATTGTTCAGATGAACACCCAGGTACTTATAGGATGTCACCATCTCGATGTCTGTTCTCTGTATATTTACTGGTGCTGTGAGGGGCTGCCCATGCCTGCGGCAGTCCACCATCAGCTCCTTAGTTTTCCTCGCGTTGATCTGGAGGCAGTTCCGATGGCACCAGTCCACGAAGTCCTGGATAAGCCCTCTGTACTCAGCGTCATCTCCATTGGAGATGAGGCCAACGATCGCAGAGTCATCAGAGAACTTCTGTAGATGGCAGTGTGTTGTGTTGTGTGAGAAGTCCGCAGTATAAAGAGTGAACAGGAAGGGAGCCAGCACCGTTCCCGGGGGGGCCCCCGTGCTACCGATGATCGTGTCGGACACACAGTCCCGGGTTCTCACAAACTGAGGCCGGTTCGTGAGGTAGTCCAGGATCCATGATGACAGGTGCTGGTCCACCCCTGCGCGCAGCAGCTTGTCCTTCAGGATCATCGGTTGGATGGTGTTGAAAGCACTGGAGAAGTTGGGACAAACACAAAGACACACACGGCTGCAGGTCATTAGCTTGCTCGTTTACTCAGGCATACGCACACATACACGCTAGTTCAGTTCAATGAGCACACTCTTATACTATTGGCAATGCCACAGGGTACAGCGCCCACCAATGGGGTGGCATATGCAAATGCAACTCATACAACTCATACAACTCCCATACATCACAAATTCTCTGTTTTAAAATTATCCATATATGTTTACCTTTTGGGGACCTTGGGGAAGTCAGGTTATTTAGCACCTCAGACAGAGACAGGGAATAAGCATGGGAGAACAATGCCCAGGAAAGACAGAGGGGGTTGAATGCAGTGTAGTGTAAATAGCATGCTGTGTGGGGAAGTGCCATGAAACTTGTGAAGTGTGACTTGAGATATAGAGAGGAGAGCTTGCTGTAACCATACAGTCCATTCTGTGCTTGTGAGATGTGAGTGTGTAATAAATCGTCTGTCATGAATC
Organism: Pholidichthys leucotaenia; assembly: GCA_020510985.1. Taxonomy (NCBI): domain Eukaryota; kingdom Metazoa; phylum Chordata; class Actinopteri; order Cichliformes; family Pholidichthyidae; genus Pholidichthys; species Pholidichthys leucotaenia. The sequence goes on along the minus strand of CM035849.1, from coordinate 137,754,668 downwards.
TGCCTCTTCATTTACACACTCCACAACCTATTCTGACATTTCTTATTAAACCATCAAAAGACACGTGGAAGTTATTGTTTGATTTCATGTCCATCTTCTTGATTATCAGCAGACAAGAACTCACAGGGGCTTTTTTTTTTTTAGACTGATTCATAATTGGTACAAATAAAGAATTGTTAATAAAATTGTTGAAAATAAATCTTCATTCCTACTCACATTCATATTTACATTAATACTTGTACCACCAATAAAATACCTTTAAAACCCATAAATCTGCTACATTAGCCATTGGGACCACCTTCCTTCGTGTGTTTTTGCATGTTTACATTGACTTTATATGTAATCACACCACACAAAAAATTTGCTTCGAATATGATCTGAACACACCTTAGTCTGAAGAAAATAAAATATAAACTATAATCTGAATATATAAACATTAGGCAGAAAATAAACATTTTCATAAACTGCCATGTTATCAATAAAATGCTTATTTCTGCTGGACAAAGGTAATTTTGGGTTTTACTTTTGAATTATCAGAGTATCAAAGTATGTTCCTGAGTAAAAGTACATTGTTTCCTTCATAAATTTACTTAAATAAGAGTAAAAATACTTGATATAGTACATTTATGTGAAAAAGTTGCTTATATAATAGTAACCACTTGCTAGCCACCTCAGATTTGTCATTGTCACACTGTACTCTGAATCTGTATCTGCTTCTTCTCCATCTGCATTGTTTTTTTTTGTTTTTTTTTAATATTTCAAGTGTTGTTGTTCTTCACCTTCATGTATTTTCTTCAGTTGGAGGTGTTAAGCTTCTTCACAGATTAAGTTGACAATAACTGCATTTTATTTTAGCTACAGTTCCCAGACGCTACTCAGAAGTGATGATGCTCCCTGACTCTTTCATCCAACGCCAGCAGCTTGATGCCAGCATGGCTGACACCTTCCTGGAGCACCTCTGTCTGCTGGACATCAACCAGGAGCCAATCACGGCACGTAATACCAGCATAATCTGCACCATTGGTGAGTGTTACAACCGGCTGCAGACACCAAGTCTAAGTTTCAAGTTTGTTTTCTGACAGCTGTCATGTGTCATCGCGGAGTCCTTGTCACACAGCCAGCTTCAGGGTGTGGGGCAGCCTTCATCATGTTGGCAGGGTTTGTTTCTTGGCTGCTACAATTTGGTATTCAGCTTTTCTTCTGGCCAGAAATAGAAAGTAATTCGAAAGAAATACATTGTGTAAAATATTTCACAGTGATCCAGTTGATTTTCTTCATGATTTTCCCCCTCTCCTCAAATTAATTCAGTTCAATTTGCTGTACCAGGGAGAGTCATTTTGAGGAAACTTTACGTCATTCTAACGAAAACTTCAACAATTCGTAAGAATTGCTACTCCTCTGAGACAACTGTCTGACTATTCACCAAACTCACAATGATGCTGGATGGGTTTACATCCAGGCTGTGCACCAGGTCAATGTCAATGGTCATAAGATAGAGTATGAGTAATTTCAACTTTCACTAGGCCACATGTATATATTTACACACTGCATATAAAGAAAGGAAGGCTCTTGGGGTGTCTCTATCAGGCTGGAATGAGCTACTAAAACATGTTTGAGTTTAAAATGGCAAAATAGCTATAGTATAAGCAGACCTGTCAACATTAGTACCTTGGCCAGCTCTTCATTTGTCAGTGGATGAATCTGCCTGGTCACGCACAGCCAAAAAACGCTTAGAGGTTTGAAGAAGGTGGTGCCAGTTTTAGTGGTCTAGCGCTCATAGTGTTATGTCCACAAACATGGTAATAAAAGAGGGTGATGGAGAGGTAACACTGGAACACTGCTTTATTATAAAAGAGAGCACACAGCATACAACACAGTGACAGAGTCATTCTTGGCAAGAGAAAGCCTTAATGGCGGATGCCCCTTAATATAGGGCAGTGTGATGACGCGACAGGAAGGCGGCGTCATCACACCGCACTTCAACATAAAATCCCCATGTAACACATAGGTTCCCCATAGAAAGACTGAATCCTGTGAACAAGTCTAGATCTCTCTTTAGGGTCTTGACTAAGTCGAGTCTTGTATATCCGGCTCCACAAGAGCCATATGCGGGCACCCATTCCTAGAGGAACTTAGGGAGTCTACCCTTAAATATTCTCAATACATGTCCAAAGTAGAGAAGATGAAGTGTGGCTTATCTTGATGTTTAGGCTACAGCAACCAATTCTCTCCCTGACCTCCCGGCAGTGATGTGCAGTGAGCTTCATGGCTGGTGAGGCACTGACACTTTCAGAGTGAGACTTACAAATAGGATTTTATAAATAATTTTAACAAAACAAGTGTAAGGTATTTTATTGAACTACTTCTTAAGGGAATACACAGGAAGGCAGTAATAAAAGTCCATGTTTTCATTTTATAACTCTCCTTGAGTATAGACAATGTGCAAAGATCCTTGGTTATACAAGTATTATGGAGCCTCATGGGAAGTGCATAATTGTATAACATCTTAGACACGAACAAAGAGCAGAGGTTCCCTGGGAGATAACAGGGAGGTGTGAAGGATGAATGCAGTGTGACCTTTTGTGTGTTAGAAACTTCTAGAAGGATGATAAAGGATTAAGGAAGTGAATGCAATGTGACCTTTTGTGTGTTAGAAGCTTCTGGAGGAATGCCATGCTATTTAAGAGAAGAGTCTCTGCTGAGTTGTCATTCTGTCTATGCTTCTTGTGTGAGATGTGTAATAAACTGTCCGAGCCAAATCTGCCTCGTTATTTACACGCTCCACACTATAAAGTATTAAGTTATTTTGCAAACAAGTTTTTTGGGCACAAGATTCATTATACTTTATTTCTGGTCAAGGAAAAACGTAAATTATAATGGCTCAGAGAACTGCATCTATCTCTGTGTGTTGCAGCTCCACAGTTTACACTCATTATTACAAATTATTATTAGTGTTTACAACAACTATTATGCCTAGTCTTACCTTTGTAGTAAATGACATAAATTTGCCTATCCTTCTGGACAAAAGTCACTGTGACTTTAATAAATGTCCTTCTTTTAGTTTTAAAAAATTCTGTGCTTACAGTGTTCAAGCCCCCACCCATCCCCCCGCTGGGGCAACGGTGCTATTCAGCCTCTTACTGTATTGTGATTCTCTGCCTCCTCTGCCTCTCCTGAGACTGTACAGACTGGCACAGTGTTTTGGTGACTGTGGTCACAACATAGATGAACTTGTAGACACCATTTCATCTTATGTCACTTTCTGTGTGGACACAGAGATTCCTACTAAATCTGTTGTTATATTTTCAAACAACAGACCTTGGGTAACCAAAGTGTCATGGTTAGTAGGAACTGGACTCAAATACAGCACTAAAGTTCACGGTTTGATTTAATAGGAGCCAGCCAAACGGGCACAGCTTGATTAAAAAAAACAAACAAACAAAAAGCACAAAATAATTGCAGCACAGCTCGGGAGCTGGAACAAAAAACTCACTAAACTTGGCAGGATACAAGGCTGGATAAAAAGGCAGACAAGAAGTGTGGTGTTCACACAGATATGACAATGTTACCCATGAGGAACACAGATTGGGGCTGACATAAATAGACACAGGAGTAATCAAACACAATACAGAACAGGTGGGCACAATCAGGCAAGAGACTTCTATGTTAGTTTCTGTGCAAAGAGCTCCACTGTTACCATCTGCTCACAGCTCACAGATTCTATGATGCTGTCTCCTGGGTTTAAAACCTCTATGTTGTTTTCTTCTGAGCGAGAAAATCCTGTCTTGTTTTTCCCAGAGCTAAGAGCCCCTACATTATTTTCAGAGCAAAGGGCTCCTGTGTTATTCTCAAAGCGGGGGGCTCGTGTATTGTTTTCAGAACTTAAGGCTTGTGTGTTATTTTCAGAGAAAAGGGCTTGTGTGTTATTTTCATAGCAAAAGCCTCATGCATTATTTTCAATAATAATAATAATAATAATAATAATAACTAGAAAAGCACTGGGAGAGCGCAGACCTCCACCAAGCGCCACAGTTCCCCCCATACAGTGTTTGTGTGTACGTTTTCAGATTCCTTGACCATGAAAACATATGACTAGCAATTGGATTGACAATGATAGGATTAGTGGTTCATTAGTTATTCACGAAAATCACATTTTCCGTAATGGCGGTTTTCTTCTGGATGGTGATCCGGATCACCACCAAAATCTAATCAATCTCTGAAAATTTAATGAAAATCTGTCCATAACTTTTTGAGTTATCTTGCTAACAAACAAACAAACAAACAGACAAACAGACACACCAACACCGATGAAAACATAACCTCCTTGGCGGAGGTAATAATAATAATAATGTATTAGATTTATATGGCACTTTACATGCCAAGTGACATCTCAAAGCACTCACAGTGAATCCATTATTCATTCACTCCAGACAGACATTGATAGTGGTAAGCTACTACTGTAGCCACAGCTGCCCTGGGGCAGAATGACTGAAATGTGGCTGCCAATCTGTGCCAACAGCCTCTCCGACCACTACCCGACTATTCGGAACAAAAGGCTCATGTTGTGGGGGACACAAATAGGTCATGGCACTCCACCCAGGACAGGGGGTTGGTGGGGGGAGAAGATGGTCAGAAATGGTAATGTGCTTACCCTGGGTGCCAGAGAGGTGGGAACAAAGTGTATAAGAGAGATCGCTCTGGCACTCAGATTCAGTATGTTTTACTTGTTGGAGGAGAAATAAAGTCTGTGTCGTCAGTTCATGGTCTTGTCTGATTCCTTCCTCCACATTGGTGACCTTAAGACATGAAATGGAGAACGAGCTGAACACTTCCGTGGAAACACTCCTGTGGGAGCCAGACACCGCTGCGTGCGCCATCACAGTCAGGCTCCTGGACTTTTGGCTTCACAACCTGGCCACTTGGTTTTTGCATGTGGAAGCACAGTTCACCCTCTGGAATCTTAATCTCTACAGATGACACCAAATACCATCATGTGGTAACTGCGCTGGATGCGTGCGCCATGCAACAAGTCATGAGCCTGCTCCAGGACCCGCCAACCCAGGGTAAATACAACACTCTCAAGCAGATGCTGCTGCAACATTATACCCTTTTGGATGGGGAGAGGGCAGAAAAACTCCTCACACGCTTGGAGGTAGGTGACAGATTTGCTGTGGACCTTATGGAGAGCATGTTTGCGCTAACGGGTAGGGACGACAGATCCTTCCTGTTCGCCCATATCTTCCTCAGGAACAGCTACAGCGCGGCCGATCCTCGCAAACACACCACTGCTGGCAACCAGGAACTACTGTGCACTGGCACAAGAGGCAGACCAAATCGTCCTGGCAAACATGTGAGTTTGTACTTGTGCTCTGTCTGGCATCCTCGTCGTTTTTCCCTGTGGTTTCCCCAGTCTTTTGATGTATCATGTAAGTTTGTCTCATTTGTTTTGAGTTCAGCCCCCGTACTGCATTTACTTTGTCCTCAGGGCTATCATTAATAAATCATTGTTTGCCCCATACTTCTGCCTGTGCCATGAGTCCTCCCTCTACACCAGGGCTATTCAATTACAAAATCAGTTGGGCCACAATGAAATCACGACATGTAACTGGGCCGCACATGTTCAGCGATCTGTTGAATATGATAAATTTCAAACCAACACAGATCAGTATGACGAAAAATTTGCACTTTTTATTCATTGCCTTGGTTTTAAGTGTGCGCTTGGCACATGACAAAGGCACATCAAACGTGCATAAAAACACAATAACAGTGCTGGAGTTGAGCAGAACTTGAAGTAGTAAAAATATTTTTTTTCTCTTAAACAACAAATAAATAGAATGTGGGGGGAAATAAAATTCTGTAAATAACCATTTTGGTCACATCTTACTCAGGCATATCTCAAAGTGCATAAAAACTCAATGTGCACTGTTAGTAGCATTAACATTTGTTTCCCTTTTGAAATAAAATATACTACATCCTGGTCATAACTGACCTTGGCACATCACAAAGTACATTTAGCTGAATAAAAAATGAACTGTCAAACACTTCAGTGCACAACCCTCCCAAGAAAAGATTGATAACATTAACAAACATTGCACATCCACTGTTATGGTTTGCTTTGTTTTAAAACACCACATGTGTGAGTAGGAACCTCTTTTTATAACTACACATTCCATTACACACACATAACAGTCAACCAAAAATTTCTAGTAGAGTTAAGGATGCAAAAAAGTACCCACTTAAAAGCTTGAGTGACTTCAGTCTTGAAGATTTGAGGTTTTTCTCCAAAATTTATAACAATTTTCTTACAGTTTTCTATTTTTTTCTGTAAGTTTATCTAAATTTGAAACCATTTTCCTCAAATTTGTAATTTTCTCTTGTAAAATTGACTTTTCTTGTACATTTGAGACTTTATTATACATTTGTGGATTATTTTATGGCTAATTTTTGTCTTTTTTTAATAAAATTAGTTTTTTTTAATAAATTTGAAACAGATTGTGGTAAAAAAAAAAAAAACAACTTTTTTTTTCCTTATACATTTTACACTTTTGACCATAATTTTGCAGAGCCAGAACAGAACAATAATTAACTCTGATTTCAAAGAAATTTTTTTTTAAATAAAATTACATTTAATGAAATAACTTAAATTACCAAAGATTCAGTTATTTCTGTTAAAATGTTTCTATATATTTATAGTTTTTTAGAACTCTCCTCACCAACCAGACTGCAGGAAAAACCTCCCTTATTTTGAAATCCAAATGTTGGCACATTTAGTTTTTCTAAAGGCTGCTCATGGATTAAAGTCATTGACTTCGAGAATTTCAGCCATCTTAACTTGCCAGGTACACAATAATGAACATAAATTATTGTAATGGCTGGTGAAGTAAATCCTCAGCGATTTGCTCACTCTTGCCTCTTTCCCTGCATATAAAGTCTAACCCCGTTTCCGTCACCAGTGGGTTAAAACCGCCATAAATGCCTCCACCGCTTACATACCTGTTTTGATTTTTTTCCGCGTTTAAAGTACTTTAATAAGCTCATGCTTCTCTCAGACAATGACGCTAGTGAGCCGCTCTGCCTGGAAGGTTTGCTCTGACTGTCACGTGGACAGGGAGCTTCTGAGCTCCGTGCGGGTGATGGTCATGTGCATTGTTTGTGCGTGCGTTTGCGGGCCATCATTCCTTCACATTTTTTTCTAAAGTTTATATTTTCATGGCGTGGCCTGGGGCCGCGGGCCACTTGGAGGTTGTTTCTGGGCTTGTGGGCCGCTAATTGAATAGGCCTGCTTTACACCCTCATCTGCCTGGAGGGTGGATCGTGACAAACACAGGCTCTCCGCAGGGTTGCATCCTCTCACCATTTCTTTTTATCTTATACACTGACAGCTGCGGGTCTTCTAAAGAAAACAGTTTCCTTATTAAATTTTCTGATGACACTGCTCTTCTGTCACTTCTCCTGGGGCTGATCATGGTCATGCTCTTCCTGACCTTGTCAAGTGGTGTGATGACAGTTTCCTTGACTTAAATGTCTCAAAGACAAATGAATTTGTTATTGACTTTGTCATTGACCCTGTCATTTAATGTTTTTTTTCTGTACATGGTCCCTGACAAATAAACCAATAAATTAAACTTTCGGAAAAGTAAGGCAAAAAACCACAGCCAGCATCATCCATGGTGAGAATGTAGAGACGGTGAACTCTTATAAATATTTGGGAACCATATTTGTCTCTCATCTTAAGTTTGACATCAACACAGATTCACTTGTTAAACAGGCCCATCAGAGAATTTACTTACTGTGGAAGATCAACTTTTTTGGTGTTTCCAAACCTGTTCTGTGTTCTTTTTTATTAATCTTTTATTGAAAGCCTTCTTACTTTTTTCATTTATCTGCAGGTTCAACAGTTTGTCAGTGAAAGACAGGAACTTTTTGAATAATGTTGTGTAAGGTCTACTCCAAAATTATTGGCACTCCGTTAAATGAAATGTGTCATTCAGAAAGAAAAATGTATCATTAGGCAAGCTCACGTCTTTAATAGTGAGTTTTTACTGATGCCATTGGGACAGCAATATTTGCAGCACTCCCAGGAAGACTAACTGTTATGTTATGATCTGAGCGCTGATCTCGTCCGTGCTCGGGTCATACGTCATCTCCTGCAGGCTTGACAGCAGTGATTACCCTCTGGCTCCCCGGGCTCTTATTGTGACAGCGCTTGGAGGAGCTTCCTGCTGTCAAAGCCTGCCAGCTGTTCTGCATTAGGGCTCGTTAGCGCCCGGCATTTAGGCGGACGCTGAATGCAGCCCAGTGCAGCAGTCTCTGTCAAACATCGCTCATCAGACGTCAAGCGAGCGTCCCTCGTCTCAGACGCCAATATTCCTTATTATCCCACGTCTATGATCATCCTTCGTCCTAACCTGGAACCGTAAGTGAGCTTGTTCAGCCTTGCGGCTTCTACATCCAGTGTTGTGTGTTTTAGCCCACCGTGGCTCATTCCTTTCTGTCACTTTGTGTATTATCCTTTTGTTCGTGTTCCTAATAAACACCATTGCAAACTCACCGGTGACTTGTTGGTGTCTTATGGTAGCTCGCAAGGGCCCCCGTGACATGTTATGCCAGGTCTTTTATTCGTTCTGCCATCAAACTGATGAAGTCTTTCTTTGTAGACCATTTGGGAGCTGCATTCCAATTCCAATTCTAATTCCAGTTCTTTAGCAAAATGTCACTGTTCATGTGCAATACTACTGTTGACCTGAGTACTTGCTCCATTTATGCTTATATTTAACCTTTCAATGATTGCTTACTTTTTTTGGGTGCTTCTAGCTTTTTCCATTTTAAAACTCCAGGTTTAGTTTGTATTTATACTAATTTATTCTCGCACTGTTTTTGCACATAGCCCTTCCCATTTCTATTCCATAGTATGTTTTGAGTGCTTCCACACTCAGGGCTATTTGATCCTGGAGGTTAAGGGGTGCATCACTGATTGATTCCGACAAACTGTGCTGTTTGAATGTTTGAATGTGTATGTGAATAGTGGTCGGTGGACTGTAGAAGCTGAATTGCACCTTGGGGATTAATAAAAGTTTTCTGTATCTGACTGCACATCACTGCCTCCCAGTTTATTATGTGGTCGTAGAACTAAACCTTCAGAATCCTATGAAGACAGGTATGATGGAAGGCATCTAAGTGGCGTAGCTGCTGTTGTTAAAGGGCTGAGGTGGCATATCCATAGAGTAGTGGTGTAATGACTCAGCGCTCATAGATTTCGACCTTAATGGTGAGGGAAATCAGACTGTTCCTCTAGATCAGGGGTGTCCAATCATGAGCCATGGAGGTTCCGTCAGCCCACTCATCCTCCTTTCCTGCTGCAACTCCTGACTCCTCGACATCTCCTCCCGCTGCTGAGAGTCCGGCTGTTTCCTCCCTGACTCCGCCTGTCACCGTGTCTGCGTGGGCAGCTCCTCCACATTCCTCTGAGGGGCCTACAACCATTGAAGTCATGGAGAGGGCTGATTTCCAACCAGCTGCAGCAGATGACATCGCATCCTGGGAATCCAGACAAGTGTTTTTTCACTCTCATTCACCTAAACATGAATTAGCTTGCCTGATTCTGGGTGGTGAGGCACAGACTAGGCAGTTCTCTGAGTTCTCACCGCCTGCTGCAGCTTTAGACTGTTCACCTGCTCTCTCTGTGTCTCTTCCTTTCCTCCTTGAGTGTCTGCCAGCCCCAGGACTGAGCCGCCGGGCTATGTAGGAGCTTGCGGCCCTGGAAGACCTGGTTCCAGCCCCGCAGCCACGGCTTGGATGGAGGGAGAGCGCTGTGACTGAGCCAAATCCTGTGCTGACGATGGAGCGTCCCCTGGCCTCAGCAAAACAGGGTCCAGCGCCAGCAGGAAGCCGACCTCCTGTGCCGACGTCGGGTGAGCCACCTGCATGGGTCACATCACTGGGGGGTCCCGGGACTACATTGACCACCATGCCTGCTGCTGGGGCCGCCACAGCAGAATTTGAGCTGGACCTCCAGAGGGCCGGGCCTGAGGAGCCGTCATCCGGATTGACGGAGTCCTGGACGGCAGTGGAGCTTGAGATCAGGCAAGTGCTCTCCTTTGTCTTTGTTGTTTCTATTTTGGAGAAATCTTGCCTGGCTCTTGATGGGGAGAGCCAGGTGGAGTCATCGGCTGTGCCTGAGCTCACTTCGCGGGGCTCCACTGCCGCCAGTGACCCTGACCCTGCTTCTCTGCATCTCCTGTCTGAGCTTTTCCCCAGGGTCACTGAGGATCGTCCAGCTTTTCCAAAAGTCTCTGTGGGTCCAGCCTCGCTGCCCAAGATCACCGTGGGTCCAGCTCCTCCTGGAGAGGTCTTCATGGGTGCTCCATCCCAGCATGGGACCTCCGTGGGTGCTGCTCCCCCTCTAGTAGAGGTCTTCGTGGGTGCTCCATCCCAGCCAGGGATCTCCATGGGTCTGGCTGAGATTTTTGCGGGTGCTTCGTTCCAGCCCGGGGCCTCCGAGGGTGCTGCTTCCCCAGCAGTTAAGGTCATTGCGGGTGCTCCGTCCCAGCCTGGGTCCACCGTGGGTGCAGCTTTGGCCCAGTCTGGGCCCTCCATGGGTGCAACTCCTCCTCAGTCCGGCTCCTCCGTGGGTGCAGCTCCGACCCAGTCCGGGCCCTCCATTGTGGGTGCAGCTCTGACCCAGTCCGGGTCCACCGTGGGTGCTGCTCCCCCTGTGGTAGAGGTCTTTGCGGGTGCTCCATCCCAGCCTGGGACCTCCGTGGGTGCTGCTTCCCCTCCGGCTGAGGTCTTCACGGGTATGTCGTTACAGCCCGGGGCTTCCGAGGGTGCTGCTTCCCCATCAGCTGAGGTCATTGTGGGTGTTCCGTCCCAGCGCGGACCCTCCGTGGGTGCAGCTTTGCCCCAGTCTGGGCCCTCCATGGGTGCAGCTCCTCCTCAGTCTGGGTCCTCCGTGGTGCAGCTCTGACCCTGTCTGGGCCCTCCGTCATGGATGCAGCTCTGACCCAGTCTGGGTCCTCCGTGGGTGCAGCTCTGACCCAGTCTGGGTCCTCCGTGGGTGCAGCTCTGACCCAGTCCGGGTCCACAGAGCGTGCCACCTCGCTCCAGCCTGGAGCCTCCACGGTTGTAGCTTTGCTCCAGCCTGGAGCTACCGCGGGTGCTGCGTTGCTCCAACCTGGAGCCACTGCGGGTGCTGCTTTGCTCCAGCCCAGAGCCACCACAGTTGCAGCTTTGCTCCAGCCCGGAGCCACCACAGGTGCTGCTTTGCTCCAGCCCGGAGCCACCGCGGGTGCTGCTTTGCTCCAGCCCAGAGCCACCGCAGGTGCTACTTTGCCCCAGCCCGGACCCACCGCGGGTGCAGCTATGTCCCAGTCCGGGACCACCACTGGTACTGCTATATCCCAGTCCAGGACCACCGAGGGTGCTACAGGCCAGCCAGAGGCCATTGTGGTTCCCCCTCCTCTGCCAGGTGCCATCGTGGTTCCCCCTCCTCTGCCAGGTGCCATCGTGGTTCCCTCTCCTCTGCCAGATGCCATTGCGGTTCCCCGTCCTCTACCAGACGCCGTTGTGGTTCCCCCTCCTCCGCCCGACATCGTCATGGGTTCCCCAACTCTTCTGTTCCCCTCTACATGGCGCTTACCTGTGGGGCAGCCACCTCCTGGGCCACCCCTTCTACTTAGGTGGCTAAAAAACCCTGGTCGACTGCCTGATGGACTGTGCCATTGGGCTGGGTGGCCCATATTCTCCAGCAGGCCACCTGACTCTTACCACTTGGCCATCTGCCATGCCTGGGACTTCAGCCGGCCACTGGAACGGTCTAGCTCCTTGGTCCAGGAGGCCTAGGTCCCTGGTTTTGTCTGGTGTGGATCCTGAGCAGGGTTTTTGTTTTTTGTTTTCTCCTAGCCAGGGTTTTGCTGGGGTGTGAGTCATGGGAGTTCTTATTATTTTCTCTGGTTTGTTTCGGTCCCTCTGTGCCTGGGTCCCCCTCCTCCCGCCTGGGGTGGCGTTGTTTTCTTGTCTTTTGGTGGGGTGGGCTCTTAGTGTGGGTGGGCTCTTGTTCTTTTTTTTAAGTTGCCCGGGGTGTCTGGTTCCACCCCTTGGTGGTGGTGGGGGGGGTTCTGTCACGTTGTAGCACGGGGGGATTTCACCATGCCTTGTCTCTGCCTTTTTGTTTTTTCCTTATTTGTATAATGTTGTACTTTGGAGTTCTTTGCCTGTTATGTTATTTCTAGTTTGTTTTCATATATTTGGTATTGTTTCTGTTTATGTTCAGTGTAGCTTTGTTATATACACTACCGTTCAAAAGTTTGGGGTCACTTAGAAATGTCCTTATTTTTGAAAGAAAAGCACTTTTTTCAATGAAGATAACTTTAAACTAATCAGAAATACACTCTATACATTGCTAATGTGGTAAATGACTATTCTAGCTGCAAATGTCTGGTTTTTGGTGCAATATCTAAATAGGTGTATAGAGGCCCATTTCCAGCAACTATCAGTCCAGTGTTCTAATGGTACAATGTATTTGCTCATTGCGTCAGAAGGCTAATGGATGATTAGAAAACCCTTGTTCAATCATGTTAGGTCTGCAATGCTGTAATTGCTGCAAATGGAGGATTCTTTGACGAAAGCAAAGTTTGAAGGAAAAAATTATTATTTCAAATACAAATCATTATTTCTAACCTTGTCAATGTCTTGACGATATTTTCTATTCATTTTACAACTCATGGTGGTAAATAAGTGTGACTTTTCATGGAAAACACAAAATAATTGTCTGGGTGACCCCAAACTTTTGAACGGTAGTGTACATATTTGGATTTATTTGTCCTGATTGGTTTCCACTTTATTTTTGCCAGTGTCTTCTCTGTTCTTTCTCTCTCAGGAGTTGAAGTTGTCAGGAGCACTTCCGGGTTTCTCCCTGGTTGTGGGCGGTGTTCCTGTCAAACTGTCAGCTCCATCTCCTCTCCTCATGACTCACAGCTGATTGTCATTTTCTCCCCAGTCCGCTCATGTGATTCACACCGGTTACTTTTTGTGTTTATTGCTTCTATCCTATTTAAGGGTTGTTATTTTCATTTTTGTTTGCCAGAGTCTTAAGTTCTCTACTCTTGTCTCCACCAGAACCCAGCCCTTGTTCTGGTGAGGTAATTTGTAATTTACTTTGCTTGTCTTTTAGGGTTTTGTGTTTGAGCACTGTTTTGGACTTCGTGTTTTGTTTTCTTTAATAAATTTCCCTAACTGCAGTCCTGTGTGTGGGTCTCACTTCTCTCCCCCGAGGGGCAATTCATGACAATCTTATCTTATCTTATCTTATCTTATCTTATATCCAACATGTACCATGCTGACTGTATTGTTGCAGAAAGCCTTCAAGATGTTAACATACTTTGCTGGAATACCATAGTGCTTGAGGACTGCGCAGATATAATCTGGGTTCACTGAGTCAAATGCTGCTTTAAAATCTATAAAGTTAATGTAGAGTGATAGATTGAATTCCAATGCTTCGTTTGCTAGGTCTCTAAGCCAACATGGTTGTGGGGGTGCTGCACAGCAAAACTCTCCACCAGCCTCTTCCACCAGGTGTGGTCATAAGTCAAGGTCTGGGACTCTGCAAATGACTTGACAGTCCATTTGGTGATGTTGTCGACCCACTTCTTTCTCTGCCCACCTCTTCTTCTATTGTCTTAGGTGCTTCCTTGAAAGACTGTCTTGGAGCGGCATGCCTAATCTTGTAACATGACCATACCATTTCAGCTTTCTTTAAGTAGACGGTTATGTTGTTTCATTCCATCTAGCTACAATGATCCGCACTGTGTGTCTATATATTTATATTTATATGTACATATGTATACTTGCTGCTCTTGTTTTTTCTTGCCTTCTGATTGTTGCTCTGAGTGTTGCTATCCCTGTGCTGTTGCAATCCTGGAATTTTCCCATTGTGGGACTAATAAAGGCTTATCTTATCTTATCTTATCTTGATCGTTGTGAAGAGGTCTTCAATGGGACCTACTTCGGCTCTGGTGATATTGTGTATGCTTTCATTTGTGACACGGTCTGGGTAGGATATGCCAAATATTTGAGTGAATTTGAGTGCCTTGATTCTTCTTTGCAGCTCCACTGTTAGCGTCCATGACTCGCAGGCATACAGAACCATTGACAAAACTAGTGATTGGAGCAATCTGATCTTGGTCTTCAGTGCAATATTCTTGTCTTTTCAGACTGGTTTCAGTTTTGCCATTGCCCTTGTTGTCTGTGCTCATGAAATCACCTTAGTTTTTGACCCCTCATCAGTGATAATTCAGCCAAGATACTTGAACTGGCTCACTGTCTCTAATTCCTGCCCATTGATACTAATGTTGGCTGTGATCTGTTTCTTACTGTTTGTCATCCAAGGCTCGCTCAATAATAATTCTCAGAGAGAGAAGTTTTTCTGGAAGCCACACTGGTTTTCACAAAGCAAGGATTCAATGCTGTCAGAAAGGCTGGATATTATGATAATATGAAAAAGCTTTGAAGCTTCACAGGTTAGTGTAATATCTCTGTTGTTCTCACAAGATGAGAGATCCCCTTTCTTCCCCAAGTTAGTGACAGCAACATTAATAAAAGGTCGTAATAGCAACTTTTCACTCATAAAAGGGGGACTTTTCTTGCTAATTATGCAGCTGCATTTACAGTTGTCTTTTATCTTTGAAAATAAAGAAAAAAAAACAGCTGCCATATTTTGCTTTTATTTTAAAACCTCCAATTTTCAGCTGATCATTATTGTCATGGTTATCACTGTGACTATTTTTCTCTCTCAGGTCCTGCCTCTCGGTCAGTTTCAAAACTCCAGGAGATGGTCAAGGCTGGAATGAACATTGCTCGACTTAATTTCTCCCATGGCTCACATGAAGTATGTATTGTACTGTATATGCCTATTAACCAAGAAATTAAAGCCACCTCTTTAATGTTGTGTAGATCTGATTGCAGCTATAACAGTACTTGTCTGAGGGATTTCTTGACACAAATTACTTGGGGCCTTTTGGTTTTGTTGGATATGGTGAAGTAGAGGAGGGAGTATGCTTGTCCCAGGAAAACATACAGTATCAGTAACAGAACCTGATCATTTCCAGCAGATTTAAAAAAAAAAAAAAAAGATCATCAAGGAGACTAATCCTTTAAGTGGTTTTAATACTGTGGATCTTCAGTGTGTATGTCTGTGCCATTTCTTACAATTACAGATGCCCCCTTTGTTTTTTAAGACTCATTCCTATTGATTCTCTGTTTTTCAGTACCACGGTGAAACCATTAAAAACATCAGAGAGGCGGTGGAGACGATAACGCCTGACCCGCTGTACTACCGACCAGTTGCCATTGCTTTGGATACAAAGGGCCCGGAGATTCGTACCGGATTAGTGAATGGGGTAAAAATGCTATGCTCCATTCATTAAACAGTCTCAACTTAATCAAGCAGTCACATGCAGTCAGGTGTAAGAGGTGCAGAGAATATATTGACTCCTCTGTGTGGTTGTTGTTTCAGGTTGTTTCTTTTCATGGAAAAACAACAGTTGCAGACATGTTCCCCAAAGTGTCTTTATCTTCATTGTCATCTCACTGTGTTGATCACTGTGATGCTTTTTCCTGCTGTTTGCTGCTTTGGACAAATAACTCTAACAAGCTGTTGGGAACCTCTGTGCTTTAATTAGCTTACAAAGTGCGATACATGACTCTGGATTTCTGTTTCAGTTATTTAACTGTAAGCTAAAATTAAGTGACTAACAGACAAACTACTGTCTATGACTGTGTTGATATGAATTTGTGCTTCATACTTTCTGTTGCACTCTGTCTTTATAGTATACCGTATGTTATAACTTTTCAAGTGTCTCATATGAAACTGCTTTAATCCTGGACAGTCTATCATGTTGTCATCACTCAAAACCTCTGATAGCGGTTACTATAAAGATTCAATCAAAACACCATAAAACACAAAACTTAACAAGCCTTTACTTCAACCAGCCAGGGGTCTTCCACCTGTGGCTCTACTGCTCACTTTTGTCAGCTTCCTGTGGCTTTGACTAAATAACTGAATAAATAAATAAACCCCCTCTAAATTGTATTTAAAAAAATGAATATTTACAAAAAGGGCGGCACAGTGGAAGAGTGGTTAGCACTGCGGCAGCACAGCAACTCACCCTTGGCCGGGGGGTCCTGGGTTCGATCTCAGCCCCCGACCAACAGTGATCTGTGTGGAGTTTGCATGTTCTCCCCGTGTCTAAGTGGGTTTACTCCGGGATTTCTCCGGTTTCCTCCCACATACCAAAAACATGCAAGTTAGGTTAAATGGCATCAAACTGGGGATTCTAAATTGTCCTTAGGTATGAATGTGAGAGTGAATGGCTGTCTGTCTCTGTGTGTTGGCCCTGCGATGGACTGGCGATCTGTCCAGGGTGTACCCTGCCTCTCGCTCAAAGATGCTGGGATAGGCTCCAGCCCCACCGCGACCCGAAAAGGATTAAGCGGAAGAAGATGATTGAATATTTACAAAAACATGTTCTCAAATGTATGTGAAAGTCTCACATTTACAAGAAAAGCTACAAATAAAGGCTTTGTGACTCGATCAGTGTCAGGGTCACTGGGTTCATCTCTGTTCAGATCATTGTTTTCCAGGTAGGCCTGGGCCATTTGCTCTTGCTAACATTCTTGCTACGGGGAATATGTATCAGAGACTTCTTGCTGAGTTTCCATCCCTGATGGTTCCAACTTCTTCTGCCGTGGTAGCCAAGCATGGGGTGGAACATTATATTCCTACTACTGGCCCTCTGGTTTTTGAGCATGCTCGTTGTCTCGATGCTGCTAAATTGGCAGTAGCTAAGGAGGAGTTTGCTACAATGGAACAGCTTGGCATCGTGTGCCATTCCAACAGCCCATGGGCTTCACCCTACACCTGGTGCCTAAGTATGACGGCAGTTGGCAGCCATGTGGTGATTTTCGACGCCTCAGTAACATGACTGATACCCTGTTCCGCACATTCAGGATTTTTCTGTTTGTTTGGCGGGGGCCACTATTTTTTCTAAGGTGGATTTGGTACGGGGCTACCATCAGGTCCGGGTTCATGTGGAGGACGTACCTAAAACTGCTGCCATTACTCCCTTTGAACTTTTTGAATTTTTGCGGATGCCGTTTGGTCTGAAGGGGGCTGTGCAGATGTTTCAGCGACTGATGGACTCTGTTTTGAGGGGAATGTTATTTTTATTTGTTTATTTAGGTGACATACTGGTAGCTATTTTTTTCAGTGGAGGAGCATTTGTCACATCTACAGCAACTTTTCCAGCAATTAGATGAGCACGGTTTGATTGTTAATCCTGCCAAGTGTCAGTTTGGCCTGTCAGCGATTGATTTCCCGGGCCATCGTATTTCGGCACAGGGGGCCATTCCACTGCCAGCGAAGGTGGAGGGGATTGCAGTTTTTCCATGACCTGGCATTGTTAAATCCCTGCAAGAGTTTCCTGGTATGGTGAATTTTCATAACAGATTCATTTCACACATGGCTCAGTTGTTACATCCCCTTTATGAAGCGCTGGGGGAAGGGGCGCGCAGTGAGACTGTGGAGTGGTCTCCGGAGATGGTTCAGGCTTTCAAGGAGGCTAAGGCCGCCCTCGCCAATGCAACTATGTTGGCACATCTATCGCCTACAGCCTCCATAGCGCTTTCATCTGATGCTTCTGATTTTGCTGTGGGGGCAGTATGTGAGCAGTGGGTTGCTGGGTCTTGGCAACCGCTTGCCTATTTTAGTCGGAAACTTTGTGACAGTGAACAGAAGTATAGTACGCTTGATTGGGAGCTTTTGGCTCTTTTTCTGGCCACTGGTCATTTTAGGTTACTACTAGAAGGGTGGGAGTTCACCTGCTTTTGTGGATCATAAACCCCTTACTTTTGCTATGGCAAAGACTGCAGAGCCCTGGTCAGCATGGCAACATTGTCAGTTATCTGCTATTTCAGAGTTTACCACAGATATTTGTCATGTGGCCAGTAAGGAAAACCGAGTAGCTGACTGCCTTTCCCGGGCTCAGGTGAACTCTATGCATTTGGAGGTTGATTATACTGCCATGGCTGCAGAGCAGCTTTTGGATTCAGAGGTTCAGAGGTTATGGACAGCTGTGATGGTACTTTGTCTGGAGGAGGTGGCCCTGCATGATGGTGGGGTCAGACTCCTTTGTGACATCTCAACCGGCCCACCCCACCCTGTAGTTTCTGCTGGTTGGCGGCATTGAGTTTTTGATGTTATCCACAATCTTTCCCACCAGGGAAAAGGCGTCAGTTAGACTTGTGGGAGCTAAGCTTGTATGGCCGGGTCTCCATAAGGATGGTAAGGGATGAGCGGCTTCCTATGTGGCATGCCAGCGGGCTAAGATACATCTTCACACAAAAGCTCCTCTGGACCCATTTTTAACACCGGAGAAGAGGTTCAACCATGTCAATGTAGACCTGGTTGGTCCGCTTCCCCCTTCTCAGGGTTTTTCATACCTACTTACTATGGTAGATAGGACAACTAGATGGGCGAAGGTTGTGCCTCTGTCATCTACTACATCTACAGAGGTGGCTTGGGCCTTTATTTCCACTTGGGTGGCCCATTTTGGTACTTCATCGGATATAACGTCAGATAGGGGCCCCCAGTTCACTTCTGAGCAGTGGACTGCAGTGATTGGGAGCCTTGGAGTGAAGCTCCATTGTACCATGGCATATAAGCCACAGGCTAACGGGTTGTGCGAGCATTTTCACCATACCATGAAATCTGCCTTGCGAGCTGCTCTCATGGGTAGTAATTGGGTTGACCGTTTGCTGTGGGTTATGTTAGGCCTCCGCTCTGCACCCAAGGAGGATTTACGTTCTTCTTCAGCCGAGCTTGTGTTTGGTCAGCTGTTAAGGGTTCCGGGGAAGTTTCTTTTGGGTTCTACAGTCCCAGGATGGGCCACAGGTTGTCAGCCTCAGTTTCAGGATCTGGCCACTGTTTTTGCTCCCATTCCTGTTCATCATTGTATTCCCCAGTCCTTCATCTTTAAGAACTTGTTGTCAGCAGAGTATGTGCTTATTCATCACGATGACCACTGTTCTCCGCTCCAGCCTTATGATAGGCCGTTTTGTGTTTTAGAGACAGGACCCCAAAATTTTGCTGTGGACATCGGGGGGAGGCGTGAGCGGGTTTTGGTGGATCAGCTTACACCTGCATATGTACTTCTGGATGAGTGATTGGAGCTGGCACAGCCCTGACGGCGGGGTCGTCCCCCGCTAACCCTGTTTTGATTTCAGACCTTGCCCCTGCTCATACCCTCTCACCATCTTCAGTGGGTCTTAAATGTAGTCATCGGGGTCGGGTGATTAGGCCGCCTAGGAGAGTCTGAAAGGGTACTGTGTTGGAAGGTTTTGTTTTGTTTTGTTAGTCAATTCTGGGTATTCGGGGGGGGGTGCTGTGTGGCGGATATGATGTGGAGTGGCTCTCACACCAGGAGAGATGGGCGGAGCTACTGAAAAGGAAGAGCTTTGGTTTTACCTGCATGTTCACTTGTGTTTTGGTCTCTATGGAGTAAACGCTTTAAACAAACTCTCTGCCTGCTCGCCTTGTTTTCCCTGCATTCCACATTACAATAAATGTGAACACACTATCTATAAATAATAATTAATTGTAACATAATTACAATTAAAGATAAAACTTGATTTGAGTGATTTTCTGTTAACGAGCTCCCCCTTCCTTTCCCCTCAACTGGTCAGGTCCAATTTCCCTGCTCCCCCAGATAGTCGCCATTTGCCTGGAACTCAGTAGGAAAGAAAGATGACTCTTATTTCAACATAAAAATAGATATTTATTGACTCCGATGTATTCAACCAAATTAGAAGTTAAACTGACTTTAATATGAGAGGAAAGACTATGGGCTCTATTTTGACCACAAACAATGAGCTTTTGCACGATGCTTTGTGCCATGCACCAGTAATTTTTAGTTTCTGTCAGTGCATTGTCTGTTTTTTTACTCTGAGTGCCATACCATCTGATTACCAGTAGACAGTGCGCCGGTTTTGCGCTGGCAGGAGTGGGCTCATTTTAAAAGAGGTATGGCAGCATGAAGTCTTATGTGCATTTTGGTGCATTTTATGACAATGTGCTTTTGATCAGGAAAAGGGAGGTCTGTTGTCAGAAGTACATTGTTAATGTTATTTCAGTGGCATGTTCTGAAATCGCATGAGGAAACACAGCATGTGCTGGGATTTTCAGTTATTTTAATGGACAGAGTTGTAACAATTATAACACTGGTCAACACCAAATTTATTGTCTAAGTTTTTTTAGCTGAATTAGGACAATTTTGATGTGCTGAATCCAAAAATCACATTGGTTTTGCTCAATCAGGTCACCTTTTTGAACTATGGCCACATGTTTTCTTACGTTTTTGTTTACATGTATGGGTATTTTCGCTTTATATGATGCAAAATTCTTTTTTATTTCTTGAAATTCTCTGAATTTTGAACAATGATGACGTAACATTCAATTTACATGTACTTACCTTTATCAGTGTCTACTATTCAATTTACAGTACAACTGCTGTACAACTGCTTAGAACTTAACATAAAAACCTGACCTAATCGAGAGAAACGGATGTCATTTTTGGATTCAGCGGTGCTAAATTGTCTTAAATCATTTGAAAAAACACAGACAACTTACAAAAAAATTATTTTTGTTATGTTGTGTAATCTTATCATATTATTTTAATTATAATATAAGACACTTAAACATTTTTTTTTAGTCCATTCACATTTTTATTTTAATCATGGACTTACAGGTGGAGTACAGCCTGTAGATTTGGCATTAATGTATTTTTTTAGGGAATGAATGAATAGGGAGTGGTGCATGGAGGATGCGTGGTGGGATACTGTCAGTCTGAAGATTTTAAACTAGAAATCTCTCTTCTTTGACAATGCATTCTGTCCACTAATCTATCATATCTGTCATCATATCACATCATCATATCTTGTGTCCGTTCATGTTTGCATGTGTCCTGTCCCAATTAATGAAAAACACACACTCAGCCATTGTTTTCTGTTAAATGAGGACAGTTAAATACGAACTATTTGAAGACACAGCAGAGTTTTTCACTGCATAGAGAAAAAAACGGTATGGTGCGTGGGTTTATGATCCAGCTGATCATTCTTTTTAAAAAAATAAAATAAAATAACTACCGAACCACAGCGGGACCAATCTGCCCTATACCAGGAAAAGACCTGCCACCATAGCCAAGGAAGAGAGCTGACAAGTGCACACAAAACTGACATTCATCATTATTATCTAATTGTGACAGTTTTTTTAAATTATTTTTTTTACCCTCATTCACTGTCATTCTTTTAACAGAATAATTCAAAATGAAAGTATCCTGAAAGTTGTTCTGAGTTAAAACAGAACAATTTTGCAATTTAGCAGAGGAGATTAATGGACCTCATGCCAAGTTGAATGGCTTGCTCTTTCTCACCCTAAACACACCTCTGAATAATTCAGAGCATTAGAACAGCCTCTTTGCACTTTGCACCTGGTGCAAAATTCATTTTTGTGCTGCTGTAAGAGTGAAATGAATTCAGACACACCCACAAATGTGTCCTGTACCTGAAACAATTAACTGTGGACTGTGTCGCTGTAATAGATAGATAGATAGATAGATAGATAGATAGATAGATGTACTTTATTGATCCCAAACTGGGAAATTACAGTGTAACAGCAGCATGACAGTAGACAACAAAACAACAGAAACACACACATGACAGACAAAGGGATTACCCATGGAAAGTAAAAACTCACATGACTATAAAACCAATATACATCATAGCTTAGTATATGATAACCCGTATAAACACATGAATCATCCCATAGTACAAAGAAGGACTATCAGGAGCAGAGTGAAATGTGTGGTACCAGTTAGTCTGTAAGGTGCAGTGTGGCAGCATTGTTATGACCAGAATACAACATCATAATGAGTTATTGTACAGTGAAATTGCATGTGGCAGGAAAGATTTCCTGTACCTGGCCGTTCGACAGCGAAGCTGTAGTAGTCTACTGGAGAAAGTGCTTCACTGTCTGTCTAGTGTGTGGTGGAGGGGGTGATCAGGATTGTCCATGATGGATCGCAGTTTATTTAGCGTTCTCCTCTCCACTACTGTCTCAAAGGTCTCCGGTCTGAGACCAGTTAGAGAGCCAGCCCTCTTGATGAATGAATGAATGAATAAGGTTTATTGTCAATACTACCATACGTAATACATACAGGAGAATTGAAATTTGACTTGACATTGGGCGCGCTCAGTAAGCGCATCCCATAGCCGGGGCAGCCCGAAGGCGCCAGTCGAACAGTGAGGGTAAAGAGGGGAAGGGGGGGGGACAGAGGAAAACACAATAGGCAGAGAGAAAAAACATAGTTATCAGAATAACGCTCGTATAAGCTCATATAAAGCTCAAATGAGCCAAATTTTGATCACACAGAAAAAAACTCTCTATGCACAATTAGCAGACGTTGACAAATGACAAAGCGAGAGAGACCAGTGTATGTAGTCAGCATATGATCAGTGTGTGATGCAGTGTGGAGGTGTGTCAATTGCTGGTGAACAGCAGAGGGCACCCCCTGGCAACGGATAGTCATGTGTTCTACTCGGCATGTCCATTCTCATGCAGGTGGCAAGTTCTGTAAACACATGATAGCGCTGTCCTTGAGAAGCTCGATCTGCAGAACAACAGCCATTGTATGTCAATGTTTGGGTTAAGCCACTTCTCCAGCGTTATCTTCATCGAGGAGGAATGTAAACAAGGGCACCAAAACACAAGGTCAAATCTGCACAGTGCACTCAGAGAATAAAAAAAAAAAAAATTTCCCTCTCTTCGATTCTGTGCTTCAAATTTCATACAGGCTTGAATCATGCTTTAGATCATTCTCTGGAGAGCACTCAGCGATCCACAGATGTTATCCACCTACCGAAACATAGGTAAACATGTCCAAGAGAGTCCGTTCTCTCTTCAATGCATGCCAGGTGATAAATTCCATGTTAATCCTGCCGCTGACAGTCAGTGCTCCCCCCAGCTGGACGAATTGTTGAATTTGTTAAGGGAGCTACGCCGGGGTCCGCATTTGATTAGCTCACCCAGATAATTTCGATACACTAGGAAAACTCCAGGGGCCAAACAGAAGATCCTGTGATCAGTTCAATCTCAGTCGAATCACACAGACACATGAATTCCAATGCCATGAGTCTCCCTTGGGTTCCCCCTGACCCGATCTTCTTCTTTTAAAGTGGTGACAATCGCATATAAGCCGCTTTCCAGATCCATAATTTCCATTTGGATTAAGATTCAGCCAGGAGAAGAGCGACATTGCAAGCTGGGATCAGAAGGGAGAGGATTAGGAGGGAGAGGGAAGAAAAGCGTCTACTCTCTCTCAGAAGCGGAAGTAAAGAAAGATAATCTTGTCAAGTCTGTTGGTGTCTCTGGTCCTGATACTACTACCCCAACAGACAGCAGCAAAGAAGATGGTGCTGGTGACAACAGTCTGGTAGAAAAGCTCCAGCATCCTGCTACACATGTTGAAGGATCTCAGCTTCCTCAGGAAGTGGAGTCTGCTCATCCCTTTCTTGTGCGCAGCATCGGTGTTGGATCTCCAGTCCAACCTGCTGCTGATCCTGACACCCAGATATTTGTAATCCTCAACCACTCCCACATCCTCCCCCCTAATCTGCAGTGGCTGAGAAGGTGTCTTCCTCTTCCTGAAGTCAATCACCATCTCTCTGGTCTTGCTGACATTCAACCTCAGGTGATTCTGCTCCGTCCACTCCATAAATCTATCTACCAGTTTCCTGTACTCCCCCTCCTCTCCTCCTCTTATACACCCTACAACAGCTGAGTCGTCAGAGAATTTCTGCAGGTGGCATGACTCTGTGTTGTACTGAAAGTCAGTGGTGTTTAAGGTAAAGAGAAAAGGAGAGAGCACAGTCCCCTGTGGAGCTCCCGTATCCCAAGCCACCACCCCAGACAAGATATTGCCCAGCCGGACAAACTGTGGTCTGCCTGTCAGGTAGTCCGTAATCCAGGAGATCACAGAGCTGTCAGCCACCATCACCTGCAGCTTCTCACCCAGCAGCAGTGGCTGGATGGTGTTAAAGGCACTGGAGAAATCAAAAAAAGTGATTCTCACAGTATCTCCTCCACCATCCAGGTGCAGATGGGCTCATTGCAGCAGGTAGATGACAGCATCTTCAACTCCTAAATGGGGCTGATATGCAAACTGCAGAGGGTCCAGCCACATCTTCACCTGCGGCCTCAGGTGGGCTAACACCAGTCTCTCCAGGACCTTCATTACATGAGATGTGAGGGCAACTGGTCAATAGTCGTTCAGGTCCGATGGAGATGACTTCTTGGGGACAGGAACCTGGCAGGATGTCTTCCACAGCACCGGTACTCTCTCCAGACTCAGGCTCAGGTTGTACAGGTGTTTCAGTACCGGAGCTAGTTGGTTGGCACAGGTCCTCAGGGTCCTGGCGGAGATGCCATCAGGGTCCGCCGCCTTCTGCTGACGGAGTCTCTCCAGCTGTTTTTCCACCTGGTCTGTAGTCACCGTGAAGTGAGGGAGGGTCCTGGTGCCCCCTGAGGAGGAGGAGGGGGGAGATGGAGAGAGGTTCTGCACAGGAGGGTGGGTGGGGAGGGGTGCGTGGGGGGTCTGGTTGTGTTGCTGGGGTGACAGACTGTGAGTTGAACCTATTAAAAAAACAGATTCAGTTCCTCAGCTCTCTCCTGGCTCCCAGATGGCTGCCTGACTCTCCCCTTGCACCCAGTTATTTGCTTCATTCCCTCCCACACATCTTTAGTGTTGTTTTGCCTGAGTTTCTCTTCCATCTTCCTCCTATAATTGTCCTTGCACCTCCTCAGCATCTCTCTGAGCTCATGCTGCACTCCCCTCAGCTTCTCCTTGCCTCCAGCCCTAAAAGCTCTCTTCTTTTTGTTCAGAAGTGCTTTCAGGTCGCTCGTGACCCATGGTCTGTTGTTGGAGAAGTAGTGTACAGTCTGAGCTGGCATGGTCATGTCTTCACAGAATCTAATGTATTCTGTGATGCAGTCGGTCATATTGTCTATATCCACCCCATGTGGTTCATAGAGTACGGTCCAGTCCGTAGTCTCGAAGCAGTCCTGAAGTGCATCAGCAGCCTCCTGTGTCCACCTCCTCACAGTCTGTGTATAAGCAGGCTGCCTTTGCACAAGGGGAACGTACTTGGGTGTTAACTTGACCATGCAGTGATCGGATTTGCCAATGGGGGGTAGAGCTGTGGCACTATATGCATCACTGACATTGGCATACAGTAAATCCAGTGTTTTATTTTCTCTGGTGGGACAGTCAACAAACTGGTGAAAGTTTGGTAGTGTTTTTCCCACTGAGACATGATTAAAGTCACCTGTGATGGCCATAAATGCATCTGGGTGCTTCTCCAGTAATGTGGCCGCAGTGGAGCTGATGACGTCACAGGCCACTGCTGCATCAGCTGACGGAGCAACGTAGATGATAATTACTAAGGCACACTTCATTTCTCGCGGCATATAGTAAGGTCTCATACTCACAGCCAGCAGTTCAATGTCCGGGCTGCAGCATTTTTCCTTCACATAAATATGTCCAGGATTACACCACCGTTCATTAACAAGAAGTGCCAATCCTCCTCCTCTCTTTTTCCTGCTGCTTTTCACGTCTCTGTCCCCCCGTATAGTCTTGAAGCCAGGTATTGCTGCATTTACATCCGGGATCTGTGAGTGTAACCACATCTCCGTAAAACACATAATGCTAAACTCATGATACTCTTTTTGCGTCCTGACCAGCGCTGTAAGCTCATCTGTTTTATTTCCCAGCGATCGCACGTTCCCGGTGATGACCATCGGTACAGCTGGCTTATGCTTCCTCCTCCTCCTCCTCACCTTCGCTCCAGCCCTTCGCCCGCGGCATCTCCACTTCAGCTCAACTGGGATGAGGGGCTTCACTGCCGGCCACAGCGCTCCAGGCTCCGGCCTCCTCAGCGCAATCAGCTGTTCGCGTGTGTAAACAATGCGTCCGCCCCCACCTCTGTAGATCTCCATTGCCCGAGGAAGAGAAAAGAAAACTAGAGAAAGACCGGGCTAAAACAGAGAAAAAAGTTGGTCCAGTCTTAGTCCAAGTATTCCTACAGAGCCCTGGTTAATAAGAGACACACTATATACAGGAATAAACAGATAGAAACACAAAGACACGAGAGAGTTGCTGCTGGTACGGACGCCCTGCCTTCGGCGCCTTTTTTTTTTTTTTTTTTTTTAATAGAGGTGCATCTCAATATATTAGAATATCATCGAAAAGTTAATTTATTTCATTAATTAAATTCAAAACGTGAAACTCATATCTTGCATAAATTCATTACACACAAAGTGATATATTTCAAGCATTTATTTTCTTTTAATTTTGATGATTATGGCTTGCAGCTGAAAACCCAAAATTCAGTTTCTCAAAAATTAGAATATTCCATAAGATCAATTTAAAAAATGGATTTCTAACAGAAATGTTGGCTTACTGAAAAGTATGTCCATGTACACGCTCAATATTTGGTCGGGGCTCCTTTTGCATGAATTACTGAATCAGTGTGGTATGGCATGAATGCAATCAGCCTGTGGCACTGCTGAGGTGTTATGGAAGCCCAAGTTGCTTTGGTAGCAGCCTTCAGCTCGTCTACATTGTTGAGTCTAGTGTCTATCATCTTCCTACTGACAATATCCCGTAAATTCTCTATGGGGTTTAGGTCTGGAGAGTTTGCTGGTAAGTCAAGCACAGTGATACCATGCTCAATAAACCAGGTACTTGTACCTGTGGCAGTGTGGGCAGGTGTCAAGTCCTGTTGGAAAATAAAATCAGTATCTCCATAAAGCTTGTCAGCAGAGACAAGCATGAAGTGCTCTAAAATTTCCAGGTAGATGGCTGCACTGACTTTGGACTTGATAAAACAGGGTGGACCAACACCAGCAGATGACATGGCTCCCCAAATCAGGTGACAAGTCCTGTCATTTGGAAATCAAGGTCCCAGAGTCAAGAGGAGAAGCACAGAATCCAGGTTGCTTGAGGTCCAGTGTGATGTTTCCACTGTCAGTGATGATTTGTGGAGCCATGTCATCTGCTGGTGTTGGTCCACTGTGTGTTATAAAATCCAAAGTCAACACAGCCATCTACTTTGGAATTTTTAGAGCACTTCATGCTTCCCTCTGTTGACAAGCTTTATGGAGAAGCTGATTTCATTTTCCAGCAGGACTTGGCACCTGCCCACACTGCCAAAAGTACCAAAACCTGTTTTAATGACCATGGTATCACTGCGCTTGATTGGCCCGCAAACTCCCCTGACCTAAATCCCACAGAGAATCTATGGGATATTGTCAAGAGGAAGATGAGAGACACTGGACCCAGCAATGCAGATGAACTGAAGGCTGCTATCAAAGCAACCTGAGCTTCCATAACACCTCAGCAGTGTCACAGGCCTCCATGCCACACCACATTGATGCAATAATTCATGTAAAAGTAGGCCAACATTTCTATTAAAATCTTTTTTTTAAAAAATTGGTCTTTTGTAATATTCACATTTTTTTTTTTAGAAACTGAATTTTGGGTTTCATTAGCTGTAAGTCATAATCATCAAAATGAAAAGAAATAAACACTTGAAATATATCACTCTGTGTGTCATGAATCTATATATGAGTTTAACATTTTTTTTTAATTTTTAAATTTTTTTTTTTTGTTACTTATTTGTACCCGTAGGTAGATTTGGTTTGCAGTCTGGTGACAAGCCACCGGCTGCTGGTCGCTGCGTGCGCGAGCGCCCTAAACCTACATGTTTTTGGTATGCGGGAGGAAACCGGAGAAATCCCGGAGTAAACCCACGCAACACGGGGAGAACATGCAAACTCCACACAGCTCACTGTTGGTCGGGGGCTGGGATCGAACCCACGATCTCATGATCCCCGCGATCCCCTGGCCGAGGGTAAAACTGTGCTGCCACAGTGCTAAACCACTGCGCAACCGTGCAGCCTTTTGAATTGAGTTACTGCAATAAATTAACTTTTCGATGATATTCTAATTTATTGAGATGCACCTGTACAGCCCTAAGTGTGATTATACAGTATGAAATAGGTTCAGGTTCAGGTTACTTTATTTGTACCTGTAGGTAGATTTGTTTTGCAGTCTGGTGACATCCATATTTAAAAGCCACAAATTACATTCAACATAGACACAAACACACGCACACATGAAGCTGACTATAAACATGATAAAAATACTCAAGGCTCCATCAATCAGGGTATAAAAAGACAAAGAGATGGGAGAAAAAACAGAGGTAAGAGAGAAGGGTCATATTAAAAGTTAAAAACTAGTCAAAAAGGTTAAAAACTCAAAGGTCTAAAACCCAATAAAATATTTAGAACCCAAGTAACATCCTACAAAAATAAGTAAATATAAAATGGAGTTAATAAATAGGTACCTAAATTATGTGCAATATATTGTTACAGCTTGTTCAACTCTTTGACAGCAGCAGGAACAAAGCTGTTTTTGTAGCGCTGGGTTCTACTTTTTGGGACAGCAAACCTCCGTCTTGAGGGAAGAAGCTGAAAGTTGCAGTGCAAAGGGTGGGAGTCATCATTTAAAATGGAGGTAGCCATCCTCTGTACTTGTCTGGTGTACAGGGATGTCAGGCTCAGCTGTGGCTCACCAAGCAAACGACTGGACCATCTAACTACCTGATCCAAGGATTTCCTCTGTTTCAGTTTTATCTGACTAAACCATGACACTAAAGAAAAGGATAAAACAGATTCAATAAAAGCCCGATAAAACATTGTCATTATGGTTCGGTCAATTTGGAAGCGTGCAAGTTTTCTCAAGCAATACAAATGTTGCTGACCCTTTTTGCAAACCCTTTCACAGTTCTCTTCAAAGTTTAAATTACTATCAATAATCGTCCCAAGATATTTGTAGGATTGTACACATTCAGTGGTCTGGCCTTTTAGTACGGTGACTTTGTGCCTGGGAGTTTTCCTCCTAAAGTCAATAATCATGTCTTTAGTTTTTGTCATATTCAGCTGCAGGTAGGAATCCTCACACCAGTAAACAAAATCATCAACTACTGGGCCGTGGCCACTCTCACCATCCTGGAGGAGACTGACAATAACTGAGTCATCAGCATACTTTATAATGTGTCTGTTGTCATGTCTGCTCCGACACATGTTTGTGTACAGGATGAAGAGTAGTGGTGACAGCATACACCCCTGAGGAGAGCCAGTAGAAGAGCACTTTAGGTCAGACAATGTACCATTGACCCTTACTCTCTGCGTCCTGTTGGTTAAGAAATCCAGAATCCAACCCACCAGATTATTGCTCAAATCAAATTGTTGCAGGAGCCTTTCAACTAAGATATGAGGTTGGATTGTATTAAAGGCGGAGGAAAAGTCCACAAATAAAAGTCTGGCATGTGTCCCATTAAAATCCAGATGTTTAAAAAGCATGTTAAACAGAGTGACAGTGGCATCCTCCACTCCTCTGTGAGGCCTATAGGCAAACTGCAGAGGATCCAATGCATGCTCAGTCTGCTTTAGGACCTCACATCTGACCAGTTTTTCAAAAATTTTCATTAAAATTGAAGTCAAAGCAACTGGTCTAAAGTCGTTTACCATTTTAGGACAGCTGGATTTTGGAACAGGAACAACCACGGCTTGTTTCCAGATCTTAGGCACATGTTGTGTCTGTAAGGACTTATTGAAAATGTAATGAAATATAGGACTCAGTTCATGTGCACAGGACTTTACCAAGCGCCCACATATATTATCAGGGCCCTGACTTTTGTTCACTTTTATAGCGCAGAACTCCCTTTTAACATCCTGCACCTCAATATTAAAGTGCTGATTGTCTTTGAGTTTCTGTTTCAAATCTTGGGTTTCTGTGCTAAAATCAAAGGAGTCAAAACGACCATAAAAACAATTAAGAGCATTAGCCAGCTCTGTGTCTGAATTAAAACCATCTAAAAACACACGATTACTGTGCTCTGTGCTCTGAAGGCCTGCAATAGTTTTCATACTGGCCCAGGCTGAACCAAGTTTCTTTGTTGCCATCTTGCTTTCCAATTCTGATTTATAATTCTGTTTTGCTCTTAAAATTTCGGCCTTCAGCTCTTTTGTGGCAACCTGTAGCTCAGAAACAGACCCCTGTTTAAAGGCAAGTGCTTTCCTCTGTAAGCAGGATTTAACTGATTTTGTAACCCATGGCTTGTTGTTGGGATATATTTTGACACGTTTACGTGGAACGATCTTATTTTTACAGAAAGTCATGTATGAGCATGTGACGTCCACCAAAGAGTCCAAATCATCCCCGCAGGCCAGTGTGAACATCTCCCAGTCTGTACAGTTAAAGCATTCCTGGAGGCTGTGCACTGAATCCTCTGTCCACACATCAATGTCTCTCGTCTCCACCTTGCCTCTTCTGAGAGCAGTTTTATATGTGGGCAGCAAATGTACACAGTTGTGATCTGAGGATCCTACAGGAGGAAGGGGGAGTGATTTATAGGGCCTCTCCATGGATCCATAGCACAGGTCCAATGTCTTTTTTCACCTGGTTGGGCAGGAGACATACTGATAAAAGTTTTTAAGTGTCTTCTTTAAAGAAACATGGTTAAAATCCCCAAGAATGAAGTTTGGCGTCTCTGGAGAAATTGATTGCAGCCACTGGATCACATCAAAGATGGTGCTGGAGGCGGAGTCAGCGTCTGCCCTCGGGTGAATGTACACAGTTGTGATGAAAAGCTGGGGGAACTCACGAGGCAAATAAAAGGGGCGTAGTGACACAGACAGCAGCTCCACATCAGGTGTACAGATGCGCTGTCTGACTGTGACAGATGTGCAGTACTGCTTATTAATATGTAAACATACACCGCCCCCCTGACATTTCCCCGTTACCTCTTCCTGCCGATCCGAGCGCAGTGGGGCTCCAAAGCCGTCAATCCACAGGTCTGCGTCTCGGTCATGCGCATTAAGCCAAGTCTCGGTATAAGCCATGACACAGCAGTTCTTAAAGTCCTTCTGGTAGTGTACATTCCCTTGAATTTCATTCACCTTGTTTCTCAGAGACTGTACGTTCCCAAAAATCATAGAAGGAAGAGGAATGTTACCAAACTGACGTCTTCTCAGGCGCAATTTCACGCCTCCATGCTTTCCGCGTTTCCTTCTCCCGTCTCTCCCGTCTCTCTTTTCATCGCTGTGTCTGTCTCTCAAAATAAAGTCCGGCAGTTGCGGCTTAGGCTCAATCACAGCCGCTGCATCAACCGTGTTTAAATACAGCAACATGTCTCTGGAATAATGTATTCTGCCCGCCATGATGCCGGTCGCGTTTACCTCATAGACAAAGAGCCGGAGGAAAAGTAGCAGCAGTGCAAAAAAGGGGAGGAAGTCCATGTTGATGGAACCAGGGAGCTCTTCGCCATACAGTCCACAAACATTCCAGGACAGAAACGACACAGGAAATTTCATAAAAACACATTAAAGTACATAAAAACAAGACACACAGACGACGGACTTTTTCACCAGCTGCCGGTCGCTGCGTGCGCATGCGCCCTCCATACACACATTATGTGATTAAATGTGGCTGGTGGAGCCACCACATCACCTTTACTAATGTTGATTAGCCAGTTTACTTGACTGATTTACTGTGGATATAAAAAGTCTACACACCTCTGTTCAAATGCCAGGTTTTTGTGATGTAAAAAATTCAGGTCAACATAAATCATTTCAAAACTTTTTCGACCATTAATGTGACCTATAACCTGTACAACCCAATTGAAAAACAAACTGAAATCTTTTAAGGGGAAAAATAAAACTTACCTGTTTGCATAAATATGGCCACCCTGTTATAACTGGGGATGTGGCTGTGTTCAGAATTAACCAATTACATTCAAACACATGTTAAATGGGAGTCAGCACACACCTGCCACCATTTAAAGTTCCTCTGATTAACCCCAAATAAAATTCAGCAGTTCTAGTAGGCTTTTCCTGACATTTTTGCAGTTACATCTTACAGCACAAGCCATGGTCAGCAGAGAGCTTCCAAAGCATCAGAGGGATCTCATTGGAATTTCCAAGGCATTAAATATACCATGGAAAACAGTGAAGACACTCATTATCAAGTGGAGAAAATATGGCACAACAGTAACATTACTAAGAACTGGACATCCCTCCAAAATTGATGAAAAGACAAGAAGAAAACTGGTTGGGGAGGCTGCCAAGAGGCTGACAGCAACATTGAAGGAGCTGCAGGAATTTCTGGCAAGTACTGGCTGTTTAGTACATGTGACAACAATCTCCCGTCTAGGGTGGCAAGGACGGAAGCCTTATCTTATGAAGAAAAAACATCCAAGCCTGGCTACATTTTGCAAAAACATATTTGAAATCTCCCAAATGTGTGTGGGAAAATGTGTTATGGTCTGATGAAACCAAGGTTGAACTTTTTGGCCATAATTCCAAAAGGTATATTTGACACAAACACAACACTGCTCATCACCAAAAGAACACCATACCTACAGTGATGCATGGTGGTGGCAGCATCATGTTTTGGGGCTGTTTTCCTTCAGCTGGAACTGGGGTCTTAGTTAAGGTGGAGGGAATTATGACCAGTTCCAAATACCAGTTAGTGCTGGCACAAAACCTTCAGGCTTCTGCTAGAAAGCTGAAGATGAAGAGGAACTTCATCTTTCAGCACAACAATGGCCCAAAGCACACATCCAAATCAACAAAAGAATGGCTTCACCAGAAGAAGATTAAGGTTTTGGAATGGCCCAGGCAGAGTCCAGACCTGAATCCGATCGAACATCTGTGGGGTGATCTGAAGAGGGCCGTGCACTGGAGATGCCCTCACAATCTGACAGATTTGGAGCATTTTTGCAAAGAAGAGTAGGCAAATATTGCCACATCAAGATGTGCCATGCTGATAGACTGCTACCCAAAAAGACTGAGTGCTTTAATAAAAGCTGTAGATGTTGTAACAAAGTATTAGTTTAAGGGTGTGCATATCTATGCAAACAGGTTATTGTAAGATTTTAATATTTTTTTTTTATAAAATGCCTTAAAAATGCCTTAAAACATTTCAGTTTGTTTTTCAGTTGGGTTGTACAGATTATAGGTCACATTAATGGTGGAAAAAGTTTTGAAATAATTTATCTTGGTCTCATTTTTTTTACATCACAAAACCTGGCATTGAAGAGGGGTGTGAAGACTTTTTAAATCCACTGTATCCTAGAACTCAAATGTGTTTTGTGAGTCCACATAAATTTCTATTTTGGTTGAATCTTGCTCAAAATGGCTTTTTTTTTTTTTTTTAGCAGAGGTGGTGACTCATGGTATGGCATCATGCGGTGGAGTTTTATCACAGGTTTCTCACCAGCAAAAATTCTTTTTCAGATTCACAGATGACAGCATGAGAAGTTTGTAAATATTAAGCTCTCATGTGTCAGAAGCCAAAATATTTTCAGTATTTGAATCATCCTTGACCTGCTTTATTGCAGTTGTAACACATCCTATAAAGTTGCTAAACATATACAGTAAATGACTGTTTGTGAAAGCAGTTGTGACAACATACTGTAAAAGTGTTTTGCTGTTTAATACACTACTTAGCTTTAAATACCTTCAGTCATGTGTCGTCTATGTAGCCATTCTCTCTATAGCCTGCTCTGTGCTGTTCCAAATGTGTTTTGACTGTGTGTGTCACAGATTGTGCTTCATGTGTGTTTGCACAGAAAGTGGAGGATGAAGTGGAGCTGGTAAAGGGCAGCCATGTTCATGTGCTGACTGCAGAGAGTGACAAAGACAAGACAGATGGGAAGGTTATCTGGGTGGACTATCCTAATCTGCCCAAAGTCCTCGAAAAGGGGAAAAGAATCTACATTGACGATGGCCTCATTGCACTCAAAGTGATGGAAATAGGTGAAACTGCTTTGACTGACTTTAACAAAACTATTGTAAACACGACTGTCAGCAGTGAAGTATTGTGAACTGATTAGTTTGTTGGGCAGAGGCCACTCTGCCCTTTATAACAAAAGGATTTTGCCACAATTCAAGACTTAATTAAGCACTAATCATTCAGAATAAAGCTATGGCGTGGTGACATTTTACATTCAGATGAGCTGCTCTGTAGCATCATAATTGTTAGTGTTGTTTAATATTTAATCCCATAATCCAACGCAACAAGAGGTTATTATAACCAATTTCACATTTGTTTG
This sequence comes from Pholidichthys leucotaenia, assembly GCA_020510985.1. Classification (NCBI taxonomy): domain Eukaryota; kingdom Metazoa; phylum Chordata; class Actinopteri; order Cichliformes; family Pholidichthyidae; genus Pholidichthys; species Pholidichthys leucotaenia. The sequence continues at coordinate 137,720,384 of CM035849.1, read as the reverse complement.
GATGCAGTTAATGAGACTATTTTTTTTTATTGTCTATTATAGTATTAAATCCAGAAAAGGATTTGAACTGCAATTTTACAGGGTGTAATTCTAGTTTCACAAATACACAAACAGTACTTCCATTAATATGCTTCTTTTTCATTTAACTTTCTTTATAATCGTTCCTCTATGTGGTGTTGAATGCAAACACAGTACTTATTAGAGGAGAATCAGAGGTGCCTTGCATAGCAGCAGCCCCTCTGATTCTAGATGTGATTAACATTGTAGATAAGAGAAACATAATTTCATTCTACTGTACATGATTGGCTGTATGGATTAAATGACAATAAAAGTTGGCTTCTTGGCTTTTTCTTTTTCTTAAGAGCCTTTAATTAATCAACTAAGTTTGTGAGAACCCGGGACTGTGTGTCCAACACGATCATCGGTAGCACGGGGGCCCCCCAGGGAAGGGTTTTGGCTCCCTTCCTGTTCATTCTTTATACTGCGGACTTCTCACACAACACAACACATTGCCATCTACAGAAGATCTCTGATGACTCTGCGATCATTGGCCTCATCTCCAACAGAGATGAAGCTGAGTACAGAGGGCTTATCCAGGACTTCGTGGACTGGTGCCATCGGAACTGCCTCCAGATCAACGCGAGGAAAACTAAGGAGCTGGTGGTGGACTGCGCAGGCAAGGACAACCCCTCACAGCACCAGTAAATATACAGGGAACAGACATCGAGATGGTGACATCCTATAAGTACCTGGGTGTTCATCTGAACAATAAACTAGAATGGTCACACAATACTGACGCACTCTACAAGAAGGGACAGCGCAGGCTGTTCCTACTAAGGAGACTCAGGTCTTTTGGTGTACAAGGGGCGCTGCTGAAGACATTCTATGACACGGTGGTGGCATCAGCCATCACTTTTGGAGTGGTCTGCTGGGGCAGTGGCATTACAGCAGCCGATAGGAAGAGACTGAACAAACTGACCAAGAAAGCTAGCTCTGTCCTGGGGCAGCGCCTTGACCCAGTGGAGGAGATAGGAGAGAGAAGGATGGTGGCTAAACTGTCACCTCTGCTGGAGTCCGAGTTCCACCCTATGCAGGACATACTGAATGCACTGAGGAGCTCATTTAGCAGCAGACTACATCATCCTAGGTGCACAACCGAGAGGTTTCGCAGGTCCTTCCTACCTACGGCTGTCAGACTGTACAACCTAAGCAGGGCTGCTCGCAGAGATAGCAAAAAGACATGACAACCTAATAGTTTTGAATGCAAAAGACGCAATAGACTTACACAATGGTCCCCTCCGGTATACAACTAGGAAAATACCGGTCGCTATGGAGGGTGAGAATATGTATGGGTACATAATCATACCATGTAGGATAACTAAGTAGACGGTTGTGCTGTTTCATTCCATCTAGCTACAATGCTCCGCACTGTGTGTGTTTATATATATATTTATATATTTACTCCATCTAGCAACAATGCTCCACACTGTGTGTTTATATATTTACATATTTATTCCATCTAGCTACAATGCTCCGCACTGTGTGTGTTTATACAGTATATCTACATATTTATTCCATCTAGCTACAATGCTCCGCACTGTGTTTATATATCCATATATTTATTACATCTAGCTACAATGCTCCGCACTTTGTGTGTTTATATATTTACATATTTATTCCATCTAGCTACAATGCTCCGCACTGTGTGTGTTTATATATCTACATATTTATTCCATCTAGCTACAATGCTCCGCACTGTGTGTTTATATATTCACATATTCATTCCATCTAGCTACAATACTCCGCACTGTGTGTTTATACACTCATATATTTATTCCATCCAGCTACAATGCTCTGCACTGTGTTTATTATTACCTCCGCCAAGGAGGTTATGTTTTCATCGGCGTTGGTTTGTCTGTCTGTCTGTCTGTTTGTTTGTTTGTTTGTTTGTTAGCAAGATAACTCAAAAAGTTATGGACGGATTTTCATGAAATTTTCAGAGATTGTCAGAAATGGGGTACATATACATATGATTAGATTTTGGTGGTGATCCGGATCACCGTCCAGAAGAAAACCGCCATTATGGAAAATGCGATTTTCGTGAATAACTACTGAACCACTAATTCTATCATTGTCAATCCAATTGCTAGTCATATGTTTTCATGGTCAAGGAATCTGAAAACGTACACACAAACACTGTATGGGGGGGAACTGTGGCGCTTGGCGGAGGTCTGCGCTCTCCAAGTGCTTTTCTAGTGTATTTATATATCTATCCCATCTAGCTACAATGCTCCGCACTGTGTATCTATATATATATTTATATTTATATGTACATATGTATACTTGCTGCTCTTGTTTTTTCTCTTGCCTTCTGATTGTTGCTCTGAGTGTTGCTGTCCCTGTGCTGTTGCAATCCTGGAATTTTCCCATTGTGGGACTAATAAAGGCTTATCTTATCTTATCTTATCTTAATAATCTACTCGGCTCCATGAATCACCACCTTATCATGGTGAAGGGGTTTGCGTGACCTAATGATCCCACTAGCTGCAGTGGTGTGAAAAAGTGTTTGCCGCCTTCCCAATTTCTCATTTTTTTGTATGTTTGTCACACTTAAATTTTTCAGATCATCAAACAAATTTAAATATTAGACAAAGATAACACAAGTAAACACAAAATGCAGTTTTTAAATGAAGATGTTTATTATTAGGGGAAAATAAAATCCAAACCTACATGGCCCTGTGTGAAAAAGTGATTGCCCCCTAAACCTAACAACTGGTTGGGCCACCCTTAGCAGCAACAATTGCAATCAAGCATTTGTGATGACTGGCAATGAGTCTTTTACAGCACTGTGGAGGAATTTTGGCCCACTCATCTTTTTGGAATTGTAATTCAGCCACATTGGAGGGTTTTCCAGCATGAACCACCTTTTTAAGGTCATGCCACAGCATCTCAATCAGATTCAGGTCAGGACTTTGACTAGACCACTCCAAAGTCTTCATTTTGTTATTCTTAAGCCATTCAGAGGTGGACTTGATGGTGTGTTTTGGATCATTGTCCTGCTGCAGAACCCAAGTGTGCTTCGGCTTGAGGTCACGAACAGATGTTCGGACATTCTCCTTCAGGATTTTTTGGTAGACAGGAGAATTCTTGGTTCCATTTACCACAGCAAGTCTTCCAGGTCCTGAAACAGCAAAACAGCCCCAGACCATCACACTACCACCACCATATTTTACTGTTGGTATGATGTTCCTTTTCTGAACTGCTGTGTTATTTTTATGCCAGATGCAACGGGACACACACTTTCCAAAAAGTTCAACTTTTGTCTTGTCAATCCACAGAGTATTTTCCCAAAAGTCTTGGGGATCATCAAGATGTTTTCTGGCAAAACTGAGACGAGCCTTTATGTTCTTTTGGCTCAGCAGTGATTTTCGTCTTGGAACTCTGCCATGCAGGCCATTTTTGCCCAGTCTCTTTCTTGTGGTGAAGTCATGAACACTGACCTTAACTCAGGCAAGTGAGGCCTGCAATTCTTTGGATGTTGTTGTGGGGGGTTTTGTGACCTCCTGGATGAGTCGTTGCTGTGCTCTTGGGGTAATTTCTGTCGGCAGGTCACTCCTGGGAATGTTCACCACTGTTCCATGTTTTCGCCATTTGTGGATAATAGCTCTCACTGTGGTTAGCTGGAGTCCCAAAGCTTTAGAAATGGCTTTATAACCTTTTCCAGACTGATAGATCTCAATTACTTTGCTTCTCATTTGTTCCTGAATTTCTTTGGATCGCAGCATGATGTCTAGCTTTTGAGAATCTTTTGGTCTACTTCACTTTGTCAGGCAGGTCCCATTTAAGTGATTTCTTGATTGAGAACAGGTGTGGCAGTAATCAGGCCTGGGTGTGGCTAGAGAAATTGAACTCAGCTTTCCAAAGATGTGATAAACCACAGTTAAATTTATGTTTTAACAGGGGCAGTCACTTTTTCACACAGGGCTATGTAGGCTTGGATTTTTTTTTTACCCTTAAAAATAAACCCCTTCATTCAAAAACTGCATTTTGTGTTTACTTGTGTTATCTTTGTCTAATATTTAAAATTGTTTGATGATCTGAAACATTTAAGTGTGACAAACATACAAAAAGCGAGAAATCAGGAAGGGGGCAATCACTTTTTCACACCACCGTATGCTGTTGGTGGCATCTAGCTCCTGGTTGGGTCTCCCAAGGCAAATTGGTACTGAGTGACGGGCCAGACTAAGAGTGGTCCAGTTAATCCTCATGAACAAGTTACACACAAAAATCCAGTGTACCCCATCCATTTTGGGATTAGCAGGGTTCGAAGGCAAGCGCCTGGCAAGGGGGTTTCTGTTCATAGGACCCGGCCGGGGTCAGCTCAAGCAAGTCACATAGGTCTGAACTCCAGTGGGCTCACTGCCTGCAGGAGGGATCATGGGGATCATGGTGCTATGTGAACCAAACAGCAGTCTGGGCTTCTCTGCTTAAACTGCTGCTTCCATGACCCAGACCCCTGGATAAGTAGTAGAAGAGCGATGGATAATATTTTTTTTTTTAGTTTTCTTTCCATATAACATAATCTTCCTCTGTCTGTTCTCTGCAGGCTCTGACTGGGTAGACACGGTGGTGGTGGCTGGTGGGATGCTCTGTTCTCGTAAAGGTGTTAACCTCCCCGGCTGTGACCTGATTGGCCTGCAGGCGGTCAGTGAGAGGGATGAGGCTGACCTGAGGTTTGGGGTGGCTCATGGTGTTGACATAGTATTCGCCAGCTTCATCCGTTCGGCCCAGGATGTCAAGGATGTACGCCGAGCTCTGGGTGCGCATGGACGAGATGTCAAAGTGATCAGCAAGGTGGAAAGCCGGCAAGGTGTCCAGAAGTGAGTTAAGAAAACACCTCTCAATTAAAACCATCCAGGAAAAGTTATTTTGAACAACAGGGTAATGAAGAGGTTTTGACGGGACTTATAAATCCACCTTGATGTGATCTGTTCCACCTGTGTAAAGCCAGCTGTCAGTGAAAGACAGATATATGTCCGCTATTGATTTTACACATATGCAGTAAGCAATCTCTGTGGCTGTCCGCATGAGTTATAGCAACCATTTAATACATCTGACACAATTTATTTCCCTGACTTCTTAGCTCCATTACTTATCCCCTGCTTTTGCCTGCTGCTGGCTTTAAGCAGTTAACTACAGTTTTAATTAAATGTGATTACTTTTAGATTGATTGTAGATATTTAATTTATACAATTATGAGGCGGGCGGCGCGGTGGAGGAGTGGTTAGCACTGTGGCAGCACAGCAACTCACCCTTGGCTGGGGGATCCTGGGTTCGATCCCAGCCCCCGATCAACAGTGATCTGTGTGGAGTTTGCATGTTCTCCCCGTGTCTGCGTGGGTTTACTCCGGGATTTCTCCGGTTTCCTCCCACATGCCAAAAACATGCAAGTTGGGTTAATTGGCATCAAACTGGGGATTCTAAATTGTCCTTAGGTATGACTGTGAGAGTGAATGTTGTCTGTCTCTCTGTGTTGGCCCTGCGATGGACTGGCGAACTGTCCAGGGTGTACCCTGCCTTTCGCCCAAAGATGCTGGGATAGGCTCCAGCCCCCCCGTGACCCGAAAAGGATTAAGCGGAAGAAGATGAATGAATGAATGAACAATTATGAGGCAGTCATGACACTGTTTATAAGCATGTGGTGTGTAAACTCTAGCAGTCTAACACTGTCCTGATGCTTCCTCATCTTTTTAGGGCCCGAGCCACTGACAACGTCAGTGGGTGAGAGCCTTATTGTAATTGTTCGGGCCCGAGCCACTGACAGTCAGTGGGCGAGAGCCCTTTTGTAATTGTTAGAATTTTAAGGGCCCGAGCCACTGCCAAAGTCAGTGGGGGAGAGCCCTATTGTAATTGTTAGAATTTTTTTTCTTCTTCTCCATGTAAGATCTCATTTTTGGAGTGGTGAATGTGCATGAAGACACCATTTTTTGCAGGGACCTCAAGACTGGTGAAAAATTGAAAATGTAATTAGGGTGCCTAATGTAATTAGGGTCTGAGCCACTGACAGTCAGTGGGCAAGAGCCCTATTCTAATTGTTAGAATTTTTAGGGCCCGAGCCACTGACAACATCAGTGGGTGAGAGCATTATTGTAATTGCTCAGGCCCGAGCCACTGACAACGTCAGTGGGTAAGAGCTCTATTGTAATTAGGGCCGGAGCCACTGACAAAGTCAGTGGACGAGAGCCCTATTGTAATTGTTAGAATTTTTTTTTTCTTCTTCTCCATCTAAGATCTCATTTTTGGGGTAGTGAACGTGCATGAAGACATCATTTTTTGCAGGGACCTCAAGACTGGCGAAAAATTGAAAATTTTGGAGGAAATATGAATGACCCTACAAAAATGGCTCTACAGCGCCACCTAACATGTGAAGTTAATGGGGAGTGGTACACACTTACCTTCGCGTAGAAAGATGAAAATCGGGTGAGATGTTTATCATGTCAGGACATGCAAAAAAACTCCATAGAAGTGATGGTCTACACCCAACAGGAAGTCGGCTATTTTGCACGAAGTGGCAGTGACCTGATTTCCACCTTGCGCAATTGACTCAAATTTTTTTCGAACTCATCCTAGGGTTTTTGTCCAATTGAGCTCATTTGTGGTGACAGTCGTCTATAACCATGTGCCATTAAAAGTTATTGAAAACTTTTCTTAAAGGTCGACGGTTTGGCCGTAGGGGCGTGGCAAAGTTTGATGTCTCGCCATGATCATTCTATGACCATTCTGACAGCAATAACTCTGGTATGCATTGTCGGATTTCAACCAAATCCAATATTACGGATATCAGTCCAATTCACAACAGTTCGATAGAACAATATTCATAAAAATCTACAGCACCCCCTAGTGGTTAAAGAAAGAATTGCTGAAAATTGTTTTATTTATTACTCACGCACCACTTGCCAGAATGACGTGAAATTTTCTGCCCTCCTCGTCATTCAATCCGTGATCTTGTGGGGAGGGTTGGGAAGGTCCTGGAGTCATAAAATTTAGAGCATAGGTAGAGCTGACTGTCCTATGTAGTCCTATATGGGTCAGCAACACATAACTGATAGGTAAGAGTTACCATGGCAACATGGCGAAGGCTCACCCCTTGCCATGGAACATCGAAAAGTTGCAACTTGTACAAACTTCATCAGATTTTCACCAAATTTTCTACGATGGATATTAGTCCGACCCCGCACACTCCTACATAAAAATGGTTGACAAAACTTATAGCAACACCTACTGCTCACAGGAAGTACTGTGCCAAACGGTTTTCTCTGTTATTCATGCAGCACATGCCGTGACAACGGGAAATTTTCCCTGCCGGCTAGGTCCGACGGGCGCCAAGTTCTGCGGGTGTGGGGGGGGTGAGGGCCCGCTTACAGCTGCTTCCATCTTTAATTGTTAGAATTTTTTTTCTTTTCTTCTTCTCCATCTAAGACCTCATTTTTGGGGTAGTCAGCGTGCATGAAAACTCACCATTGTTTGCAGGGACCTCAAGACTGGCGAAAAATTGAATATTTTGGAGGAAATATGAATGACTCCACAAAAATGGCTCTACAGCGCCACCTGACATATGAAGTCTATGGTTAGTGGCACACGCTTACTTTCGCGTAGAAAGATGAAAATCGGGTGAGATGTTCATCATGTCAAGACAGGCAAAAAACTCCATAGAAGTGATTATCTACACCCAACAGGAAGTCGGCTATTTTGGCAGGAAGTGGTAGTGACCTGATTTCCACCTCATGCAATTGACGCGCGTTTGATCGAACTCTTCCTAGGGTTTTTGTCCAATTGAGCTCATTTGTGGTGACAATCATCTATACCTATGTGCATTAAAAGTTATTGAAAACTTTTCCAAAAGTGCGATGGTTTGGCCGTAGGGGCGTGGCAAAGTTTGATGCCTTGCCATGAAATTTTCCCTGCTGGCTAGGTCCGACGGGTGCCAAGTTCTGCGGGTGTGAGGGCCTGCCCTGTTTCCATCTTTAATTGTTAGAATTTTTTTTTCTTTTCTTGTTCTCCATCTAAGAGCTCATTTTTGGGGTAGTGAACGTGCATGAAAACTCACCATTTTTTGCAGGGACCTCAAGACTAGCAAAAAATTTAATATTTTGGAGGAAATATGAATGATCCCCAAAAATGGCTCTACAGTGCCACCTAACACGTGAAGTCAGTGGGGAGTGGCACACGTTTACTTTCGCGTAGAAAGATGAAAATCGGGTGAGATGTTTTTATGTTAAGACATGCAAAAAACTCCATAGATGTGATGGTCTACACCCAACAGGAAGTTGGCCATTTTGGCAGGAAGTGGCAGTGACCTGATTTCCACCTCGTGCATTTGATCAAACTCGTCCTAGGGTTTTTGTCCGATTGAGCTCATTTGTGGTGACAATCATCTATACCCATGTGTCATTAAAAGATATTGAAAACTTTTCCAAATGCTCAACGGTTTGGCCGTAGGGGCGTGGCAAAGTTTGATGCCTTGGCATGATCATTCTATGACACTTCTGACAGCAATAACTTTGGTATGCATTGTCGGATTTCAACCAAATTCAGTATTATGGATATCAGTCCAATTTCAAACAGTTCTATAGATCAGTTTTCATAGAAATCTACAGAGTCACCTATAGGAGGTAGAAAGTTTGGCATCAGAAAGTTTGCATCATGTTGTTTTTTTAATACCTCGGGAATGGAATGTCGGCTTGGCACCAAAATGGGTATGATGTATATGGGTATGCCGCCGAACAATTACAGCTATGAATATTCATGAGTAGCAATAGCGCCCTCTCTTGGAGGCATGAAGGCTACACCAAAGGTTTTCTTCAATATCTCTGAAATAATAGTCTGATTGTCACCAAAAATGGTACCAATCATCCATACCCATGTGCCATCAAAAGCTGTTGAAAACTTTTCCAAATGCCCGACGGTTTGGCGGAAGGGGCAGGGCCAAGTTTGCAGTATCGCCATCACCCTTCCAATGGCTTTTATTCTGGCATACATTGACTGATTTCAACCAAATTTTGTGTGGTAAATAGGAAGCCAATACTGATAATTTCTATAATAAAGAATGACACATAGTGACAGCACCCCCTATCACTAATGGACAGGAAGTTGTCATAACTCACATGCCATACTCTCACGCCGCTTGCCAGAATGACGTGCAATTTTCTGAGGTTTATCAGACCACCTGGTTGATCATAACTGCACATCACCTTTAGCATGGCATCACTGCTGTTACCATGAACACGCCCTCCTCGCCATTCAATCCGTGATCTTGTTGGGATTGTTGGGAACGACCTGGAGTCATGAAATCTGAAACATACGTAGGTTGAGATGACTATCATATGTAGTCCTATATGGGTGGGCAACACATAACTGACAGGCAAGTGCTGTCCATGTGGCGACATGGAGAAGGTTGACTCCTCGCCATGGAACATCGGAAAGTTGTAACTTGGACAAACTTTGTCTGATTTTCACCAAATTTTCTACGATGGATATTAGTCCCACCCCACACGCTCCTACATAGTAAAAATGATTGCCAAAAGATATAGAACCACCTACTGCTCACAGGAAGTACTGCGCCAAATGGTTTTCTTTATTATTCACGCAGCGCTTGCTGCAATGACGGGAAATTTTCTGAGCCAGCTAGGTACGATGCGCGCCAGGGTCCGCGGTTGTGTGGGGGGCGAGGGTCCGCTTACAGCTGCTTGCAGCTCTTATTGTTCACTTTAGGATTTGATTTTCATCCAGATGATTTAGAATTTGGATCACAGTCTAGTGCTTTCCTCATTATATTCACAAAATCTAGAAGCAGATTTTAAAATCCTTTTTTGTAGACCTACATTTGAGTGTTTCCTGGATGTCTCTCTGCCTCCCCATTCCTCCTCCTCACTGCTATTTTTCCAATTTCCTTCTCTTCATCCCGAACACTCAATCCTGCACCTACTCACCCCCTCTAAATCTGTCTGTCAGCTTTGAGGAGATCCTGACTGAGAGCGATGGCGTGATGGTTGCCAGAGGTGACCTGGGGATTGAGATCCCTGCCGAGAAAGTTTTTATTGCCCAGAAGATGATGATTGGCCGGTGCAACGCTGCTGGGAAGCCCGTCATCTGTGCCACGCAGGTCAGAGGGGAGCATACGCGCGTGCGCACACACACACACACACACACACACACAAAATGCATTCAGATCCTTTATTAACCTCCCACTCTCGTCTACTGTTGTGTACACCCACAAAGTCCTCCTTACTTTCAAATTTTCTCCTGTCACACACAGAAACATGCACTCACGCTCCTGCAGTCATGTTGAATCACAGTGCTGTATCTTGTTTATGCTGCAGCTCTCAGAGTGACAGCGTTTACAGCAGGCTTGTTACTGGAGACCTGGGCCCACAACACGACACCCACACACACACATGCTCTCATCAGCATTAGCGGACGCTTCTTAACTACCACAAAAACGCAGCATCCCGGACGATGCTGAGAGCACTGCATCATTTTCCGACTGTCTGCCTTGTTTATTGACTCATATTACTGAGTCTCCACTATATACCAATAACAGACTCGCCAAGTCATGCTTACCCGCCTCAGTGTAAATGATCTCTCATTACTTCAACTCCATTGCTCATCCATCCACAAAGCCATTACTTCCTCTCTTCATTCTCCTCCTAAAGCATGTATGTCTCATATCACTTTGTCCGCTTAAACAAAAATTGACATAATAAGACACAAAGTGGGACAGTTTGGATGGCTTCATTGATTGAAACCCTTTATGGTATCTCATGGAGACATCATCGTTGTGACTAATGTGTGTTTGTGTGTTTGTAGATGCTTGAAAGCATGGTGTCCCACCCACGGCCAACTAGAGCAGAAAGCAGTGACGTTGCTAACGCTGTGCTGGATGGAGCAGACTGTGTAATGTTATCTGCGGAGACTGCCAAGGGACTCTTTCCTGTGGAGGCAGTCGCAATGATGCACTCGGTGTGTGTGCGTGTGTGCATCGTGATTGTTGTGTTACATCTGACTTGGTGACCTCTGATAATGTGCTGTCCCTCTGCGTGCCCCTTGCCCTTGATATCTGTCTCTGTCACTTTCTCTCAGATCTGCAGGGAGGCAGAAGCGGCCATTTTCCACCACCAGCTTTTTGAGGAGTTGCGTCGCCTCACTCCTCTATCCTCTGACCCCACAGAGGTCACGGCTATCGGAGCTGTGGAGTCTTCCTTCAAATGCTGTGCAGGGGCCATTATAGTCCTCACTAGCAGTGGCAGGTGGGTAATGTGTCCAAATTGGAAATTTAAGCTGTATATTGTTATGTCTGTAAAACGTGGCACAGTGATGAGGCGAAGGGTGAACTACACAGGTCTTTATTATAGGCTCACAGAATATATACAGATGCTCCCGCAAGGCTGAAAGATGGTCGAAGAGACCACCCCTCTTCCTCACAGCCCTCTTATACTCCAAGTGACGTCACCACCCGTGTAACACCATAATGTGTCCTATGAACAACATCACATCCCCCCCCGTCAAAAAGGTCTAAAACGCACACATACAATCAAGACCTTCCCAAATTTACAGCCCAAATCACACACTAACAAGAAGCAGAAGTAATGAAGACCTAACCATGCACACAACCAACTAAAGCTAGGTGGAGACAGGTGGAATACTGTCCCACCCCCACACGGCTAGACGGGTTATTCTGCCATCTTTATAAATATATATAGTTCATTAAACCTAAAATTGTCATGTTCCTAAGATAAAACATAAAACAATCCCCATAATACAACATATATACAAACAGATTATTTCTTACTACTATAACACCAAACCACAAGAACGCAACCATCACTCATATTAACACCATGCATAATTACTTAACCTGGGCAATTTATACACCAACAACACACTGCCCCCATTATCAGTCAGTCACAGTGGAGAACCCACCCCCCGGAGACCTGTCAGGTGGGTCCTGACCAGAGCATCATCTTCTCTTGGTGCCCGGAGATGATCCACATCGGCGCCGGGACACCTCTCCCTCATCGGTGACGTGCCGCAGCTCGTTGGGGTGTCTCCATGTACCATCAGACAACTGAAGGTAGCCGTCCTTCCGAACAACCGCCACCTGCAGCCGCCCCAGTTCCTCCTGTCGTTTCTGCTTCCTGTGAACCCATCTAGACCGGGCCTCCTCTCTGGGCCGGACCACATCAGTGACCCCTAGAGCAGCCCGACTCGGCTTCCAGTGTTCCTGAGTAGCACGTTGTTTCATCGTGCCAGCCGACCCTGCTCCACTCACTTTCATTTCAGACGCTGGCGAAGCCGTTCTAACCCCCTGCTTCTCAGTACCTCCCAGCCGAACTCTGGAGGCAGGCTGGGCCAGCCACTCAGCTCCACCCACCGTCATGGGCATCCCACTGCACCGCCCTTGGGTTCTGGCACTGGAGCTCTCCCACGATGGCCCTGGGTAAGGCTGGTCCTGCTCATCTCCCAGAATACTAAGCCAAGGTTCATCACATATTGCATCATCCATCACTCGTGGGACCAGCCGCTCCCACAAGCCACAACCCGACCACTCCTCTCCACTACCGCTGGTGATCGTGAAGCCAAGTCCGTAGAAAAGGTCGCAGCCCAATACATTTGCTCCACTGGCGGTCACTACAAACTGCAGATTGGATACCTCCGCTGCCTTATATCTAGCCGTCAGTTCCAGCAAACCCACAATGGACAGTCTATTTCCACCATATCCACAAAATGGTGTTGAAAGACCTCTCACTCAGTGATATGGCGAAAAAAAACTCCTCACAGTAGGCTAATTTAGCACGGACCTCAACGTGCCCGTGTCCACCAGTAATGGCACCTCCTCGCCGTCCAACTTCACCATACAGTATGTACAGCCATCTGTGCTCGGAGAGACGGTGTGAATCCCTGTAGGAGTTGGAGCAGGGGTATCTGCTTTGTGTCACCGTTCCCCTCGCTCAAACCTATTACAGGCCCTGGCAAAATGATGCAGGGGTCCGCACTTACCACAGTGTTTACCTCTCGCCAGACACTCTCTAGCCTTGTACCGGTGCTTATTGGACCCACAACCCAAACACCTGGGCGATCCCGGGGCGGACCTCATCTTCACAGCTGCAGCGCATTCCTCTTGGTTGTTAGCGTTGCTGTCCGGGTCCACAGCCTGCGCCACTGATCGTGAGTCAGAGCAGTGTAGCGTAGCTCTCTCGCCGAGGTCGCGTGATAGTTTGTCCGCTTTTTCACATTGCTGAGCTATCTCCACAGTTGTGGCTAACGTCAGTTCGCCGGAGTACGTTAGAAGTCTTGACCATGCTGATGAGAAAAGCATGTGCTCCGCCATCTGGTCGCAGACCATTTCTTCCTCCAAATCACCAAACTGGCAGTCTCCGGCCAGCTGCCGCAGGTCCGCAACATAATGTTGTACTGACTCACCGATCCGCTGGAGGCGCTACCGAAACTGAATCCTCTGGATGATGAAATTTGCAGGCACGTGAAAATGTTGTGCCATAGGCTAAACCACATCCTCGAAGCTATCGCTAGCACTCAAGGTAGCAAGGATATGCTGTCCTTCCATACCTAAATTGTGAACCAGAATTGCCCGTGCCCGTACCTTCTTCAGTTCACCAAGGTTTAGTGCCACCAAGTAATTTTTAAAAGTGGTGAACCATCTTGTCCAAGGCACCGGAGGCTTTCCCGGAGACTCCAAAATCGGCCAAATTGAAGACACACCCGCATCCATAACTTTATCCTCGTCGCCAAATGTTATGTCCGTAAAACATGGCACAATGATGAGGCGAAGGGTGAACTACACAGGACTTTATTATAGGCTCACGGAATACATACAGATACTCCCGCAAGGCTGAGAGGTGGTTGAAGAGACCTCCCCTCTTCCCCACAGCCTTCTTATACTCCGGGTGATGTCACCACCCGTGTAACACCATAATGTGTCCTATGAACAACATCACATACATATATATCTTATATTTTTGCTTTTTTGTTTTATTATTACCTCTGCCAAGAGGAGGAGGTAATGTTTTTGCTGGCATTGGCTGGTTTATCTCTCTGTTAGCAACATTACTGAAAAAGTTATGAATGGATTTTGATGAAATTTTCGGGAAAGGTATGTAATGGCATGGGGGACAGATGATTATATATTGGTGGTGATCAGAGAGTGCATACCTCCACCAAGGGCTTTGTTTGTATTTGTGCAGCAGGATTACACAAAAACTACTGAAAGGAAGCCATTACATTTTGGTGATGATCTGAGAATGCATACCTTCGCCAAGGCTCTTATCTTCTCACAGTGTGTTAGCAACAATACTCTAAAACTAATGGACAGACTTTGATGTAATTTTCGCCAGAAGTGGCTCGAGGCCTACTCACAAACCCATTACATTTTGAAGGTGATCCATGAGGACGGAAGGAGCCTTGGTGGAGGTATGTGCTCTTTGAGTGCTTTTCTAGTTTAAATGTATGCTTCTATCCTGCATTTGCATGCAGGTAAAGAGTGTTTGTGAAAGGCCCAAAAAGGTTTGTTGGCTAGTTGATGGGAATCTGAGATTAAACAAGTGTGCTCATACTTGGTAACCATGACTGAAGTTCACTTTAGATTCAGAGATAAATACATTAACAATGATGTTTCTCTACTGTTAAGACATATGTTTGGTCTTGAAATGCTGGATGATCCATGTTCTTTTGCTGTTAGTTTGGACCTTTGGCTTGTTTCTCGTCTACTCTTGCCATTATTTTCTTCTTCTTGTGTTAAAATCTAAATTTTGGTTAGACATGACAAAAAAAACAAAACAAAAATAAAAATGTGTCTTCAAGGTAAAATCAAGAAAAGGGGGAAATGACATCCCCCAGCTTATGTGGTTTCTCGTGAGTCTGAACCCTAACCTCATGTCACAGCAAGTCACCCCCCACATCTTGATATAGCCAAAATTATGACTGATATGAATGTGTGTGTGACAGCATAATATAAATAGATTTGTGTGTTAGTGGCACAATATACAAGCTACAGGTTTCAGCTCCAGTTGTTTGTCTTTGTTTTCAAAGCAAAGCTGCAGAGTAAATATTGCAGCCTCTTCCTCTGAGGCAGATTTTATTTCTCCTCAACATTTTATTGCATCTCCTTTAAGTTATTATGTATTTTCTGATGTGAAATAAACTCCACAACAAAGCACAAAACTCTAAACACCTACAAAAATAAATAACAAATAACAAATATACAGACACTGTAAATGCCCATTCTACAGACATACAGGAGTTTGGGACAGTGTACGCTGTAAATAAATAATTTAAAATGTTATTAATAACCCAAACCCTAACACAAAGACAACATGTTAAATCTTGCATTTGAGAATTACGATCTGACCAGTCATTATACTAAATTATTTTCCCAAGTCATCTGTTTTTTTCCTCCACTCACATTTTTAAAACCACAATCGGTGATCTTGCATTAATAAATCATACAATCAATACAAACAAGTTTAAGCACTATTCTCCCATTTGAATCTACAGAGGTAGTAGTTCTAACTGAATTTAGACAATGACAAAAGCTTGAAGTTTACATCTGTGAGATGTAAAAAATTGTTTAAGTTATAAAAGTTAAATTACAACAAAAGATGTCAATAGCTGTTGAAGAGTTAAAACCCTTTATCTGGCAAGAACAGGAAACATTTTAATTTTAAAACACCACCAGTTAGTCTCATCATTTCCCAGTTAAGACACAGGGTTTTTAAATAATTTTCCAGTGTTTGCTGAGGTACATTTTTGTCATGTTCTGAGTGCGGAGGGATTCCACCGGGCTCAGGTTGTCTGCCTTTTTTCTTATTTGTACTGTGTTGTCATTTTTGAGTTGTCACTTATCCTATATTGTTTCTCAGTATGATTTATTTTCCCGTTTACATTCATTATAGTTTGTTTATTGTATTTTGAGTTGCCTGTCTCCATTTTTTGCCACATTATTATGTTTGTATTATGTTGTGTTCTTTCTCTTGGGGTTGACAGCCGTCAATGGCTTTCTGGGGGTTTTGTGCAGCGTGGGCGTGGTCCTGCCAGCTGTCAGCCCCGATGGCATCCTCATTATTCCCAGCTGGTCTGAATTATATGTCATTGCTTTCTCCTGTCCGTTCAGAGACCCACACCGGTCATTAATTATGTTAAGGTTTTCGATCCCTATTTTAGGGGAGTTATTTTCATTTTCTATTGCTGCTGTCTTGGTTTACATTCGTCTCATCTCCGCCAGAGCCCTGCCTTGCTCTGGTGTGCTAAGTCTGTAAGTTTTCTCCTTTGTTTCTTTCCTTGTATTGTGAGCTTAATGTTGAATTTTATGTTTGTTGCTTTTTTCAATAAATTACCCAAACTCACAGTTCAGCGCGTGGGTCTCACCTTCCTGTCCTGAAGGGCATTTATGACAGAAGACAGTGGCCAGTAGAGACCCAGCTGCTGTGAGTTTGGTGATTTTTTTTTTTTTTTTGCCATTTCGTTCACCTCAGCAGTGGCAAAATCTCATTGGTTTTCTTTTCACATTGGAATTACCATGTCTCTCACCCCGGAGGCGTCCACCCTCAGACTGGACAAAGTGGAGCGGTGGTCAGTGTGTGTCCTGGAGGATATTTTATCACAGGCTCAGGACTCCTGTACTCCCGAAGCAGCCTGAGAGTGTCTGGAGGGCGCGGTGCAGGTCCTGGAGGCATGCCCCAGCCTGTGGGATCACCCTGAGCTAACAAAACTACTCCTCTCCATATTTCTCCCTCAGTCTACAAGTGATGAGCCGGGGAAGTCAGCTCTGATGCCTGAGGCCGTGCCAACGAAGAGCAAACGCTCACACAAACGAAAATCTCCAGCCTCTCACCACTCTCCGACAGCAGTTCCGCCTCCTCCTCCCGAGCCTTGGCCCGCTCCATCGGCCGAAGAGCTAGAGGAGCTCAGAGAAGTTATACTGGCAGAAACTGACCTCCTCCTCAAAGTTAAACTTTGGCTCCTCCCGAATTTGGCTCAGGAGCTGGAGGAAATTTCATTGAGGGACCCAGAGTTTGAGCTGATGAGTGAGTGTCCCCTGACTCCGGAGCCTCTCCCTCTCCACCTCGAACCTACGTCTCCACCTCCCACTCATCGTCGTCATTCAGGGAAATCCCACAGGAGGAACGCTTAAACTTCTCAATCAGTAGCTTCTCCTACGTCGGGACAGAAGCCTCCTTCAGCGCTGCACCTTCCAAGTTCATCTTCTTTGGCCGAATTGTAAGCCTTCTCCCCCTCTGCTACTGCTGTTCCTTGCTTCCCCTCGACACCTCCTCCCGCTGCTGTGAGCCAAACTGATTTTTCCCTGGCTCCGCCCGAAATCGTGTCAGCAGGGGCAGTTCCTCCACGTTTCTCAGAGGGGCCCATGACCATTGAAGTCACAAAGAGGGTCGACTTCCAACCTGCTACAGCAGAGAACATCATGCCCCGGGAATACAGGCAAGTGAATTTTCATTCTCTATTACCTGTGTTTGAATTATCTTGCCTGATTCCCGGTGGTGAGGCTCAGTCCTCGCAGCCCTGTGAGCTCTCACCACCTGCTGTAGCTACTGACTTATCACCTGCTCTCTCCGTGTCTCCTCCTCTGCCCCTTGAGTGTATGCCAACCCCTGGATTGAGCTGCTAGACATTGGAGGAGCCTGCAGCCCTGGAAGACCTGGTTCCATCCCCGCAGCCATGATCTGGACGGAGGGTGAGTGTGGAAACCCAGCCGATGCCTGCATCAATGTAAGATTGGCCCCAGGCCCCAGATGAGCAGGATTCAGCACCAGCAGGAGATTCACCTCCTATCACCATGCAGGGCGAGCCACCTGCGTGGGTCACCTCGGGGGGAGGCCCCAGGACTAAGCTGACCACCATGCCTGCTGAGGGGGCTGCTGCAACAGAGCTGGAGTTGAACCACCAGAGGGCCGGACCAGTAGAACCACCACCTGGATTGCGGGAGTCTTGGACGGCGGTGGAGCTTGAGAACAGGCAAGTGCATTCCTTTGTCTCTGTCCCTCTTTTGGAGAAATCTTGCCTGGCTCTAGGTGGGGAGAGCCATGTGCAGCCGTCAGCTGCACCTGAGCTCACCTTGCCGGGTTCCACTGCCACCAGTGGCCGTGACCCTCTGTCTGTGTATCTCCTGTCAGAGTTTTTCCCCAGAGTCACTGAGGATATTCCACCTGTGCCAGATGTCTCCATGGGTCCAGGCTCACCGCCCAAAATCATTGTGTGTCCAGCTCCTCCCGCCGAGGTCATTGCAGGTGCTCCACCCCAGTCCGGGACGTTCGTGGGTGCTGCTTCCCCTCCGGCTGAGGTCCTCGAGGGTGCTGCTTCCCTTCCAGTCGAGGTCATTGTGGGTGCTTCATTCCAGCCCGGAGCCATCGAGGGTGCAGCAATGGCCCAGTCCGGGCCCTCCATGGGTGCTGCTTCCTTTCCTGCTGAGGCCGTTGTGGGTGCTCCGTCCTAGCCCGGGACCTCCAAGGGTGCAACTATGTCCCAGTCCGGGATCACCGCGGGTGCAGCCTTGGTCCAGCCAGGGGCCACCGAAGTTGCTGCTGTGCTCCAGCCCAGAGCCAATGAAGTTGCTGCTGTGCTCCAGCCTGGAGCCACTGAGGGTGCAGCTTTGGTCCTGTCTGGGTCCACCGAGGGTGCAGCATCGGTCCAGTCTGGACCCACCGAGGGTGCAGCATCAGTCTAGTCTGGACCTACCGCGGGTGCAGCTATGTCCCAGTCCGAGACGTCATTCCAGCCCAGAGCCACCACAGGTGCAGCTCTGCTCCAGCCCAGAACCAGTGCGGGTGCAGCTCCACTCCAGCCCGAAGCCAGTGTGGGTGCAACTCCGCTCCAGCCTGGAGCCAGTGCGGGTGCAGCTCCGCTCAAGCCTGGAGCCACCGCGGGTGCAGCTCCGGTCCAGCCCGGGGCCACCACGGGTGCAGCTCCGCTCCCGCCCGGGGCCACCGAGGGTGCAGCTCCGCTAAAGCCTGGAGCCACCGTGGATGCAGATTCGCTCCAGCCCGGAGCCACCGCGGGAGCTGCTGTGCTCCAGCCTGGAGCCACCGCGGGTGCAACTTCGCTCCAGTCCGGAGCCACAGAGGGTGCAACTATGTCCCAGTCCGGGACCTTCAAGGGTGTTGCTGGCCAGTCCATGGGCGTTGTGGTCCCCTCTCCCTTGCCAGACACCATCATGGTCCCCCCTCCTGTGCCAGACGTCGCCGGGGCTCCCTCTAACCCTCTTCCATCATCACCTCTGGTCACCCCGGTTGGGTGGCCACCCCCTGGACCATCATCTCTGTTGTGGTGGCTTAAGAACTCTGGCCGACCGCCTGCCAGGTATTGCCGTTGGGTTGGGTGGTTTACATTCTCTGGTAGACCACCTGACTCTTACCATCTCTCTGTCTGTCAGGCCTGGGACTTCGGCCGACCACCAGAACTGCCCTGTCCTTTGGTCTAGGGGGCCGGGGTGCCCAGCTCAGTGTGGCTCCTGAGCGGGATTTTGTTTTTGATGTTTTCCCTCAGTCTGGGCCTTGCTGGGATGCTTCCTGAGAGCTGTTTTTGCTTCTCTTGGCTTGGTTCGGTCCCTTCGTGACTGGGTCCCCCCCCCCCCCCGGGTGAGGTTGTTTTCTTGTTGAGATGTGATTTCTGTGTGTGTGTGTGTGTGTGTGGGGGGGGGGTCTTTTCTTTTGATATTACCCTGGGGTGTGTAGTATCCACCCCTTGGGGGTGGGGGGGGGAGGCGCTGTCATGTTCTGAGCACGGTGGGATTCCACCGGGCCCAGGTTGTCTGCCTTTTTTCTTATTTGTACTGTGTTGTCATTTTTGAGTTGTCACTTATCCTATATTGTTTCTCAGTATGATTTATTTTCCCATTTACATTCATTATAGTTTGTTTATTGTATTTTGAGTTGCCTGTCTTCATTTTTTGCCACATCATTATGTTTGTATTCTCTTGTGTTCTTTCTCTCAGGGTTGACAGTTATCAATGGCTTTCTGGGGGTTTTGCTCAGCATGGGCATGGTCCTGCCAGCTGTCAGCCCTGATGGCTTCCTCATTATTCCCAGCTGGTCCGAATTATATGTCATTGCTTTCTCCTGTCCGTTCAGAGACCCACATCGGTCATTAATAATGTTAAGAGTTTTTATCCCTATTTAAGGGAAGTTATCTTCATTTTCTATTGCTGATGTCTTGGTTTACATTCTCCTCGTCTCCGCCAGAGCCCTGCCTTGCTCTGGTGTGCTGTCTGTACGTTTTCTCCTTCATTTGCTTCTTTGTGTTGTGAGCTTCGTGTTGAATTTTATGTTTGTTGCTTTTTTCAATAAATTACCCAAACTCACAGTTCAGCGCGTGGGTCTCACCTTCCTGCCCCAAAGGGCATTTATGACACATTTTACTCTTGCAATTCTTGTTTTACACATGTTCAAAGTTAAAGCTCTGTAACACATTAAAGAACTGAATAAAATAATAAATACAGGCTTACTGCTCTGTCATCTAAATCTGCTTAGTATATCCAGCTACTTTCACTGTGACTACTAATTGATAAAGCTTCAGCGACAAAACACATTTCATATCTAAGGGAAACTTCATCTACATAACATACTGTATGCATTTTATAAGAACAGCCATTGTCGCCCTAAACATGTAATTTAAGGACTTGGATATGTGTGACACAAGTTTCATTTTTGTCCCTCTTTGCCTTCCTCTTTACAGATCAGCACATCTCCTGTCCAGGTATCGCCCTCGCTGTCCCATCATTGCAGTCACCAGAAGCCCACAGGTAAATAAATAGCAGAATTTTCTGCCTTAAAGATCGCTGAATTTTCAGACAGGTATGTCCTCTGTCTGTCAGAACAGGTCAGACAGCAACCTTTAAAGCAGCACTATGTAACTTTCCTGTTCTTGGTAAGATCTCTGAAAGGACTTTGACCTAAGTCCCAACAGCCAATCCCAGGGTGCTTTGTTATTGGTGGTAAAACGTTGTGCCCCGTGATTGGTTGATCTATTACAAGTTTTACTTGGAATTCCCACCTGCCCTCTTACATATTACATATTCAATTCAATTCAATTCAATTCAATTCAATTCAACTTTATTTATATAGCGCCATTTCACAACAACAGTCATCTCATAGCACTATCAACTGTAGGGAGGACCCCCACAGTTGCAGAAAGACCCCAGCAGGGTTG
The DNA here is from genome assembly GCA_020510985.1 of Pholidichthys leucotaenia. Classification (NCBI taxonomy): domain Eukaryota; kingdom Metazoa; phylum Chordata; class Actinopteri; order Cichliformes; family Pholidichthyidae; genus Pholidichthys; species Pholidichthys leucotaenia. Next base: position 137,699,153 of record CM035849.1, on the reverse strand, counting down.
CAATATATGCATATTACAACCCTGACCCATAGTCTGTGTTCATTAGTTCGGTTAATTAATAAATACATAATATAAGATAAGATAAGATAAGCCTTTATTAGTCCCACAATGGGGAAATTCCAGGATTGCAACAGCACAGGGATAGCAACACTCAGAGCAATAATTTAGAAGATAAGAAAATAAGAGCAGTGAATATACATATGTACACATAAATATATAAATATATATACACAGTGCGGAGCATTGTAGCTAGATAGAATAAACGGCATAACCGTCTATTTAGTTACCCTACATGGCATGAATATGTACCCATACATATTGTCACCCTCCATAGCGACTGATATTGTCCTAGTTGTATACTGGAGGGGACCATTTGTGTAAGTCTGTTGCGTCTTTTGCATTCAATACTATTGGGTCGTCACGTTTTTTTGCTATCTCTGCGAGCAGCCCTGCTTAGGTTACACAGTCTGACAGCCGTAGGTAGGAAGGACCTGCGAAACCTCTCGGTCGCGCACCTAGGATGTAGTCTACTGCTAAAAGAGCTCCTCACTGCGTTCAGTATGTATATATACACTACCGTTCAAAAGTTTGGGGTCACCCAGACAATTATTTTGTGTTTTCCATGAAAAGTCACACTTATTTACCACCATGAGTTGTAAAATGAATAGAAAATATAGTCAAGACATTGACAAGGTTAGAAATAATGATTTGTATTTGAAATAATAATTTTTTCCTTCAAACTTTGCTTTTGTCAAAGAATCCTCCATTTGCAGCAATTACAGCATTGCAGACCTAACATGATTGCACAAAGGTTTTCTAATCATCCATTAGCCTTCTGACGCAATGAGCAAACACATTGTACCATTAGAACACTGGAGTGATAGTTGCTGGAAATGGGCCTCTATACACCTATGTAGATATTGCACCAAAAACCAGACATTTGCAGCTAGAATAGTCATTTACCACATTAGCAATGTATAGAGTGTATTTCTGATTAGTTTAAAGTTATCTTCATTGAAAAAAGTGCTTTTCTTTCAAAAATAAGGAATTTTCTAAGTGACCCCAAACTTTTGAACGGTAGTGTATATGTGTTATCTATCTATCTATCTATCTATCTATCTATCTATCTATCTATCTATCTATCTATCTATCTCTATATAGATATAGATATATGCATGATGTATCATGTCCGTAGGTTCATGATTAAAACTAGACATATAAACAAAAACAAATGCTATTCGGCATTTTATTATAAGAATATCAAAATACATAGATTGTGACAGAATTTTTACAACTGTGAAATGGCGCAATATAAATAAAGTTGAATTGAACTCAGTTGCTCAAAATGACAGGTAATGAAAACATTTTGTGCATCCTCTGTCATGAATATATGAAAATTTATAGAGTGATTGTATTCTATATTATTTTTAGTGTAGACATTACTTTTACCTTCATGCAGCAGAGTATTAGTGCTAATATACAAATGTACTCAGATTTGTTGGTACCCTTACAGCTCATTGAAACAATGCTTCATTTCTGCTGAAACGTGATTTATTTAAAACTAGTGCATACCCATAGAAAACCCATGCATGCCTGTAGAGGGGAAGCATTGGAACAGAATTCTTGCCAGTTACAGGACAGTTGGTATAGCAACACAGCACTAAGTGGCAATCACATGTGATGGCTTTTGTATGCAGCAAAACATAAAAATCATACAAAATATGCCCTGCCATCTGGGGCTGTTTGCTCCTGCTTGTTACTTCTTCTCCTGCCCGTCACTGCTCTGTGTTATGCTGCTTACCTGTGTCTATATACAGTATATGTCTTGTAGGGAGTCATGTGCTCTGTCTATGTGCTGTCACATAGACATCATCTGGTGGGTCTTCTTCTTCGTTCAGACCACTGAAGGGTCTCCTTCTGTCTCAGACGGCTGTGTTGTTCACAGTCATGCCTGCGGCGTACTGGTGGAACCTGAGGTGTTTCATCTTCATGGCATCGTTTCTGATGTACAGCAGTTCTCCTCATTCTATTGGTCTCCATCTGGTGGGTCTTCTTCTTCTTTGTTCAGACCACTGGTTGAGGGATAGGTGCGTCATAATTTCAGTTCGTGGGCACGATCCTGAAAAAGTGGCTTTCGGCCCTGTTCAGGAAGGCCCGTGCATGCCTGTAGAAACCAAGAAACCGGAGCACCCAGAGAAAATCAGTGCTTTGCTTGGCATTTTACACATCTGTGGTGTAGACTGGCATTTGTCAAGGTTACACATTTGTTGTCATGTAGGCATGGCGAGTCGTCCTATGATGCCTGAGTTCATAGGATGCGCTATGATGATGAGGCAGAGCTCATCGGCCGTCCTATGATGTCCTAGAAACGTGCTTTAAAGTCTGTCGTACACTATGCTGGTGAAGGGTGTCCTCCTGTCTCAGACAGGTGCCATGTACTGCTGGAACCTCAGGTGTTTCATCTTCATGGCATCTTTTCTGATGTGCAGCAGCTGTTGTCATTCTATTGCTCTCCATCTGGTGGGTCTTCTTCTTCTTCTTCGTTGAGACCACTGGTTGAGGGATACACTACCGTTCAAAAGTTTGGGGTCACCCAGACAATTATTTTCTGTTTTCCATGAAAAGTCACACTTATTTACCACCATAAGTTGTAAACTGAATAGAAAATGTAGTCAAGACATTGACAAGGTTAGAAATAATGATTTGTATTTGAAATAATAATTTTTTCCAGATACTCAACCTGCTCAAAGGAAGGTCAGTTTTATAGCTTTTCTAACCAGCTAAACTGCTTTCAGCTGTGCTAACATGATTGGACAAGGGTTTTCTAATCATCCATTAGCCTTCTGACGCAATGAGCAAACACATTGTACCATTAGAACACTGGAGTGATAGTTGCTGGAAATGGGCCTCTATACACCTATGTAGATATTGCACCAAAAGCAGACATTTGCAGCTAGAATAGTCATTTACCACATTAGCAATGTATATTAGATGTTAGAGTGTATTTTCGATTAAAGTTATCTTCATTGAAAAAACAGTGCTTTTCTTTCAAAAATAAGCAAATTTCTAAGTGACTCCAAACTTTTGAACGGTAGTGTAGGTGCGTCGTAATTCTAGTTCATGAACAGGATCATGAAAATAGATCTGAGCAAAAAGAGGCTTTCCGGCATGGACTCACTGTATATGACATCATAAAGACATGAAGGCAGGCTTGATGTATATGACATCATAAAGACACATTTGTCTATGTGCCATTATATAGGCATCGCAAGTCGTCCTATGATGCCTGAGTTCACGGTGTATATGACATCATAAAGACACATTTGTCTATGTGTCCTATGATTGCCTGAGTTCAAAGACACATGATCTATATGACATCATAAAGACACACGTGTCTATGTTTTCCTATGATGCCTGAGTTCATAGGACATCCTATGATGTTCAGGCAGAGATCATAAGCCGTCCTATGATGTCCTATGAAGCGTGACAGACACACAGAGATTTCTTGCTTTTATAGAGTGAAGAGTGAAGAGTGATTGTCTTATGTACAGTATATCTGCATGCCATTAGTATGTGATAGAGTAAAATAATAAAATTGTGAAAAGAAATTATTCATTGCTTATTTTGCAAAGATATGCAAAAATAATATGGACAGATTTGTTGGTATCCCTAAAGAAACTATTAATCCTTGCATGTTTCAAACTAATTGTTTGATTAGTGTCACAGGAGGAATAGTGGATGTTTTGGACAAAGAATGTTGAAAATGGAGCTGCCAGGCAGGAGGAAAAGAGGAAGACCACAGAGAAAATTCATAGATGTAGAGAAGGAGGACATGGAGAGGGCTGGTTTAAGAGAAGAGGATGCAAGAGATAGAAGCAGAGGATCCACTATGGTGACCCCTAAATGAAGCAGCTGAAAGAAGAAGAAAAGAAGTATCATAAGTGCCTTCAAGTTTTTCCATCAGCCATTTAGACTAAAGGGGAAAAAACATGTTACTGTGTACTTTAATATCATTGTGTGCACCACACTGAACATGGACCAGAGAAAGGAAAGCAAAGAGCTGTTTGAGATGCTTGGAAGGAGGACTACAGAAAACCATATTAAAGGTAAAGGCTATAAGACTATCTCCAAGCATCTCCATGTTCCTGTGACCACAGCTGCCAATATCACTAAAAAGTATAAAAAGAAGATATTTATTTATTAGGATAAGCCCCTTGAAGATGTAACATCTCATTTTCAAGGGGGTCTCAACATACAACACTTAACAAAAATCCAAAATAAAATACAGAAAATATGAATATTAAATCAAAGCAATACAACAAACAAAACACGTAGCACCCACTCATAAACACACAAACACTTGGAATACTACAACAAATGCACGTGTGTACACAAATATATATACACGACACACAAATATATACAAAGATTATGAATAAATAATGATTACAAGAACCTGAATGTATACATGCACAGTGACAGTCAGTTAAAACAAGCACAATCCATCTCCGAGTAGGCAAATATTTTTTAAACAGACCAAAAGAAGTTAATGAACAGATCTGAGATGGTAGACTATTCCAGTCAGAGGGGGCTTTAAACATTAAAGCTCTTTTATCAATTGATTTTTTAACTAGCGGGATGAAAAAATAAGGCTGAGAGGAATGTCTAAAATTATAATTTGATGAAAATGGTATAAGATGTTCTTCAGTTAAGCAGGATAACTGAAATGAAAACATTTGAAAATAAAAAAAGAACCAGTGGATTTGTCTTCTCACAGCTGGAGATGGCCATTTCAATGATTTGTGCATTATGCAATGATGAGTGGAAAAAAAACAACCAAGAACAAATTGACAGTCTATTATAACCTACATTAATTGGAATTAATATTGATTTAGCTGCATTTTGGCATATAATATCACAGTAATCAAAAATAGGAAGCATTAACTAAGATGCAAGTTTCAAAGAAGTTCTGCAAGAAAAACACATACAAGAGCAATATAAGGTTCATGGGACTGTAGCCAAAATCCCAGGATATAGATGCAAGAGGAAATGCAACCCCAGGTTGATCAGAAGGATAGTGTGTATTGTAGAAAAAGAGCCAAGAAAACCATCAAATTCATTCAAGCTGAACTCCAAGGTCAAGATACATGCGTCGCTTTCTGATCTCGCCATCCGTCACATTTTGAACATTAATGGGCTCCATGGAAGAAGATCAGGAGGGTCCCACAACTGACAGAAAAACAGAAAAAAGCCAGCCAAAATGCATGCTGACAAGCCCCAAATAAATTATCTATCGATCTATACACACACACACATTATATATACAGTATATATATATATATATATATATATATATATATATATATATATATATATATATATATATATATATATATATATATATATAAACAGTGGTGTGAAAAAGTGTTTGTCCCTTTCCTGATTTCTCATTTTTTTTGTATGTCACACTTAAATGTTTCAGATCATCAAACAAATTTAAATATTAGACAAAGATAATACAAGAAAACACAAAATGCAATTTTTAAATGAAGGTGTTTATTATTAAGGTTAAAAAAAATCCAAACCTACATGGCCCTGTGTGAAAAAGGGACTACCCCCCTGTTAAAACATAAATTAACTGTGGTTTATCACATCCTTGGAAAGATGAATTCGATTCCTCTAGCCACACCCAGACCTGATTGCTGCCACACCTGTTCTTAATCAAGAAATCACTTAAATAGAACCTGCCTGACAAAGTGAAGTAGACCAAAAGATCCTCAAAAGCTAAACATCATGCTGCGATCCAAAGAAATTCAGGAACAAATGAGAAACAAAGTAACTGAGATCTATCAGTCTGGAAAAGGTGATAAAGCCATTTCTAAAGCTTTGGGACTCCAGCAAACCACAGTGAGAGCCAATATCCACAAATGGCGAAAACATGCAACAGTGGTGAATGTTCCCAGGAGCGGCCAGTCGACCAAAATTACCCCAAGAGCGCAGCGACGATTCATCCAAGAGGTCACAAAAGACAACAACAACATCCAAAGAACTGCAGGCCTCACTTATGACTCCACCAGAAGAAAGAGACTGGGCAAAAATGATTGCATGGCAGAGTTCCAAGATGAAAACCACTGTTGAGCAAAAAGAACATAAAGGCTCGTCTCAGTTTTGGTAGAAAACATCTTGATGATCTCCAAGACTTTTGGGAAAATACTCGGTGGACTGACGAGGTTTGCATAGATATGCACACCCTTAAACTAATACTTTGTTGCAGCACCTTTGCCTTTTATTTGGCTTTTTTTTTTTTTTACAGCACTCAGTCTTTTGGGTAGGAGTCTATCAGTGTGGCACATATTGATGTGGCAATATTTGTCCTCTCTTCTTTGCAAAAACGCTCCAAATCTGTCAGATTGCGAGGGTATCTCCTGTGCGCAGCCCTCTTCAGATCACCCCACAGATGTTCAATTAGATTCAGGTCTGGACTCTGGCTGGGCCATTCCAAAACCTTAATCTTCTTTTGAAGCCATTCTTTTGTTGATTTGGATGTGTGCTTTGGGCCATTGTTGTGCTGAAAGATGAAGTTCCTCTTCATCTTCAACTTTCTAGCAGAAGCCTGAAGGTTTTGTGCCAACACTAACTGGTATTTGGAACTGTTCACAATTCTCTCTACCTTGACTAAGGCCCCAGTTCCAGCTGAAGAAAAACAGCCCCAAAGCATGATGCTGCCACCACCATGCATCACTGTAGGTATGGTGTTCTTTTGGTGATGAGCAGTGTTGTGTTTGTGCCAAATATACCTTTTGGAGTTACAGCCAAAAAAATTAAACCTTGGTTTTATCGGAACATAAAACACATTTTCCCCACATGCGTTTGGGAGATTTCAAATGTGTTTTTGCAAAATGTAGCCAGGCTTGGATGTTTTTCTTCATAAGATAAGGCTTACGTCCTGCCACCTTAGACGGGAGATTGCTGTCACATGTACTAAACAGCCAGTACTTGCCAGAAATTCCTGCCGCTCCTTCAATGTTGCTGGTGGCCTCTTGGCAGTCTCCCTGACCAGTTTTCTTCTTGTCTCTTCATCAATTTTGAAGGGACGTCCAGTTCTCGGTAATGTCACTGTTGTGTCATATTATCTCCACTTCACAATGACTGTCTTCACTGTGTTCCATGGTATATTTAATGCCTTGGAAATTATTTTGTACCATTCTCCTGACTGATACATTTGAACAATGAGATTCCTCTACTGCTTTAGAAGCTCTCTGTGGATCATGGCTTGTGCTGTAAGATGTGACCCCAAAAATGTCAGGAAAAGCCTACTAGAACAGCTGAACTTTATTTGGGGTTAATCAGAGGCACTTTAAATGATGGCAGGTGTGTGCTGACTCCCATTTAACATAAGTTTGAATGTGATTGGTTAATTCTGAACACAGGTACATCCCCAGTTATAACAGAGTGTGCATATTTATGCAAACAGGTTATTGTAAGTTTTTTATTTTTATTTTATTTTTTTTTATTATAGTTCACATTAATGGTGGAAAAAGTTTTGAAATGATTTATCTTGGTCTCATTTTTTTACATCACAAAAACCTGGCATTTGAACAGGGGTGTGTAGACTTTTTATATCCACTATACAGTACACACACACACACACACACACACACACACACACACACACACACACACACACACACACACACACACAAACTGGAGCTTTTTAGCCAGTCACATCAGCTGTATGTTTACAGTAGGAAAAATTAAGCTTTAAAAAGAAAAGAACACCATATTAACTGAAACATGGAGAGGCTTGGTTTTGTTTTGGGGCTGCTTTGTTGCATCCAACATGGGGAACCTTGAATTTGTACAGGGCACAGTGAAGTCTCACAACAACCAAAGCACCCTGAAGTGAAACATAATGTCTAGTGTCAGAAAGCTCAACCTTAGTCGCAAGTCATGGGTCCCCCAACAGGATAATGAACCACAACATACAGCTAAAGACACACAAGATTGGCTGATAAAATACATTGTACTATTCTAAATGACCCACCATGAGCCCAGATTGTAAGTTGATTGAACATCTATGGAAAGATCTGAAAATTGCAGTGTGGCGACACCACCCTTCAAACCTGAGCTCCAGCAGTTTACACAGGAAGAGTGGGCCAAACTCCCTGCTGGCAAAGGCAGATGTCTCATTGTGAAGTACAGCCATTGCTTGTTGGCAGTGATTGCTGCAAAAAATGGTGTCACAAAATATTAAATTAAGGGTACCATCTTTTTTGTCCCTGCCATTTTAGTTTGTTTAATTATATAAAATATTCAACTGAATCAATAATCAAAGCAAAGGCTGATTTCTGTTAAATATGATATAAATAATAAGGGAGATCATTAAACTTTTATCAGTTTCAAGTTATTTCAGAGATTGTTTTGTGGAAGGGTGCAAACAAATTTGAACACATCTGTACATACAGTATATGCAACAGATCTTTCAGTGTTACAAAGGAAAATGTTGTTCTGTGGAAAAATATTCATAAAAATTGACTGAAATGGTGTTATTGGGGAGAACAATTTATAGTAAATGAAGGCCGATCTATGATTGTACTTTTAAAAAGGCATAGGGAACATCATATTAATACTATCAATATGCACAAAAAAATGTAGAGAATTTTATGAGGGTCCGGGTAGGAACACTGAAAAGACTACAACTATGGCGACTATGACCTTAGCCCCTACAACCAATCACAGGGTGCTTGTTGGAGGATAAAGTTGTGCCCTGTGATTGGCTGTTGGGACTCAGGTCATAGTCATCATATTTGTAGGCCTTTCAGTGTTCCTACCAAGAACAGGCTATGGGGGAAGTGACATTCACTCAGTCAAAGGTTGAAGTGCCATCAAAATAATTTTGGAAACATTATTTTAAGGTGAAAATCCCACATAGTGTTACTTTAAATGTTGTACTCTTATAGCTATCATGGCTTTCAATGGGTAAGAGACATTTCAGATTGCACTGGCCAGTTTACACAGTCCAGTGCACCTAGCATGTTGAGTATTAGTGAAGCAGGCCTAACAACAAATATTGTGTACCATACCTCACTGACTTCATTTCAGGTCAGGCACTGGTTTGCTTGCTACTGGATAACCATGAAAACTGGTACTACCTGTTTCATGGGTTGGGCCGTCGGCGACTCAACCGGCAACCCCGCCCTCCCGAGGGCATGGAGGGTGAAACTGGGGATCCTGGGAGAACTAAAAACAATATCTGTCACAGGTCTGTGGTGGACCACTCCCAGTTACACGGGGTGAGACTGGACATCCTGGCAGATAAGCACATCTGTTGCAAGGTCTGTGGTGGACTTTTGCCAGTCGGTGCATCATGATATGCACTACACAAAGAGCAGAGATAAACAAACCTGTCATCTGGTCAGTCACTGCAACTGGAGCCAGTTTGTCTTGGCCTGTCCTTGCTACTGATAATACCTCTATCTGCCAAGAATGTGTCGCTAGTCCAGCAAAAGCTAGCGGTACTCAAATACTTTGCAAGCAGTTTCATGAAATGGTCAGTCAGAGAGCAACTCATACCGGCTCAGACATTGCCCGGGTTAACAAGGTCAGGAATTCCTGGCAGTGGAAGGTGAAGGACAGAGCTGCGTGGAGGAATCTGATCAGACCTAAATGAAACAGTCACTGTTGCCCCCGACAGACTGCTATGATGATGATGATGACCTCACTGACATTGAGAATAAGGCATGAATAAAGTTTTCTTTTTTCTTTTCACGGACATGATTGACACAGTAGTGCCTGCTTCTTTGACATCAGTGAACAAGGGCTGCAACAAACGATTATTTTGGTAGTCGACTAATCTAACGACTGTATGTTCGATTAGTTGACTAATCGCAATTATTTTGGTCATGTCCACCATCTCTGCTTCCTGTTGGCATGGCTCTTGTTTGGCACTCTAGTGCATGTTTTACCTCACCTGTTTAAGACTGCACACCCGTGAAAGTCACCTTGTTGTCAGTCCCTGCTTTAATATAACATTTTATGAGCAGTTTCCAGAGCTAAATAAAATGACCCATGAAACACAAATTTGAAACTGAACTCTACAGGTTACTGAAATCTATTTTTAGCCAAAGAGCCGATACAAATTAAAAGAGCAGTCTTGAACAAAAAGGTAAAGTGCAAAAGCAAAAAATAGTCTCTGTCTTAACATAACAAAAAAAGGTGTAGGACCTTATACTATATATAAGGTATGATTCTTATTAACTCAGATGCACTAATACATATTCAGAATGGTAAATGGTGCTCACTTATATAGCGCTTTTTCTCATCTCTGGATGACCAAAGTGCTTTACAGATCCTGCTATCCACCCATTCATGCACACATTCACACACTGATGGCGACAGAGCTGCCATACTCACACTGGCGCTAGCCTGGCCACCAGGAGCAACTGGGGGTTCAGTGTCTTGCTCAAGGACACTTCCACATGCAGACTGCAAACAGAGCGGGAATCGAACCCCTGACCCTCCGATCAGTAGTCGGTCACACTACACCTGTGCCACAGCTGCCCCATAATGCCCCAGAATGAGAGCTACTATTAATGAAGATGAAAAAGAGATAGTTACTCCTGTAATTCAGTCATTTACTGCATTCAACACATTAGCCATGACTTAAACAGCTCAGCCCTCAGCAACCAGCGAGGCTATTGTCAAACAGGTAAGCTGGCATAAACAGGACATACTAACAGTACAGTCATTTTTCTAAAGCTTGAAACAGTTGGCCATTGAAAACAAGCGGCAATAACTTTCTTTACTCGCTAAAACTTACCAAGTATAAGCAGCAGTAAACGTCATGGCTCCGGGTTGTCTCCAATTCAGATGTGCATGCATCACGGTCGTGCAGCTATGATAAGTCTGCTTTGCAGAGTCTGCATTTTACTTGTTTCATTACTTTATTTTCAGTAAAATGTTCTCATACTTTCAAAACTTTGAATCTAACTTTTTCTTTAGCTCCTCTTCTTCGTGTTTATCTTTCTGTGCTGAAAACTGTTCACGCATGTCAGACAACAGAAGTGCTGATGCCCACAGCAGTTTCAGTAGTGCATTGCAGCTACAACTGAACATTTCCGCAGCATGTCCATAAACTTTAAAATTAAACGACATGTTGACAGCAAAATTTCGTGTCGACAAATTTTTAGGATTGACATTCCAGCCCTACAATGAACACGTCAGCGTGCTTGTTCATAACCATATCATCTCCCTTTTTGTTAAAATAAATATTGATGTGCTTGCACTGGTCAACTGAGAAATTAATTTTTGTATCACAAGATATGAGCTTTCACTTGAAAAATTAGAGACCATTAAAAGGTGAAAGCGAAGCTCGTAAACATTCATTCTTAATGTTAATTTTGTTGATGATGTATGTTACGGGCTTCACAGTGTTAATGTGAAAATTGCCTATGTTTCTTTTAATAAAGGCATCAGCAGAAATGTATTTAACACAAAAAGATATCCACTTTAACATACATCTATCATTCTCTGCAGGTGGCCCGTCAGTCCCAGCTGTTAAGAGGTGTCTTCCCTGCCCTCTTCCACCCTCTGCCTGCTCCTATTTGGGCTGACGACGTTGACAATAGGGTTAACTTTGGCATGGACATTGGTCAGTGGGTAGGATAGTATTTATGGTGTTACTGTACAAATACTGTATGTGCTTACAGTTATTTTTTTTCTGTTCACCAACACAGGGAAAGCAAGAGGATTCTTCAAGTCAGGTGACATGGTAATTGTGGTGACTGGATGGATCCCAGGATCCGGTCACACCAACATTATGAGAGCAGTGAGTGCCTCATAATTATGGGACCTTATTGGACTCCAAATCTGTTGCTTTGCCAGTGTTGGAGCCTTATAAAATCATGACTCCCTGTACTTTGCTGTTGTGACTCCCTTCAAATAAAACTTGAACCATAATTTTAACACAATGTTCACCTTTTCTTGTAGGTACCAATGCTTTGTAATTAAGCCATCCAGTTTCTTTTTTGTTGAAGCTTATTTATTGAATATGAAGACAGGGTTTTCATTCATGCCCCAAAACCCAAGTTCATCTCTGTGCTCTGGTAATTTTTATTTATTTATTTATTTGCCATTCTGAGCAGTGCAAGATGCACAGATGATGTTTTGGACCACTGCCCCTCTGTCTACTGAGATGACTCAGATGTTCACAACTGAATAATGCTCTCCCATAAAGTAATTAAGTCTGCACTCTTGTTGGGCTTTCTCATGCCGGACAAATCTTTGTTACGTGACATCCTTGGCTTCCCTCTTCAATATTTCCTTTTCAGCTCTGTGCCACAAATTCTTATCATGCACTTTATCTCTCTGTCTTCCTGCAAAATTTACTCGTACAGAGATGGAGCCACTATATTCTTATAACAGTTTACTAGCTAAATATACCACACAGAGAGTCTTATCTTTATATTTCTGAGTGTGCTCTGTTTTCCATAAGCTTACAGTGCTGTGAAAAAGTGTTTGCCCCCTTCCTGATTTCTCTTTTATTGTATGTTTGTCACACTTAAATGTTTCAGATCATCAAACTAATTTAAATATTAGACAAAGATAACAGAAGTAAACACAAAATGCAGTTTTTAAATTAAGGTATTGATTATTAAGGGGGAAAAAATTCAAACCTACAATGCCTTGTGTGAAGAAGTGATTTCCCCCTAAACCTAATAACTGGTTGGGCCACCCTTAGCAGCAGCAACTGCAATCAAGTGTTTGCAATAACTGGTAATGAGTCTTTTACAGTCCTGTGGTGGAATTTTGGCCCACTCATCTTTGCATAATTGTTGTAATTCAGCCACATTAGAGGGTTTTTGAGCATGAACCGCCTTTTTAAGGTCATGCCACAGCATCTCAATTGGATTTAGGTCAGGACTTTGACTAGACCACTCCAAAGTCTTCATTTTGTTTTTCTTAAGCCATTCAGAGGTGGACTTGCTGGTGTGTTTTGGATCATTGTCCTACTGCAGAACTCACGTGCGCTTCAGCTTGAGGTCACGAACAGATGGCCGGACATTCTTCTTCAGGACTTTTTGGTAGACAGCAGAATTCATGGTTCCATTTACCACAGAAAGTCTTCCAGGTCCTGAAACAGCAAAACAGCCCCAGACTATCACACTACCACCACCATATTATACTGTTGGTATGATGTTCCTTTTCTGAAATGCTGTGTTTGTCATGTTCGGGGTCGCCACCCCGTCCATGACTTGTGGCTGTAGGTTTTGATCATGTCTTATTAATTCCAGCTGGCAGATTGAGCCTTGCTCTCTGTCAGTCCTACAGTCATGCTTTTCCCCTCGTACCAGACGCTCACCAGTTGCTTGAATCACCACATGCACACACACACACGCGCACACACACACACACACACTTAGTTCAATCAGTCATGCACCTGTCACTACACAGCTGTGTCCACTTGCACTCATTTAGGCTCGTGCATTAATAGAGTTGAGTGCGGCCAGTTGTTGTGGCAGCTTCAAACGTCAACATTGAACTTCCTGGCTTGCTGCAGTTGGCTTTTTCCCTGGACTGAATCATGTTGTTCCTCAGAGCCTTTCCGCTCCAGGATATATGTAAGTCTCCCCTCGTTTATGCCTTTCCTCTCCACTCCTTTCCTGTCTGGAGCACGCTTGGCATTTAACTCCAGCCAACGAAGCTGTAGCCGGTTGTGTCATCCATGTTATAGTGACTGTTATTTGGACTTTGTTGTATATTTACTCTTTGCAAATAAACATGTTACATACTGCACTTTGGGCTCGCTGCTATTTCATATATTCGCTCCAGTTTTCGCAGCGAACATGACAGTGTTTCTTTTACGCCGGATGTAATGGGACACACACCTTCCAAAAAGTTCTACTTTTGTCTCGTCAGTCCACAGAGTATTTTCTCAAAAGTCTTGGAGATCATCAAGATGTCTTCTAACAAAACTGAGATGAGCCTTTATGTTCTTTTGCCTCAGCAGTGGCTTTCGTCTTGGAACTCTGCCATGCAGGCCATTTTTACCCAATCCCTTTCTTATGGTGCAGTCATGAACGCTGACCTTAACTGAGGCAAGTGAGGCCTGCAGTTCTTTGGATGTTGTTGTGGGGTCTTTTGTGACCTCTTGGATGAGTTGTTGCTGCGCTCTTGGGGTAATTTTTGTCGGCCGGCCACTCCTGGGAAGGTTTACCACTCTTCCATGTTTTCGCCATTTGTGGATGATGGCTCTCACTGTGGTTTGCTGGAGTCACAAAGCTTTAGAAATGGCTTTATAACCTTTTCCAGACTGATAGATCTCAATTACTTTGTTTCTCATTTGTTCCTGAATTTCTTTGGATTGCAGCATGATGCCTAGCTTTTGAGGATCTTTTGGTCTACTTCACTTTGTCAGGCAGGTCCTGTATAAGTGATTTCTTGATTGTGGCAGTAATCAGGCCTGGGTGTTGCAAGAGAAATTGAATTCAACTTTCCAAAGATGTGATAAACCACAGTTAATTTATGTTTTAATGGGGGGGGGGGCACTTTTTCCACACAGGGCCATGTAGGTTTGAATTTTTTTTTACCCTTAATAATAAACACCTTCATTTAAAAACTGCATTTGCATTTACTTGTGTTATCTTTGTCTCATATCAAAATGTGTGTGATGATCTGAAACATTTAAGTGTGACAAACATACAAAAAGTGAGAAATCAGAAAGGGGGCAAACACTTTTTCACACCACTGTATTTAAATATTACACAAAGATCTTTTTTTGGCTGCTCCCTTTAGGGGTCGCCGCAGTGGATCAGCTGCCTCCATGTCACCCTATTCCATGCATCTTCCTCTGTAACACCAGCCCTCTCCATGTCCTCCTTCATTACATCCATGAACCTTCTCTGTGGTCTTCCTCTTTTCCTCCTGTCTGGCAGCTCCATATTCAATGTCCTTTGTCCAGTATATCCACTATCCCTCCTCTGCACATATCAAAACTATCTCAGCCTTGCCTCTCTTACTTTGTCACTGATATACTCATTTCCAGTGTTGGGCAAGTTACTAAAAAATAGTAACTAATTACAGTTACTAGTTACTTCTTTTCAAAAGTAACTGAGTTACTTTACCAATTACTGCATAATTAAAGTAACTAGTTACTTGGAAAAGTAACTTTCAAATTACTTTTAAATGCATACTTAAATTATCTTGCACACATAGCAAGATAATTTAATGAATGGATTACATGATGGGCTAATTAATGTCAGGCTGAAAACAAACAGTTTCAGACAGAGCTTTTAGAACATGTTCAATCTGCTTTATCCTGTCTTGAGAGCTCTTACTGTGGGAAAAATCTGAAGAAAATCAACACGAAACTGACAGTAATTTCCTCATTTTGGAGTGAGAAATAGGGTTTCTGGAGTGAGAGAGAGGGGAAAAGAGTGAGAATCACTCCAAAAGAGTGAGTTGACAACACTGTATAAAGCTGTCCATGTATATCTTACCTTTATCATATGGAGCAATCCAATTAATCCAATTATTAAGCTGAAGAAGGAGTCCTATCGAGTTTGGTTGGCTTGTGGGACTCCCGAAGCAGCTGAGGTGTACCGGCAGGCCAAGTGGAGTGCAACTCGGATGGTTGCTGAAGCAAAAACCCGGGTATGGGAGGAGTTCGGTGAGGCCATGGAACAAGACTTTCGGTCGGCCTCGAAGAGATTCTGGCAAACTGTCCGGCGGCTCAGGAGGGGAAAGCAGCTCCCTGTCCACACTGTGTATGGTGCGGATGGGGCGCTGTTGACTTCGACTGGGGATATCGTCGGGCGGTGGAAGGAATACTTTGAGGATCTCCTCAATCCCACTGATACGCCTTCCACAGAGGAAGCAGGGTTTGTGGACTAGGGGGATGACTCGCCTATCACAGGGGCTGAGGTCGCCAAGGTGGTTAAAAATCTCCTTGGTGGCTGGGCCCCGAGGGTGGACAAGATTCGTCCTGAGTACCTCAAGGCCCTGGATGCTGTTGGGCTGTCATGGTTGACACGCCTCTGCAATATTGCGTGGAGGTCGGGGGGCAGTGCCTTTGGCATGGCAAACCGGGGTGGTGGTTCCTCTCTTCAAAAAAGGGGACCGGAGGGTGTGCTCCAACTTTAGAGGGATCACACTCCTCAGCCTCCCTGGGAAGGTCTATGCCAAGGTACTGAAGAGGAGAGTCCAGCTGTTGGTCGAACCTCGGATTCAAGAGGAGGAATGTGGTTTTCGTCCTGGCCATGGCACATCGGACCAGCTCTTTACCCTCTCAAGAATTCTCGAGGGTTCGTGGGAGTTTGCCCAACAAGTTTACATGTGTTTTGTGGACTTGGAGAAGGCATTTGACCGCGTCCCTTGTGGTTTTTTGTGGGAGGTGCTTCGGGAGTATGGGGTATCGGGCTTGTTGTTATGAGCTATTCGGTCTCTGTACGACCGTTGTGAGAGTTTGGTTTGTATTGCCAACACTCGGTCGGACTCATTCCCAGTGAGAGTTGGACTCCGCCAGGGCTGCCCTTTGTCACCGGTCCTGTTCATAATTTTTATGGACAGGATTTCTAGGCGCAGCCAGGGAACGGAGGGTGTCATGCTTGGTGACCACAGGATCTCATCTCTGTTGTTTGCAGATGATGTTGTCCTGTTGGCTTCATCCAGCAATGACCTACAGCTCTTGCTGGGACGGTTTGCCGCTGAGTGTGAAGTGGCTGGGATGAGAATCAGCACCTCCAAGTCCGAGTCCATGGTCCTCAGCCGGAAAAAGGTGGATTGTCCTCTCGGTTGGGGACAGGCTCCTGCCCCAAGTGGAGGAGTTTAAGTATCTTGGGGTTTTATTCACGAGTGAGGGGAAAATGGAGCGAGAGATTGACAGACGGATCGGAGCAGCATCTGCAGTGATGCGGACATTGTACCGGTCTGTTGTGGTGAAGAGGGAGCTTAGTTCTAAGGCAAAGCTGTCGATTTACCAGCCAATCTACGTTCCTACTCTCACCTATGGTCATGAGCTTTGGGTAATGACTGAAAGAACGAGATCGCGGATACAAGCGGCTGAAATGAGCTTTCTCTGTAGGATTGCTGGACTCACCCTCAGAGATAGGGTGAGGAGCTCAGTCATCCGGGAGAGACTCAGAGTAGAACCGCTGCTCCTCCACATTGAAAGGAGTCAGTTGAGGTGGTTTGGGCATCTGATTAGGATGCCTCCTGGACATCTCCCACTTGAGGTGTTTTGGGCATGTCCCACTGGGAGGAGACCCCGGGGCAGACCCAGGACTCGGTGGAGAGACTATGTCTCCCAGCTGGTCTGGGAACACCTTGGTATCCTCTCTGAAGAGCTGGAGCAGGTGGCTGGGGAGAGGGAAGTCTGGGTTTCTCTGCTTGAACTGCTGCCTCCGCGACCCGGACCGCCGGAAAAGCAGTTGAAGATGGATGGATGAATGGATGGATGGATGTAATCCAATGTGCAGTGATCCAAAGAAAATGTCCATTGTCCACAGTCCAAATGTCTGCTGTGACAGAGACATGATCCAGTCTCTCAAATTCCTTTTGGAGATCAAGAGGTTCCAGAGTTCCAGAGGTCCGGGTCGCAGAGGCAGCAGTTCAAGCAGAGAAGCCCAGACTTCCCTCTCCCCAGCCACCTGCTCCAGCTCCTCAGAGGGGATACCAAGGCGTTCCCAGACCAACTGGGAGACGTAGTCTGTCCAGCGAGTCCTGGGTCTGCCCCAGGGTCTCCTCCCAGTGGGACATGCCCGAAACACCTCAAGTGGGAGGCCTCCAGGAGGCATCCTGATCAGATGCCCAAACCACTTCATCTGGCTCCTTTCAATGTGGGGGAGCAGTGGTTCTACTCTGAACCTCTCCCGGATGACTGATCTCCTCACCCTATCTCTAAGGGTGAGTCAAACAATCCTATGAAGAAAGCTCATTTCAGCTGCCCCTCATGGATTGTCACCTTATCATGGTGGGGGTTTTGTGTGCCCCAGTGATCCCAGGAGCTATGTTGTCCGGGGCAATTTGCCTCTGGTAGGGTCGCCCAAGATAAACTGGTCTTGGTTGAAGGGCCAGACTAAGAACGATCCAACAGACTCTCATGATGAATGTTAGAACAAGGATTCAGTGTACCCTGCCTGGTATGGGGTTACCGGGGCCCCACCCTGGAACCAGGCCTGGGGGAGGGGCTCAATGGCTAGTGGCTGGTGGCCGGATTTCTGCCTATGGGACCCGGTCGGGCTCAGCCCGAAGGAGTTACATGGGTCCACCCTCCAGTGGGCTCACCACCTACAAGAGGAACCATGGGGGTCCGGTGGTATGTGGATCAGGTGGCGGTCGAAGGCAGAGACCTTGGCGGTCTGATCCCAGACTTCCTAAACTGGCTTTTGGGACGTGGAATGTCGGATCAAAATCCATTTTTGAATAATCTTTATCCAGGTAGCAAGTAAATGTGTTTTAACTTCAGTGGCTCACAGTCTCAGCTATCTGATGGAAAATGACTGTTATCACATCTTCATTCTGTAACAACGTATCTGGCAATCAATTGGTTTAATTGTTGCTGGGTCACAAACTGTCCAGATGCATACTGTACCTGTGCTTGAAATCCAGCTGTGGCTGTTGAGAATACAGTAGATCCACTTCACGGTGTGTTGTTAGCATACCTAGCCATTACTTAGCACTAGCTTTGTTGGAGAAGCTTGTTGCTTTTTTCAGGTGCTTCTGAAGATTGCAATTAGTCTCAACCGACACTTTAGTTTGCAACCCACCAATATGCTTTTGTCCTTAACCATGACAAAGGAAAGATAATCTGTCTATATCCACAAAAAAAAGTAGCTTCATCTTTTCCCAGCAGGAGCAAGCTCCTTTTGTGGCTGCTGGCTGCAGCAGTGAAGAGGCTCTTTGCAACAGGTCACGTTGACTGATGGCTGCTTCAGCAGTAGGGTCAGTTTGTATTTATTTGTGCTAAACATATCTATTCATATTAATAAAACAAGTAACGAGAAATGCATTACTGAATTTTTAAGCAGTAATTTCTTTACACAACACATTACTGCAAAAGTAGTGGCGTTACTCCCAACACTGCTCATTTCTAATCATGTCCCTCCTAGTCACTCACAATGAGATTCTTAGCATCATCAACTCTGCCACCTCCAGCTCCGCCTCCTGCCTTTTGTCAGCGCCACCGTCTCCAAACCATACATCATAGCAGGTCTCACTACCATCTTGGAAATTTTCCCTTTCTGTCATAAACCCTTCCATGCGCTTTTCCAATGCGCACGGCGAGGGGTGAAATAATGAGGATTTACGTGCTGGACTTACACCACACACATTTATTAAACACGAAGACAAACAGTCCCAGAAGGTGAAAACATACAAGAGACAAAAACAATTACATTGTGTGTTCCTGGGCCGGCATTGCCCAGCGAACGCATGAGGGGAAGTGAATAACCACCAAAATGTCCCAGAGCCGACATCGCTCGAAGTGTGCAGAGAACCACGGTTACAGTGGAGGTGGCTAATCCTTTGTGGCACACAGTTTCCACACGACTATGTGCTTCAGTTGACATTTCATACAATGACCCAGCAGTGCATGACTGGTGAAAGGCACTAAAGTACATGCACTGCTGGTGATGATGTACTGTAATTAGAAGCACCTGGGTGAGGACCGGGAAAGATGATCAACGGGGCTGGGAACAGCTGATGGTAATAAGTGAGGGGGCCTGCTGGCCCCAGAGCAGTGGCTATGGATACGGTAACACACTGGAATACATAATAAACACCCAAGGTAACATCCCAAAGGCCCCCCCCCCCAACAGGAACAAACAACACAAACCTAGGTGGGAGGTAGGGGGAACAGGAAAGGAGGGAACACAATACCCCGCCAAGGGCCCACAATTAACCCCCCCCAAGTCCAAAGGCATGGAGGCTCGGGAGGCTGCCCAGAGTTCCAGGCCCAGCAGGCAGTCTGGCGAACAGATTCCGGTGGCCTACTGGAAAACACGGGCAATCTAGCCCAGAGACTCAGTCCCTCTGGCAGCTGGCCAGCGTTGTTAAGCCACCAGGACCGAAGGGGTGAAGCAGGATCCGGCCTGCCCACCAGGAGGCTCACTGGTAGGTGACCGGACCGTAGTGAGGGAACCCCCCCTCGGCATGGGGCAGGGAGGAGAAGAGGATGACGGGGTCCTCAAGCAGATCCACAGCCCCCTTGGTGGTCCCGGCTTGGGACATAGCTGCACCCGCAGTGGACCCCGACCGGGCCGACGCTGCACCCACGATGGACCCCGACCAGGCCGGCACTGCAGCACCCGCAGCGACCTCCAGCTGAGGCTCTGCAGCACCTGTGGTGACCTAAGGCTGAAGCTCCACAGCACCCGTGGCGACCTCCGGCTGAGGCTCCGCAGCACCCGTGGTGGACCCCGACCGGGCCAAAGCCGCATCCTCAGTGGTCCCCGTACTGGAGCGTGGCTTCCATGATGGGTCTGAGCAGGAGCGCAGCATCCATGTCGGGCTGACCCTGGAGCGCAGCCCCCACGAGGGTCCAAAGCCAGCGTGCCGCACCCACAGAGACTCAGCCTGCGGAGGGACCCATACGACGGCCTCAGGCAACAGGGGAACTGAACCCACAATGTCATCAGGTGGCGAGACCAGTTCCATGGAGATCCCTGGTGACAATGGTTTCTCTCCGGCGACCCTAGAAAAACACTCAGGAGCGGGAGAAGAAACCAGGTTATTAGGGTCGCCGGCAGTGGCAGAGCCCGGTGAGGGAAGTTCAGATGCAGCTGCGCACTGCACCTGACTCTCCTCACCTAGAGCCAGACAAGATCTCTCTAAAACAGACATTAGAAAAACAAGAGAGAAAACTTGCCTGAACTCGAGCTCCACCACTGTCCAGGACTCCGTCAATCCCAGCGATGACGACTCGGGCCCAGCCTCCAAGAGGTCGAGCTCAGGCTCCCAATCCGCTGTGGCCATCTCCACAGCTGGCAAGATGGTGATAGCAGTCTCTTTTAACTCCTGCAGTGGCTCCAATGCTGGGGATTCCACCGGCGTGGCTGCAGGAAAACACCTCCCTGTGGGTCCCTGGGCAGGATCATCCAGGGACTCAAACTCCTCCTCTGTCTGGCAGCTCGGTCCTAGGACCGACAAGCCCTCAGGGATAATTGGAGGAGACACGGAGAGGGGAAAAAAAGAATTATTATTTGCAGCTGGAGGAGAGGATCCAGTGGACTGCTGATACTGGGCCTCTCCCTCGGGAGACAGACAAGGTTTGGTGTTATTAGATTGTACAGAATGAAAAAACACTTGCCTGTCATCCCGGTGTTTGATGTTAACAGCTGCAGCAGGCGGCAGACAATCATTCCTCTCCATGTCAGCGGTGATGTGGGTCCTCTTGAGGGTTTGCAGAGGAGCCGTCTCCACGACGACGGAGGTGGGCGTTCCCGGGGCGGCCCTATCTGACTTCGCAGCCGCTAGAGGAATGCTGGCAGCTGGCAGAGGACAAGGCTTCTCCCGGCGCTTCCACCCGGGACGACGCTGTCCCTTGTTGGGTGAAACCGGCTTGGTGGGAGTGGAGTTCTGGTGGGAGACAGTTTTGGCGGTGTCCCGGAAGCACCCTCCCCTCGGCGCGAGCCCGGTCTTCTTTGGGGACCTCCTCCTCCTCTCGCCATACTCACGTTGTAGCGCTGCCAGCTGGGATACCCTCTCAGCTCCCTCGGGATGCTCGGAGAGCTGAGGGCATTGCCGAACCTCTGCCTCTGCCAGCCTGACGTACCACATAACGTCCTCCGGGGTGGAATAACTGCTTGCCGAGAATATCAGGCCGTCAATATCATCCGAGCATGGCAGTGTTCCCAGCCGAGGCTCATCGGATAACTCCGGCCCATGGCCATCCTCCAACCAGGTCAGTTCCAACAAATGACACACGAAAAAAAAAAAAAGGGAAAAGGGATGTGTGGGTGAACCCACTAAATCCTCCTTTATGGCTGGGTCATTCTGTCATAAACCCTCCCATGCGCTTTTCCAATGCGCACAGCGAGGGGTGAAATAATGAGAATTTACGTGCTGGAGTTACACCACACACATTTATTAAACACGAAGACAAACAGTCCTAAAAGGTGAAAACATACAAGAGACAAAAACACTTACATTGGGCGTTCCTGGGCTGGCATCACCCAGCGAATGCATGAGGGGAAGTGAATAACCACCGAAGCGTCCCAGAGCCGACATCGCTCGAAGGGCACAGAGAACCACAGCTGCAGTGGAGGTGGCTAATTAAGATAAGATAAGATAAGCCTTTATTAATCCCACAATTGGGAAATTCCAGGATTGCAACAGCACAGGGATAGCATCACTCAGAGCAACAATCAGAAGGCAAGAAAAAAACAAGAACAGCTAGTATACATATGTACATATTACTATAAATATATATATATATATAGACACACAGTGCGGAGCATTGTGGTTGGTGAATGTGCAGCAGAAAGTCTAAGCTCTCTCTCCGCGGATGCGGCGGGCCAGCTGGATGTCTTTGGGCATGATGGTGACCCTCTTGGCGTGGATGGCGCACAGGTTGGTGTCCACGAAGAGACCCACCAGGTAGGCCTCGCTGGCCTCCTGCAGAGCCATGACAGCGGAGCTCTGAAAGCGCAGGTCGGTCTTGAAGTCCTGAGCGATCTCCCTCACCAGGCGCTGGAAGGGCAGCCTACGGATGAGCAGCTCCGTGGATTTCTGGTAGTGACGGATCTCTCTCAGAGCCACGGTACCGGGCCTGTAACAGTGAGGCTTCTTCACTCCGCCGGTGGCCGGAGCGCTTTTTTCCGAGCAGCCTTGGTGGCCAGCTGCTTCCTGGGGGGCTTTTTCCTCCAGTAGATTTACAGGCGGTCTGCTTGGTTCTTGCCATCGCTCTTTATTATTCTGTCTTATATTTCTTGCACGCCGCCTAAACTCCAGCCCAGCACCCGCGTCGTTTTTGCCACAGTTCCTCGGCATGTCGAGCTTCTCCGTTAGCACCGGGTGGCGGTTGGAGCTAGCTAGCCAGCTAGCTAGCTCTTCCCTGCTGTATCGTCCCCCGCTGCAGACAGTGCCTCTGACCGCCGACTCGGGAGACCCTTGGGGCGATCTCTGTGTCCGTGATATATATATAGAGTGACAGGCAGTTGCAAAAGGCAGCCAACTCGTGTTGCGCCGCCGGTGCGGCGGAACCGGAACCGGAAAAAAAAAAAAATTAGTGATGTTACGCTCGACACCGCCCACTCGAGACTGACTTGAGCAATATAACACGGAAGTATCGCGAGCAGAGTGTCGAGCACTGTGTCAATATGCCCACAGTCACGTGACCGTAGCGAACGAGGCCTCGTTGTCACTTCACGTGATTTGAGACCTGGTGAAAAATTTGAGAGGGCTGGGCGTTGCATATGTTCCTGCAAGCCCTCAAGTCACAGACCTCGCTTGCTACAGTCACGTGACTGTGGGCGTGCTGAAACTGCGCTCGATGCACTGCTCATGATGCAAAAAAAATTGCAAGAGACATTGGGCAGCTCCTATTACTATAATAAAAAAAAAAAGACTATAAGAGAATTGTTGGGCTCTTTACTCTCTCTTTTAATATGCCCATTTTTTCTTGTTAATTGGAATGTGAAGTTTGACTGATTGTATATTTTTTGTGAAAGTTCTGATTTTGTAACTCTTTGTAATCTTTATCCTCATCGAGAGTTTGTATGTTGTATTTTATTCTATTAAATTAAAAAAAACTGCTTATGACACTTGCGCTTTATATTGCGTGAATCAGTGTTGAGTGGGCAGTGTTGAGCATGTGGCTGTCTTACCAGCCACTGCTGAAATTCACCAGTCCATTGGCCAGTGTTAATATCAAGCCCTGCATACTATCTATCTATCTATCTATCTATCTATCTATCTATCTATCTATCTATCTATCTATCTATCTATCTATCTATCTATCAAATCAGGTTTTGTTGACTGAAAATTGTATTTCCAGAGTTTTGTCAGCAATGACTACAAATTCTGAAAGCTGTCTATCATTTGACAGATTACATGGAGGGTGATGTAATTAAAGTCAATTAATATGATAGATGACAGAATTTTTACAAGGCTGTCTGAGAAAATGACATAAAAAGTGCAGTGCAACCTGTGATATAGAGTATTGGCTTTTTTCAATTTTTCAACTCAAATGCAGTTCTGACAATCAGCCACCAGATGGAAGTATTTATTAGATGCGTCATAACACTGTGTCGCTCATGAAGCAGTTGTGTCAAAGTTGCTCATTGTTTCATGAGGCCTCGGGTTTAATATCACTATGGCTAATCCTTCGTGGCACACAGTTTCCACACGACTATGTGCTTCAGTTGACAGTTCATACAATGACCCAGCAGTGCGTGACTGGCGAAAGGCACTAAAGTACACGCACTGCTGGTGATGATGTAATTAGGAGCACTTGGACGAGGACCGGGAAAGATGATCAACTGGGCTAGGAACAGCTGATGGTAATAAGTGAGGGGGCGTGGTCGGACTGGCAGACTGTCAGCAGTACACACAGCTGCCGGCCCCAGAGCAGTGGCTATGGATACGGTAACACACTGAAATACATAATAAACATACATACACAGCGGCACCTAAACCCACCAGGGGGGTCAGGATCGAGCTGGGGGAACTAAGCCGGCTCAGCTCCTGACACTTTCACTCTAGCTGCTATCCTTCTGTCACAAATCACCCCTGACACTTGTCTCCACCCACTCCACCCTGCCTGTACTCTCGTTTTCACCTCTCTTGTGCATTTTCCATTGCTTTGGATGGTTGACTCCAGGTATTTAAACTAATCTACTTTCACTACCTCTGCTCCTTCCATCTTCACCATTACGCCTGCCTCCCTCTCATTCACACACACGTATTCCATCTTGCTTCTAGTGACTTTCATTTCTCTTCTCTGCAGAACATACATCCACCTCTCCAGGTTCTCTTCCACCTGCTCCCTACAGATCACAATGTTGTCTACAAACATCATGGTCCACGAAGACTCCTGCCTGACCTCATCTGTCAGCCTGCCCATCACCACAGCAAACAAGAATGGGCTCAGAGCCGATCCCTGATGTAATCCCACCCCCCCTTGAATCCATCTGTCACTCCTACAGCACACTTCACCACCATCTCGATGTTCAGTCAATCAATCAATCAATCAATCAATCAAAACTTCATTTATACAGCACTTTTCATACAAAAATTTGTAGCACAAAGTGCTTTGCAAATTAAAAAGATAGCACAATCACACCCCCTTCCCACCCCGCCCCTTCACCCATCCAACCTCATACAGACAGACACACACACACACACACACACACACTCATCAATGTGAGACATGGCCAAGCTCCAAGGATCCAGGTGTAGAAACACCATCTTAGGGAGCCATCAACATGAGGGAAGTGCCAAGTCCACAGCTACCGGGACACCACCGCTGTTACCACCCAAGACCAGTCATTGGGTGGGCCAGGGCAGTCACAGACCAGTGCCCTGCAGCCAGAACCAGGCAACCCCCCATGGGAGGGCCCTCTATGAGGAAACACTGGAGTTAGGACAGGATAAAATAAAGTTTTAGATATACGTAGCTCTAAAATTGTGGCAGTTATGAATTCATACTACAACAGTAAAAAAATTGCAAGTTTTACATACAGTGGATACAAAAAGTCTACACACCCCTGTTCAACTGCCAGGTTTTTGTGATAAAAATGAGACCAAGATAAATCATTTCAAAACTTTTTCCACCATTAATGTGACCTATAACCTGTACAACCCAATTGAAAAACAAACTGAAATCTTATAAGGTAGAAAAATATTTTTTTTTTTACAATAACCTGGTTGCATAACTATGCACACCCTGTTATAACTAGGGATGTGGCTGTGTTCAGAATCAATAATCACATTCAAACTCATGTTAAATGGGAGTCAGCACACACCTGCCACCATTTAAAGTGTCTCTCATTAACTCCAAATAAAGTTCAGCTATTCTAGTAGGCTTTTCCTGACATTTTTATGGTCACATCTTAAAGCACAAGCCATGGTCTGCAGACAGCTCCCAAAGCATCAGAGGGATCCCATTGTTCAAAGGTATCAGTCAGGAGAAGGGTACAAAAGAATTTCCAAGGTATTAAATATACCATGGAACACAGTGAAGACACTCATCGAGTATGTAAAATATGGCACAACAGTGACATTACTAAGAACTGGACGTCCCTCCAAAATTGATGAATAGACCAGAAGAAAACTGGTCAGAGAGGCTGCTAAGAGGCCAACAGCAGCATTGAAATAGCTGCAGGAATTTCTGGCAAGTACTGGCTGTTTAGGACATGTGACAACAATCTCCAATCTTCTTCATATGTTTGGGCTATGGGGTAAGGTGGTAAGACGAAAGTCTTATCTTACAAAGAAAACATCCAAGCCCGGTTACATTTTGCAAAAACACATTTGAAATCTCCCAAACACATGTGGGAAAATGTGTTATGGTCCAATGAAACATAGGTTGAACTTTTTGGCCATAATTCCAAAAGGTATACTTGGTGCAAACACAACACTGCTCATCACCAAAAGAACACCATACAATTCAATTCAATTCAATTCAATTCAACTTTATTTATATAGCGCCATTTCACAACAACAGTCATCTCATAGCACTTTCAACTATAGGGGAACCCCCCACAATTGCAGAAATACCCCAGCAATCAGGCGATCCCCTGTGAGCAAGTGCTTGGTGATGGTGGAGAGGAAAAACTCCCTTTAAACAGGAAGAAACCTCCAGCAGAACCAGGCTCAGGGAGGGGCAGTAATCTGCTGGCTGGGGGGTGAGGGGATCGAGAAGATGAAAAGAACAGACATGTAGAGAGCAAACAGCACGATGGGGACTCAGTCTATGGGAGAGAACAAACAGATGTTAATGACCAGCAAAAAAAATAAATAAAAAAAAATAAAAATATTTCATTGAGAGTGAAGAAAGGAGTGAAGCCCAGTGCATTATTGGAGGTCCCCCGGCTGTCTAAACCTATTAGCAGCATAACTGGGGGAGGGTTCAGAGACACATGATCCCTCCCTAATTGTAGGCTATATCAAAAAGGAAGGTTTTAACCCTATTCTTAAAAACAGAGATGGAGTCTGACTCCTGAATCCAGATTGGCAGCTGGTTCCACAGGAGAGGAGCTTGATAACTGAAGGCTCTGCCCCCCATTGTACTTTTGGAGATTCTAGGTATTACAAGTAATCCAGCATTTTGAGAGCGTAGTGCTCTGTTAGGATAATAGGGTAGAATCAGATCTTTTAAATAAAAAGAGGCCTGATTGTTTAGAACTTTGAAAGTGAGAAGGATTTTAAACTTAATTCTAAACTCTATGGGAAGCCAATGAAGGGAGGCCAGAACCGGAGAGATATGATCTCTCTTTCTAGTACCTGTTAAAACTCTTGCTGTAGCATTTTGGATCAACTGAAGACTTTTTAAAGATGTTTTAGGACAACCTGATAATAAAGAGTTACAATAATCTAATCTCGAGCTAACACAAGCGTGGATCAGTTTCTCAGCATCACTCTGAGATAAGATGCTCCTAATCTTGGCAATATTACGCAAATGATAGAAGGCAGTCTTAGAAACAAATTTAATATGTGAATTGAAAAACAGACCTTGAGCAAAAATAACTCCAAGGTTCCTCACAGAACTATTAAGAGAAAGCGTAACCACATCCAGACTAAAAGTTTGATTTGGAAAGGTATTTCAAAGGTTTTTTGGACAAACAAGAATGACTTCAGTCTTATCTGAATATAATAGCAGGAAATTACAAGTCATCCAAGCTTTGATTTCCTTAAGACAGGCTTCTAACTTGGCTAATTGATTACTATCGTCTGGCTACATTAGCCACAGTTACATGGGCAAAATTTCTTCAATCTGATTACAATTCAGATTAGAATTTTACTGTTTACATGGATCCTGAAAAAGCTGATCGGATTAGGACGTGCCTTTCCATGTGTCACACGTTTGAATGGAATAAATCATTTTGACATGCGCACATCGACATTTCGACATTCTGAAAATAGTAGAAGAAGAAGCGACTTGCGGTGTTAGCAAGCCCCGCTTCGTGTCGAAATTGACCTGTATTGGGTTATTCAGACTGTACTTTTGCATCTGCTGGTCTCCGTAATGAAGCTACAAGTACATACTTCTGCATATGACAAACAGAGGGAGACAGCAGGACGATACAGACTAGTTTTGTTTTACTCCCGCTATGTTTTCCGCTAGCTGCTGCTAAGGCGGAAATATGTCACGTCGACGTGCGGCTGGTGTACAGACATGCGCAGTAAATATATTTTCTGCCCAATCTTTGGAATAAGTGTTTTCATGCACACCATTCCGATTAACAATCGGCATAACCCACCCCTCTCAATCGGAATGAAATTTTGATCCGAATGAGTGTGATCGGGTAAGAATATTCAGATTGGCATGTTTACATGAAGCATTTTTATTCCGATCAGGCTTTTAATCTGGTTACTTGTGTCCATGTAAACATAGCCAGTGACAGGTATAATTGTGTGTCATATGCATAACAATGAAAATGTATACAGTGCTTTCTCATAATGTTGCCTACCGGGAGCATATATAAACTAAAAAGAGTAGGGCCTAGCACAGATCCCTGTGGAACTCCATGACTGAGCTTTGAGTTGAAAGAAAACTCATTATTGACATGAACAAACTGGAACCTATCAGATAAATAAGATCTAAACCACTGCAACGAAGTTCCATTAAGTCCAACATAGTGTTCTAATCTATCAAGTAGAATATTATGATCAATAGTATCAAAAGCTGCACAAAGGTCAAAAAGGACAAGAACAGAAACAAGTCCATTATCAGATGCGATCAGGAGGTCATTAATGACCTTCACTAAGGCTGTTTCAGTACTATGATGGATTTTAAACCCACACTGAATTGACAGACTCCTGACATTTTGTCAGCCTGGCCACAGTGATGAAAAGAAACCTGGGATTATTCTTGTTCTCTTCTATTAATGCAGAATAATAACTCGTTCTAGCTTTTCTAAGAGATTTTTTATAAATTAAAAGATGATTTCTCCAAGCTAAATAGATTTCATCTAAATTAGTGGAGCACCATTTTCTTTCTAATTGACGAGTCTTCTGTTTTAAGCTACGAGTTTCTGTGTTGAACCAAGGAGTTAGAAATCTCTGATTAGACTTTTTCTTTTTTAAAGGGGCCACCATGTCTAGTCTGATGCAGAGAAGCTGTAACACTATCTACCATGCTATCAATTACAGAAGGAGCAAGCTGACTATAGCTTATTTCTGTTGTGTTGACACATGGCATAGAGGAAACAATCTGCAAAAATTTGGTTACATCATCTGAGAAGCATCTACTGTAGTAATATTTTTCTTTAGGAGCCAAATAGCCAGAAATAGTAAAATCAAAGGTTAACAGACAATGGTCTGACAGTACAGGGTTATGAGGAGACACTACCAGATTTTCTATTTCTATGCCATATGTAAGAACAAGGTCCAACATATGGTGGAGATAATGGGTAGAATTTCCTACTTTCTGAGAAAACCCCTTCGAGTCTAATATTGAATTAAATGCCATATTAAGGCAATCACTATCGACATCTACATGTATATTAAAGTCCCCTACTATAATTATTCTATCTGATTTCAGCACTAAATCAGCTAAGAATTTGACAAATTCAGACAAAAACTGAGTAGGTTGATGGAGGACAATAAACTATGGCAAATAAAATTGGGTTTAGCCTAAAATTGCTAAAATGCCCAATACCGAGGACCAGGCCCTCAAAGGAATTATAACGTGTTTTTTGCTTTACATTAACTAGTAATTTGGAATGGTAAATTGTTGCTACTCCTCCTCCATGACCAGAACTTCTGGAATTTTGACAGTTTAAATAACCAGGGGAGTTGATTCATTTCAACCAACATAATCCTCTTGCCCTAACCAAGTCTCTGTAAGGGATATTAAATCAATCTGATGATCAATTAACAGATCATGGACTAGCAGAGACTTGGGAGTTAGAGATCTAATATTTAACAAACCACATTTAATTTTTAAATTATGAGGAGGAACAGAGGCCAAATCATTCAGTTTAGAGGCTTCATGTTTAATTTGAGTTTTCCCAACTTTTTGTTTAATCACTTTGGGATGCTTATACATTATATTTTTATTTACTTTGGAGGGAGCAGACAGTGATTCTCTGATGGGGAAGACAGGGGCTAAGCTGAGGGGTGGCGGATGAAGAGGAGCTGCAGAGAGGCGTGAAAGACTGTGACTCTGCTTCCTGGTCCCAACTCTGAGTTGTCAAGGTTTTGGAAATTTGGATAAAAATGATGCCAGATTGTTAGATAAATGAGACGCACCATACAAAGTGGGATGGATGCCGTCTCGTCTAATAAGATCAGGTTTTCCCCAAAATGAGCTCCAATTGTCTATGTAGCCCACGCTGTTTGCAGGACACCACACAGACAGCCAGCGGTTGAAGGATGACAAGCGGCTAAACATGTCATCACTGGTCAGATTGGGGAGGGGCCCAGAGAATACTACAGAGGCAGACATTGTTTTTGCAAAGTCACACACCGATTCCATGTTAAGTTTTGTGACTTCTGACTCCCGTAGTCGGATGCCATTAATGCCGGCGTGGATAACAATTGTGGAATATTTAGTTACTTTTAGTCAGCATTTTCAAATTTGACTCGATGTCGCCTGCTCTGGCCCCGGGAATGCATTTGACTATGGCCGCTGGGGTCTCTAGGTTCACGTTTCTGACTACAGAGTCGCCAATGACCAGAGTTTTTTCCTCAGCGGGTGTGTTGCTGAGCGGGGAAAAGCGATTAGAAACATGAACAGGTCGGTGGTGAACCGGGGCCTTGCGACTAGGCTTCCTTCTCACCGTCACCCACCCAGTCTCCTCGCTGCTGAGGAGGACCGGAGGACCGCTAGCAGGCCACCCTATGCTAGGGAGCTCCGCTGCAGCTTAAGGGTGTCTGTCATATCTACAGTGAAGTGTGGTGGTGGCAGCATCATGCTTTGGGGTTGTTTTTCTTCAGCTGGAACTGGGGCCTTAGTCAAGGTGGAGGGAATTATGAACAGTTCCAAACAGTACCAGTACAACAGTACAGTACCAATCAGTGTTGGCACAAAACCTTCAGGCTTCTGCTAGAAAACTGAAGGAGATGCCCTCAGGAGATGCCCTTGCAATCTGACAAATTTGGAGCGTTTTTGCAAAGAAGAGTGGGCAAATACTGCCACATCAAGATGTGCCACGCACATTTTGATGTGGCAGTCTCTCCAGGGTCTTCATCATGTGGGACGTCAAGGCCACTGGTCTGTAGCTGTTCAGATCTTTGGGGTGGGAAGTCTTTGGTACAGGTACCACACAAGATGTTTTCCACAGCTGTGGTACCCTCCCCAGCTTCAGGCTCAGATTGAAGATGTACTCCACAATCCCACACAGCTGGTCTGCACAGGACTTGAGGTGCTTTGCGCTGATGCAGTCCGGTCCCGACGCCTTCCTCGCCTTGATCTTCCTCAGCTCCGCCCTCACCTGGGTCTTAGTGAGGGTCAGGTTGGGGGGCTGTGTGTTGGGAGTGGGGGGGGTGTTGGTGGAGTGGGGAGTGGGCAGCAGGACTTGATGTCTTTAGAGGCAGCAGTGGTTGTTGTGCAGTCAGGGGGGAGGGTGGTTGGTCAAACCTATTGAAAAACAGATTCAGATTGTTCGCCCACTCACTGCCCCCCGTGGCCTGGGGGAGGTATTCTGGAGCCCAGCGATGGTTTTAAGGTTTCTCCAGACCCCGCTGATGTCGCTGTGTTGCAGCTTGTCCTCCATCTTCTTCCTGAAGCTGTCCTTGCCTTCTCTGATCTTTCTCCTCAGCTCCCTCTGTACGGACTTCAGCATCTCCCTGTTCCCCGACCTGAAGATCCTCTTCTTCTCTCTCAGAAGTGTTTTTATCTCAGGGTTGATCCAGGGTTTGTTGTTTGAGCAACACCGTATGGTCTTGGTGGGAACGGTGTTGTCCACACAGAAGCTGATGTAGTCCGTGATGGTGTGAGTGAGGCCATCGATGTCCTCACCATGTGGATCGCAGAGCTGCTCCCAGGCGGTGGTTTCAAAACAGCCCTTTAGAGTGTCCATTGCTTCCTCAGACCATAACTTCACTGTGCGCATGGCCGGAGGTTGTCTGTGCACTAGGGGTTTGTACACCGGAGATGAACCAAGTTGTGATCCAATCTCCCGAGTGGGGGGAGTTGCGATGAGGTATACGCCTCCTTAGTGTTTGCGTAGAATAAGTCCAGTGTTTTATTGTCTCTAGTGTGGCGTGTGACATACTGGGTAAACGTGGGTAGAATGGGAGACAGTGAAACATGGTTGAAATCGCCTGAGATGAGGAGAAGAGCATCTGGGTGTTCTGTCTGCAGCCTGCCAGTTACTGAATGGATGACATCACGCGCTGTCCCAGCGTTCACCGTCGGATTTGCATAAATAACAATGCAGATCACGTGTGAGTATTCCCTCGGGAGATATGTAGGCCGCATGCTAACAGCTAGCAACTCGATGTCTTTGCTGCAGTGTTGTTGTTTAACAGTGATATGTCCCGGTCTGCACCAGTTGTTGTTAACATACATTATCGCTCCACTGCCCCTTGCTTTGCCACTGTCTGATGTTTGGTCTGCCCGTATCGCGTGGAAACCCTCCAGTTCAATGTTAGCATCTGCTGCTAATTCAGTTAGCCAAGACTCTGTGAATAGAAACAGGCTACACTGCCGGTATATGCTATTGTAGCGGGAGATAGCCGCTAGCTCATCTGCCTTTCCCAGTAACAATCGTACATTCCCCATAACAACGGATGGGAGGGTGGGTCTGTACCTTATATTTCTTGCCGTCTGCCTTACTCCAGCACGGCACCCACGTCGTTTTTGCCTCAGTTCTCCCGGTATGTCGAGTTTTTCAGTTAGCACCGGGTGGCGGTTGAGTGCTAGCAGCTCTTCCCTGCTGTACCGTCTCCTGCTATAAACAGTGGCTCCGTCCACCGGCTCGGGAGACATTCGGGGCGAACTGTGTGTCCGTGATATATATGGAGTGAAAGGTGTGCCGGATCAGAGAATTGTCACCGGATCAGAAGAGAGAGGAAGAAAAAAAAGACTCAGAATTGAGCCGCTGTTGCAAAAGGCAGCCGACTCGTGTGGCGCCGGAAGTTCTTCTGTATAGCTGAGGGCAGAGCTGATTCTATCTGGTTTCAGTGAGTGAATCCTTGGGTGTAATCTAAAGGCGGCAGTGTGGCATGCAAAGCAAACAGGATGAAGGATGAAACCATAGTTACAGAATAACTGACATTCTCAAAGCAAGCAGGATGAAGGTTGGAGAAACATAGTTGCAGAATAACTAACATTCTCAGACAGACAAGGCCATCATAGAAATTTACCAACACTATCAGCATTGTAGCTTCCTTTTTTCCATAGGTAATCAATCTCAACTTAAAGATTTGAATAGAAAACACTACTATTTATTCAGCAAAAAATCTTTAAAACACTAAACACCCTTCTTAGTGTGAATATATTTTGGTTCTTTCATTTTTGTGCCCTCGCTAATCCAAATTTGGAGGAAAAATATAATCAACGCTAAAACCACTTCGTGTAAAATTGTACTTTGCCTTTCCCTTTGTTTCCTGTTTCTTCTGACAGAAAAGGAAACAAGTTAACTAGTTGTCTACTTCCTTCCAGGATTTAAGACTAACAATCACAGGTAAACAGACTTAGTGCTCTATAAATAAGAAATTTATTTACAGCAATCAAACACACCAGCCTTGTGTTTACCTTCCAAAACCTTTATTAGACACGTCACCCCTGTGTTCATCTTTAGAAATCTTTAGTTTAGGTACAAACCACAGTGTACAAACACTATTGATTTCTCCCAAATTTTCAAACACCTGAAATTCAACAAACTAAGTTAACCGCTAAAGTAATCCAGTCTAAAAGTAACTGAACCAGATAAATAAAATCTTCAGGGTTTTGTTTCTCCTGTCTTCTTTAGCATGACAACCAAGGTCATGGTTCAGCCTTGACTCTTAATGGTCTGATGACACGATTTTGACTTCACCTAATTTTGCAACACATAACTTCAATATGACAAAATAGGTTGGTCTGTGCAGTTCTAAGTCAAACAGGCTTTTATTCACGTGAATATCCAACGTTTTCATGAGCGCCACGTCACAAATTGCATCAGTGGCTGGAAAACCCCCCGGCCATGTTGTGACGTCAGCGACAGAACACAGCGCTTGGCTGCCCATTGTACACGCAGGATGGAAACGGAAGGAAACATCGACAATGGTTCCAGCACATGTAGTCTGGAATTGGTTTGTGTTGTCCAATCTTCAGACAATTATAGTTCCGAAAAATGGGATGACAATGAAGAATCTGGGGGCATCAGACCTTATAGGTTTGAGCCGTGCCAAGTGGACATCGTGCCTAGCGAGTCAGACTCAGAGAGTGACGGTGGTGAGGCACACATGCCAGCCGCAAATATAAAACAATTTTTTTTTTAGTAAATTAGAGCATACTCGTGGCCATAACTTATCATTTTAAAGTTCAATTTTCTGTAAAACCCCTTTAGAAATTAAAATTATTCTCTGTGTTACTGATGGCAGTATCCTTAAAAATAATGTATTCCCTATTATTTATGTCTCATTAAAAATGCAATTTTGTTTGTTATCATTGTTTATTAACTGCTTTTGTCTTGTATCAACTGGCATGTGATTTTCAACAATAATAAGAAAATAGAAGCAACTGATAGTCCTCATTTTTTCAAGAGTTTGGTCACAAGAAAAACAATACTCATAACTGGTATAGCACACATATACTAAAACTATCAAAAATATTAAATTAATTATTATTACAGGAAAAAGTCCAAATTACTAACTAACTAACTAACCTACACTTATATAGCGCTTTTCTAGTCACAAAGACCACTCAAAGCGCTTTCACTAGTACTAACCCTCTATTCTAAGGGCCTATAGGAGACAGATATCTAGGGACAATTTAGAACAACCAATTAACCTAACATGCATGTCTTTGGATTGTGGGAGGAAACCGGAGCCCCCGGAGTAAACCCACGCAGCACAGGGAGAACATGCAAACTCCACACAGAAAGGTTCCAACCCCTGCCAGCCTGGGGATTCGAACCAGGAACCTTCTAGCTGTAAGGCAACAGTGCTAACCACTGCACCACTGTGCTGCCAAATTAGTGGCAATGAATACAATATAGTCAGTTGGTGTCAAGAACCAAGCCCGTGTTATCCTGTAGGCTCGGTTCTGACTGTTCTCTGTGGCTCAGGCATCGGGTTTATTATGTATTATCTTTTGAGTTCTTGTTGTTTTTATGTCTGTGTTCCTTTCCTTTTCCATGCCTGTAGCCGCTGCTCTGGCTGGAGGTTGTTGGGCAGCCGTTTTGACCCACTTTCAGGTGGGCACTGTCCAACATTCACCGGTCTGACCACACGCCCTCTCTCTTTGACAGTCAGCTGTTCATGTTTTGTGTGCATCATCTGCCGTGTTGTCAGCCAGCCAATATTGCCAACACTATCACGACGTGTTAGCCACTCCACACAGCCGTGGCTCTATTGCGCCCCTTGAAGCAATGTCGGCCCTGGGGCGCAACCATGGTTAACATGTCTCCTCTCCATGTTCGCTGGGCGATGTTGGCCCCGAACACCAACTGTAACTGCTTCTGTTTATTTTTGTAAGTCTTCAACTTTTTGGGAACTGTTGTCATTAGGCACATGTTCAATACATGTGCTATGGTGAATCCTGCACGCAAATCCTTTCATCCTTCCCCTCCTCCGTGCGACGCGTAAAAGCACACGAAGAGCGCACGAGGAGGCTCATGACAGTTGGAGCTGAAGCGTGTGATGTGATCTTTCACAGCCTGCTGTTTATCTAACGCGAAGGCATAGCCGTAAAATTAAAACAAGAAACCAGAGAAATTGTGAGCTACAAAGCTGCTGGCATTCCAGTCAACAACACCGGCGTCCGTTCTGTCGCTTACGTCATTTCCGACTCCTTCTTCATTCGGTGGGCGGCACCACAGTCCAGTCAGCTGCTGCGGTTTTTTGATGATAACTATGTTATGCAGGCACGGTTGTAAATATTATATTGATCATCGACAATGACTTTTGGGTTTTACACAACATGCTAAAATATGTCAAAATCATGTCATCAGACCTATAACCAAACTACAAAGCTAGTTATTAAAACTCAGTTTAATACATAGCTTTAAGAACCCTGTCAGATTACAGGAAGAACTTCCTCAGTGTTTAAAACAGCACTAACAGTAGAGGTTAGTCTCATAACAACCAGGCTGTACCTAAGTGAATAAAACAGTTCATAGGCGGTCAGTGGAGCAACCTCACAATGAATGACTCCTTCCCAGTCAAGTCCTTTGAATTCACTGAAGTGGACTACCAGGGCTCAGTAAAGGAGCTAGCAGAAAAACGAGCACCTGCATTTATGGACCAATTCCAAAACAAGCTCCTGAAGGACAAAATTATTCCAGAGACCATAACGAGTTCTGCACTGGCATTAGCATCCAGACTAAACTTAGCACAAGTCCTGCTATCAAAGTCTGCCCACCATAAATCTCTAACTGCCTCTTTACAAGAGCAAGTCCAGTCTCTAACTATCCAGCTGGCCTATGTATGTGCAGAACATGAAGTTACCCATAGTGAATGTGACAATGCGCTAGGTGACTTAAAAGAGGTTAGCGCACAAGCCGCCGACTTAAAAGAGGTTAGTGCACAAGCTGCCGAAGCATCCGTGGATTTTAAAGAGCTAAAAACCTTCCACGTTGCGCTCTGACAAGAAAAACGCAAGCTCGAAAAAGAACTCGAAGACTACTGGCAGAAATTGTGGGGAGCTAAAGGTCAACTCTAGTACATTAACTACTGCAACTCCCTCAATTGATATCTGCTTAGATAAGTTTACTCCAATCGACCTCTTAGAGTTGGATAAAATAATTTCCTCGTCTAAGCCTTCATCTTGCCTTCTGGACCCTATTCCTTCCAGGTTATTTAAAATTATTTTCCCAATTATTGGTAGCCGTATTCTTCTTATCATTAATTTTTCTTTAACTCTGGGTTATGTTCCACTTGCTTTTAAAATTGCTGTAATTAAACCTTTACTTAAAAAACCGACAATCGATCCTGGAGTTTTGGCCAATTATCGACCAATCTCTAATTTGCCTTTCATTTCAAAAATCTTGGAAAGAGTTGTTGCTGTGCAATTATCTGACCATTTGCAGGGAGTTGGTTTGTTTGAGGTGTT
This sequence comes from Pholidichthys leucotaenia, assembly GCA_020510985.1. Classification (NCBI taxonomy): domain Eukaryota; kingdom Metazoa; phylum Chordata; class Actinopteri; order Cichliformes; family Pholidichthyidae; genus Pholidichthys; species Pholidichthys leucotaenia. Next base: position 137,661,790 of record CM035849.1, on the reverse strand, counting down.
TCAATCTGGGTTCAGAGCTCATCACAGCACTGAAACTGCCTTAGTGAAGGTCTCTAATGACCTCCTGACTGCATTTGATAATGGACTTGTCTCTGTTCTTGTTCTTTTAGATCTCAGTGCAGCCTTTGACACTATCGATCATGCCATTCTACTTGATAGATTGGAACACTTTGTTGGACTCAGTGGAACTCCGTTGCAGTGGTTTAGATCTTATTTGTCTGATAGATTTCAGTTTGTCCATGTCAATGATGGATTTTCTTCCAGCTCTAAGCTCAGTCACGGAGTTCCACAGGGATCTGTGTTGGGCCCTACTCTTTTTAGTCTATATATGCTCCCGTTGGGCAATATCATCAGAAAGCACTGTATTCATTTTCACTGTTACACAGATGACACACAACTATACCTGTCAATGAAGCCCGATGATTGTGATCAGTTGGCCAAGTTAGATGCCTGTCTTAAGGACATCAAAGCTTGGATGACTTGTAAATTTTTACTATTGAACTCTGATAAGACTGAAGTCATTGTTGTTGGCCCAAAACATCTTAGAAATTCCTTTTCAGACTATGCCCTTAATTTAGATGCGGCCACTCTCACTCTGAACAGTTGTGTGAGGAACCTTGGAGTGATTTTTGACCAGGATTTGTCCTTTAATTCACATATTAAAACTGTTTCTAGGACCGCCTTATATCATCTGCGCAATATTGCCAAGATCAGGAGCATCTTGTCTCTGGGTGATGCTGAAAAACTGATTCACGCCTTTGTCAGTTCGCGATTAGATTATTGTAATTCGCTACTATCTGGTTGTCCTAAAGTATCTTTGAAAAATCTTCAGTTGATTCAAAATGCTGCTGCTAGAGTTTTAACTGGTTCTAGAAAAAGAGATCATATTTTCCCGGTTCTGTCCTCCCTCCATTGGCTTCCCATTGAATTCAGACTCAAGTTTAAAATCCTTCTTCTTACTTTCAAAGCTCTTAACAATCTGGCCCCCCAATATAAAAAAGATCTGATATTACCTTACCATCCTAATAGAGCATTACGCTCCCAAAATGCTGGCTTACTTGTGGTACACAGAATCTCCAAAAGTACGATGGGAGGCAGAGCCTTCTGCTACCAAGCTCCTTCTCTCTGGAACCAGTTACCACTCTGGGTCTGGGAGTCAGACTCGGTCTCTGTTTTTAAGAACAAGGTAAAATCCTTCCTTTTTAACATAGCTTTCGTTTAGGGAGGGTTTTTGTGTCTTTTAACCCCACTCTTGTTCTACTGTTATGTGATCCATACTGCTGGTTGACCTCCAATATTGTACTTGGCATCTTACTGCTATGTTCTTTATGTCTGTCCTTCCATCCGCCCTATCCCCTCATCCCCAGCCGGCCGCAGCAGATGACTACCCCTCCCTGAGCCTGGTTCTGCTAGAGGTTTCTTCCTTCCAAATGGGAGTTTTTCCTCTCCATTGTCGCTTAGTGCTTGCTCATAGGGGATCGTCTGATTGCTGGGTCTTTCTGTGACTGTGTGGTTTTTTTCTGCACTGTAGCGCCACGAGACGGCTTTTGTTGTGATGTGGCACATTATAAATAAAGCTGAATTGAATTGAATTGAATTGAACTGGATGACCTTAAAGGTGAGTATCATCACACCATGCAGCACCTGCAGGAGGCGCTCCAAAGTCTGCTTGAATTAAACAAGGAAGTCACTGAGTGCCACAAACATCTTGAAGCCAAACAACGACAGCTTCAAGAAATGCAGGACTCCTTAACCTCCACTAGGGGGGGCCACAAGTGGCACCATGACCTGCCAAGGGACTGGTGACTCCACAGTGGGAGGTGACAGACTCACTGTCACTCGCTCCCCCGACTTGCCAACCAGACCACTACAAGTCGACTCATTCCCGCGAACGACAGGCACCATGTGCTTCATCATATCACAACCTCAATAGGTTAGCGCGGAACATCACATGGTTCAAACCGACTCCCGGCAAAGCACATGATGCTCAAGCTTACCTAAGCGACATCGACTTCTACCTACAGAGATTCCCCTCAGCCACAGTCAAGGACAGGATTTATCTGATTTAGTCAACGTCATCAAGAGAAGTAGCACGGTTTCTCGACTGACAGCCAGCAGGCACCCAGAGTAATTACACTCTCCTCCACGAAGTGCTGGAATGTGAATTTTCAAATGACCATCTGCAATTTGGGCTCACTGCAGCATTAGCTGTAAAGCAGCAGCAGTCCGAGCCTCCACAAACTTATTACCATAGGCTCCTTTGAGCCCATTTTGGGTCCAGAAATGATCCAGCCATGGAAGAAGATTTGAACTTCAAAAGCTTGTTCCTTCAAAATCTTCACCCTGGCACTAGCTGCCATCTTGGAGTGATGGGCAATCCAAGAACTTCTTCCATCCAGCACTTGTGTGAACTTGCTTCTCTGGCTTTCCAGAAGGAAAAGCAGGCACAGAACAAATGCACGGAGACTCCCACAGCCTTAGCTGTGGATGCTGCTCTCCCATCTCTTGAATTGGAAGGGGCCCCTGGCCCTGCTTCATCACCACAACCCCACATCCAGGGTAATCCTAACTCTTTTATCAGACAACCGCATCAAAGTCACAGCCAGACAAGGTTCTCTGATTCACATTCAAGACCTCCCTGGCCAAAATTTGACTATCGTCGAAGGAATGTCCATCCAGACAGGTCCAACTACCCTGCACCAAGGATCAGGGATGGAAGATACTGACCACGGAACATGCACCAATGTGGTGGTGGGGGGTCTCCACCATCGGTCCACCATGATCACTCAGGAGCAGAGGCAAGACTTGCATATGTCGAATCCAGTCTCACAGCTGGGGACATGAAGGAAACTTCTGCTCTCAGCCAAGGAGAGATTGACGATATCAGACACCTACTCACTGAGATCCTGGACAAGGACGAGACAGCTGACATCCTGGCCATAACAGCAGTGACTCCTCTGCCTGAAGGGGACCACAAAACCCAAAGTGGTACCCCAACCACGGTGTCAGTCACTACACCTGACCAGCAGTCCCAGTCTAATCAAAACTCTCATGTTTGTGCCTCAAGTTCAGATCCAAGAACTCTGAAACAAGGCCAAACAACTTCCAAAACATGCCAAGTGCTAAGCTCACAGCATTGCACTGTGTCTGCCAACTTCACTTCCGGCTATCAGAGAGAGCAGACGCTTTTTTCTCTCCTCTCCTCATCTCCTCCCCTGATACTATTCCCCGCTTGCGATGTCTGTGTCTTTTGCCCTTCTTCTGGCTGAATCTTAATCCAAACGGAAATTATGGATCTGGAAAAGCGGCTTATATGCTTAAATGCAATTGACACCACTTTAAAAGAAGATCGGGCTAGGGGGAGCCCTGGACTCATGGACAATTGGGAATTCATGGGTCTGTGTGATTCGACTGAGGTGCGGAAGACACCTCTATTTGTTTGGCTTGATCACAGGATTTCTATTTTGGCTCTGGAGTTCCTGATGTATCAGAAATTAAAGTTGGGAGAGCTGATCAAAGCGGACCCGGCAACGCTCCTTCAACAACAAATTCGACCAGTCGGGGAGTGCACTGATAGCGGCAATGGTGAACTGAAAGATGGTTGATTCAGAAGAATGGTATACATCTGGAGTCGCTGGTGCTCTCCATGGAATGATTATGGAAATTATGAAGCACAGGATTGCATGAAGAGAGGAAAATTCTATTCTCTGAGTACACTGTGCAGATTTGACCTTGTTTTGGTGCCCTGTTTACATTCCTCCTCGATGAAGATAAGGCTGGAGAAGTGATAACCCAAACAATCGACATTTGCTATTGTTTCAACAGACCGAGCTCCAAGGACAGCGTTACCATGTGTCTGGACTATAGAACACATGACTGAATAATATCTATCTGTTGCCAGAGGGTGCCCTCTGCTGTTCACTAGCAATGACACACCTACACTACACACTGCATTCAACATACACGACTGATTCATTTACACTGATGTACATATACATTCACTGCCTCTCTCTGCCTTTGTAATGTGTGATCTATTGTCTGCTAATTGTGCATTGAGGGTTTTTTTTCTGTGTGATCATAATCTGGCTCATTTGAGCTTATATGAGCTACATGAGCTTATGTGAGCTTATACGAGCGTTATTCTGATAACTATGTTTTTTTCTCTCTGCCTATTGTGTTTTCCCTGACCCTGACCCTTGCCCTCTTTACCCTCCTGTTCGACTGGCGCCTTCGGGCTGCCATGGCTATGGGATGTGCTTACAGAAGCGCGCCCAATGTCAAGTCAAATTTCAATTCTCCTGTATGTATTGCACGTATGGTAGTATTGACAATAAACCTTTTCATTCATTTAAAAACCTTCTAGTTTGAGAACACTTCCAGACCAAACAAAAACTCGACCATTCTCAGGTTTCCTTCCAACCTGCCCCTTGACTTCTCAGTCCAGGCTTGACCTTGACAGCTACACCACTTTTTAGCACTGGCTCCCAAACTACCATCCTTACGGTGCACAACCCAATGGCTGAAGCCGTAGTCGTGCCCAAAAACATGCCTCTCGGCTGCCTTATCATCTCAGACACTCACAACTCTGAGCTGATCACTCTTGGACTTGGGAGTGCCCCCTTCCCTTCGCGGGCTGACACAACTGAACCCCAAGCCGTGCATGCTAAGCCTTCTCCGGCAACCGCGCTCATGTCAATCCTTGACCCAGGGTCAAGGAGACTAACTTACCGAACCGTTTCTGCCCAAAAAACCTCCCACGAAAGATGCCAAAGGGGGGACAAGGTCAAAGTGTGCCAAGGTCATTCGGACCCCACTTGCTCCTGAGTCCGCCATAAGCAAAACAAGCAACACAATCCTCCATGGGATTTGCTGAGGACAACGCTGTCACAGTAAGCCCACAAATAGGATATTAGACTCTGCGTGTCCTAGGAAATTACTCTAATGAGGTAACAGCCTTACATGAATTTGGCCACATTTTCAAAATAAAAGTCAATTGCTAACACCCAAAAACTGCAAAGAAACTCCCAACTTAAAATAGGTTTTTCTATCTGATGTGAATAACTATTTAAAATGAACCTGATAAACCAACAATCAGCTTCTCACTTTAAATTAACCCACGCAGAAATCTAAACCTTAAAACACCACCAAAATAGGTAACTATCCTCGAGCTAATAACCTTAAAATTCTCCTACAAAGCTAGTAGGACACTAACAATAAATCTTCCTTAAATAGAGCCACTTATACAGAATCATTTCCACCACTGAGAAGAACTTTGGTCTACTACCCAGAGAACTTTGTGAGAGAAGAAGATAGCAAGCTTCTAACACCCCCATTCCTAGCCACCTCGTGAGGATGAAGACGCACCTGCTCCGTGGTCTAACACTCTCCACTGACTAACCGCTCTGTCCTGCTCTGACTCTGACATCTGTGTAGTCAAAGCTGGTTTCAGCCAAATTGATCCAAATTTGGTCTCACATACAGTGGGGTAAAAAAGCATTTAGTCAGCCACCAATTGTGCAAGTTCTCCCACTTAAAAGATGAGAGAGGTCTCCAATTTTCATCATAGGTATACCTCAACTATGAGAGACAAAATAAGAAAAAAAATTTCAGAAAATCACATTGAAGGATTTTTAATGAATTAATTGGTAAATTCCTCAGTAAAATAAGTATTTGGTCAATAACAAAAGCTCTGCCGCTGCCGGTGATTCTGATCCCGGTTCTCTTCTCTACTCTGAGCCTTCTCCCAGGGTCACCAGTGACGAGCCTGCTCTGGTTGTCGCCTTGGAGGTTCTGGGTTCATGTCTGGAGGTCATCCCTGGTGCTGTTCCGGCCCAGTCGGGGTCCGTCATGGGTGCTGCATTGACCCATTCGGGGTCTGTAGTGGGTGCAACGTTGACCCAATCGGGGCCCGTCGTAGGTACAGCACAGTTCCGCTTGGAATCCACCGAGAGCGCTGCGCCAGTCCAAGTGAAGTTCGGAGGAGGAGCTGCAGATCCTTTGCCAATCGACGCCGGACTGGTCCCTCATCGTTTCCTCGATCCCTTTTTCCCTCCACCTGGTGCCGCTGGGATTTCCCTTTTCCGGCGCGGCTCTCCCTCGCTATCCCTCTCAATAGGGAGGCCGCCTCCGAGTTCCCCCCTGCGGTCCTGGTGGCCTATTGACGCGGGTCGGCCGCCTGGGAAATTGATTAACCCATTTGGCATTCTGGGTCGGCCACCCAACAAACTGGTCTTTTTGTTCGGCGACCTGGTCCAGCCGCCAGAGGTACTGTTTCTCCAAGCCTGGGGCTGGGGTAGACCGCCCAAACTTATTCTTTTTTCCCTGCCAGCCATCTGGACGCTGGACGCAGGTAGACCACCAGAACTAATTGGTTTTTCTTGTTTTCTTTGTGCGCTGCCTGCTGTCATCCCTGTAGATTTTTTTTCCTCCCCTGTAGTTCTGGGATGCCCTTGTGTTTTTTTTTTTTTTTTTTTTTTTATGAACTATATTGTACTGTGTATATCGCTGCTCTTTAGCGTGTTTTTTTGTTCCCCCTCTTGTCTGGTATTATTGGGGTACGTTGTGTTTGTGCCTGTTTTTCTGTTTTATGAGATTTTTTTTTTCTCTCCCTCCTCTATCGTTTGAGAGAGGCTCCTTTTGTTGCCTATGCCTGGTTGTTTGTATTTATCTGTACTGTCTGTAGTTCGCCGCTCTTCAGCGTGTGTTTTTTTTCCTCTGTAGTCTGAGTTATGCGCTGTTGTTGCCTCTGCCAGTTTATTTGGACTTATTGAACTATCTGTATTTAGCCGCTGTCTAGCGTGTTTTGTTTTTTTTTTGTCTTTCTTCTGGTTGAGAGACGCTCTGTGGTTGGCCTTTTTTTTTTTCTTTTGCCTGTGTATCATGGTCTTTAGGCATAGTATCTGTTATTTGCTTCCATTGTTCTGTTTCTGCATTTTCTCCTGTGCATTATAGAGTATATTTGTGGTTTTGTTTTTTTCTTTTTCCCCCATGCTCAGTTGTTGCACCATGTTCATATTTTTTCTGTACTGGCCTTTGTCATTTTTTCCCGGTTCCATTCCTTGGTGGTTTTTGTTTTTGACTCTCGCCCTCCTGGCCTTTTTTCCCCCACCACCCACCCTGGGTGGGCCTTCTTAGCCTTTTGGGGGGGGGGGGGGACTTAGATGTTATGTACGCCCAGAGTGCGTCGTTCGGGGGGAGTACTGTCATGGTCTGAACGCCGATATCGTCCGCGCTCGGGTCATGCAGTATTTTCCTCCCATTCTGTAGTAGTTTTCCTTATGGTCTTCCCGGGCTCTTATTCTGACAGCGTCTCTGCGGGACTTCCGGCTGTCAGAGCCGAGCTCCACAGTGACAGCTGTTTGCCATTTCAGCTGATGACATCCTCATCAGCTGATTAATCCTCTTGCCCTATTTAAGGTAGCGGCTTAGGTTGCTCCGGGCTGCGACCTCACATACGGATAACGCTGGTCTCCCCAATGTTCGGCTGAAGCTCCTAACCCTGGCTTCAGTCACTCCCTTGATCCTCCATGCTCTCAGTAAGTTTCTCCTTGTTCTCAGTGTATTGTTAGTGTGTCCTAGTCATAGCCTTTATTTGTGTTTTGACCCACGTGGCTCATTATTTTGGTACCTTGTATCAGTCCTTTAATAAATGCGCAAACTCACTGGTTGCCTATAGCGTCTCATTAGTGGTCCACGAGGACCACACCATGACACCCTGCAGTGAAGCATGGTGGTAGCAGCATCATGCTGTGGGGATGTTTTTCAGCAGCAGGAACTGGGAGACGAGTCAGGATAGGGGAAATGATGAATCCAGCAATGTACAGAGACATCCATGATGAAAATCTGCTCCAGAGCGCTCTTGACCTCAGACTGGGGCAACGGTTCATCTTTCAGCAGGACAATGACCGGAAGCACACAGCCAAGATATCAAAGGAGTGGCTTCAGGACAACTCTGTGAATGTCCTTGCGTGGCCCAGCCAGAGCCCAGACTTGAATCCAATTGAACATCTCTGGAGAGATCTGAAAATTCAATTCAATTCAATTCAGCTTTATTTATATAGCACCACATCACAACAAAAGTCACCCCATAGCACCACTAAATGCAGGGAAAACCCCACAATTGCAGAAAGACCCAGCAATCTGATGATCCCCTGTGAGCATGCACTTAGCGACGGTGGAGAGGAAAAACTCCCATTTAACAGGAAGAAACCTCTAGCAGAACCAGGCTCAGGGAGGGGCAGTCATCTGCTGCGACTGGCTGGGGGTGAGGGGATAGAGAGGATGAAGAGAACAGACATAAAGAACATGAACGGTGAGAAGCCAAGTACATTATTGGAGGTCCCCCAGCAGTCTGAATCTATTAACAGCAAAACAAAAGGGGGTTAAGAAACACAAGATCCCTCCCTAATTGTAGGCTATATTGAAAAGGAAGGATTTTACACTGTTCTTAAAAACAGAGATCGAGCCTGACACCCGGACCCAGATTGGTAACTGGTTCCACAGAGAAGGAGCTTGATAACAGAAGGCTCTGCCTTCCATTGTACTTTTGGAGATTCTGGGTATTACAAGTAATCCAGCATTTTGGGAGCGTAGTGCTCTGTTAGGATGATAGGGTAATATCAGACCTTTTATATATAAGGGGGCTTGATTATTAAGAGCTTTGTAAGTGAGAAGAAGGATTTTAAACTTAATTCTAAACTCTATGGGAAGCCAATGAAGGGAGGCCAGAACTGGAGAAATATGATCTCTCTTTCTAGAACCAGTTAAAACTCTTGCAGCAGCATTTTGGAGCAACTGAAGACTTTTTAAAAATATTTTAGGACAACCTGATAATAACGAGTTATAATAATCTAATCTAGAGCCGACAAAGGCGTGGATCAGCTTCTCAGCATCATTCAGAGACAAGATGCTCCTAATCTTGGCAATATTGCGCAGATGATAGAAGACAGTCTTAGAAACAAATTTAATATGTGAATTAAAGAACAGATCTTGATCAAAAATAACTCCAAGGTTCCTCACAGAACTATTCAGAGTGAGAGTAGCAGCATCGAAATTAAGAGTATGATTTGGAATGGAATTTCTAAGGTTTTTTGGACCAACAAGAATGACCTCAGTCTTATCTGGGTTTAATAGCAGAAAATTACAAGTCATCCTGGCTTTGATTTCCTTAAGAAAGGCATCTAACTTGGCTAATTGATTACAATCATCAGGCTTCATTGACAGGTATAATTGTGTGTCGTCTGTGTAACAGTGAAAATGTATACAGTGCTTTCTAATGATATTGCCTAACGGAAGCATATATAAACTAAAAAGAGCAGGGCCTAATACAGATCCCTGTGGAACTCCGTGACTGAGCTTAGAGTTGGAAGAAAAGTCATCACTGATGTGAACAAACTGAAGTCTATCGGACAAATAAGATCTAACCCACTGCAGCAAAGTTCCATTTAGCCCAACATAGTGTTCTAATCTACCAAGTAGAATGCCATGATCGATAGTATCAAAGGCTGCACGAAGATCTAAAAGGACAAGGACAGAAACAAGTCCATTATCAAATGCGATAAGGAGGCCATTAGTGACCTTCACTAAGGCTGTTTCAGTGCTGTGATGAACTCTGAACCCAGATTGAAACTCTTCAAATAAACCATTACTCTGCAAGTGGTCAAACAATTGTGCAGCAACAGGTTCAGGTTCAGGTTCAGGTTCAGGTTACTTTATTTGTACCCGTAGGTAGATTTGTTTTGCAGTCTGGTGACATCCATATTTACAGGCCACAAATTACATTCAACATAGACACAAACACAGGCACATACAGTATGAAGCTGACTATAAACATGATAAGAATACTCAAGGCTCCATCAGTCAGGGTATAAAAAGACAAAGAGATGGGAGAAAAAACAGAGGTAAGAGAGAAGGGTCATATTAAAGTTAAAAACTAGTCAAAGAGGTTAAAAACTCAAAGGTCTAAAACCCAATAAAATATTTAGAACCCAAGTGACCTCCTACAAAAATAAGTAAATATAAAATAGAGTTAACAAATAGGTACCTAAATTATGTGCAATATATTGTTACAGCTTGTTCAACTCTTTGACAGCAGCAGGGACAAAGCTGTTTTTGTAGCGCTGGGTTCTACTTTTTGAGACAGCAAACTTCTGTCTAGACTCTAGAGGGAAGAAGCTGAAAGTGGCAGTGCAAAGGGTGGGAGTCATCATTTAAAATGGAGGTAGCCATCCTCTGTACTTGTCTGGTGTACAGGGATGTCAGGCTCAGCTGTGACTCACCAAGCAAACGACTGGACCATCTAACTACCTGATCCAAGGATTTCCTCAGTTTTATCTGGCCAAACCATGACACTAAAGAAAAGGATAAAACAGATTCAATAAAAGCCCAATAAAACATTGTCATTATGGTTCGGTCAACTTGGAAGCGTGCAAGTTTTCTCAAGCAATGCAAATGTTGCTGACCCTTTTTGCACACCCTTTCACAGTTCTCTTCAAAGTTTAAATTACTATCAATCCCATATATCAGTCCCAAGATATTTGTAGGATTGTACACATTCGGTGGTCTGGCCTTTTAGTACGGTGACTTTGTGCCTGGGATTTTTCCTCCTAAAGTCAATAATCATGTCTTTAGTTTTTGTCGTATTCAGCTGCAGGTAGGAATCCTCACACCAGTGAACAAAATCATCAACTACTGGGCTGTGGCCACTCTCACCATCCTGGAGGAGACTGACAATAACTAAGTCATCAGCATACTTTATAATGTGTCTGTTGTCATGTCTGCTCCGACACGTTTGTGTACAGGATGAAGAGTAGTGGTGACAACACACACCCCTGAGGAGAGCCAGTAGAAGAGCACTTTAGGTCAGACAATGTACCATTGACCCTTACTCTCTGCATCCTGTTGGTTAAGAAATCCAGAATCCAACCCACCAGATTATTGCTCAAATCAAATTGCTGCAGGAGCCTTTCAACTAAGATATGAGGTTGGATTGTATTAAAGGCGGAGGAAAAGTCCACAAATAAAAGTCTGGCGTGTGTCCCATTAAAATCCAGATGTTTAAAAAGCATGTTAAACAGAGTGACAGTGGCATCCTCCACTCCTCTGTGAGGCCTATAGGCAAACTGCAGAGGATCCAATGCATGCTCAGTCTGCTTTAGGACCTCACATCTGACCAGTTTTTCAAAAATTTTCATTAAAATTGAAGTCAAAGCAACTGGTCTAAAGTCGTTTACCGTTTTAGGACAGCTGGATTTTGGAACGGAAACAACCACGGCTTCTTTCCAAATCTTAGGCACATGTTGTGTCTGTAAGGACTTATTGAAAATGTAATGAAATATAGGACTCAGTTCATGTGCACAGGACTTTACCAAGCGCCCACATATATTATCAGAGCCCTGACTTTTGTTCACTTTTACAGCGTAGAACTCCCTTTTAACATCCTGCACCTCAATATTAAAGTGCTGATTGTCTTTGAGTTTCTGTTTCAAATCTTGGGTTTCTGTGCTAAAATCAAAGGAGTCAAAACGACCATAAAAACAATTAAGAGCATTAGCCAGCTCTGTGTCTGAATTAAAACCATCTAAAAACACACGATTACTGCGCTCTGCGCTCTGAAGGCCTGCAATAGTTTTCATACTGGCCCAGGCTGAACCAAGTTTCTTTGTTGCCATCCTGCTTTCCAACTCTGATTTATAATTCTGTTTTGCTCTTAAAATTTCGGACTTCAGCTCTTTTGTGGCAACCTGTAGCTCAGAAACAGACCCCTGTTTAAAGGCAAGTGCTTTCCTCTGTAAACAGGATTTAACTGATTTTGTAACCCATGGTTTGTTGTTGGGATATATTTTGACACGTTTACGTGGAACAATCTTATTTTTACAGAAAGCCAGGTATGAGCATGTGACGTCCACCAAAGAGTCCAAATCATCCCCGCAGGCCAATGTGAACATCTCCCAGTCTGTACAGTCAAAGCATTCCTGGAGGCTGTGCACTGAATCTTCTGTCCACACATCAATGTCTCTCGTCTCCACCTTGTGTGGGCAGCAAATGTACACAGTTGTGATCTGAGGATCCTAAAGGAGGAAGGGGGAGTGATTTATAGGCCCTCTCTATGGATCCATAGCACAGGTCCAATGTCTTTTTTCGCCTGGTTGGGCAGGAGACATACTGATAGAAGTTTTTAAGTGTCTTCTTTAAAGAAACATGGTTAAAATCCCCAAGAATGAAGTTTGGCGCCTCTGGAGAAATTGATTGCAGCTTGCTGGATCACATCAAAGATAGTGCTGCAGGCGGAGTCAGCGTCTGCCCTCGGGTGAATATACACAGTTGTGACGAAAAGCTGGGGGAACTCGCGAGGCAAATAAAAGCGACGTAGTGACACAGACAGCAGCTCCACATCGGGTGTACAGATGCGCTCTCTGACCGTGACAGATGTGCAGTACTGCTTATTAATGTATAAACATACGCCGCCCCCCTGACGTTTCCCCGTTACCTCTTCCTGCCGATCCGAGCACAGCGGGGCTCCAAAGCCGTCAATCCACAGGTCTGCGTCTCGGTCATGCACAGTAAGCCAAGATTCGGTGAAAGCCATGTCACAGCAGTTCTTAAAGTCCTTCTGGTAGCGTACATTCTCTTAAATTTCATCCACCTTGTTTCTCAGAGACTGTATGTTCCCAAAAATCATCGAAGGAAGAGGAATGTTACCAAACTGACGTCTTCTCAGGCGCAATTTCACACCTCCACGCCTTCCGTGCTTCATTCTGCAGTCTCTCCCGTCTCTCCCGTCTCTCTTTTCACCGCTATGTCCGTCTCTCAAAATAAAGTCCGGCAGTTGCGGCTTAGGCTCAATCACAGCCTAATCACAGCAACAACGCTTTCTAAGATTTTTGAAATGAAAGGCAGATTAGAGATTGGTGGACAGTTAGCCAAAACTCCTGGATCGAGTGCTGGCTTTTTGAGTAAGGGTTTAATTACAGCAATTTTTAAAAGCCCGTGGTACATAACCCAAAGTTAAAGAAGAATTAATTATATGAAGAATACAGTTACCACTAATTGGGAAGACTATTTTAAATAACCTGGTAGGAATAGGGTCTAAAAGACAAGATGAAGGCTTAGATGAGGAGATTATTTTATCTAACTCTAAAAGGTCAATTGGAGTAAACTTATCTAAACAGATATCAATTGAAAGGAGTTGTAGTAGTCAATGTATTTAAGTTTACAGTGGGAAGAATCTGACTGGTTTTATCTCTAATAGATAAAATTTTATGATTGAAAAAGTTCAGAAAGTCCTGACTAGAAAACTCAGGGGGGATGCGAGGATTGACTGAGCTCTGACTCTTTGTCAGCCTGGCTATAGTGTTGAAAAGAAACCTGGGGTTATTCTTATTCTCTTCTATTAATGCAGAGTAATAACTTGTTCTAGCTTTTCTAAGAGGTTTTTTTTTTAAATTAAGAGATGATTTCTCCATGCTAAATAGAATTCATCTAAATAAGTAGAACACCATTTTCTTTCTAATTGACGACTCTTCTGTTTTAAGCTACAAGTTTCTGTGTTAAACCAAGGGGTTAGAAATCTCTGGTTAGACTTTTTCTTTTTTAAAGGGGCCACCAACTAGATTCTAGATGCAGAGACATCTAGATTCTAGATCTAAATTCTGATGCAGAGAGACTGTAACACTATCTACCATGCTATCAATTACGGAAGGAGCAGGCTCTCCATCTTTTATTTCCGTTGTGTTGACACATGGTATAGAGGAGACAATCTGCAAAAATTTGGTAACAACGTCATCTGAAAGACATCTGCTGTAGTAATATTTTTCTTTAGGAGTCGAATAATCAGAAATTGTGAAATCAAAGGTTAACAGACAATGGTCTGACAGTACAGGATTATGAGGAGACACTACCAATTTTCTATTTCTATACCATAAGTCAGAACAAGGTCCAATGTGTGGTGGAGATAATGGGTAGAATTTTCTACTTTCTGGGAAAACCCCATTGAGTCTAAAATTGAATTGAATGCCTTATTAAGACAGTCACTATCTACATCAACATGTATATGCCCTAAATCAGCTAAAAATTCAGCAAATTTGGATAAAAACTCTGAGTAGGCCGAGGGAGGATGGTAAACTATGGCAAAGAAAACTGGGTTCAAGCCAAGATAGCCAACATGCCCCACACTGAGGACCAGGCCCTCAAAGGAATTAAAACATGATTTTTGCTTTACATTAACTAGTAATTTAGAATGGAAAATTGCCGCTACTCCACCTCCACGACCAGAACTTCTGGGATTATGATAGTTTAAATAACTAGAGGGAGTTGATTCATTTAAACCAACATAATCATCTTGCCCTAGCCAAGTCTCTGTGAGGGATATTAAATCAATCTGATGATCAATTAATAGATCATGAACTAGTAGAGACTTAGGAGTTAGAGACCTAATATTTAATAAACCACATTTAATTTTTAAATTATGAGGAGGAACAGAAGCCAAATTATTATTTGCATCCTTTTATAGAAACGTGGACAGACTGTAATTTACTGTACATACTGTGGTTGTCATTGAATCCTTATTTAAATCCTTCACCTGAACAACGAGAGCAAGTTTTTAGCCAAAGTCAAATTCCTTGTATGTGTTGTGCATACTTGGCCAATAAAGCTGATTCTGATTCTGATTCTGATTCTGATACTGAAATTTAGAGACTTGAGGTTTGATTTGAGTTTTACCAACATTTTGTTGAATCACTTTGGGATGTTTATGCATTATATTTTTATTAACTTTGTGGGGAGTAGACAAAGGTTCTCTAAGGGAAAAGACAGGGGCAAAGTTGGGGGGGGGGTGGATGAGGAGGAGCTGCAGAAAGACGTGTATTTATCAAGTTGTGTTGTATTTGTCTTGGGTTATAATATTTTGGGTAACGGGAGACAGACACAATCTCTGTAGGGTTATAAATCGAAGACTGATCCAAACAGAGAGGATTATTTGGATTAATGGGATTAATATGAGAAGTGGAAACAAAAAAGGGCTGGTTGGCAGACCCAGGAACTTTGGAGTGAGTTAACGCACCAAATCCCAGTCACTGCATTAAAAAACGCTGAATGGAATAGAACAGATTGTCCCTTAAAACACGTGTACCAAGTCTATTTGGATGGATGCCATCAGGCCTCATAAGTGATGGGCGGTTCCAAAACAGGTTGAAATTGTCAACAAAACCAATGTTAAAAATAGGACATGTAAAACACAACCAAGTATTAAGACTGAGAGTTCTGCTAAAATAATTGCAACCTCGTCTGAAAGGTGCCAAAGGCCCAGAGATAAACGCAAGTCTGCCACAGTTCATAAGAGTGGATAGAAGGCTTCTGACGTAACTTTTTAAGATCTCCGACACTTCATCTGGGATGTTGTTGCATCCAACATGTACTATGACAGTTTTAGCGTGGGGGAATTCATTTAATAGGTCAGGGGTAAGAGCCTCAATGTCAGACACTCTAGCCCCAGGAAAAAATTTAGTCACACAGTACCTGCTTCTGACGTTCCTCATAATCGAGTCACCAATCACCAGCGTCGTCTGGGGGGGCTTTGTCGGTGGTTTCTGAAGTGGTGAATAATTTTGTCGATGTTGTTGTTGTGATGGCGGGGTGATGCGCTCTCTTCTTTTTGGAGCTGGTGTGTAATTTAAAGTAGTCTTAATTCGGGGTTTGCAGGTTTGAGCCGCCGCTGAAGGAAAGGGAGGAGGAGGAGGGGCGGCCACGGGCGGACGGTCAGCATCCAGGTGGGGAAAATCCTACAGAGAAAGGATATCAAATCAATTTTCCAAAAGCAAGGGAAGAGAAGAGGTGTGGCCCTGTCTGGTTGATCAACGATGATTGCTAGCTGATCCGATCAAGGTCCAGGGAGCACATTGAGGATGAGAAGAATCAACCGGGGCTTTGGGTTTAACCCCGAGCTGAAGCCAGTGTCTATTGCTGTGGTCCTGGACGTCTGAAGAAATCGGAGCAGGGGTGGAAGTAGACGGGGATGCGCTGAACTCACCCAGGTAAGTAGCCATCTCTGCCAGCTGCGAGTCAGTTGCGGGGGCTGTTGTTTGCCCGAGAATTATGGTGTCAAGGTGGTCTTCAGCCTCCCAAATCTTATAGAGGTTGGAGAGTCTCACTTCCAACTCAGAAACCTTCCTAAGGAGGGACACGCAGCTGACACACGTCGGGGATGGAGCCATGACGTTCCAGGCGATAGGTCTGTTCACCGACGCTTCGCATCCAACCTGATGGAGCTTGAGAGGTGCTGCAAAGAAGAATGGGTGAAACTGCCCAGCGATAGGTGTGCCAAGCTTGTGGCACCATATTCAAAAAGACTTGAGGCTGCAATTGATGCCAAAGGTGCATCAGCAAAATATTGAGCAAAGGCTGTGAATACTTATGTACATGTGATTTCTTTTTTTTTTAATTTTTAATAAATTTGCAAAAATCTAAAAAAAAAAAATCCCTGCTTTCATGTTGTCATAATGGGCTGTTGTGTGTAGAATTTTGAGGATAAAATGAATTTATTCCATTTTAGAATAAGGCTGTGACAAAAAATGTGAAAAAAAGTGAAGTGCTGTGAATACTTTCCGGATGCTCTTTATTTAGGTTTCAAAGTATGTGAGGTTTTCACCTGGGGTGGGGGTTGGAAAAAAGGGTACTCGACTATAAAAAAAAAAAAAAACCTCACAAATTTATGAGAGGAAAGTCTTAAATGTACAAGAAAAAAAGCCTTAAATTAGCACTAAACACAAATTATGAGAAAAAGTTGATTTGTGGGGGAAAATATCTTTCAAATTTACAAGGAAAAAGTAGTAAATTTAGAATCAATCTGCCATAAATTTAGGGAAAAAACCTCAGATTGTCCAGACTAAACTCCCATCTCAGTAACTTCTTCTTAAACTACTTTTGGGTGATTACTCGTATATTTAAGTGATAATATATAACGGTGACCGGAGTGGTGGCTCAGTTGGTAGAGCATCCGCCCCACACCAGGGAGGCTGGGGGTCATGTCGAAGACCATATAAAAAGCAAAATGTCCTGCTGTCCAGCTTGGTGCTCAGCAATAATGGAACAGAGGAGGGAAATTTGTGGTGGTGCCTTTCATGGCAGCGACCCCTCTGATTCTCTATATACTGTATGTGTCATTAACACTGTGAATAAGAGAAGCATAAATTTGTTCTACTGTACATGATTGGCTGTATGGATTTGAATGACAATAAAGATGGCTTATCCTTAAAACCTACTTTTACTTGTGTACAGTTTCAGGCTACTCTACCACCTAAATTAGAGATTTTTTCTGAAAATGTGGATTTTTTTGTGAATTTGGCGAGTTCTCATAAATTATCTACTTTTTAGTTATGATTATTTTTTTTGTTAATTTTAGAGTAAAAAATTTTGAAATTTCATGAAAACTGAAACATGAAAATTTTTTGCGCATGGATTGACATTTTTTTCTTGAATTTGTGACTTTTGCGTCATAAACTGGCATATTTTTTCCCTTCCGTCTTTGCATTTTTGCCTCAATAACTTTCCTTCCTCTCTTCAGTTATTTATTTTTTTAAAATCTTTAATTATTGCAAACCTACTACTCATCTTTACTGTTGCTTTAGGGAATGGCACAAGACTTGCCCATGTTTACCTGGACCACCTGTGCTGCCGTTGTTTGACTGATCATGATTGACCACCTGAAGTGAAAATGTCAGGGCCGGGTTTTTTTGGTCCCAGTTTAGCCCTGGGTGAAGGGGTGAATTGGGATGCACCCTTATCCTCACCTTGCCAAGATCGGCATGCTTACAGTTTCTCCTCTTCCCCCCTTGCAGGAGTTTTCCGGCTCATCTCTCAAAATTACCTTTCAATAATAATCTATTCATCGACCAGCATCTGTGTGTGTCTCGCTGCTGTGTCTGCAAATTGGGTCTGTTATCTTGGGAATCATGTCATATATACAGTATTAATGAAATTATTATTTGTTTAAAATGTGGGGCAGTAATTAAGAAAATATAAAGTACTCTTATAACGAAGACATGCATCACAATTGCTCTTTATTATTAACTTTTCACAAAAATTTAAGTGTCCTCATAATCGCAGGACCAAACCACTGCAGTGTTAGCATTAATACAGTGGTATTCACTTTATCTGTTTTTTTTTTTTTTTTAAGATTATAGCAGACACCTTTAGGCTTCTACAGCTGTATCTCCAAAAATTAACATTTTATAACTTTTTTAAATTTTCATAATTCCAAAAGTTAATATATTTTCTAGTTCACATAAATAAAGGGACATATTTCAATCATTTTCGTTTTAATTATGATGATTAATAACAGAAATATCTCCAATTATTAGAATATTTGATTTCAAGTTTGAGTAATTCCTATTCATACAGTAGGCTATAAATATCTTCCTGGCCAATTCAGTACCAATCATGGGAAAAATACACTGACATGACAGCTGCCCAGAAAACAATCCACAAGGAGGGTAAGCCGCAGAAGGTGATAAAAGACACACAGTGAAGCATATTCATTTAAAACGATATTCGGATTGATTGATTTTTCACCTGTGCTCTGTTAACTTCTCGTCGCCGTTAAAAGGGGCTTGCCTCTTCAGCCTGTTTAAATAAAGTTTCATCATTGCTCTTTCCATCACGCGCTCTCCCTCGCCACATTGGTGAGCGAGGATGACGCGCGCGCAGCACCTGAGAGGGATGCGTGCCTCTTGCGCCGACTGGGCACGCGGCCTTGGGGACGGATGATGGGGATGCGGGTGCCATGGCAACGAGCTGATTAAATCCCGACTATTATGTGCGCGTTTATTTATTTAATATCTCGCTTTCAGGCGCGAGATGCGCGTCTCTGTGGACGTGCCTGTCCGACCTCCAAGCGCTGAGGCGGAGAAAAAGTGAATTCATCTGCGAGCTGGACTCGGGGCAGCGCGTGCGGGACTTAAAGGACCTTTAAAGGCTCAACAAGTTGTTTTGTTTTAAGAGGTCAGTGAAGTAGTCAGAACGCGCCGTTTCCCAAGAGCGGCTTTCTTGAGTCAAACCCGCAGCATGCGTGCATGTCTGTGTGCGGCGAGGGAAGGACACAGCTGTTCCTCTGTGGTCTGGACACAATGTCATTGAAATCCAGCAGAAGTGGTAAATCGTGGCAGCGGCTGTCTCCGCGAGGACATCAGACTGTGATCAGATTAACTTAATTCCGTTTTTAAATAAATAGCTATGCTATAGAGCGAGTCAGCGTCCCTCCTTCTGTCTGAACGCTTCTGTCACAATATTCCGTTGCGCCTTCCGTGACGATGAAGGTGATTTCTCCCTCGGATTCTCCAAAGGACGACGCGTGACGAAGCCGGCAGAAACATGGGCTAGATTTGGGGTAAATCGACCTCTTTGCACAGCCGTGATTGTCTCTATTTAGTCTGTGTGCGTGTTTCTTGTTGCGTGTCAGAATGAATCGGTGCGTCTTGGAGCGCGATTATTATGCGCGTTCATTCTGCCCATTAACTAGCCGTCCCTCCTGACAGGAGATCAAGTGTCCTTGTCATTTATCCTCCGATGCATGTGCGCCAATCTGCTACTTTACTGCCCAAACCCACCTCTTACATAATGACATGTGTTGAAAGGGGCCAAATTGGATGAGGAGGCTACACACGCACGGCCAATGAGCGTCGAGCGCCGTTATCGACAATAGACCGGGAATCCGGTACCAACATGACCGGTGTCGGAGCGTTGAGGGCGGCTTTGGAGAGGAGCGGGAGGGCCTCGGGTGAAGAACGACGTTTCAAGGGCGAGGAAGGAGGAATGGTACAGAAACATCTGTAAGGACAAAAATACGACGGAGAGAACAGGGAAAGTGGAGGTGGTGGCGTCATGAGGCAGGGTGAGAGATTTGGTGTCTGATGGGGCTTTTTTTTTTTTTTTCCAAGGGCACTGAGGTAAGGATGGAGAGAGGGCGGAGGTGTGAGCTGCCGGCTCCAGGAGAATGCCAGAGACACGAGCACTTTTCATTTTCATTTTCAATTTCACACTGAGACAGACATTGACATTTTTACCTATGTAACCTAGACAGTCTATACTGTACTGAACAGAAGTTTCCTGAGGGGTAGGAGTTACAGGTTACATTCAGCCTCCCACCTCACTTCCCTGAGCCGGGATGGATGGGGTAGCTGGAGGGGCAGCTACCCCGGGGAGTGCTGGAGGGTCTGGGGGTGACAGCCTGCCCAGACGAGGCGATTCGAAGAGGAGAAGTAAGGGCAGCCTGCCTTCGCCGGGCTACAGGCTCTCCCAGGCATCCTTGGAGGGAGAGAAGGGATCCTTTGGGGCTGACAGCTCCTCCTCAGGTGGACGCGGCCGCCGCCCCTCCATCATGAGCTCTTCCACCAGGGATGGCTTTCCTTTCCGCACGGCAGGCACCCCAACAACCCCTGTGCCCCTTCCTCCCCCACCAAGCTCCTCCTCTGTCACTGCCCACCCACCTCCACGGTCAGTAGGCTTTGCTCCCTCCCGGGCAGCCTTGGCCTCTACATCCTCCACCGGGACTGGAGTCATGGTGGTGGCTACTGGAGCAGAGACCACCACCACCACTGCCTGCAACACCACCGCAGCGGGGACCCCTGAGATGGTGGGTCAGTCTGGGCTGGGTGGATTTGGTATGGGGCTGGACGGGGAGGACTACAGCAACTCCAACCAGAGCACCTTCATCCAGAGACAGTTCGGTGCCATGCTTCAGCCGGGGGTCAACAAGTTCAGCCTGCGCATGTTTGGGTCCCACAAAGCTGTGGCTATGGAGCAGGAAAGGCTAAAATCAGCAGGAGCATGGATCATACACCCCTACAGTGACTTCAGGTATGGGAGTCACACAAGCACACATACAGACACAGTCACCAAAAAACCACTTGTAGCTAGAAACACAGATCAAAGGAAGTTGAAGCTGTGCTCACTTTAGAGAGAGCACTTAGAGAATAATAAAAGACACTTAATTAGAGAGAGAAACAGGGATGGGAAAAACAATTTGTGCATTCTGCAGCCTCTTCAGTAACCAACAGGGGAAGCAGGGAGGAGGACAACACTGAGAGGATAAAGACATGCAGGAGGCTAAATATATATTGCCGAGGACACAGCAGCGGTACAAAGTTAGTGATGTCAGCTGTAGAGAAGAACTGAAAGGTGCTATTGGAAGTGTCAGGATATGTAAAACCAAAGCGTGTACGTCAGGTTAACAGGCAGATAAGAGAGAGGCATAGATGGAGCAAAAAGTGTGAGGCAGCAAAGGAAGAGGGAGGACGTGCTTGTGAAAAAAGAAAAGGGATGCACGACAAAGCCTGCAGGACATACATGTAGAGAGAAACCTGTTGTTGTGGAAACAACAGGTACACGACAGCGCTGAGAACATGCAAATTAGGACAAAATTCATCAAAGGGAACAAGATGCCTTCCACACCTATCCCGGGTGTGGTACGGACAGATTGCCAGTTCATCGCGGGGTCAAAATCACATCATCTTGCATCAGCACATAATTTAGAGCCACCAATTAACCCAACATGTATGTCTTTGAGCTGTGGAGGCAAGGTCCTTCAAGAACCAACCCGGTCTCAGTAAAAAACGTATCTAATAAACGTTTTCCCACCCCTCTAAAAACGTACATTTGCACGTTAAATAAAAAAAACGTGCCTCGGTACGTTTTTACAAGTTCACTCACTGTGCATATAGTCCTCACCGCGCATGCGCAGAACAACGCATCATTTACTTTGGTTTCCCAATGCTCATTTGGTTGGTGGGAGGGGGATTACACAGGGATTGTGGGACTTACACAACACTTTCAGTAAAAACACGAGTTCGACTCCCACTCTTGTCTCTCACTGACCTTTTCTTCGTTTTTTCCTTCTTTTTTTTCCCTTTTTTTTTTCCTTTGGTTTGTTTTTCACTCCACTAATGAAAGGTTCCTGTGAGGCTAGGGTTAGGGATTAAAGTATGGGTTAGTTGGTTGATTCTGAAAGTGAAAGTCAAAAAGTGAAAGTGAAAAAATGCAGTCACACACCTTTCTTAAAGCTGTAAACGCCTCATACCCACTTCACGTCAAAAATCTTTTTCACGTGCCTCTGTACATTTTCTCTCAGTGACAAAACGTGCAATTGAACATTTTTTTTTGCTGAGACTGGGCTCTCAAAAACACAGGCTCCAGTCAGCCAAGAGGTTAAAACCCTGAACTTCACAGCTGTGAGGCTGCAGGGCTACCCACTGGATTATTCTGTCACCTGACTTCTATACAAATGAAATGAAATAAGTATTTTTTTTTCTTGTGAGCAGTGGATTAAGGCAGCTCATTTTGATTTTTTTTATACCTGAGCAAAGCATGTAGCACTAAAGTAAAAAAATTCAAAGGTACTAGTACATACCCATACATACCCGTCCATGCCCATAGAAACAAAGTCTAAGCAAGTATTTCTGCATGCCCATTGCTGAAGGGTCTCCTCCCGTCTCAGACGGCTGTGTTGTTCACAGTCATGCCTGGGGCGTACTGCTCGAACCTGAGGTGTTTCATCTTCACAACATCTTTTCTGATGCGCAGCAGTTCTCCTCACTCTATTGCTCTCCATCTGGTGGGTCTTCTTCTTCTTCTTCTTCTTCTTCTTCTTCTTCTTCATTCAGACCACTGGTTGAGGGATAGGTGCACCGTAATTCCAGTTCACGGACAGGATCATGAAAATAGATCTGAGCAAAAAGTGGCTTTCGACCCTGTTCAAGAAGACCCGTGCATGCCCATAGAAACCAAGAAACTGGAATACCCTGAGAAAATCAGCGGTTTGCTTGGCATTTTACACAATTGTAGTGTAGACTGGCATTCTTCAAGGTTACACATTTTTACTGTGTCAGCACCTCTTTAAAAACAACATTGTACAGAAAGTGACGCTTTTGCTTAGTTTCTTCATCTTGAGCAAGAATACAAAGACTGCTTGATCTGCCAACTCTGCTCACAGCAACGTAGAATTGGCCATGGCTGAAGAAATCTGTTGTGCAGAAAACACCAATGCGCTGTAACGACTGGCCCTGTGACTTATTCACAGTCATGGCAAAGCAGGGTCTTACTGGAAACTGTTTACGTCGCAAGGTGAATGGAAGCATGTTGTCAGATGGTGTGAGTGTGATTCGTGGAATCAGGAGCGTGCGTCCAGCATTGACACCAATCACAGATGTTGCAACCAACAGGTGAGGCTGTGTTTGTTCAATGATGTATCTTGAGCCATTGCAATGTCCGTTTTGTTGGTCAAATGTACTGCTTCGAATGGGTGTGCTCTAAAGTGTTGTATCCTATTCGTAATCAGGTGATGAATATCTTATCTTTGGTGAGTGATGGTCCATATAACATCATAGTCCCAGGCGAGATCCTCGCTTTATGTTGGGATTTTCTGTATTTCACATTATTCTTAATATCCTGGGTTGCTATTATTGTTATTATTATTATTCTGTCTTGCATATTTATTTCTTCATTGGTCTACCTCTTAGTTTAAGTTTATCAGCATTGTTATTATTATTGTTGCCATTTTCATTATCATTATTGCCTTGGTGTTGTGTCCCCTCTGGTCCCCTGTGTGTGATTATCTGTGAAGCCCCGCCCATCCCGTTTTCTGTAACCATGCCCTGGTGTCTCTGTTTGCCTTGGGATTTTCGATATTTCATGTTATTATTATTATTCTGGGTTGCTATTATTGTTATTATTATTATTCTGTCTTGCATATTTATTTCTTCATTGATCTTCCTCTTACTTTGTTTATCAACCTTGTTATTATTATTATTATTATGGTCATCATCATTATCATTATTGCCTTGGTGTTGTGGCCCCTCTGGTCCCCTGTGTGTGATTATCTGTGCAACCCTGCCCATCCCGTTTTCTGTAACCACGCCCTGCCGTCTGTGTTTGCCCCTGCTTGTTACTTCTTCTCCTGCCCGTTACTGTTCTGTGTTATGTTGATTACCTGTGTGTGTGTGTGTGTATATATATATATATATATATATATACTATATACTGTATATATATACTGTATATACTGTATACTGTATATACTGTATATACGTATATGTGTGTGTGTGTGTGTGTGTGTGTGTGTGTGTTTTAGCGAGTGCTGCAGTATGTATGGCGTCATATACACATCCGTCTGAGATCATAGGAATGTCAGCCTTACGGTTTATCTGACGTCACATAGGCTGCAGTTTATGTGATGCCATATAGACATCATGTAGGCGGTCCTATGACACCGAGATCATAGGAACATCATAGGACACCATGCAGACATCATAGGAACATCATAGGCGGCCTATGATCATGACAGACACACACACTGACAGATTTCTTGCTTTTATACAGTGATGATGATGATGATAACTAACAACTGAAGCTGTTATTTCTACTTCTTCAAGATTTCTCTTAAAAGGAATTAAGAACAAAGCGATGTCCCTCCTCATTAGGCTGTGTCTTTCATTGTGCATGACAGCAAATATACGAGAGAAGCTTTAATAGTGTCTGCCAGTATACATTTACACATCCCATACATATCTTAAAAGCATTATTACTTTCTGATTGACAGTCTACAGGTGTTCAGAGACAATTAGAGAATTTGCATAATACATCTGTAAAATATGCAAGTGGCCAGCAGAGGAAGAGAACACACACACACACACACACACACACACACACACACACACACACACACACACACACACACACACACACCCCAGACAGTCTGCTGTAACAATGGATGACTTGATCCCCAAGGCTCCTGGCCCACTTTTGTCTCATCAACCTCACACAGGCTCCGATTGACTGCGTTGCTTCCTATTGTCTGACAATTTGACGATCCCTTGCAAGTGCCCCTTATGGTGCTGCTTGTTGTGGTGGGTTCTTTTTCAGACAAAGACCAATCCAGGTTCTCCTTTGTTACTTTTATTGAACAACGTTTACTGGCTTAAGTCAGGACAACAACGGTTTTTCTGTCTTCCGTGCCTAACAACACACCTGCAGGTTTCCTGTAACCTTCAGCCCCATAAACATCCGCCCTGGGAACTAAATGCACTAGGTTGCACCACATAAGATAAGATAAGATAAGATAAGATAAGCCTTTATTAGTCCCACAATGGGGAAATTCCAGGATTGCAACAGCACAGGGATAGCAGCAGTCAGAGCAACAATCAGAAGGCAAGAGAAAAAAAAAAAACAAGAGCAGCAAGTATACATATGTACATATAAATATAAATATATATATAGAGAGAGAGACACACAGTGCGGAGCATTGTAGCTAGATGGGATAGATATATAAATATATAAACACAGTGCGGAGCATTGTAGCTGGATGGAATAAATATATGAGTATATAAACACACAGTGCGGAGCATTGTAGCTAAATGGAATAAATATGTAGATATATAAACACACACAGTACGGAGCATTGTAGCTAGATGGGATAGATATATAAATATATAAACACACACAGTGTGGAGCATTGTTGCTAGATAGAGTAAATATATAAATATATATATAAACACACAGTGCGGAGCATTGTAGCTAGATGGAATAAATATGTAAATATATAAACACACACAGTGCGGAGCATTGTAGCTAGATGGAATGAAACAGCACAACCGTCTACTTAGTTATCCTACATGGTATGATTATGTACCCATACATATTGTCACCCTCCATAGCGACCGGTATTTTCCTTAGTTGTATACAGGAGGGGACCATTGTGTAAGTCTATTGCGTCTTTTGCACTCAAAACTATTAGGTTGTCACGTCTTTTTGCTATCTCGCGAGCAGCCCTGCTTAGGTTGTACATCCCCCTTACTTTAAGTTGAAGTGACCCTTAATAAAATTCTGTGTAATTTATTCTCCTTTTCTGATAACTACATTATTTGAACTTAAAGGAAAACCATATATTTGTGTCACCTTTAACATTACATCTCTTCTTCATACTCTAAATTATCTATTAAGCTTTTCCATCCCTTTCAGTTTCAAACAACCAATTTTTTTTCTTTTTTTTTCATTTCACAGGTTAAGTCTTTGTGGTTTCTTCACTTCTCTGCCTGATCTTGTTCTCACGATGGCAGGTGAGCTTTTCTGAGTCAGAGTCTCTGTGGAGGTGTCCTCAGAAGGGAAGTCCTGTGGAATCTCCATTTGATACACTGGTGAAGGCATAGGCAACTAAATGGCTGCAATTCCTCCTCAGTGTTCCCTGTGAACCGTTGACCAAATATGATCGTGTTGTAGGATGGGTGGACGTCACTGTGCCTGGTGCTTTTGCATCTGAGATCCAAGCAGAATCTCCTGGTGACAATCTAGTCAGGTCCCTTGCTCTGTGTCTCTTATTAAAAATTTGTGCCTCCATCATCATCTTTTCCCTTTCAGTGCGATGAAGCTGCTGTAGGTCAGGAATAGCTGGTTGCAACATCTCCAGGAGTGCTGGCAATGTGGTGTGAAGGCGTTGACCCATAAGGAGTTGGGATGGGCTGTAGCCATTGCTCAGTCGTGTGGTTCTATAGGCAAACAGGGCATGGTAGGGTTCTCTGGCCTTCTTGAGCAGGTTTTTGATCATTTGCACAGCTCGCTCTGCCTCACCGTTACTTTGAGGGTACTTAGGGCTGCTGGTCATGTGATCAAATTCATAATCCTCTGCAAACTCTCTCATGTCATGTCATGTCCAGTGAATTGTGGGCATTGTCACTGATAAGAGTCTCAGGGATACCATGGCGTGCAAATATTGATTTTAAATGGACAATAACATCAGTGGATTGTGTTGGGCTGAGCTGAGCTAGCTCTATGAATCGAGGAAAATAATCAACCACCAGCAAGTAAGTTTTGTCTTTTAAGGTGAATAAGTCAGCTCCAACTTTTTGCCAGGGCCTATCTGGAAGTTGGGTTGGCATCGGAGGTTCTTTGGGATTTGCTTTTTGCTTTATGCACTCTCTGCACCTCAGGACCAGTTCATTAATTTGATTGCTTAGGCCTGGCCACCAAACTGTCTGGCTAGCTCATTCTCTGCACTTTACTACTCCTTGGTGACGTTCGTGGATCTTCTCCAGTACATCATTTCTCATGCATGCAGGTATGACTAACCTCATGCCTTGCAGGAGGAGTCCGTTGTGCACACTTAAGGTGGCTCTTTCCTGCCAGTAGTGTTTGACTGCTACTTGTAGCCGATTCCGGTCTGGCTATCCTTCCCTGCAGTAGTTCATGACCTGTTTGCAAACACTGTCGGCATGCAGCTGTTCTCGTAGCTCAGCAAGATATCTGTCACTTGTGGGAAAACTAGATAGGATAGAGTCAACATATACAGTATATTAGTGTCCTCCATCAGGTCAGTGTCATTGTGTGTGACCCCATTAGGAAGTGGCAGGCGGGACAGTGTGTCAGCTGTTGCAAGACTTTTCCCTGGTGTGTGTGCTATAGTGTATGAGTACCTCATTAGGCGCATCCTGAATCTCTGTATGCGAGGTGGCAGTGAGTCCAGTGCCTGACCTCCCAGCAGACTCACTAGTGGCTTGTGGTCAGTTTCCAGTTCGAAATGTAGAAAAAGAATGAAGTCACTAAATCTTTCACAAGCCCAAGTGAGCACCAGTGCCTCTTTTTCCAGCTGAGTGTAGCGCTGCTCTGTGTCCGTCAGTGACCTGGAAGCATAAGCAACTGGTGACCACACCTCACCTCCTTTCTGTAGTAGCACTGCCCCCAGCCCGTATGATGAAGCATCTGCAGATATTTTCTGTGGTTTGTTTGGATCATAAAGTTGGAGCACAGGTGCAGATGAGAGTTCACACTTTAAGTTGCAGAATGCCTGCTGCTGTTCATGTCCCCAGTACCACTGGTTCTTTTTGGAAAGCAAGTCTCTTAGTGGTTTGTCTTTTTCAGACAGGTTCGGGATGAACTTCCCTAACTGGTTCACCATCCCGAGGAAGCTCCTGAGTTCGCTCACGCTCCTCGGTTCTTTCGTGTCCTGCACAGTTTTGGTTTTCTCTAGATCCGGCCTCATTCCTTCAGCTGAGATGATGCAGCCAAGAAATTTTACTTCTCTGTTACCAAATTCACATTTTGACATGTTTAGTGTGACCCCAGCTTTTTCTGCTCGCTCTAGGACAGCGTGCATTCTTGCATCATGCTGCTCCTTTGTGCCCCCCCAAATGAGGACATCATCCATATGGCAGACAACTCCTTGCAGACCTGCTGTTACCTCAGTCACCATCATGTTCTGAAAATGTTCTGAGGCAGAGGAAATACCAAAGGGCTAGCGGTTAAAGTTAAATATTATAACCCAAGACAAATACAGCATAACTTGATAAATTCACGCCTTTCTGCAGCTCCTCCTCATCTGCCACCCCTCAACTTAGCCCCTGTCTTCCCCCTCAGAGAACCTTTGTCTACTCCCCCCACAGTTAATAAAAATATAATAAAATATAACATCCTAAAGTGATTAAACAAAAAGTTGGTAAAACTCAAATTAAACATCACGTCTCTAAATTTAATGATTCGGCCTCTATTCTTCCTCCTCATAATTTAAAAATTAAATGCGGTTTGTTAAATATTAAGTCTCTAACTCCCAAGTCTCTTCTAGTTCATGATCTATTAATTGATCATCAGATTGATTTAATATCCCTTACAGAGACTTGGGTAGGGCAAGATTATTATGTTGGTTTAAATGAATCAAATCCCTCTGGTTATCTAAACTATCATAATCCTAGAAGTTCTGGTCGTGGAGGTGGAGTAGCGGCAAATTACCATTCTAAATTACTAGTTAATATAAAGCAAAAAAACTGTTCCAATTCCTTTGAGGGCCTGGTCCTCACTATGAGGCATGTTAGCAGTCTTAGCTTAAACCCTATCTTCTTTGCCATAGTCTACCGTCCTCCCTCTGCCTACTCTGAGTTTTTATCCGATTTTGCTGAATTTTTAGCTGATTTAGTGCTGAAATCAGATAGAATAATTGTAGTAGGGGATTTTAATATACATGTTGATGTAGATAGTGACTGTCTTAATAAGGCATTCAATTCAATATTAGACTCAATGGGGTTTTCCCAGAAAGTAGAAAATTCTACCCATTATCTCCACCATACATTGGACCTTGTTCTGACTTATGGTATAGAAATAGAAAATCTGGTAGTGTCTCCTCATAATCCTGTACTGTCAGACCATTGTCTGTTAACCTTTGATTTCACTATTTCTGATTATTTGACTCCTAAAGAAAAATATTACTACAGCAGATGTCTTTCAGATGATGTTGTTTCCAAATTTTTGCAGATTATTTCCTGTATACCATGTGTCAACACAACGGAAATAATAGATGGAGAGCTTGCTCCTTCTGTAATCGATAGCATGGTAGATAGTGTTACAGCCTTTCTGCATCAGACTCTAGACTTGAGGGCCCCTTTAAAAAAGAAAAAGTCTAATCAGAGATTTTTAACCCCTTGGTTTAACACAGAAACTCACAGCTTAAAACAGAAGACTCGTCAATTAGAAAGAAAATGGCATTCGACTAATTTAGATGAATTCTATTTAGCGTGGAGAAATCATCTCCTAATTTATAAAAAAAATCTCTTAGAAAAGCTAGAACAAGTTATTACTCTGCATTAATAGAAGAGAATAAGAATAATCCGAGGTTTCTTTTCAACACTGTAGCCAGGCTGACAAAGAGTCAGGACTCTGTCAATCCTCGCATCCCCCTAGAGCTTACTAGTCAAGACTTTTTGAACTTATTCAATCATAAAATTTTATCTACTAGAGATAAAATCAATCAGATTATTCCCACAGTAAACTTAAGTACAGCAACTACTACAACTCCTTCAATTGATATCTGTTTGGATAAATTTAATCCAACTGACCTTTTAGAGTTAGATAAAATAATCTCCTCATCAAGCCTTCAACTTGACTTTTAAAAGACCCTATTCCTACCAGCTTATTTAAAAAAGTCTTCCCATTTATTGGTAGTCGTATTCTTCAAATAATCAATTCTTCTTTAACCTTAGGTCATGTACCGCAGGCTTTTAAAATTGCTGTGTGGAGAAACCAGACCACGCTTTCCGAGAAGATGAACTTTATTCACGCTCTCACATCTTCCAGAATCAGAAACATTAACCTCATGTAGTAGGGACTCTCTTTTATATCACAACACTCTCACGTCCCTGCTACCTGAGGTCTTGCATTACAATTCACTCCCCCATGACAATTCCTTTTGTCCCCCAGTCCTTTGATCTCCATGCTCTTCCGTCAGAGGAAACTACTGCATCTCCATGCCTTTCAGTCTGAGATGAATACCACAGCATAGGTCCTCTACACCCCCCCACCCCCAGAGTCTCAGACTGAGTGTTAACCCTCACATCCTCTCGGCTTCAGCCTCCGCCCATAGCTGCTGTAATGGGGGGTCTTCGGTTCCGTGGCGCCGCTGTGCCGGTGGGGGGTTCTTGGGGGTGTGTCCGTCTGTGGGGGGACAATGGAGGGGGGGAGAAACATTCAGCATGCCTGTGTGACTGCTCTGATGAATCGTTTACTTGGGGAGTTCTCGGGGGGGGGGTCTTCCGCGCCGAGGAGCTCGGGCCAACACCACCTGCTCGTCTGCCACAACAAAGGCGGGCTTAAGCCTGTCTATACAGATTCTCTCCCGGCAACCCCCCAAGTCTAACACAAAATGTTTGTCCCCGGGTTCCAGCACTCTAAACGGGCCATCGTAGGGTGGGCGCAATGGGGGCCAGTGGGCATCGTGCCTGACAAACAGGAACGCCGCGTCCTTAAAGGTTTTTGGCACAAAAGTGCAGGGAAAACAGTGGTGGGCCAGGCCAGGTAGCATCCCTGCGTCTGCGCTATGCCGTGAACGTGGGGTTATCTGGTAAAAATTCCCCGGGGAGCCGCAGCAGCTGAGAAAAAAACAGCTCTGCTGGGAAAGCCGCCAAATCCTCTTTCGGTGCGGAACGCAACCTTAATAGAACCCACGGCAACCAGTCCACCCAATTTGCATTCGTAAGCGAAGCCCTGAGCGCTGCTTTCAGTGACCTATGGAAATGCTCGCATAATCCATTGGCCTGTGGGTTGTATGTGGTTGTGCGATGAATTGAGACGCCCAGGCTCCGGGCCATTGTGGACCAGAGGTCAAAAACGAACTGAGGGCCCCGATCAGACGTGATGTCCGAAGGGGTGCCAAAACGTGCCACCCATGTTGTCAAAAAAGCGCGTGCCAAGTCTGCGGACGCGATAGAAGCTAGCGAGACTGCTTCTGGCCATCGTGTGGTGCGGCCCACCACTGTCAGGAGGTGCGTGAACCCCTGCAATGGTGGGAGGGGGCCCACGAGGTCCACGTGAACGTGATCGAACCTCTTAACCGGGATATAGAACAGCTTCAAGGGGGCCTTTGTGTGCCTGTGCACTTTGGCTCGTTGGCACACTACGCAGGCTGCAGCCCACTCTTTCACCTGTTTGCTCAGGCTTGGCCAGACGAACTTCGCTCCCACCATTTTGACTGACATGCGTACTCCTGGGTGCGCCAGGGAGTGAACCGACTCAAAAGCGCGGCGGCGCCAAACGCGTGGGACCACCGGGCGCGGGCGTCCTGTGGTGATGTCACAGATTAGTGGGGGCCCCCCATCTTGCAGTACTCTGCTCTCCGGCCTTAACCCTGTTGGTCCAGACTGGAGCGCGCACATGTCTGCATCGCCAATGTGCTCCATGGCCATGGCCGTGTAATCTATCCCTACGTAGACTGGGGCCACTAGTGCGCGCGAGAGGCGGTCCGCCACCATGTTGAGTTTACCAGCCACATGCTGAATGTCGGTCATAAATTCCGAGATCGCGGCCAGCTGTCTCTGCTGCCGGCCCAACCATGGTTCCGAAACCTTGGCCATTGCGTATGTTAGCGGCTTGTGGTCCACGAACGCAGTGAAGGTGTGCCCTTCCAGCCAGAACTGGAAGTGGCGTATGGCCAGGTGGAGAGCCAGTAACTCTCCGTTGAACGTGCTGTATTTACACTCACTGTTGCGCAAAGATCTGTTAAAAAAGGCGAGCGGCTGCCAAGAACTGGCGATGCATTGCTCCACGACGGCCCCTATGGCCACATCCGAGGCGTCGATAGTGAGCGCTATCCGAGCTGCCGGGTCCGGGTGCGCCAGTAGTGCGGCGATTGCCAGGGCTGTTTTAACCTCAGAGAATGCCTGCTCCCGCTCAGGAGTCCAGTCGACTCTGTCTGCCGGTTTCCGTTTCGTAAACATGGCGTACAACGGCTGTATGAGCTGGGTTGCGCGGGGGAGGAAACGGTTATAAAAGTTAACCATCTCCAAAAACTTCTGCAGTGTCCAGACCGTCTGAAGCCGTTCGCCACTGTGCGCACTTTGTCCGGCAAGGGTATTGCTCCCTCCGGTGAGGTGTGGAGTCCCAAAAAATCGATCCCCGTCACCCCAAACTGGCATTTCACCGGGTTGATTATTAACCCGTGCTCCTCTAACCTCCAGAAAACCTTCCTGAGGTGGGTTACGTGTTTGTCCTCGGACGCGCTGGCCACCAGGATGTCATCCAGGTAGACGAACACAAATGGCAGATCGTGCAACACCGCATCCATCATGTGTTGGAATGTCTGTGCCGTGCCTTTTAACCCGAAAGGCATGCGTAAAAACTCAAACAGACCAAACGGGGTTATTACTGCCCTTTTAGGTATGTCCTCCACATGCACCGGGACCTGGTGGTAACCACGGACCAGGTCTATCTTAGAAAAAATACGTGCCCCGGCGAGGTGAATGGAAAAATCCTGAATATGGGGGATCGGGTAGCAGTCGTGCGCTGTGGCGTTGTTTAATCTGCGGAAATCTCCGCAAGGTCGCCACGATCCCTCGGCCTTGGCAACCATATGTAGTGGGGATGCCCATGGGCTGTTTGATCGTCCGATGATGCCCAGCCTTTCCAAGTTGGCAAACTCCTTGCGCGCTATGGCCAGTTTAGCTGTGTTCAGGCGCCGAGGCCGTGCGAAAACAGGTGGCCTGGTGGTGGTAATAAAGTGCTCCACCCCGTGTTTTGTGATGGCTGCCGAAAACGTCAGGACCGTGAATGCTGGGAACTGGGTGAGCAGTATGTGGGACTTACCACCTGGAGCTGTGACGTTGGCTAGCGTTGTTGGCCCGGTTCCTCGAGCTGTACAGGGGAGAGAATCAAAAGACATTGCATTAATCAGGCGTCTGTTAGCAACATCGACTAGTAGTCCGTGTGCACACAAAAAATCAGCGCCTAAGACTGGGAAACTGCATGCTGCTATGACAAATGTCCATTGGTACGTACAGCCGTACAGGGATACAGTCAGTGTCCTCTCACCGAAAGTCCTAATGTCTGAGTCGTTTGCGACCGTCAGCTCGGGGCCGCTAGTTCCCGCTAGCTGGTCGGCGTAGGACGGCAGGATGAGGCTCTTTTGGGAGCCAGAGTCCACGAGGAACCGTCTCCCCGAGCTTGAGTCTGTCACGTAGAGCAGCTTGCTTTCTTCACCAGCGGTCGCAGCCGCTACCGACTGCCGGTCCTGGCGTTTCCCGAACGCTTGAATTGACACGGTGGCACGCATCGGTGTGCGTCCTCTCCAAAACGGCGGTGGTAGGAGCAGAGCGTGTCTCTCTGGTGCTTCCTAGCCCCCACTGCCGCTACCATCGCTGGCTCCTCACTTCCGCTGGCCATCTCGCTGGGTTCCGACGCCGCTGCGTTCACTGTGAGGGCTCTGGTGGTGAGGATGATCCGCTCTGCCTCCTGGGCTAGCGCACGGTAGTCACGTGCGGCCAGCAGTGGTGAGTTGGAAAGGACCGCTCTGGCCACCATTGGGAGGTTCCGGAAGAAAAGGTGGGCAAATAGAAAATGCCGTCGTCCGTGCCCATCAACACCAACATCTTCTCCATCAGTTCGACCGCCGACCCGTCTCCTAACTCGGAGTGCGTCAGGAGCCTCTCCGCTCTCTTGCAGTCCAAGAGCCTGTAGCGCCGGGTCAGCACGGTTTTGAGAGCCCCATATTTGTTGCGGGCTGGGGTCTGTTGATAAAAGATCCAAGATGGCGCCCACAGCGGTCGACATGGTGCTTCGCTGCGCTCTTTGTTTGTTTTTGTTTGTCAATTGTGTGTCTGCTTGCACTTATACCCGTGAAGAACTTTTAAATATCAGGACTTTCACCCCCACGGACCTCCTCCCAGTTTTTCTAGCCCCTGCCGCCGATCTGGTTTATTGTTTGGCTCGGAAAGTGAGACGGCGGAAGAGAGGAAGACGAGCGGGCGCTCTCGTGCGACTTCGCAGGAGAGGCTCGCGAACGGCGCTGCCTGGCATATTTCTGTCCAATACCAACTCTCTCTCTAACAAGGTGGATGAACTGAGACTGCTGATGCGTTTTAAGGACCTCGCCTCCTCAGCTGTCCTCTGCTTTACTGAGACCTGGCTCCGGGAAAATATACCGGACAGCGCGCTGCGCCTCGACGGCTTCCAGCTCTTCCGTGCTGATCGTGACACAGAGCTTTCCGGCAAGACCACAGGAGGCGGAGTCTGCTTCTACATCAACTGCATCTGGTGCTCTGATGTAACGGTAATTTCCAAACACTGTTCTCCTGCCTTGGAATTTCTTGTTATCAATTGCAAGCCCTTCTATTCCCCGCGGGAGTTTGCTTCTTTCATAATGATCGCTGTGTACGCCCCCTCCCGACGCGGACACGCGCGAAGCTCAGCGCGTGCTCGCGGATCACATTCAACACACAGAGCGGAGTTTTCCAGACTCGCTGATTATTGTGGCTGGCGACTTTAATCAGTGCAATCTGAGCATGATCTCCCCCGCTACAAACAGTTTATTAAATGCCCCACCAGAGGATTAAACACACTGGATCACTGTTACACCACAGTGAAAGACGCATATCGCGCTGTCCCTCGAGCTGCGCTGGGATTATCTGATCACGTGATGGTTCACCTCATTCCCACATACAGACAGAGATTGAAGCTCACTAAACCTGTTGTGAGCACTACGAAGATACGGACCAGTGATGCTGAGGAGAAGCTGGAAACGTGCATGGAAATATCTGACTGGGGCATGCTTAAAGGAGCCACGCATGATCTGGATGAGTACACGGACACTGTGAACTCATATATCCACTTTTGTGAAGAGAACATTCTTCCATCACGCACCAGGGTGAGTTACTCTAATGACAAACCCTGGTTCACAGCTAAGCTCAGACAGATCAGGAAGGAGAAGGAAGCAGCGCTGAAAAGTGGAGACAGGGACTGCTACAGGGAGGTTAAATACCGGTTTAACAGAGAGCTGAAGAGGGCTAAATCTCTATACTCAGAGAGACTCCAGCAGCAGTTCACTGCTAATGATTCGGCTTCCGTGTGGAGAGGACTGAGGCAGATCACCAACTATCGACCTAAGGCTCCTAAAGGTCAGGATGACAAAGCCTTTGTCAGAGACTGTCCCAACACTATGCCCGTTTTGACACCTCGTCATCTGTGTCCAACTCCCCCCCTCCTCCAGCTCCACAGCCTCCACATTCCCTACTTCATTTAAGGCACCCCCCCCCCCCTCCTCCCCCCCTCCCCTTATCATCAGTGAGCAGGATGTGCTCAAACAGTTCTCCAGACTGAACCCCGCGCAAGGCCCCCGGCCCAGACGGCGTGTCTCCCTCCACCCTGAGACTCTGTGCAAAACAGCTGGCTCCTGTATTCACAGACATTTTTTAACACCTCCCTTAAGTTATGCCACGTGCCATCCTGCCTCAAATCCTCCACCATCATCCCTGTCCCCAAGAAGCCACGGATCACTGGACTTAATGACTACAGACCTGTAGCGCTCACCTCTGTAGTCATGAAGTCCTTTGAGCGCCTGGTCCTGTCCCACCTCAAGTCATCACCACCCCTCTCCTGGACCCGCTGCAGTTTGCCTACTGAGCCAACAGGTCTGTAGACGATGCAGTCAACCTGGCCCTCCACTCCATCCTGCAGCACCTGGACTCCCCGGGAACCTACGCCAGGATCCTGTTTGTGGACTTCAGCTCCGCATTCAACACCATCCGCCCCGCTCTGCTCCGGGACAAGCTGTCCCTGCTCAACGTGCCTGACTCCCTCTGCAGGTGGATCATCGACTTCCTGACGGACCGGAGGCAGCATGTGCGGCTGGGAAAGACTGTCTCAGACTATACTAGCATCAGCACCGGATCACCCCAGGGCTGTGTACTTCCCCCCCTACTCTTCTCCCTTTACACCAACTCCTGCACCTCCAGCCACCAGTCTGTCAAGTTGATCAAGTTTGCGGACGACACCACCCTCATCGGGCTCATCTCCAACGGCGACGAGTCCGCCTACAGGAGAGAGGTGGCCCAGCTGGCGTCCTGGTGCAGCAATAACAACCTGCAGCTGAACGCTCTGAAGACAGTGGAGATGATTGTAGACTTCAGGAAAGTCACTACTCCTCTGCCCCCCCTCACCCTCTCAGGCTCTCCCATCACCACTGCTGTTTCCTTCCGCTTCCTAGGCACTACCATCACCAGGGACCTCAAATGGGAGCTGACCATCAGCTCACTCATCAAAAAAGCCCAGCAGAGGATGTTCTTCCTGCGGCAGCTGAGGAAGCTCAAGCTACCCACCAAGATGTTAGTGCAGTTCTACACAGCCATCATCGAGTCCATCCTCACCACCTCCATAAACCGTGTGGTACGCAGGAGCCACTGCCAGGGACAGACTAAGGGCTGCAGCGCGTCGTGCGCACTGCTGAGAAGGTGATCGGCTGCAAGCTCCCATCTCTCCAGGATCTGTACATCTCCAGGACCCGGAGGCGTGCTGGCCGGATCATAGCCGATCCCTCACACCCCTGGTCACGTACTGTTCTGCCCCCCTCCCCTCTGGTAGAAGACTTCGGTCCATCCTGACTAAAACCTCCCGTCACATGAACAGCTTCTTCCCCTCTGCCAATAGACTGCTGACCACTAGTGACTCTCGTGCACCATGTACAGCAGCTCAAACCAGACTCATGTCAATCATCACTGTTTTCTTCCAGCATTACCGACTTGCACTATATAGTTCTCCACAGTAACTGCCCTGCTGGCTAATATATATTTTAACTGTTGACAGTATCACTTAATCTTATCCTACACTTTATTACATGTATAGTTTATTTCTCTTATCTTATCATGTTTAATGTTGCAGCATTGTACCGAGACAAATTCCTAGTTTGTGTACTACATGAACAATGGCAATAAACCTGATCTGATTCTGATTCTGATTCTGATTCTGTTGGAGCAGGCTCGCTACCTGCTGAGTCATGCGAGCGTCCAGGGCTGCGACCACGTAGTAATATCTGGTGTCATCTGCCGTTATTCCCTGGAGCGTGAACTGGGCCTCGGTGTGGAGGAACCAAGACTTCGGGTTGTGCAGCCAAAAGTCTGGTAGTTTGACAGAAATGGCGCATGCATTGCTGGGGCTTCCTGTCCGGGTCATCTCCGGAGTATTTGCCTCGTGTTCCATTATCCATCAAGGGTCACCAGTGTGGAGAAAGGAATAACCAGACCGAGCTTTCCGAGCAGATGAACTTTATTCACTCTCACACATCTTCCAGAATCAGAAACATTAACCTCATGTAGTAGGGACTCTCTTTTATATCACAACACTCACACGTCCCTGCTACCTGAGGTCTTGCATTACAATTCACTCCCCCATGACAATTCCTTTTGTCCCCCAGCCCTTTGATCTCCATGCTCTTCCATCAGAGGAAACTACTGCATCTCCATGCCTTTCAGTCTGAGATGAATACCACAGCATGGGTCCCTCACACCTGTAATTAAACCCTTACTTAAAAAGCCAACGCTCGATCCAGGAGTTTTAGCTAACTATCAACCAATCTCTAATCTGCCTTTCATTTCAAAAATCTTAGAAAGAGTTGTTGCTATGCAATTATTTGACCACTTACAGGGAAATGGTTTATTTGAAGAGTTTCAATCTGGGTTCAGAATTCATCATAGTACTGAAATAGCCTTAGTGAAGGTCACTAATGACCTTCTTATCACATCTGATAATGGACTCGTTTCTGTACTTGTCCTTTTAGATCTTAGTGCAGCCTTTGATACTATCGATCATGATATTCTACTTGATAGATTAGAACACTTTGTTGGACTAAATGGTACTTCACTGCAGTGGTTTAGATCTTTTTTGTCCGATAGACTTCAGTTTGTTCATATCAATAATGAGTTTTCTTCCAACTCTAAGCTCAGTCATGGAGTTCCACAGGGATCTGTGTTAGGCCCTACTCTTTTTAGTTTATATATGCTTTCGCTAGGTAACATCATTAGAAAGCACTGTGTACATTTTCATTGTTACGCAGATGACACACAATTATACCTGTCAATGAAGCCCGATGATTGTAATCAATTAGCCAAGTTAGATGCCTGTCTTAAGGAAATCAAAGCTTGGATGACTTGTAATTTTCTGCTATTAAACCCAGATAAGACTGAAGTCATTCTTCTTGGTCCCAAAAACCTTAGAAATACCTTTCCAAATCAAACTCTTAATTTGGATGCGGCTACTCTCCCCTTGAATAGTTCTGCGAGGAACCTTGAAGTTATTTTTGATCAAGATCAGTTTTTTTAATTCACATATTAAATTTGTTTCTAAGACTGCCTTCTATCATTTGCGTAATATTGCCAAGATTAGAAGTATCTTGTCTCTGAGTGATGCCGAGAAATTGATCCATGCTTTTGCTAACTCTAGATTAGATTATTGTAACTCATTATTATCAGGTTGTCCTAAAATATCTTTAAAAAGTCTTCAGTTGATCCGAAATGCTGCAGCAAGAGTTTTAACAGGTACTAGAAAGAGAGATCATATCTCTCCGGTTCTGACCTCCCTTCATTGGCTTCCCATAGAGTTTAGAATTAAGTTTACAATCCATCTTCTCACTTACAAAGCTCTCAATAATCAGGCCCCCTCTTATATAAAAGATCTGATATTATCCTATCATCCTAACAGAGCACTACGCTCCCAAAATGCTGGATTACTTGTAATACCTAGACTCTCCAAAAGTACAATGGGAGGCAGAGCCTTCTGCTATCAAGCTCCTTTCCTGTGGAACCAGTTACCAATTTGGGTTTGGGAGTCAGACTTAATCTTTGTTTTTAAGAATAGGGTAAAAACCTTCCTCTTCAATATAGCCTACGATTAGGGAATGATCTTGTGTTTCTTAACCCTCCCTTTGTTTTGCTGTTATTAGATTTAGACTGCCGGGTGACCTCCAGTAATGTACCCGGCTTCTCTCTGTTAATGTTTACTGTCTTATGTCTGTCCTTTTCATCTTCTCTATCCCCTCACCCCCCAGCCGGTCGCAGCAGATGACTGCCCCTCCCTGAGCCTGGTTCTGCTAGAGGATTCTTTCTGTTAAAAGGGAGTTTTCCTCTCCACCGTCACCTAGTGCTTGCTCACAGGGGATCGCCTGATTGCTGGGGTCTTTCTGCAACTGTGGGGTTTCCCCTACATTTGAAAGTGCTATGAGATGACTTTTGTTGTGATATGGCACTATATAAATAAAGTTGAATTGAATTGAATTGAACTGAATTAAAGTGGTAGAGCCCAAATGGTGTGATGTTGTGTGTAGAGAGCTGACTCTTCTGACAGCGGTTTCTGCCAAAAAGCCATATTTGCATCTAATTTGGTGAAGTATTGTGCACCTGTCAGTATGCCTAGGGTTGGGTCCACAGAGGGGAGAATGTATCTTTCTCGACACATTGACTTATTCAGGGATGTCAGGTCCACACAGATGCGTACCTTTTCTTTGTCCTTTTTAGGGGTGACCACCATGTCACAACACCAGTCAGTTGGTTTCTCCACACGGCTGATGATCCCTAGTTTTTCCATCCTCTCCAGCTCTTGTTTAACCTTATCCATCAGTGTAATGGGACCCATCAGGGCACTTTCAGAGAAACGGGACTGCATCCGATTAAGTTTAATGGTGTATGGCTTCTGAACCAGTCCAAGTCCATCACAGAGTTTTGGATATGTCTTCATGACTGTTTGCTGGTCCACGTGGTTAATCCTAGCCATCAGCTTGAGTTCACAAAGGCGGATCTGCTCAGCAATGCCACATGCAAGTTTTCGACAACATATACAGTGGGGTAAAAAAGTATTTAGTCAGCCACCAACTGTGCAAGTTCTCCCACTTAAAAGATGAGAGAGGTCTCCAATTTTCATCATAGGTATACCTCAACTCTGAGAGACAAAATAAGAAAAAAAAAATCCAGAAAATCACATTGAAGGATTTTTAATGAATTAATTGGTAAATTCCTCTGTAAAATAAGTATTTGGTCAATAACAAAAGTTCATCTCAATACTTTATGTACCCTTTGTTGGCAATGACAGAGGTCAAACGTTTTCTGTAAGTTTTCACAAGGGTTTCACACACTGTTTGCTGGTATTTTGGGCCCATTCCTCCATGCAAATCTGCTCTAGAGCAATGATGCTTTTGGGGCTGTCGCTGGGCAACACAGACTTTTCAACTCCCTCCAAAGATTTTCTATGGGGTTGAGATCTGGAGACTGGCTAGGCCACTCCAGGACCTTGAAATGCTTCTTACGAAGCCACTCCTTCGTTGCCCAGGCGGTGTGTTTGGGATCATTGTCATGCTGAAAGACCCAGCCACGTTTCATCTTCAATACCCTTGCTGGTGGAAGGAGGTTTTCCCTCAAAATCTCACGATACATGGCCCCATTCATTCCTTCCTTTACACGGATCAGTTGTCCTGGTCCCTTTGCAGAAAAACAGCCCCAAAGTATGATGTTTCCACCCCCATGCTTCACAGTAAGTATGGTGTTCTTTCTCCTCCAAACCCGACAAGTTGAGTTTTTACCAAAAAGTTCTATTTTGGTTTCATCTGACCATATGACATTCTCCCAATCCTCTTCTGGATCATCCAAATGCTCTCTAGCAAACTTCAGACGGGCCTGGACATGTACTGGCTTAAGCAGGGGGACACGTCTGGCACTGCAGGATTTGAGTCCCTGGTGGCGTAGTGTGTTTCTGATGTAGCCTTTGTTACTTTGGTCCCAGCTCTCTGCAGGTCATTCACTAGGTCCCCCCGTGTGGTTCTGGGATTTTTGCTCACCGTTCTCATGATAATTTAGACCCCACGGGGGTGAGATCTTGCGTGGAGCCCCAGATGGAGGGAGATTATCAGTGTCTTGTATGTCTATCCATTTTCTCAATAATTGCTACCCACAGTTGATTTCTCACACCAAGCTGCTTACCTATTGCAGATTCAGTCTTCCCCCAGCCTGGTTGCAGGTCTACAAATTTTGTTTCTGGTGTCCTTTGACAGCTCTTTGGTCTTGGCCATAGTGGAGTTTGGAGTCTGACTGTTTGAGGTTGTGACAGGAGTCTTTTATACTGATAACGAGTTCAAACAGGTGCCATTAATACAGGAAACGAGGTGGAGGACAGAGGAGCCTCTTAAAGAAGAAGGTTACAGGGTCCTGTGAGAGCCAGAAATCTTGCTTGTTTGTAGGTGACCAAATACTTATTTTACTGAGGAATTTACCAATTAATTATTAAAAATCCTTCATGTGGATTATCTGGATTTTTTTTTCTTTTCTCATTTTGTCTCTCATCGTTGAGGTATACAGTACCGTTCAAAAGTTTGGGGTCACCCAGACAATTATTTTGTGTTTTCCATGAAAAGTCACACTTATTTACCACCATGAGTTGTAAAATGAATAGAAAATATAGTCAAGACATTGACAAGGTTAGAAATAATGATTTGTATTTGAAATAATAATTTTTTCCTTCAAACTTTGCTTTCATCAAAGAGTCCTCCATTTGCAGCAATTACAGCATTGCAGACCTAACATGATTGCACAAGGGTTTTCTAATCATCCATTAGCCTTCTGACGCAATGAGTAAACACACTGTACCATTAGAACACTGGAGTGATAGTTGCTGGAAATGGGCCTCTATACACCTATGTAGATATTGCACCAAAAACCAGACATTTGCAGCTAGAATAGTCAGTTACCACATTAGCAATGTATAGTGTGTATTTCTGATTAGTTTAAAGTTATCTTCATTGAAAAAAAAACGCTTTTCTTTCAAAAATAAGGAAATTTCTAAGTGACCCCAAACTTTTGAACGGTAGTGTACCTATGATGAAAATTGGAGACCTCTCTCATCTTTTAAGTGGGAGAACTTGCACAATTGGTGGCTGACTAAATACTTTTTTGCCCCACTGTACCTTCTCTGTAGTGCTCCTCTTTCTATAAAAGAGTGTCTCTGTAACTGACCCTAGAACAGTTAGTTCAGTTCCACCTGGATCATAAAGAGTTTTTTTCTGCTTTTTGTAGCTTTTCATCTCTGTCTTTTATTCCTTCAAACACTTGCTCAGGAATGGCCCTGACATCTGCTCCAGAATCTAATTTAAATGTCACTCTGCTGCCTCTTAAGTTAAGGTCTGCCAACCATAGCTCATCCCTGGAATCTAGTTCCCCTAAAACAGTCCATGTTCGTCTCTTGTTACCTCAC
Organism: Pholidichthys leucotaenia; assembly: GCA_020510985.1. Classification (NCBI taxonomy): domain Eukaryota; kingdom Metazoa; phylum Chordata; class Actinopteri; order Cichliformes; family Pholidichthyidae; genus Pholidichthys; species Pholidichthys leucotaenia. The sequence continues at coordinate 137,619,280 of CM035849.1, read as the reverse complement.
TGATTGTGCTCTTGGACCTGCAAATTCTTCTGTAATGTCCCCTTTTCCCACACAGGCAACATTCTGCACTCTTAGCAGGGCACTGGGATGCTGAGAGGAAGGGTGTTTGACCACATTTAGGACATGCTCTGCTATTTTCTGTTCTGGTCTGTGTTGTTTTCTTAATTTTATGCTGTCCTTGTGTCTGCTCTTTATATTTGTGCTGTTTTCCTCCTTTAACGTGCACTGCATCCACAGCTGTTTTACTTGCCTCTTCTCTCAGATTTGACTGTTGCCGCTTTATTTCTTCTGACTGTTGGGCCATTGTGATAGCTTTAGTGAGAGTGAGGTCCTTATCAAGCTGCATCCTCTGACAAAGCTGAATCTTTAAGGACAATGACTAATCTGTCTCTCAAAAGTTCATCATGCAGTTCTCCATACTCACAGTTTTCTGTGAGTATGGAGTATGAATAAAGTGCTGTGATGAATGAATCCACTGTCTATGTCAGCTGCTGCACTCTCTTATTGAATTTTGTTCTTTCATATATAATGTTTTTCTTTGGAACGCAGTATTTGTCAAAACCATTTCTGACTGCATCATACTGCTGGCACTGCCTGGTAGTTAGCTCTAGCCCTCATAGCACGTCATCAGCTTCATCCCCCATGCAGTACACAAGGAGTGTTCACACTGGTTAGCATCAGACAAGATTGTTCAGGTTACATGCCAGTCTAAAGCGCTCAAACTGCCATATCCATTCTCCCACTCCTGTGGTTTTGAGAAAATCAAAAGGTTTGGGGTATGATGGTGAAAGTTGCCATTCGAGGAGCCGCATGTGCTGGCCTGGATAACTCTTCAGGTGCCGCTGCCCTCACCCTGCATTGTGCCATTTTTTTCTTTTCCTTTTTTTTCTCACTTGGTCTGCGGAGAACCCTCACTGTATCGCTTAAAACAGCTCCACTTCTGACACCATGTGTGTTGGGTTTCTTTTTCAGACAAAGACCAATCAGGTTCTCCTTTGTAACTTTTATTGAACAACGTTTACCTGGCTTAACTCAGAACAACAATGGTTTATCTGTCTTCCGTGCATAACAACACACCTGCCGGTTTCCTGTAACCTCTCCGCCCCATAAACATCCGCCCTGGGAACTAAATGCACTAGGTTGCACATTTAACATTACACCACACTGCTCACAGGTGATATGATGGAGCAGGTTAAGCCAGGGGAGTGGAGGACAGAATTGGAGGAAACACTGTGAATGGCTTTTATATGAATCGCAGTCCCTCCTGCACTAATTGATATTCATGCTACGACCATCGACAGAGCTTAATAGTCCAAATTATCCTGCCTGCAGAAGTACAATTGAATTTTAATTAATTATGTATGCCGCTCTAAATTATGCACGTCGGGGTATGTATAATGCATTATTCAGTCATCTAACTTTTCAGTTAAGTACCTGTAAGACTGAAGAAAGATTACCTGTAAAGGCCCTGCAGTCTCTTTGTCCTGGCACTGACCTTGAGCACAAGAACTTGTATGTGTGCAGTTATTTTTTTGTATGCCTGTAAGAGTGTGTGGGTCATTACTGAGTCGGCTGATAAGTTCTCACACCTTTCACCTCATTTGGAAAAGCTGTGTTGCTGCTGCAGCACAGCGTTATGTATAAGAATACATAACGAGAATGTGAAGAGGTGAAGAATATATTTATACTATGGCAAAATGAGCGAGAGATAAGCGAGAGTAGAAAGCAAACTGAACAATAATTTTACCTTTAACAGAGAAAAATAAATTTGAATATTGATTTTTTCCCCAACATTACACTTAATAGTGATATGTATTTGTATAATGTCCATTAATAATGAGGCTTGGTTTTCTGTACGTGTGCAGGATGATGAGTGGAAATGTTCAAGAAGCTGACATCTGGCCAGCTTTGAACGGAGAACCAATAACAGGCCACTCAGGAGACACTTGGCCTCAATTACAGTAGATGTGTTTAGTGTGACAACAGCCCGAGCAGGGGATGCAGGTCAGTTTTCCTTCAGCACCTGTTCATGTTCAAATGGAATACAGATGAGGCCACGGAGCACACGGAGCCTTTGATTGCATTTGCAATTCCTATGTGTTTATAAACGTGTGCACGTGCAGGTCACGAGTGCACACTGCACACAAAGGCATGTGGATTTATACACATGTGGAATAGTTATAATACCCATGTTACATCAGTCCGCAACTGAAGCATCTGAAACCCGGTGCGACAAATTCTTTGTTAGCTTAGATGTGACATTTTTTCTTGTAAGCTGGATTGGGTTTATTTGTTGATTTCTAATTAGCTGTCATGTGTGGTTTATATTAATGATATATTCCATACCTACATATGTATAGACATATTAGAATGTTTAGTGATTACATATGTGGAATGACCTCACGCCTCAGAACAGGACAAGAGGTCTCAACCGCCAGCGAAGATCAAAGAGCAGACGGAGTCGCAGCGGTGGAGACCAGATCAATCTCCCTGACCACCCAGGGTCAGGTGGAGAAGACGGAGGACAATGGAGGGGGGATTAGGTTAATACGGGATGTCAGCTTTGATATGCAATGTCTTTTGTTGTGTGTAGGTATAAGTATGAAGGTCTGACTGTGCTCGATCTCTTATTTCTGCTTCTGCACCGAGATGAGACTTGTTAGAGGAGTGAAGCTGATATTAAACTTTGGTTTATAAAATCACATTGCTTCGTTATTTCAAGCTCTTCTACACTGGTGACCAGACGTGAGGATGGAACAGAGACGTTCTCCCGCGATTAACTCATCAGAGGCGACCCAGGCAAGCGCCGGCGCCCATGCAGACAGGGGAACGGATGGAAGATGTTCCCCCACGGCAGAAGAGAGGGCTCAACCGAGCACCATCCCCAGCTCCGCCGTGAGAGCAGAAGAAAGGCGCTCTCACCCGGCGGACACATCAGGGACGGCCCACACAAGCGCCATCACCGTCAAGCTGCCAGACTTCTGGCAAAGCGACCCGAGCTCGTGGTTCCAGCAAGCTGAGGCTCAGTTTGCACTGGTGGGCATAACGGCGGACGAGACTAAATTTTATCACATCGTCGCCAAACTCGACGCTGCCACGTCAAGATGTGTGCGGAGCATAATCCAACAACCGCCTGCCCATGACAAATACAGAGAACTTAAGGCGACTATCATGGAGAATTTCATCCCCTCAGCCGAGGAGAGAGCAGAGAAGATCCTGGCGATCTACGGCCACAGAGGATGCAGACCCAGGGCCCTCATGGAGGACATGCTGCAGCTTAAGGAAGAGGACAACGACAACTTCCTTTTCCGATATATCTTCCTCAGCACTCTGCCGCCACACATGAGGGGGACGCTGGTCAACATGCAATGCAACACCCAGCAGGACTTCCGCGCGCTGGCCCGAGAAGCGCAGCGCCTCATCAACGCCTGCGGCGAACAGATGGCCACAGCAGCATCTGCAGATCTCAGCGCGGATGCCCAGAGCAGCGGAGAACCGCAGACAACGGAGCAGAGCCCGCCCACCATGGCAGCGACACGACCAAGGCGCAGCAGGCAGAACGACCTCTGCTATTTTTATCAGCGTTTCACCAAGGGGGCGTACAAATGCGTGCCCCCCCTGCAATTTCAAAAACTCGGGAAACGGCAAAGCCCGGAAAACATTAGCAGCTATGGCTCTCGGCGAGAAAAATAAGCTGCTTTATGTGACTGACGGACACACCGGGAGACAGTTCCTGATCGACACCGGAGCTCAGCTGAGTTTTATCACCCCTTCCCACGCAGACCGGGCCATGGGTCCCCAGGGAAATGGAGCGATGGCAGCCAACGGCTCGATCATCGACACTTTCGGCAAAAGGAGCCTGCCTCTTTGCATCCACGGCCACAACTATAGATGGACATTTATTGTAGCGGCGGTGAGTTTTAACTTGTTGGGCGCCGATTTTTTGTGTGCACATGGGTTGTTGGTCGATCTAGCAAATAGGCGCTTGGTTAATGCACTGTCATTTTCTTCTATCCCCTGCTCAGCTCGAGTTTCTCCACCACCCGTGCAGGCCAGCGTCACAACAGCAGGAGGTAAGTTTGACCAACTCCTCACCCAATTTCCAGCACTCACAGTTCCAAAATTTTCAGCAACGGTAGCGAAACACGGGGTTGAACACTTCATCCCCACAATAGGCCCACCCGTGTTCGCCAAAGCTCGGCGCTTAGACGCGACCAAGCTCGCCATAGCACGGGACGAGTTTACCACCCTGGAAAAATTAGGCATTATTAGACGCTCGAAAAGCCCCTGGGCATCGCCACTCCACATGGTCCCGAAAACCGACGGTTCTTGGAGACCTTGCGGCGATTACCGCAGATTAAACAATGCGACAGCGCATGACCGCTACCCAATTTCTCACATCCAAGATTTTTCACTACATCTGGCGGGTGCGCGCATTTTTTCTAAAATAGACCTGGTCCGCAGCTATCACCAAGTCCCCGTTCGAGCGGAAGACATTCCTAAAATGGCTGTAATAACCCCTTTCGGCCTTTTTGAATTTTTGCGGATGCCGTTCGGCCTCAAAGGCGCTGCCCAAACCTTTCAGCGTATGATGGACGCGGTATTACGCGACCTTCCCTTCATGTTCGTCTACCCTCGACGATATACTGGTAGCCATCCCGTCAGAGGAAGAACACGAACAACACTCACTACAGTTTTTCAGAGACTAGAAGAGCACGGGTTAATAATCAACCCAGCCAAATGCAAATTTGGCGTGTCACAAATTGATTTTTTGGGACACAGAGTTTCACCGAAGGGGGCAGTCCCATTGCCAGACAAAGTCCGCGCGGTAAAAAATTTTCCAACGGACCACAAACGGTCAAATCGCTGCAAGAATTTTTGGGAATGGTGAATTTTTACAACCGTTTCCTCCCCCGCGCAGCTCAACTCATGCAGCCCCTGTATGCCGCGCTCAGAAAACAAAAGCCCTCCAACGCGGTCGAATGGACCCCAGAGCGCGAACACGCCTTCGCGGAAGTAAAAAGTGCTCTAGCGAATGCCACATTGTTGGTTCACCCCGATCCCTCGGCCCGCATAGCATTAACCACAGACGCTTCAGACCTGGCCATAGGGGCAGTCGTGGAACAACATGTTGGCGGAACCTGGCAACCTTTAGCATTTTTTAGCAAATCTTTAAACCAAACCGAGCGTAAATACAGCACTTTTGACAGGGAGCTGCTAGCGCTTCATTTATCCATCCGCCACTTCCAGTTCTGGTTAGAAGGGCGGCGCTTCACGGCTTTTGTAGACCACAAACCGCTCACTTTTGCGATGGCTAAAATTTCAGAACCATGGTCAGGCAGGCAACAAAGACAGCTAGCTGCAATTTTAGAGTTCACCACAGACATTCGACATGTGGCAGGCAAATTTAACGTGGTAGCAGACTGTCTCTCTCGCGCTGTGACATCGCCAGAGCACGAGGAGACAGATTATACTACCTCAGCCGCAGAACTCTTCGCCAACGCGGACGCGTACGCGGCCCCTATTCATGTAGGGATAGATTATGCAGCCATGGCAGAGGAACAAAGCAGCGACGCGGACGTGCGCGCGCTCCTGTCTGGACCAACAGGGTTAAGACTGGAGGAAAATGGTTTACATGACGGTGTACCCCCCCCTAATCTGCGACGTTTCAACCGGCCGACCTCGCCCGGTAGTCCCAGCTGCATGGCGCCGCCGCATTTTCGACTCGGTTCACTCCCTCGCGCACCCAGGGGTGCGCGCCTCGGTTAAAATGGTTGCAGAAAAGTTTGTTTGGCCGGGCCTGCGCAAAAATGTAAAGGAATGGGCAAAAACTTGCATGTCAAGTCAGTGCGCCAAAATACACAAACACACAAAAGCTCCTCTAGAGCCTTTTCGAATCCCAGCCAGAAGGTTTGACCACGTTCATGTCGACCTCGTGGGACCACTACCTTCGTCTCAGGGTTTCACACACCTGTTAACAATGATAGACCGTACTACGCGCTGGTCTGAGGCGGTCCCTCTGGCGTCAACCACAGCTGCGGAAGTCGCTCGCGTTTTTTTGACAAACTGGGTGGCACGTTTCGGCGTCCCATTGGACATCACGTCCGATAGGGGGCCTCAATTTGTCTCAGAGCTTTGGTCAGCTATGGCCAGCAGCTTAGGGGCGACAATTCACCGCACCACCGCTTATCACCCTCAGGCTAATGGGTTATGCGAGCGTTTTCACAGATCCTTAAAGGCCGCCCTCAGGGCCTCACTAACGGATACAAATTGGGTAAATAAACTTCCCTGGGTTTTATTGGGGTTGCGTTCTGCGCCTAAAGAGGATCTAGATGCCTCCCCAGCAGAATTAGTTTTTGCACAACCTCTCAGACTCCCAGGTGAGTTTTTAACAGAGAATCCAGAGCCTGGGCATCTTCCAGCCCTGAGGCCTTTAGGCAGCACCGGACCGGACACTCTCCCCGGACCGGCACATCACTCTTTTCCACGGGTTTTTGTCCCCCAAGCTTTAAAAAACACCGAGTTCGTTTTTGTTAGGCATGAAGCTTTAAAATCAACCCTCCGTCCACCATACGACGGACCATTCAGAGTGCTGGAACCTGGTGATAAGCATTTTGTGCTTGATTTAGGGGACAGAAAAGAAACAGTCAGCATTGACAGACTTAAACCTGCCTTCTTGTTGAGAGACGAACCTGCACGGGTGGCGAGAGCACCTCGGCGGGGTAGACCCCCCAAGAAAAAAGACTCAGCCCCCCTGCAGGGAACAAATAACCACTCTCCTCCCCAAGCTGCAGATTCCTTACAGGAAGGTCCCACCACGGCGCCAAAGCGGACCTACAGCAGATTCGGGAGAAGATTAAAACCCAGACGGCACAGGGACTGATGCAAATAACCAAGAGTTGTTAACTATGTTATCAGATTGTGCCGTGACAGTTTTAAGGCTGATTTGTGATATTACTATACTGTTGTTGTTACCACTGAATTTTCTACAGGATCATGACTGCTGGAAAGATTTTTCCTTGTTTTCCCTGTCAAGAGGTTTAACAGTATAATATGTCATAGAGATTATCTTAAACTGTAAACTTACTTTGATTGTCCTTTTCTTAGTCGTTTGGGGGGGGGCCGTGGTTTATATTAATGATATATTCCATACCTACATATGTATAGACATATTAGAATGTTTAGTGATTACATATGTGGAATGACCTCACGCCTCAGAACAGGACAAGAGGTCTCAACCGCCAGCGAAGATCAAAGAGCAGACGGAGTCGCAGCGGTGGAGACCAGATCGATCTCCCTGACCACCCAGGGTCAGGTGGAGGAGACGGAGGACAATGGAGGGGGGATTAGGTTAATGCGGAATGTCAGCTTTGATAAGCAATGTCTTTTGTTGTGTGTAGGTATAAGTATGAAGGTCTGACTGTGCTCGATCTCTTATTTCTGCTTCTGCACCGAGATGAGACTTGTTAGAGGAGTGAAGCTGATATTAAACTTTGGTTTATAAAATCACATCGCTTCGTTATTTCAAGCTCTTCTACATCATGTACTAGTGAAAAGGTTGTTGACAAAATATGTTAAGATTTAATTATTGGTGAAGCTCTGCTGATTTGTATATATGCATTGTAAAAAAACAAAAGAGGGTACATTTATATTAATTTATAAACTAGTGTATACCTGTGCATGCCCGTAGAAACCAAGTATAAGCAAGTATTTCTGCATGCCTGTAGAAAGCAAGTGTAAGCAAGCATTTCTGCATGCCCGTAGAAAGTTACTGTTACCATGGCAACAGTAACCATGGTGACACCTGCCTTTGATCTTTGACGTCACCACTCGTTCACTAATGCCTGCCTTTGATCTTTGATGATGTGTCTGCCTGGCACCAGTAACCACGGCGATGTCATGGCCGCCAATTAGGCGCACCTGCCCACACACCTGTCTGCTATCTGGCTCTGCCTATTTATTCTGTGAGACCCAGAGATCAGCGCGGAGTTGTCTGCTTCCTTCCCGAGGAACCTGAACTCGCCAACTCTACGCTGAGCTTTCAGCCTCATCTTTATTCCAGCGCTACTTCTTGCCTTTGGACTCCTCACCATCCGGCAGCCAAGTAAGCCTGCAACTTTTCCTCTCACCCTTTGCCTTCCTCTGTGCACAGGCGGTGTAACCTTGGCGGCGGACTCTCTCCCACCTGGCGGCGGTCCTCCCTGCTCCGTTCACCTGCCTGCGACATCTCCTACGGGGCGAAGGTTAATTGTGTTTCCTGAGTCGTGTCTGCTTCTTGGGTCTAAACCATGTCAGTACGACTCCGCCAGAGTGACCCAGCAGACAGTGCGCTAGCACGCAAGGTTAACAACTTAGAAACTTGGGTTGACCAGTTAGCCTATCAGCAGCAAACCATATTAACACAACTAGCTCGAGTGACTGATCGGTTGGCTCGCCTAGCTAACCCTCAGGCTTTCCCTCCAGCTCCTGCTAGTTTCCTCGCTCCTGCTAGCTCTGACATTAGCCAGGTTACATCAGGCTCCCCATCACGTCTTACTCCCGTACCCACTCCCACCCGTTTCGGTGGTAAATTAGGAGAAGCTAGGGGATTTTTATTGCAGTGCGATATTGGATTTCAGCAGGTGCCGGGGGATTTTCCTTCAGACCATAGCCAAATAGGTTATGTGGTTAACTTGTTGGACGGGCGAGCTTTAGCTTGGGCTTACGCCATCATGGCTAGGGCTAGCTATGCTGCTCTCACCTACTCACAGTTTGTTAGTGAATTTTTTTTGTAACTTAGATTTTTATTCATTTTTCATCATATATATTGCATTCAGATCACAGTCTACATTTAAAAAACAAAGGGGCTAGAGTAAAAAAGAAAAAGAAAAAAAAAAGGGGGGGGGACAAATGTTTGAGCATCAAGTTTTTAGTTTCCATCTCTTAATTGCCTCCAGATCAACGCGAGGAAAACTAAGGAGCTGGTGGTGGACTGCCGCAGGCATGGGCAGCCCCTCACAGCACCAGTAAATATACAGGGAACAGACATCGAGATGGTGACATCCTACAAGTACCTGGGTATTCATCTGAACAATAAACTAGACTGGTCACACAATACTGACGCACTCTACAAGAAGGGACAGCGCAGGCTGTTCCTGCTGAGGAGACTCAGGTCTTTTGGTGTACAAGGGGCGCTGCTGAAGTCATTCTATGACACGGTGGTGGCATCAGCCATCACTTTTGGAGTGGTCTGCTGGGGCAGTGGCATTACTGCAGCGATAGGAAGAGACTGAACAAACTGATTAAGAAAGCTAGCTCTGTCCTGGGGCAACGCCCTTGATCCGATGGAGGAGATAGGAGAGAGAAGGACGGTGGCTAAACTGTCATCTCTGCTGGAGTCCGAGTTCCACCCTATGCAGGACATACTGGATGCACTGAGGAGCTCATTTAGCAGCAGACTACATCATCCCAGGTGCACAACCGAGAGGTTTCGTAGGTCCTTCCTACCAACGGCTGTCAGACTGTACAACCTAAGCAGGGCTGCTCGCAGAGATAGCAAAAGACGTAACAAACTAATAGTTTTTTTTTTTTTTTGAATGCAAAAGATGCAATAGACTTACACAATGGTCCTCTCCGGCATACAACTAGGAACATACCGGTCGCTATGGAGGGTGAGAATATGTATGGGCACATAATCATACCATGTAGGATAACTAAATAGACGGTTATGCTGTTTCATCCCACCTAGCAACAATGCTCTGCACTGTGTGTGTTTATATATTTACATATTTATTCCATCTAGCTACAATGCTCTGCACTGGGTGTGTTTATATTTATATATCTATATATTTATTCCATCTAGCTACAATGCTCAGCACTGGGTGTGTTTATATTTATATATCTATATATTATTCCATCTAGCTACAATGCTCCGCACTGTGTTTTTATATATCTATATATATATTCCATCTAGCTACATTGCTCCGCACTGTGTGTGTTTATATACTTGCATATTTATTCCACCTAGCTGCAATGCTCCGTACTGTGGGTGTTTATATATTTACATATTTATTCCATCTAGCTACAATGCTCTGCACTGTGTGTTCATATATTCATATATTTATTCCATCCAGCTACAATGCTCTGCACTGTGTGTCTGTGTGTGTGTGTGTATATATATATATATTTTATAGTAATATGTACATATGTATATTAGCTGCTCTTGCTTGCTTGTTTTTTTTGTTTTTTTTTTCTTGCCTTCTGATTGTTGCTCTGAGTGTTGCTATCCCTGTGCTGTTGCAATCCTGGAATTTCCCCGTTGTGGGACTAATAAAGGCTTATCTTATCTTATCTTATCTTATCTTATCTTAATTCTTCTGGTTTTTCCAGCATCTTTGGTTATTCTTTCAATATCTGTCTCGTTGTTGCACTTTGTAGTGTGTCCATTTCCGCCATTTTTTTTCCCATAGTCCTTCTTGCATTCTTTGTCGATATGTTAGTTTTTCCATCATACGTATGTCCTCAACAATGTCAGTCCATTGCTCTTGGTCAGGAAGAACTTCTGATCACCATTTTTTTGTGATTGTTTTTTTTTACATGCAATCAACAAGATTTTAACTAGATATCTGTCCTCAGCCTGTATAACATTGTCTCTTTTAAGATCACATAAGTACATCAGGTTACAGTTCATTGGTATATTATATCCTAATATCCTCTGTATTGTCACATGTATAGATTTCCAGAATGATGAGATTTTGCAGCATTTCCAAAACATATGTGAGTGGTCTGCATTTTGAGCCCCACATCCCCTCCAGCATAAAGATTGGGTATTTGTATATCTTCCTTGAATCTGTGGTGTAATGAAAAAGCGAATCAGGTTTTTCCATCCAAATTCCCTCCATGTCCTTGAATTTGTTGATGTGTGTTGTGTTTTCCATATTTCCTGCCAGCTTTCTTCTGTTATGTTTAAATTGAGCTCTTTCTCCCATTTCTCCTTTATATAGTTACTTGAATGATTGTTTGCCATAAGTTTCTGATATAGCTTTGAAATAATTCTTATTTTATTTCCTGTATCTGAGCTTAAAATGAATTGTATAATCTCGCTCACATCTGTTTGGAGGTTATGCCTAATCTTCTTCATATAATAGTCTCTCATCTGCAGATATCTGAAGAATTCCGATCTTTCTAGTTTAAATTTTCTCCTGATGTTTACAAAGCTCCCGAGATCTTTTTTTCCGATATTGCCCCATGCTGTGATTCCCTTGTTCACCAGATTTTTGTATCCCCTATCTTGTTTTGCCGGTTCAAACTGACTGTCAAATGCTACCCATTTCAATAGTTTTATGTCTTCCTTTATATTATACTTTTGTACTATTTTATACCACAGTTCTAAAGTAAATTTAGTGATTGGGTCTATTTGTTTGATTTGCTTATACTGTATGCATCTTTATCTCCTATTATGCTTTGTACTGGGAGTCCCTCAATTTCCTTTTCCATTTCTTTCCATTTTGCCTCATATCCCTCGTCGCACCAACATAAGATATATCTTATTTGTGCTGAGTAGTAATATTCCTTTAGACTCGGTAGGCCCATGCCTCCTTTCTCTTTTGGTAACTGGAGAGTTTTATATTTCACTCTTGGCTTTTTACCTCCCCAAACAAATCTCGATATCATCCTGTCCCACTTTGAGAACTGGGCATCTGGAATTTCTGTTGGTAGAGCCTGGAAGAGGTAAAGTAATCTAGGTTGTATGCTGATTTTGACTGTCTCAATTTTTGAATTCAGATCCATATTTAAGATTGACCATCTATCAATATCTTTTTTTATTTCTTGTTCCAACCTATCATAGTTTGCTTTATAGATTTTGCTTAGATCTTTAGGTATGCTCACTCCAAGGTATTTTATTTCTTTTTGTTTCCAGTTTAGTTGATCTTATCAGTTGTCTGGTTTAGAGGGTTATAGTGGAATGTCAGTATTTGTGTTTTTGTTATGTTTATCTTGTATCCTGATAATTTTCCAAAATTTTCTATCAAGTTCATCATTTCCATTATTGATTCATCTGGTTGCTCAAGGTAAACTATAATATCGTCTGCAAATAGCCCAATCTTGTTGTTCTGCCCCCTTTATTGTACACCTTTTAATTTCTTATTTTGTCGTATCGCTTGAGCCAGTGGCTCTATGAACAGAGCAAACAAGGTGGGCAATAAGCAGCATCCCCTGCCTAGTTGATCTTTGTATATTTACTTTGTCTGTTAAGCTACCGTTTATCTTGATTCTTGCCACAGGTTCTTGATACAGCGTCCTTAATGCATTGTACTGATTTTTCGTTTTAAATCCAAAGCGTTCCAGCCACACTATATAGGAATTTCCAGTTAACCCTGTGCTCAAGGCTTTTTCTGCGTCTAAACTCATTATTACTGCGCTTTTCTTTTCTTATGTATTTGATTAATTATATGTATTGTTCTACCTGATATTGTCATGTGTTTGGCATCCCTCTATGAAACCAGTGTGATCGTCTTCTATCAATTCCGTCAAGAATGTCTTTATTCGTTTACATATAATTGTTGTATATATTTTATAATCCACATTTAATAAAGAGATTGGTCTATAGTTTCCGCATTGTTCTCTATCTTTCCCTGGCTTTAAAAATAACTGAAATAATGCCCTTCGTTCCATGATGGAGGTATTTTTGTTGTTGTTCAACGTCCAATTATATGACTTTAGAAGCTGTGGCGTGAGTTCTTCTATAAACAGATTTATAAAACTCAGATGGGGTATCCATCACTACCTGGTGATTTGAAGTCCCCCCCCTACTGGGGGACTTCAATGCGCACGTGGGCAACGACAGTGAAACCTGGAGGGGGGTGATTGGGAGGAACGGCCTGCCCGATCTGAACCCGAGTGGTGTTCAGTTATTGGACTTCTGTGCTAACCACAGTCTGTCCATAACGAACACCATGGTTCAAGCATAAGGGTGTCCATATGTGCACCTGGCACCAGGACACCCTAGGTCGCAGGTCGATGATCGATTTTGTTATCGTATCATCAGACCTGCGACCGTATGTCTTGGACACCCCGAGTAAAGAGAGGTTGCAGAGCTGTCAACTGATCACCACCATGGTGGTGAGTTGGATCCGATGGCAGGGGAGGATGCCATTCAGACCTTGGTAGACCCAAATGTATAGTGAGGGTGTGCTGGGAAGCGTCTGGCTGAGGCCCCTGTCCGGGAGGTCTTCAACTCCTACCTCCGGAAGAACTTCAACCACATCCCGAGGGAGTCTGGAGACATGGAGTCTGAATGGGCCATGTTCTCCCACCTCTGTTGTTGAAGCGGCGGCCCAGAGCTGCGGCCGCAAGGTGGTCGGGTGCATCTCGTGGTGGCAACCCCCCGAACCAAGTGGTGGACACAAGTGGTGAGGGGGGCCATTAAGCTGAAGAAGGAGTCCTATCAAGCTTGGTTGGCTTGTGGGGACTCCCGAAGCAGCTGAGGTGTACCGGCAGGCCAAGCGGAGTGCAGCTCGGGTGGGTTGCTGAAGCAAAAACCCGGGTATGGGAGGAGTTTGGTGAGGCCATGGAACAAGACTTTCGGTCGGCTTCAAAGAGATTCTGGCAAACTGTTCGGCGGCTCAGGAGGGGAAAGCAGCTCCCCGTCCACACTGTGTATGGTGCGGATGGGACACTGTTGACTTCAACTGGGGATATCGTCGGGCGGTGGAAGGAATACTTTGAGGATCTCCTCAATCCCACTGATACGCCTTCCACAGAGGAACGCAGGGTTTGGGGACGAGGGGGATGACTCGCCTATCACAGGGGCTGAGGTCGCCAAGGTGGTTTAAAAATCTCCTTGGTGGCCCGGGCCCCTGGGGGTGGACGAGATTCGCCCTGAGTACCTCAAGGCCCTGGATGTTGTTTGGGTTGTCATGGTTGACACGCCTCTGCAACATTGCGTGGAGGTCGGGGGCAGTGCTTTGGCTATGGCAAACCGGGGTGGTGGTTCCTCTCTTCAAAAAGGGGACCGGAGGGTGTGCTCCAACTTTAGAGGGATCACACTCCTCAGCCTCCCTGTGAAGGTCTATGCCAAGGTACTGGAGAGGAGAGGTCCGGCCGTTGGTCGAACCTCGGATTCAGGAGGAGCAATGTGGTTTTCGGTCCTGGCCGTGGGCACATCGGGACCAGCTCTTTACCCTTTCGAGAATTCTTGAGGGTTCGTGGGAGTTTGCCCAACAGTTTACATGTGTTTTGTGGACTTGGAGAAGGCATTTGACCGCGTCCCTCGTGGATTTTTGTGGGGGGTGCTTCGGAAGTATGGGGGTATCGGGCTTGTTGTTACGAGCTATTCGGTCTCTGTACGACCGTTGTGAGAGTTTGGTTCGTATTGCCAACACTCGGTCGGAGTCATTCCCAGTGAGAGTTGGACTCCACCAGGGCTGCCCTTTGTCACTGATCCTGTTCATAATTTTTATGGACAGGATTTCTAGGCGCAGCCAGGGAATGGAGGGTGTCATGCTTGGTGACCACAGGATCTCATCTCTGTTGTTTGCAGATGATGTTGTCCTGTTGGCTTCATCCAGCAATGACCTACAGCTCTTGCTGGGACGGTTTGCCGCTGAGTGTGAAGCGGCTGGGATGAGAATCAGCACCTCCAAGTCCGAGTCCATGGTCCTCAGTCGGAAAAAGGTGGATTGTCCTCTCCGGGTTGGGGACAGGCTCCTGCCCCAAGTGGAGGAGTTTAAGTATCTTGGGGTTTTGTTCACGAGTGAGGGGAAAATGGAGCGAGAGATCGACAGACGGATTGGAGCAGCATCTGCAGTGATGCGGACGTTGTACCGGTCTGTTGTGGTGAAGAGGGAGCTTAGTTATAAGGCAAAGCTGTCGATTTACCAGTCAATCTACGTTCCTACTCTCACCTATGGTCACGAGCTTTGGGTAATGACCGAAAGAACGAGATCACGGATACAAGCGGCTGAAATGAGCTTTCTCCGTAGGATTGCTGGACTCACCCTCAGAGATAGGGTGAGGAGCTCAGTCATCCGGGAGAGGCTCAGAGTAGAACCGCTGCTCCTCCACATTGAAAGGAGTCAGTTGAGGTGGGTATGGGCATCTGATTAGGATGCCTCCTGGACGCCTTCCACTTGAGGTGTTTCAGGCACGTCCCACTGGGAGGAGACCCCGGGGCAGACCCAGGACTCGGTGGAGAGACTATGTCTCCCAGCTGGTCTGGGAACGCCTTGGTATCCCCTCTGAAGAGCTGGAGCAGGTGGCTGGGGAGAGGGAAGTCTGGGCTTCTCTGCTTGAACTGCTGCCTCCACGACCCGGACCTCCGGAAAAGCGGTAGAAGATGGATGGATGGATGGAAGTGACTTAATCACATCTCTAATCTCTTGTGTTGTTATTTCAGCTGTTAGCTTTTCATTTTGTTGATTTCCTATTGATGGCAAGTCCAATGTGCATAGAAATTTTTTAATATCTTTAGTATTTGTTTCTTCAGGTTGCGAGTATAGTTCTTGGTAGAAATTATGGAATATTTCTTCGATGTTTCTGGGTTAACTGTGGTTTTATTTGTGGTGGGGTCTTTAATCTTATATACATTATTCATTGTTTGTTGTTTTCTTAACCGTTTTGCCAGCAGTTTTGTGGCTTTTGGTCCCGTTTCATAATATTTTTGCTTTAGATATCTATTTTTCCTTTCAATTTCATCCATTTGTGTTTCTTTTATCTTTATTTTTTCTTCTTTAATTTCTTGATATATTTTTGGGTCATTTGTGCTTTGATGTTTACGTTCTAATTCCCTCAGTCTCTCACATCTTTGTTCATATGCTTCCAGTTTAGTCTTATTTGCTTTTCCTGTTTCAACAATTAATTTACCTCTTAACACGGCTTTTAGTGCGTCCCATAGTATTGTTGGGTCCACTTCTTCATTGTCATTCTCTTGGATATACTCATTTATGTTTACTTTCATTCTTTCTTTCATTTTATCATCATTTAACAGTCCTACATTAAGTTTCCATGTTGTTTGTCGTTTTCTATTGTTTAAATTTATTTCCATGTATATAGGATTATGATCTGATATTTCTGCCCCTCCAATCCAACAATTTCTCACCCTGTGTCTGTCACCTTCATTCATAAGGAAGTAATCTATTCTAGAGTGTACTTTATGGACTGCTGAATAATGTGTATAGTCTTTTTCGAGTGGGTGCAGGTCCCTCCATATGTCTACCATACCCATTTCTGCCAGTGAGGTTCTTATGAACTTTGTTACATGTTTTTTTGTCTTCTTAACACTTGTTGTATCAATTTCATGATCCATGACAGCATTTAAGTCTCCTCCACAAATTAGGACTCCTTCACTGTGTGTTGCTATGAGATCAAACAGATGTTGAAAAAAAACCCTTGTCACTTTCTGGTGGGGCATAGATGTTTACTAATGTGATCTGCATTCCATCTATTCTTCCCTTTATTATTACATACCTGCCTTCTTTATCCTGGATTTACTGTTCACATTCAAATTGTATTTTATTTGAAATTAGTATCATAACCCCCCTTTTAGCTCCTCCCTTAAATGAACTGTAGTAGGAGTTCTTATAGCCAAATCTCTTTAGTTTCACATGTTCTGTCTTGCTCAAATGTGTCTCTTGCATAAATATAATTTCGGCTTTTTCCTTCTTGAATTTTCTTATTATTCTTTCCCTTTTAACAGGTGAGTTCAGACCATTCACGTTTAGTGTCATTATCTTAAGATTTTTACTCATATTCATGTTTTTCCATTTTTTTAACTTGTGCTCCTAGTCCCTTTAACAACAAAAATAACACATATTTATATAAAAACACATTAAAAAATCTCGGCCTCCGTACTTTGGGCCTTTCTTCTGCCCACTGGTCCCTGTTGGTGGGTGGAGGGAATGTCCTCACAGAGTGAAGGGCCCTCCCTAGACCTGTATTTACTATCCAATTAATAGTCATTAGTCTAGAAGTGTCCAACAAATATCACTTAAACCTCTCCTAGCCGTCTGTTTCTCTTTTACCTTGTCTTCTTGGCCTTCATTTCTTCTGTGTCTTTCTTAATCTTTGTTATAATCTAGGCTTTCAGTTGAAAGCCTTGTAGTCTTTCCTGGGCCCGCTGCTCCACGTCTCCCCCCGTCTTCTGCCGCTCACTCGCTTCCACTCCGGCTGTCGTGATGCGTTCAGGGCCGCCGCTGCTCCAGCCGTTTCCTCCGGCACGTACACCACAAGGCCCCGCTCCATCATGTCCTGCGCTGCCTCCCTCTCTGGCTGTGTTGTATGTCCTCACGCCGTCCTCCCAATGAATCCTCATCTTCGTTAGCGGCGTTTGGAATCTAATTTTTTTTTCTTTCAGCGTTTTTTTAATGTTGGCATATTTCTTCCGCTGCTGCACAATTTCTGCCGGGTAGTCATGATCAAAGAATATCTGCTTGTCGCCGATTCGTATCTTTTTTTTCCCCGCTTGTGTCAGGATTCTTTCCTTTACATCATATTTCAGAAAGTTTACCACAACTGACCTGGGTGTAGAGCGTGGGTTCGGGTTCTGTGCCGAGGCTCTGTGCGCTCGTTGGATCTGCAGATCCGCTTCACCGGGCAGTTCCAGCTCTTTTTTTAAGAACTGATCCATGAATTTCGTCATCGAGTTGCCTTCAATGCCCTCCGGGATCCCAAAGATGCGTATATTGCCCCGTCTGGACCTGCTCTCCAAGTCGGTTATTTTCTCCTGCATCCTCTGCGTTTGTGCCGTCAGGGTCTGCAGCTGCTCGCTTGCCTCGCTCTTCCAATCTTCCAGCTCCGATATTCGGGTCTGTGCTTCTGTCATACACGCCCGCTGAGAGCGCAGCTCCTCCATGTCTTCTGCTAGCTTGCGCTCCATTTCTCTTTGGAGGCCCATAATTTCCTCCTTAATCTCTTTTTTCAGCTCCTCCTTAAGAGCCGCTAAATCCTGTTGTAGCTGTCGCTTGAAGTCTCTCAACTCTTCACCCAAACTGGCGATGCCAGTGTTCATGTTATCGAGTTTTGTGTCCTCCATTTTCTCTGCTGCAGTCACCTCGTTTTTTTGGGCCCTGTGTTCAGCGGTTTCTCCTGCGTTGTTGAAGAGGAATTCTTTAATTTTACCCTGCTTTTGTCCTTGTGCCCGGCTCCTTCGTGTTTTCATCCCTTAGTTTATTGATCCGCTTATGTCGAGTTGGCCATTTACCGATGATTTTTAATCCGGCTAGGGAGAGCTCTCTGTTTAAGCGTTATGTCTCTCCGCCATCTTCCCGGAAGTCCCAGTTTGTTAGTGAATTTAAGGATGTGTTCGACCACTCCGACCAGGATAGTGTGCTTACCTCCCGGCTGTTGAATTTGAAGCAGGGGGCTAGGGCAGTTGCCAATTACGCCGTGGACTTCTGGGCCGTGACCACAGAGGTGGGGTGGGAGGATGCCTCATTATGTAGTATCTTCATCAAAAGCCTTTGTCCTAGCCTGCGGGACGAGTTGGCCCGCTTAGAAAAGCCCTCCAACCTAACCGAGTTAATTTCATTGGCGATTAGCCTTAACAACAGACTGAGGGAGCGGGCGGCCGAGCGTAAGACTTCCGGTTGCTCGGGTAGTCAGTTTCGCCGTTCCCTGCAGCCCCCCCTATTGGCGCTACCTCCAGCTGATTCCCCGGATGAGCCAGAACCTATGGTGACAGGTCGAGCTAAGTTGTCTGCTGCGGAGAGGCAGCGACACCGGGAGTTGGGCTTATGTGTTTACTGTAGGAGTGAGGAGCATGAGCTTGAGGTATGCCCTGTACGGCCAAAAGGGGGAGTCCGTGCGCCGCAGTAGGGGGACTCACCTCAGTTAAATCCCCTCTCCAGCTTCCAGATTCCCATCCGTTTCTGTTTCAAACGCAAGGAATTTACCACACATGCATTCACTGACTCCGGGGTCAAGCAGAGCTTCATCTCTGGGGAACTGGCAACCTGGTTGGGGCTTCCCGTTCAGTTATTGGAGACCCCCTTAAAACTGATCACCCTCTCTAAAGCCCCTTTTGCTGTGGTTTCCCATCAGACCGTCCCTGTGTCTGTGATTACATCGGGCAACCACCGGGAGGAGCTGAGGTTGTATGTGCTGCCGATCTCTTCATCCCCAGTTATCCTCGGCTATCCCTGGCTTCGCCTGCACAACCCCTTCATAGACTGGCGGTCCGGGAGTGTCCGTGCCTGGAGCTCTTTCTGTTTGAGTGCCTGCTTTCAGTCCGCTGCATGCTCGCCATCCGTGCCTCTAAGTGTCCTGATCCCTGCTCCTCCTGATTTGGCTAAGGTCCCTCACGAATACCATGACTTGGGGGCTGCCTTCAACAAGACTCAAGCCCTTTCCCTTCCCCCCACCGCCCTTATGATTGTGCCATTAATCTTCACGCTGGAGCTCCACTGCCATCCAGCAGACTCTACAACCTGTCTGCCCCGGAGCGGGAAGCGATGGAGACGTACATCAAGGAGTCTTTGAGCTCAGGCATAATCCAGCCATCATCATCAGCGGCAAGAAGGATGGCTCACTGAGGCCGTGTATAGACTTTCAGAAATTAAACAACATAACCATCAAGGATAAGTACACTCTTCCACTCATTAATTCAGCCTTTGATTCCCTCCAAGGTGCCTCCTGGTTTTCCAAATTGTACCTGCGCAACGCCTATCATCTGGTGCGGATCCGGGAGGGAGATGAATGGAAGACAGCATTCCGGTCATGCCATTCGGGCTGACTAATGCCCCTGCCGTCTTCCAGAGGCTAATTAATGATGTGTTGAGGGATTTTTTGGGCACATTTGTGTTCGTGTATCTGGATGACATTCTTACTTTTTCACAGTCACTGGAGGAGCACCGAGTGCACGTGAGGTGGGTACTGCAGCGACTTTTGGAAAATAAACTTTTTGTGAAGGCCGAAAAGTGTGAGTTTCATGTCAACCGGACATCGTTCCTGGGGTTTATCATCTCTCACAATGAGGTCATCCCTGACCTGGATAAGATTAAAGCGGTGGTAGAGTGGCCCACTCCATCGTCCAGAAAGCAGCTCCAACAGTTTCTGGGATTTGCTAACTTTTACCGCCACTTCATTCAGAATTACAGCCGGATTGCGCTCCCCCTAACTTGTTTGACCTCTCCCAAGGGTCCGTTTCGGTGGACTGAGGAAGCGGCGGCGGCCTTTGCCGAACTAAAGACCAGGTTCTCGTCCTCTCCCATCCTGACGCAGGTGGACCCCGCTCTCTGGTGCTTGGTGGAGGTGGATGCCTCGGACTCGGGTGTGGAGGCGATCCTTTCCCAGAGATCTCCAGTGGATGGCAAGATTCGACCCTGTGCTTTCTTCTCCCAGCGCCTATCGTCAGCTGGGCGCAATTACGACATCAGTGACAGGGAACTCTTGGCCGTCAAGGTCGCCTTGGAGGAGTGGTGTCATTGGTTGGAGGGGGCCTCCCAGCTGGTCATTGTATGGACTGACCACAAGAACTTGGAATACCTTCGGACGGCCAAGTGCCTGAACTCCCCCCAGGCCCGCTGGTCCTTGTTTTTTGGAAGATTTGACTTCACCATTACCTATCGTCCCGGGTCGAAGAACACGAAGCCTGATGCCTTGTCCCGCCAGTTTGCCTTGGAGATGACTGAGACACCCGAGCACCCTATCCTACCCCCATCGTGTGCTGTGGGCGCCATCTCCTGGAGTATCAAGGACAAGGTTTTGAAGGCTCTGGAGGATGAGCCCGGCCCGGGCAGGGGGCCAGCGGGTAAACTGTTTGTTCCATCGGCCGTCCGGGGGGAGGTTATTCATTGGGGCCACTCATCTAAGTTCTCGTGTCACCCGGGGCAGGGATGCACAGTGGAGCTGATTTGTAGGACATTTTGGTGTCCGTCGCTGCAGAAGGATGTCAGGGAGTACATCTGGGCCTGTCCTCAGTGTGCCACCGGGAAAACGTCTTCTTCTCCTCCAGCTGGGTTACTCTATCCCCGCCCCATCCCCGGCAGACTGTGGTCCCACATGGCTCTGGATTTCATTACTCCCATCATCCCATTACTCCCATCATCCAACCACAACACGGTAATCCTTACATTGGTCAACAGGTTCTCCAAGACTGCCCACTTTGTCCCCCTGCAGGGGCTGCCCATGGCCAAGGAGACGGAGGATCTTCTGGTCCAGCATGTGGTTCGGCTACATGGCATCCCATTGGACATCGTCTTGGACTGGGGCCCCCAGTTCGTGTCCCAAGTATGGAGATTGTTTTGCAGTGCCTTGGGGGCCACAGCGAGTCTATCTTCAGGCTACCATCCTCAAACCAATGGGCAGTGTGAATGAGCAAACTAGGAACTGGAAGCCACGCTGCGGTGTGTCGCCACCACCAACCCCTCGTCTTGGAGCTCCCACCTCCCTTGGATTGAGTATGCTCACAACACCACCATCTCATCAGCCATAGGCATGTCTCCCTTCCAGGCCTCGCTGGGTTACAATCCCCCACTGTTCCCGGAGGAGGAGGGGGACATCGTGGTTCCCTCTGTTTGAGCACACCTGCAGCACTGTCGTCAGATCTGGAGTGCTACCCAGGAGGCGCTGCAACGCACAGCTGAGCGCAACATGTCAGTAGCCAACTGTCACAGGGCTCCAGCTCCCGCCTACCAGGTGGGCCAACAGGTATGGCTGTCCACCAAGCATATTGATTTAAAGGGTGAGAGGAGGAAGATGTCCCAAAGGTTTATTGGACCCTTTCCCATCACCCAAATTATTAACCCAGTGTGTGTACGACTAGCTCTCCCCCCTCCCTCCGCATCTGTCCTTCTTTCCACGTCTCCCAGGTCAAGCCTGTCTGCTCCAGCCCCTTGTGTCCTCCACCCAGGGACCCACCACCACCGATGATAATTGACGGCGACCCGGCTTGGAAAGTCAACGCCATTCTGGACGTCCAACGCCGGGGTCGCAGTCTGCAGTACCTGGTGGATTGGGAGGGCTATGGGCCAGAGTGGAGATCCTGGGTGCACCCCTCCTTCGTGCTGGACAAGCAACTCATCAGGGACTTCCATCAGGCACACTCAGGTAGGATGGATCAACCACCGAGAGGCGTGTCGTTGGGGGGGAGTACTGTCATGGCCGCCAATTTGGCGCACCTGCGCACACACCTGTCTGTTATCTGGCTCTGCCTATTTATTCTGTGAGACCCAGAGATCAGCGCAGAGTCGTCTACTTCCTTCCCG
This sequence comes from Pholidichthys leucotaenia, assembly GCA_020510985.1. Classification (NCBI taxonomy): domain Eukaryota; kingdom Metazoa; phylum Chordata; class Actinopteri; order Cichliformes; family Pholidichthyidae; genus Pholidichthys; species Pholidichthys leucotaenia. The sequence goes on along the minus strand of CM035849.1, from coordinate 137,597,099 downwards.
AGGAACCTAACTCGCCAACTCTACGCTGAGCTTCCAGCCTCATCTTTATTCCAGCGCTACTTCTTGCCTTTGGACTCCTCACTATCCGGCAGCCAAGTAAGCCTGCAACTTTTCCTCTCGCCCTTCGCCTTCCCCTGTGCACAGGCGGTGTAACCTTGGCGACGGACTCTCTCTCACCTGGCTGCGGTCCTTCCTGCTCCGTTCACCTGCCTGCTACATCTCCTACGGGGCGACTGGCACTGTCTACCTGGCCTGGGCCGTTGTGCTAACCTGAGTGCTTCTCCTACGCAGCAAACAGGTTGCCAGGTTGTACGGTGCTCTGCTTGCCCCAAGCTGAATCATCCACGCACTACACTCACTACAGACATTCACACATGCACCCACGCACTTACATAATTATAAATGAAAGGTTAATTGTGTTTCCTGAGTCGTGTCTGCTTCTTGGGTCTAAACCATGCCAGATGATGCCTTCCTTTGATCTATGACATCACAGTAACCATGCTTGCCTACTCCCTGAGCTAACTCCATAGCGCCCCTATGGACGTTCATTAAAGAGTTTTATCCTCCTAAACTTCCGCATATCTGGGAAGGCTGAAATTTAGAATGCACACCATCATAACCTCAACACAGCACGTATAAAATCTGAGGCCAGTCCGACGAACAGTTAGGGAGATACGCACGGAACACACACACACACAGACACACAGACAGAGATTTCTTGCATTATAATATGATGTATAAAGCTGTAGGAGTTAAAATAATTTTTAGATATCATTGTTACGTTTTTTGTATTATTATTAAGGATTTTTTTTATTTTCAAGGCAAGTGTATTACAGTATACTGTTTAAAAGGCAAAAGCTAATAATTAAAGGTTATCTGCAATATAGTGTCATCTATAGTGTTACCGAGGAATGTATTAAGCTGAAAAGTTGAACCTGTGTAAACTGTCCAAGACTCTTGCATGAATATATATCATTTGTAGACATGTGTGTGAAAGACATCATGGAAATTTTCAGTTCCCAAAGATACTGTACAGCATTTGTTAGTCAAAGCAGGAGCTCAGTTGGCATTAAGACCATACAAAGTAAATACTCCATAAATAGTAGCATACCAAAAAATTCCCACTAGAAGGCAAAGGCAAGGAAACAACTTGGTGTTGTAGTATTCAAGATCAGTCTTGGTTTTAATGTCGGTCTTGAGACCACATTTTCAAGGTGTTGGTCTGGTTGCAGAAGCAAAGTAATTTTTACTCAGTCTTGTCTTTGTCTCAGAATAAAAGTACTTGGGATTTTAAATCAAGACCATTCAAGACCAGGACTTATTTATTTCTCCACATAATTAGTATAACTGCAAATAATGTCGGTCTTGAGACCACATTTTCAAGGTGTTGGTCTGGTCGCAGAAGCAAAGTAATTTTTACTCAGTCTTGTCTTTGTCTCAGAATAAAAGTACTTGGGATTTTAAATCAAGACCATTCAAGACCAGGACTTATTTATTTCTCCACATAATTAGTATAACTGCAAATATTCTCATTAAATGTAACAATAAAGTCATTTGCAGATTTAATTTTATGTCATCACTAATGGTCGTGACTGCGCCCCCTTTACACAAGTGGGAGAAGATGAGAGGAAACAGAGGAGGAGACAGTTGCAAACTCTTGTTTAAACATTTTTTTGTTGATGGGACTTAGAACATGTGGACATGTTTGTGTTAATTACAGATGGTTGAGAATATCTCAGTCAATTAAAGATAGTTGTTTTGATTTCAGTACCCTTGTATTTACTCAGAGAAGGAACTAATAATATGGTCTTGGTCTCAGCGCTGTTTCAATCTGTTGTGGTCTTGGTCTTGACTGGTTCTCAAGCCCTTAAAGTCTTGGTCTTGTCTTGGTCTCAGTACACTGATCTCAGTCATGTCTTACAGGTTAAATGGTGTTAAAGGGAGATGTAGTGAACAATATAGGAAGTTCTCCTTTAGCAAAACATTTTAGCTGACCTGTTGATTCACTATGTGAAATGTGAGCTATCTTTATTTCAAACATTTACAAACATAAATGAAAATGCAGCATAAAAAGCAAAAACATAGTTTGTCAAATTCTAACAACTTTGAAAGTCAATATTTGATCTGACTGTCTTTATTTTTCAGCACAACCTGAACTCTCTTATTTAAGCTTTCTTGTGATTTATTTAAAGGTGTAGTGTGTAATTTCAACACATTCTAACAGTCAGATTTTAAAATTCAACCAGTTCACATTTTATCAGTAATCACTCTCGTCCAAAGAATATAAGAAAAATTATTTGCGAAATTTAAGTCTCATCTAAAAATTTGGAAGACAATTTGGTGGCCCAAGATGGCCACCTTGATGGAGAACAACCTTCTTCCTGTAAAAAAAAGATCTTAAAGTACAAAGTACACAGACCACAACAACGTTTACTTATGACTGATCATATAACAAAGAAAGCAAAGTTAAGACTTCATGCTGCAGTAAATTTCAGAATTCAGATCATCAAAAATTTTACATACTATTACTTTAGTAGTCTCCAGGCTTCTTGAAGGACATTCCAAAGCACCTCTCTGGATATTGGCTGCGTTTTTTCATTTTCTTTTAATTATCCGACATTTCAAATTTGGACTCATCACTTCATAAAACCAGTTTCCACTGATTTTCAGTACAGTTTTTGTGTAATTTTGCATACCTCAGCATTTTCTCTTCCTAAAGAATGACATCCAGACAGACATCCTTCCACTGAGACATTTCTCAAGGCTTTGTGGTTTTATCCTCTATTTGTCTATTTTCCTCAAAAAATGAGGAAACTTGACAATGTTCAGGTACAAGGAAGTCTAAAATGAGTGAAAAAGAAGAAAAAAGACTTTGAAAGACCTTCAGAAAGGCTGGAGAACTATTGCTCAAGATCACTCAAGAATAAGAGGTGGGTAGTAATGAGTCAAATTTTTCTCAAGTAGTTTTTTTTACAAAATTTTATTTTCATGACTTGTGTATTGTTTGCATTTGATTTTCCTCAGACTAACACATCTAAGAGGAAAATGTCACAAATTGGTAAGAGTATAGGTGCAAATTGTATAGCACCTTTCATGACACCCACAGTGTTTTACTGTGAGTCCATTATTCATTCACTCCACAGACAGACACTGATAGTGGTAAGCTACTGCTGTAGCCACAGCTGCCCTGGGGCAGACTGACAGCATCTCTGACCACCACCAAACATTTATATACCAGTGTCATAGACACTGGAGGCAAAGTGGGTAAAGTGTCTTACCCAAGGACACATTGTAGGAGAGTGGGATTCAAACCACCAACCCTCCGTTTACTGGACAACATGCTCTATCTCCTCAGCCACTACTTTATAAAATAATAAATGTCATCTTAGATCTTCTGGATTGCAACTACCAGTAGGAAAGCCTGCCTAAACTAACATATTAAGATTGATTATTTTGTTCAAGCAATTTAAAAAACTAAGTATGGGAAAGAGTTGCTGAAGCCAGGCCAAGAAGAGAGTTGACAATTCATTCATTCATTCATTCATTTATTTCTGTGGGATCATAATAAGACAAAAAAGAAAAGGAAACAGAAAAAGACAACATATTTCAGACAGAAAGGGTGCAGGCAGAAGCAACAGCTTACAGTGGTGTGAAAAAGTGTTTGCCCCCTTCCTGATTTCTCATTTTTTGTATGTTTGTCACACTTAAATGTTTCAGATCATCAAACAAATTTAAATATTAGACAAAGATAACACAAGTAAACACAAAATGCAGTTTTTAAATGAAGGTGTTTATTATTAAGGGTAAAAAAAATCCAAACCTACATGGCCCTGAGTGAAAAAGTGATCCTGTGGAGGAATAAGATCAGGCGAGATGTACGGGCTGCACGGTGGCGCAGTGGTTAGCACTGCGGCAGCACAGTTTACCCTTGGCCAGGGGATCGTGGGATCGTGGGTTCGAGCCCAGCCCCCGACCAACAGTGATCTGTGTGGAGTTTGCATGTTCTCCCTGTGTATGCGTGGGTTTACCCCGGGATTTCTCCAGTTTCCTCCCACATGCCAAAAACATGCAGGTTAGGTTAATTGGAGACTCTAAAGTGGCCCTTGGTGTGAATGTGTGTGAATGGTTAAAAAGGGATGGCGCCGTATTGTGGCTGCTTCATCCATCCAGGTGGTGGATGACCCTTAATTTCTGTAAAGCGTCTTTGAGTGTCTATGATAAAGCGCTATATAAATCTGATGCATTGATTGATTGACTGAGATGCAACGAGCTGGAAGGTTGCAGAGTTTTATTTTCCTCCAACATATGAGATGCACTTTGTAGGTCTGTGCGCTACTGTGCTGCTGAGGCATGTATCGTAAGCTCTTTTATCGATGTTATACAAACAGAGAGAATACATGGCACATTAGAATATTGATATACATATCAGTCAATACATATCATTCGCGTGACCAACTGGCGCCCGGATGTCTGCTCCCTCATCCAGGGGATGTATATACAACAGTCCATTGTTACCTCCGCCAAAGGGGGAGGTTATGTGATCATCGGCGTTGGTTTGTCTGTTTGTTTGTTTGTCTGTTAGCAAGATAACTCAAAAAGTTATGGACGGATTTTCCTGAAATTTTAACACATTGTCAGAAATGGGGTGTCCTACAGATGATTAGATTTTGGTGGTGATCCAGATCACCGTCCACAAGAAAACCGCCATTACGCAAAATGCCATTTTCGTGAATAACTACTAAACCACTAATCCTATCATTGTCAATCCAATTGTTGTGAATCCAATTGCTAGTCATATGTTTTCACGGTCAAGGAATCTGAAAACGTACACACAACCACTGTATGGGGGGAACTGTGGCGCTAAACCGCCATTACGGAAAATGCCATTTTCGTCAATAACTACTGAACCACTAATCCTATCATTGTGAATCCAATTGCTTGTCATATGTTTCACCTCTGGAAAACCATCCTGAGGTGGGTTACATGTTCGTCCTCGGACGCGCTGGCCACCAAGATATCATCCAGGTAGACAAACACAAACGGCAGATTGTGCAACACCGCATTCATCATGCGGTGTTGCACGATGTGTTGCCGTGCCTTTTAATCCGAAGGGTATGGGTAAAAACTCAAACAAGCCAAATGGAGTTATTACCGCTGTTTTGGGTATATCCTCCGCGCTCACCGGGACCTGGTGGTAACCGCGGACCAGGTCTATTTTAGAAAAAATGCGTGCCCTGGCGAGGTGAACGGAAAAATCCTGAATATGGGGAATCGGGTAGCGGTCATGCGTTGTGGCATTATTCAATCTGCGGAAATATCCGCACAGTCACGACGATCCCTCAGCCTTAGGAACCATATGTAGTGGGGATGCCCATGGGCTGTTTGAGCACTTGATGATGCCCAACCTTTCCAAGTTGGCAAACTCCTCGCGCGCTATGGCCAGTTTAGCTGCGTCCAGGCGCCGAGGTCATGCGAAAACGGGCGGCCCAGTGGTGGTGATAAAGTGTTCCACCCCGTATTTAGTGATGGCCGCCAAAAACGTTGGGACCGTGAGTGCTGGGAACTGAGTGAGCAGTGTGTGGAACTTACCACCTGGAGCTGTGATGCTGGCTAGTGTCATTGGCCCGGCCCCTCGTGCTGTACAGGGGAGAGAATCAAAAGACATTGCATTAACCAGGTGTCTGTTAGCAACATCGACTAGCAACCCATGTGCACACAGAAAATCAGCTCCCAAGATCGGGAAACTGCATGCCGCTATGACGAATGTCCACTCGTACATACGGCCGTGTAGGGATACAGTCAGTGTCCTCTCACCAAAAGTCTTAATGTCTGAGCCGTTTGCGGCTATCAGCTCGGGGCCGCTAGCTCCCGCTAGCCGGTCGGCGTAGGACGGCAGGATGAGGCTCTTTTGGGAGCCGGTGTCTACGAGGAACCGTCTCCCCGAGTGCGAGTCAGTGACGTAGAGCCGCTTGTTTTCTTCACCGGCGGTCGCAGCTGCTACTGACTGCTGGCCTTGGCATTTCCCAACCGCTTGAATTGGCATGGTGGCACACATCTGCGTGCGTTCTCTCCAAAGCGGCAGTGGTAGAAGCAGAGCGTGTCTCTCTGGCGTCTTCTGGCCTCCGCTGCCACTACCGTCGCCAGCTCCTCGCCTCCGCTGGTCATCTTGCTGGGTTCCGACGCCACCGCGTTCATTGTGAGGGCTCTGGTGGTGAGGATGATCCGATCTGCCTCCTGGGCTAGCGCACGGTAGTTGCGTGCGACCAGCAACGCTGAGTTAGCCAGGACCGCTCTTGCCTCTGTTGGGAGGTTCCGGAGGAAAGGGTGGGCAAACAGAAAATGCTCGTCGTCCGTGCCCATCAACGCCAACATCTTCTCCATCAGTTTGACCGCCGACCCATCTCCTAACTCGGCGCGCCTCAGGAGCCTCTCTGCTCTCTCACAGTCCAAGAGTGTGTAGCGCTGGGTCAGCGCGGCCTTGAGAGCCCCGTATTTATCGTGGGCTGGAGGCTGTTGGAGCAGGCTCGCTACTTGCAGAGACGTGCGAGCGTCCAGCGCTGTGACCACCTCTGCTGTGTCATCACCTCCACCCCCTGGTGGGACCAGCAATGGATCCACTCCAGTTCGCCTACCAGCATGGCATTGGGGTGGAGGATGCAGTGATCTTCCTCCTTCACCGTTCCCTGTCCCACCTGGAGAAGCCCGGGAACGCGGTGAGGATCATGTTCTTTGACTTCTCCAGTGCTTTCAACACCATCCAACCGATGATCCTGAAGGACAAGCTGCTGTGTGCAGGGGTGGACCAGCACCTGTCATCATGGATCCTGGACTACCTCACTAATCGGCCACAGTTTGTGAGAACCCGGGATTGTGTGTCCGACACGATCATCGGTAGCACATGGGCCCCCCAGGGAACGGTTTTGGCTCCCTTTATACTGCGGACTTCTCACACAACACAACACACTGCCATCTACAGAAGTTCTCTGACGACTCTGTGATCGTCGGCCTCATCTCCAACGGAGATGAAGCTGAGTACAGAGGACTTATCCAGGACTCCGTGGACTGGTGCCATCGAAACTACCTCCAGATCAACGCGAGGAAAATTAAGGAGCTGGTGGTGGACTACCGCAGGCAAGGACAACCCCTCATAGCACCAGTAAACATACAGGGGACAGACATTGAGATGGTGACATCCTACAAGTACCTGGGTGTTCATCTGAACAATAAATTAGACTGGTCACACAATACCGACGCACTCTACAAGAAGGGACAGCGCAAGCTGTTCCTACTGAGGAGGCTCAGGTCTTTTGGTGTACAAGGGGTGCTGCTGAAGACATTCTACGACACGGTGGTGGCATCAGCCATCACTTTTGGAGTGGTCTGCTGGGGCAGTGGCATTACAGCAGCAGATAGGAAGAGACTGAACAAACTAATCAAGAAAGCTAGCTCTGTCCTGGGGCAACGCCTTGACCCAGTGGAGGAGATAGGAGAGGGAAAGATGGTGGCTAAGCTGTCATCTCTGCTGGAGTCCGAGTCCCACCCTATGCAGGACATACTGAACGCAATGAGGAGCTCATTTAGCAGTAGACTACATCATCCTAGGTGCGCGACCGAGAGGTTTTGCAGGTCCTTCCTACCTACGGCTGTCAGACTGTATAACCTAAGCAGGGCTGCTCGCAGAGATAGCAAAAAAACGTAACGACCTAATAGTATTGAATGCAAAAGACGCAACAGACTTACACAAATGGTCCCCTCCAGCATATAACTAGGACAATATCATTCGCTACGGAGGGTGACAATATGTATGGGTACATATTCTTAATTATTGCTCTGAGTGTTGCTATCTCTGTGCTGTTGCAACCCTGGAATTTCCCCATTGTGGGACTAATAAAGGCTTATCTTATCTTATCTTATCTTATCTGCCATTATTCCCCGGAGGGCGAACTGAGCCTCGGTGTGGTGGAACCAAGACCGCGGGTCGTGCATCCAAAAGTCCGGTAGTTTGACCGAAACAGCGCACGCGTTGCTGGGGCTTCCCGTCCGGGCCGTCTCTGGGATGCTTGCCTCGTGTTCCATAATTCGTTAAGGGTCACCAGTGTGGAGACCCCACACTCTGCCGGCAGAAGGAATATTCCCCTCCCCTCTGCTTCCAGTCTGAGATGATTATCCCAGCGTGGGTTCCCTACAATAAAGCCATTTCTAAAGCTTTGGGACTCCAGCGAACCACAGTGAGAGCCATTATCCAAAAATGGTAAAAACATGGAACAGTGGTGAATCTTCCAAGGAGGGACCGGCCGACCAAAATTACCTCAACAACGCAGCAACGACTCATCCACGAGGTCACAAAAGACCCCACAACAACATCCAAAGAACTGCAGGCCTCACTTGCCTCAGTAAAGGTCAGTGTTCATGACTCCATCATAAGAAAGAGACTGGGCAAAAATGGCCTGCATGGCAGAGTTCCAAGACGAAAACCACTGCTGTGCCAAAAAAAACCATACAGGCTCGTCTCAGTTTTGCCAGAAACATCTTGATGATCCCCAAGACTTTTGGAAAAATACTCTGTGGACTGACGAGACAAAAGTTGAACATTTTGGAAGGTGTGTGTCCCATTACATCCGGTGTTAAAGTAACACAGCATTTCAGAAAAGGAACATCATACCACCAATAAAATATGGTGGTGGTAGTGTGATGGTCTGGGGCTGTTTTGCTGCTTCAGGACCTAGAAGACTTGCTGTGTTAAATGGAACCATGAATTCTGCTGTCTATCAAAAACTCCTGAAGGAGAATGTCCAGCCATCTGTTCATGACCTCAAGCTGAAGCACACTTGGGTTCTGCAGCAGGACAATGATCCAAAACACACCAGCAAGTCCACCTCTGAATGGCTTAAGAAAAACAAAATGAAGACTTTGGAGTGGTCTAGTCAAAGTCCTGACCTGAATGCAACTGAGATGCTGTGGCATGACCTTAAAAAGGCGGTTCCTGCTCAAAAACCCTCCAGTGTGGCTGAATTACAGCAATTCTGCAAAGATGAGTGGGCCAAAATTCCTCCACAGTGCTGTAAAAGACTCATTGCCAGTTATCACAAACATTTGATTGCAGTTGTTGCTGCTTTTATGAATTTATAACCCGCCTGCTGCTTGTACAACGGAGGCACTGCAGCACCTCGCTGACCAGATAGCAGAGGTGGAGGAAAAACATCCAGACTCTCTGCTTATCATTCTGGGTGATTTCAATAGAGCTAATCTCACAAATGAGCTTCCTAAATACAGACAGTATATTAAATGTCCCACCAGGGACACAAATACACTTGACCACTGTTACACAGTTTTAAGAAACGCCTATCATGCCGTCCCCCGTGCAGCTCTGGGTTTTTCTGACCACTGTCTGCTCCATCTTATTCCAACATACAGACAGAAACTAAAAACTTCCAAGTCTGTTGTAAGGACTGTGAAGAAATGGACTGAGGAATCAAAGCTGAAGTTACAAGCCTGCTTTGACGGTACAGATTGGAGTGTTTTTGAAGATGCAGCCATTAACCTAAATGAACTCACTGACACTGTGACATCATACATCAGTTTTTGTGAGAACATGTGTGTGCAGACCAAGACCTTCTGCACGTACAACAACAATAAACCCTGGTTCACTCCTAAACTGAAGCAGCTGCGTCAGACCAAGGAGGAGGCCTACAGGACTGGTGACTGGACTCTGTACAAGCGGGCCAGAAACATGCTGACGAAGGAGATCAGGCTTGCTAAGAGAAGCTACAGTGAGAAGTTACAAAAAACTTCTCAGCCAACAACTCTGCTTCTGTTTGGAGAGGCCTGCAGAATATCACCAACTACAGGAGACCATCCCCCCACCCTGTGGAAAACCTCCAGCTGGCTAACGACCTAAACAGCTTTTACTGTAGGTTTGAAAAGAACCTACAGTTCTCACCTCCCACCCACGCAAAAGGTTTATCTGCAGCCCCAGGAACTCCATCCCTCCTCCACTCTGACCTCCCACCAGCACAAACAATCTGTGAAGAGGAGGTGCGCCGGGTCTTTCAGAGACAAAAGATCAAGAAGGCTGCAGGACCTGATGGTGTGTCTCCGTCCTGCCTGAGAGTCTGCTCCAACGAGTTGGCCCCCATCTTCACCCGGATCTTTAACAGATCACTGGAGCTGCGTGAAGTGCCTTCCTGCTTCAAACGCTCCATCATCATTCCAGTTCCCAAGAAACCCTCTGTTACAGGATTAACGGACTACAGACCTGTTGCCCTGACCTCTGTGGTCATGAATTCCTTGGAGAGATTGATGCTGAACCACCTGAAGGTCGTCACAGGCCCCCTGATGGACCCACTGCAGTTTGCCTACCGGTCAAACAGGTCAGTGGATGATGCAGCGAATATGGGACTACACTACATCCTGCAACACCTCGACTCCCCAGGGACGTACGCCAGGATCCTGTTTGTCGACTTCAGCTCAGCGTTCAACACCATCATCCCAGGCATTCTTCATCAGAAACTCCTCCAGCTCAAGGTGCCCCCCTCCACCTGCCAGTGGATCTCCAGCTTTCTGACTGACAGGTGGCAACAGGTGAAGCTAGAGAGATTTACATCCAGCTCCCGAAAAATTAGTACTGGCGCCCCCCAAGGATGTGTCCTTTCCCCACTGCTCTTCTCCCTCTACTCCAACGACTGCACCTCAGAGGACCCTTCGGTGAAGCTCCTGAAGTTTGCAGATGACACCACAGTCATCGGTTTGATCCGGGATGATGATGAGTCTGCATACAGGCGGGAGGTGGAGCAGCTGATCCTCTGGTGCAGCCAGAACCATCTTGAACTTAACCCAGCCAAAACGGTGGAGATGACTGTGGATTTCAGTCGACACCCCCCTTCATTCCCCCCACTCACCATCCTCAACAGCACAGTGTCCACTGTGGACTCCTTCAAGTTTCTGGGTACCACAATCTCCCGGAACCTGAAGTGGTCCTCCCATATAGACACTGTCCGGAAAAAGGCCCAGCAGAGGTTGTTTTTTCTGCGTCAGCTCAAGAAGTTTGATTTGCCTCAGGAGCTGCTGGTTGTCTTCTACAGCGCCATCATCCAATCTGTCCTCTGCTTTTCCATCACTGTCTGGTTTGGATCTGCCACTAAACAGGACAAGACCAGACTGCAGTGGATCATTAAGTCTGCGGAGAGGATCATTGGTACCGACCTACCCTCCATTGAGAACTTATATCGGTCCATAACCAGGAAACGGGCGGGAAACATCTGTGCTGACCCATCACACCCCAGCCACAAACTGTTTTAACTTCTATCTTCTGGTCGTCGTTACAGATCACTGAAGGTTAAAACCACCCATCACAGGAACAGTTTCTTTCCTCAAGCCATCACTCTGATGAACTCTTAACATTCACCTAGTCCTACCTGTTGCTGTACTCATGACTTTTCATCCATTATTACATTGCACATAACTCTCACACTGCTTTTTACTTCATTCACATTATATCACTGAATCTGAGTTCACATTGAAATACTGTGTGACTGTATATTTTTTCATATATTTCTGCAAGTGTGGTTAGTCTGAGTAATTAACTGCATATATTCCTGTATATATATATTTGCATCCTTTTATAGAAACGTGGACAGACTGTAATTTACTGTACATACTCTGTTGTCATTGAATTCTTATACACTAGAAGTCCCAGAGAGGGGCCATTTGGCCTTTTTACCTAGAAAACCCATAAGGGGACCAACAAGAGGCCACAAGAGGGCCAACTTCTGGGACTTCTAGTTAAATCTTATTTAAATCCTCCACCTGAACAACAAGAGCAAGTTTTCAGCCAAAGTCAAATTCCTTGTATGTGTTGTGCATACTTGGCCAATAAAGCTGATTCTGATTCTGATTCTGATTCTAAGGGTGGCCCAACCAGTTATTACGTTTAGGGGGCAATCACTTTTTCACACGGGGCCATGTAGGTTTGGATTTTTGTATCCCTTAATAATAAACACCTTCATTTAAAAACTGCATTTTGTGTTTACTTGTGTTATGCTAATATTTAAAATTGCTTGATGATTTGAAACATTTAAGTATGATAAACATACAAAAAAAATGAGAAATCAGGAAGGGGCAAACACTTTTTCACACCACTGTATATGTGCCTACCCCTCATACATAATACAAATATACAGCTGACCTCAAAGTCATAATGCAACAAAAGAAATCAGTATTTTGTAATTATATTAATTTCTAATAAATCAAATATCTTTATATTTCTTAATTAATGTGTTTTTAGCAATAATTTAAACTTAACAATAGTGTCACATAACTTTAAGTCATTACTTGCATTATTCCATAAGTTTACTCAATTAACAGAAAGACAATGTTTTTTGTTTGTTTGTTTGTTTTACATTTGCTCTTAACTTCTTGGGTTTTTGGAAAAGAAATATTCCTCTTAATTCATAATTGGTATTTCTACTCTGAAACAAATCAGCAAGCAGCAGTATGGTTTCATGCTGTCATGAGTCTGAGCTCTATATTCTTCCAGAGCTCAGAGTCCCAATTTATGTTTGAATATTTTATGTTATCATTATTCTGTCTGTTTCTGTGTTTTGGTTCTGTTCTTAAGAGCCCTTCCTCTTACCCAGACACTCCCACCTACTTATACTGTCTCCCTGCCATCCCAGCTGTTAGTGGCTGATTAATTAGGTCACCTGCTCACTCAGCTCTCTGCACCTGCCGCTGATCTGCTGCCCACTATTTAAGGACTGCTGTTTATTCTCTCAGTGCGGCAGCATTGTCTTATGTCTGTGTCGAAGGACTCATCTCCTCATCTCCTCCAGAGTGATCTCAGCTCTGGAGCACCAATTCTGTAAGTTACTTTGTTTGTATTTTTGTGTTAGTCCACTGTTCTGTTTTTGTTTTGTTTTTTTTGTTAATAAATGTCACTATGCAGTTCAGCGAGTGGGTCTGTCTCTCTGCCCCATAGGGGACAATCATCACAGAATGCTGCCACCAGTAATGAGACCCAGCTGCTGTTTAGTGTATTTTTGCCCCCTTTTTTTTTTTCACTCACCTGCTCGTTGGAGCGCATGATGGACTTAGCAGGTGGACAGGGATACCCAATGCGCCCAGGGTGGGAGTGCTGCCCGGCTCTCACGGAGATTGATGGGCTAATCTCCACGGCATGCACATATTCTATCCTGGAAGATGCATTGTGGTGTCTGGGGCTTGCGGAGGCAGCTTTTCACCAGTGCTCTCAGCTGTCGTAACACACTGAGGGAAAAGAGAGGATTTCTTTGGTGGCTGCGCTGCAACGCAAGAACGGCGGGATGATGAAGAATTCCCCGGAGAAGCCTGGGTACGCGCCGAAGGGGAGGCGCACCTGGGGCTCTGTTGCTTCTACTCCTCACCAGCCTCCAGCGCCCGTTCCTCTCCCATCAACTCCACAAAAACAACGTCATCCTGCTCCGGACTGCCGGAGGAATCCCCCACCTCTCCAGCAGCCATTTTCTCTACGCTGAAGAAGAAGCCTCTTTCAGCAGCTCGGCCTTCCTCAATTTCTCTTCCGGCTGAATCATCAGCTTCACTCCTCTCTGTAGCTGCAGTTCCCTGCTTCACTTTGGCGCCCTCTCCTGCTGCCGAGAGATCCTCCATGTTTTCCCCGGCTACATTCACCTCCGTGACTACAGGGGCGGCTCCTCCACAATCCTCAGAGGGGCCCAAGCTTACCATAGACATGGAGAGGAATGACTGTTCACCTGGTGCAGCAGATAACATCGCATACCGGGATGACAGGCAAGTTTATTTTCATTCTATGTCAATTTATGATGATATGCCTTGCCTGATTCCCGGTAATGAGGCTCAGGGTCTGCAGTCCCCTGAGCTCTCACCACCTGCTGCAAGGAATCTATTGCTTACCAGCCCTCTCCGTGTCCTCTCCCCTGGTTCCTGACTGTCCGCCTGTCCTGGACCCAGTTCCAGCACCAGCGGTGAGCCAATCCCCAGCCGCCACATTGGATGAGCCTCCAGCATGGGTCACTTCGCCTGGGGGCCCCAAGACTGCTACTACATTCGTGCCTGCTGTGGAGGCTGCTGCTGCAGAGTTTGAAGCCGAGCTGGACCTTCAGAGGGCCGAGCCCGAAGTAACATCATCGCCTGGATCGACGGAGTCCTGGACGGCGGTGGAGCGCAAGCTCAGGCAAGTGCTCTCCTTTGTTTTTCTCTTGTCTGTATTAGAGCAATCTTGCCTGGCTCTAGGTGAGGAGAGCTGGGTGCAGCTGCCCGCTGCACCTTAGCCTGCCTTGCCGGGATCCACCGCTGCCGCTGCCAGTGACCCTGATCCCTCTTCTCTGTGTGTTCTGTCCGAGCTTTATCCCCGGGTCACCAGGAATGTTCCAGTGATGCCAGAGGTCTTCATGGGTCCAGGTTCTCTGCCCGGGGTTGTCCAGGGTCCAGCTTCCCCCGCTGTGGAGGTCGTCACGGGTGGTCAGTCCCAGCCCGGGACCTCCGTGAGTGCAGCTTCAGCCCAGGCCAGGTCCACCGTGGGTGCAGCTCCTCCTCTGCCTGAGGCCGTCGTTTGATGCCCTCCTCCTCTGTTTGGGTCTCAATGGGTACTGCGCCCCAGCCTTAAGCCTACTATGTGGGTGCTGCATTCCAGAATGGGTCCACCATGGGCGTTGCACTCCAGCTTGGGGCCCATCGTGGGTGCAGCATTGGCCCAGTCGGGGCCCACTGTGGGTGCAGCGTTGGCCCAGCCTGGGTCCACCGAGGGTGCTGCAGAGCTCTGGCCCAGAACCACCGTGGGTGCTGCAATGCTCCTGCCCAGAGCCATCACAGGTGCTGCAATGCTCCAGCCCGGAGCCACCATGGGTGCCATGCACCAGCCCGTAGCCACCGCGGGTGCAACAATGTCTCAACCCGGGACCACTGAGGGTGCAACCGGCCAGCTTGAGGATGTCATGGTCCCCCTTCCTCCTCTGCCAGATGCCGTCATGGTTCCCCTTCCTCCTCTGCCAGATGCCGTTGGGGTTCCCCTTCCTCCTCTGCCAGACACTGTTGTAGCCCCCCTTCCTCCTCTGCCAGATGCCGTCGTGGTCCCCCATCCTCCTCCACCACCAGACACCATCGTGGTTCCCCACCTCCGGCCCTGCTTTCCGTCACTGGGCCTTCCCGTGGGGGAGCCGCCTCCTGGGTCACCCCTCTGGTCCTGGTGGCTTAAGAACTCTGGCCGGCCGCCCGAAAGACTGAGCTGCTGGGTCGGGTGGTCCATACTCTCCGGCAGGCCACCCGACTCATACCACCTTGCCGTCCGGCTGGCCTGGGACTTTGGCCGGCCACCCGAACTATGTAATTCTGTGACCTAGGGGGCCCAGGGGCCTGGAGTAGTGTGGGTGCGGGTCCTGAGTGAGCTCCATAATTTTACTCCCTCCTAACCTGTTTCCCCCACCTCTCACTTGCGGTGGGGGAGGGGGGGTTCCTCTTGGGTGTTACCATGGGGTGTCTGTGGTCCACCCCTTGGGGGGGGGGGGGGGCTCTGTCATGAGTCTGAGCTCTATATTCCTCCAGAGCTCAGACTCACAATTTATGTTTGAATATTTTATGTTATCATTATTCTGTCTGTTTCTGTGTTTTGGTTCTGTTCTTGAGAGCCCTTCCTCTTACCCAGACACTCCCACCTACTCATGCTGTCTCCCTGCCATCCCAGCTGTTAGTGGCTGATTAATTAGGTCACCTGCTCATTCAGCTCCCCGCACCTGCCGCCCACTATTTAAGGACTGCTGTTTATTCTTTCAGTGCGGCAGCATTGTCTTATGTCTGTGTCTAAGGACTCATCTCCTCATCTCCTCCAGAGCAATCTCAGCTCTGGAGCGCCAATTCTGTAAGTTACTTTGTTTATATTTTTGTGTTAGTCCACTGTTCTGGATTTTTTGTTAATAAATGTCACTATGCAGTTCAGCGAGTGGGTCTGTCTCTCTGCCTCAGAGGGGCCAATCATGACACATGCCAACAAAGAGTACTACAGATGCAATGTTTGCTTTAAGAGTGTTGATGGGGAAGTAAAGAGAAGGTCAGAAGGAGTTGTACTGTGTCTTTGCAGGTCTAGAGAAAGCATATGATAGGGTGCCAAGAGAGAAAGTGTGGTACTGTATGAGAAAGTCAGGAGTAGAAGAGAAGTATGTGAGGGTGGCACAAGACATTTATGAGGACAGTGAGAAAATGGTGAGGTGTGCTGTAGGAGTGACGGATGGATTCAAGGTGGGAGTGGGATTACATCAGGGATCAGATCTGAGCCCCTTCTTGTTTGTTATGGTGCTAGACAGGCTGAAAGATGAGGTTAGATAGGAGTTTCCGTGGACTATGATGTTTGCAGACAATATTGTGAACTGTAGTGAGAGTAGGGAGCAGGTGGAGGAGAACCTGGAGAGGTGGAGGTATGCTCTGGAGAGAAGATGAATACAAGTTAGCAGAAGCAAGACAGAATACATGTGTGTGAATGAGTGGGAGGCAGGTATAATGGTAAAGAGCAGAGGTAATTACAATAGATGAGTTTAAATACCTGGGGTCAATCATCCAAAACAATGGACAATGCACAACAGAATTGAAGAAGAGAGTGCAGGCAGGGCAGAGTGGGTGAGACAAGTGTGAGAAGTGAGTTATCCAAGGTACACCATCCTCATATTCTTAATTCCATCTTGAATTCTCACAATTTTTATCTGACCTTCTTCTAATCTCAGACAAATTACTCATAGTAGGTGATTTTAATATTCACATTGATATTGAAGACAATAGTCTTAACAAATCATTTACAGTAATTCAGTTCTTCACTCATTTGGTATTTTACATGTCCAAAACTCCACCCATTATCTAGACCACTCCCTCGAGCTTTTACTATCATTTGGCATAAATATTGACAAATTAACTATATTACCTCATAACCAGACATGGAGTCTGAATGGGCCATGTTCTCCACTTCCATTGTTGAAGCGGCTGCTCAGAGCTGCGGCCGCAAGGTCATCAGGGCATCTTGTGGTAGTAACCCCTGAACCAAGTGGTGGACACCAGTGGTGAGGGGGGCCATTAAGCTGAAAAAGGAGTCCTGTCAAGCTTGGTTGGCTTGTGGGACTCCCGAAGCAGCTGAGGTGTACCAGCAGGCCAAGCGGAGTGCAGCTCGGGTGGTTGCTGAAGCAAAAACCCGGGTATGGGAGGAGTTCGGTGAGGCCATGAAACAAGACTTTCGGTCGGCCTCGAAGAGATTCTGGCAAACTGTCCGGCGGCTGAGGAGGGAGAAGCAGCTCCCTGTCCACACTGTGTATGGTGCAGATGGGGCACTGCTGACTTCGACTGGGGATATCGTCGGGCGCTGGAAGGAATACTTTGAGGATCTCTTCAATCCTACTGACACGCCTTCCACAGAGGAAGCAGGGCTTGTGGACGAGGGGGACAACTCGCCTATAACAGGGGCTGAGGTCGCCAAGGTGATTAAAAATCTTTTTGGTGGTCGGGTCCTGGGGGTGGACGAGATTCGGCCTGAGTACCTCAAGGCCTTGGATGTTGTTGGGCTGTCATGGTTGGCATGCCTCTGCAACATTGCATGGAGGCCGGGGGCAGTGCCTTTGGCATGGCAAACCGGGGTGGTGGTACCCCTCTTCAAGAAAGGGGAGCGAAGGGTGTGCTCCAACTTTAGAGGGATCACACTTCTCAGCCTCCCTGGGAAGGTCTATGCCAAGGTACTGGAGAGGAGAGTCCGGCCGTTGGTTGAACCTCGGATTCAGGAGAAGCAATGTGGTTTTCATCCTGGCCATGGCACATCGGACAGGCTCTTTACCCTCTCAAGAATCCGTGAGGGTTCGTGGGAGTTTGCCGAACCAGTTTACATATGTTTTGTGGACTTGGAGAAGGCATTCGACCGTGTCCCTCGTGGTTTTTTGTGGAGGGTGCTTCGGGAGTATGGGGTATCAGGTTTGTTGCTGCGAGCTATTCGGTCTCTGTATGACCGTTGTGAGAGTTTGGCTCGTATTGCTAACACTCGGTCAGACTCATTCCCATTGAGAGTTGGACTCTGCCAGGGCTGCCCTTTGTCACCGATCCTGTTCATAATTTTTATGGTCAGGATTTCTAGGCGCAGCCAGGGAACAGAGGGTGTCATGCTTGGTGACCACAGTATCTCATCTCTGTTGTTTGCAGATGATGTTGTCCTGTTGGCTTCATCCAGCAATGACCTACAAGTCTCATTGGGACGGTTTGCTGCTGAGTGTGAAGCGGCTGGGATGAGAATCAGTACCTCTAAGTCCGAGTCCATGGTCGTCAGGTGGAAAGAGGTGGATTGTCCTCTCCGGGTTGGGGACAAGCTCCTGCCCCAAGTGGAGGAGTTTAAGTATCTTGAGGTCTTATTCACGAGTGAGGGGAGAATGGAGCGAGAGATTGACAGATGGATCAGAGCGGCATCTGCAGTGATGCGGACATTGTACCGGTCTGTTGTGGTGAAGAGGGAGCTGAGCTCTGAGGCAAAGCTGTCGATTTACCGGTCAATCTACGTTCCTACCCTCACCTATGGTCATCAGCTTTGGGTAACGACAGAAAGAATGAGATCATGGATACAAGCAGCTGAAATGAGCTTTCTTGTTAGGATTGCTGGTCTCACCCTCAGAGACAGCGTGAGAAGCTCAGTCATCTGGAAGAGGCTCAGAGTAGAACCGCTGCTCCTCCACACTGAAAGGAGCCAGTTGAGGTGGTATGGGCATCTGATCAGGATGCCTCCTGGACACCTCCCATTTGAGGTGTTTCAGGCACGTCCCACTGGGAGGAGACTCCGGGGCAGACCCAGGACTCACTGGAAAGACTATGTCTCCCAGCTGGTCTGGGAACGCCTTGGTATCCTCTCTGAAGAGCTGGAGCAGGTGGCTGGGGAGAGGGAAGCCTGGGCTTCTCTGCTTGAACTGCTGCCTCTGCGGCCCGGACCTCCGGAAAAGTGGTAGAAGATGGATGGATGGATGGACCTCATAACCCTGTTCTGTCTGATTACTTTCTACTAATGTTTGAATTCACCATTGCTGATTATTTGATGCCCAAAGACAAATACTATTATAGTAGGTGTCTGATGAAGCTGTAGCTAAATTTAAAGAACTCTTTTCCTTACACTAATTTATGCCATCCGACACTAAAACAGCATCTGATTAATACTTTAATTCCCCGATACTAGATCATGTCATTGATCATGTCACAGACGCGCTACAGTCAGCGTTAGAATCAGCAGCCCCTCTAAAAAGGAAAAAAAACCCATCAAATCATAGATCATTATCCCCAGGTACAATGCAACAACCCACAGATTAAAACAGGAAACTCAGAAATTAGAAAGAAAATGATGCTCCTCCAAATTAGACGAACTTTGCTTTGCATGGAAAAATAAATTATTAATGTCCAAAATTTTTTAAAGAATGCTAGAATATCTTATTACTCATCATTAATTAAAGAAAACATAAATAATCCCAATTTTTTTATATATAAATTTGGGGCAGCTTGGTGGCGCAGTGGTTAGCACTGTAGCAGCACAGTAAGAAGGTCATGGGATCAATTCTACCCCTGACCATCATGGGTTCGATCCCACCCCCTGACCATCAGCAACCCTTCTGTGTGGAGTTTGCATGATCTCCCTCTGTCTGCGGGGGTTTACCCCGGGTACTCCGCTTTCCTCTCACAGGCCAAAAACATGCACGTTAGGTTAACTGGAGACTCTAACGTGGCCCAAGGTGTGAACGTGTGTGTGAATGGTGAAGGGATTGGCACCATAACGTGGCTGCCTCATCCATCCAGGTGGATGCCCTGAATATCCCTATGGGGATTAATAAAGTATACTAAATAAATAAATAAAACTAATACAGGGGCCAGACTGACTAGTAGGTGCCCTATTAGGACAATCATCCACAGACTTTTCCGTCAGACCATCCGCCATACGCCAGTGCTTTTGTTAGTTTCTGTCAGCGCATTGTCTGTTTTTTACATTTTGCATCACACCATCAAATTACCAGTAGACAGTTCATTCACTATGCACTGGCAGGCGGAGGCTCATTTCAAAGAGGTGTGGCGGCATGCAATCTAATGCGCATTACAATTATAGTGCATTCCATGAGAATCCGCTTTTGATCAGGAAAAAGGAGGTCTATCGTCAGAAGCGCATTGTTTAATGCTATTTCAGTGGTGTGTTTTGAAATCACACAGCTCCAGAGCTCATGAGGAAATGGCATGCACTGGGATCTTCTTTTATTTTAATGGAGAGAGTTATAACAGTTATAATATAATCGCCTATCATTTTAATTACATGATGATCACACAGTAGTTTTTTTTATTCCATCTACACTCTCATTTTTTAGGAGGGCATCAGAGTATCACACCCGAAGTATAATCATGATACCGTAACGACGTTGAGTGTAATATTGCTTTTATACAACAGTTCCAGCAAGGACAATTTATTAAATGACAGCAATACTTGACAAGGGGGGACGCTGTTGAGCGATGAGCGGGTAGGACACACTCACCGGTAGCTCCTTTAGATTTTAGGATAAAATTTCATTGACAAAACCATATGAATTATTAAGACAAGATATTTGATGGAAGGACAGTTTAATGCATAGAGGAACCTAAAAATGAGGAACATGCCAAAAAAGTGCAGCGTAAAAGACATGGGTGACGAAGCTCAATGAGGCCCAACTGTAGCCCCAGGCTCAGCTACAGAAGGAAACACCGGAATAGAGGGTATTAGGAAGGTGAATAAGAATGAGGTGCTGAGTGCTTGTAGCATCACTTCACTCGGAATTAGCCAGCGTTAAGTCAGACATAGGTTTTTTTTTAGTTTGTTGGTTTATTTGTTATGGACCATGTACAGAAAAAACATTAAACACAGGGTAGAGATGCTCTGTACCAGATTATAGCATTCTCACTAATTTCCATCTGTAGTCCCTGAGGCAGGCAGGAAGACATTAAAAGAAAAACAGCACATATAGAAAGCAATTCAGGTGGGGTTTCAGAAACTGTTGAACCTGAAACAAGCAGGGAGTAAGTTTAAAAGGTAAAAAGATAAGAGAAACAGCACACATAAAAACAATTTAAGAGTACAATTTCAAATTCCATTTAAGGGAGAGAGTCAATGCTGGCAGGCTTGATTACTTAAAATCCATTTTTAAGTCTCTGTGGAAAAGTCTCTGTAATTTGTTCTGGTCTTCAAAGCAGTGGGGAGCTTGTTCCATTCCATTATAGCTTTGTATGAGAAGGCTGATTGTCCAAAAGCAGTTTTACATAGGGGGATGCAACAATGTCACCTAGAGGAAGTCCTTGTTATTCTGGTATTTTGTTCTGAAGTTAGGTACACAAAAGTCTTAAGAGGTTGGGGTGCAGAACCATGGATAATTTTAAAGACCAACTGTGTATTTGCATACATGATCATATTTTCAAAGCTTAACATCTTGTGTTTGGCAAATATACCACAATGGTGATACTATCATGTCTTCTTATCCAGAATTTTTATGGATTGTTTATATAGAGATTCCAAGGATTTCAGAATCATACTGTTGGCACGTGACCAGCATGAGATGCAATCAGAGAAATTTGTCAAAATCATGGCATTCAGAAAGGTTTTTGATTCTTTTAGAGTAAGTGAGTTTCTGATGCAACAAAGGTTTGCAAGGTTATATTTCAGAGTGTGGCTCATCCGTTTTATGTGCTTTTTAAAGCTGAGTGTGGGATCTAATTGTTATGTGGTGTGTGTGTGTGTTGCCGTACCTGCCCCTAACGTGACGTCAGGCGGGCATGGTCGTTCTGTATATATAGTTCTGTGTTCTCAATAAAGTTGGCTGGTTGGCTGCATGGCAAGAGAGACTCCGACTCCTTTTCCATACATAACATTTTAGCGATGAGAGAGAAATTATGGGAGTGTATGAGCTACCTCCATCCCTGCTACCATTTCTGGAGTACACGGGAGAGCCAGTGATCCTGTGGCCTAAGTGGGTGGCCATGTTTGAGGATTACATCGGGGCGCTGGGTCTAAGTAGACTTGACGGGAGATGAAGACGAGCACTTCTGGCCCACCATCTAGGCGCGGAAGGCTGAAGAATTCTCGGTACGTTGGGTGAAACGGAGTGCTATGCAGCTGCTGTTGAGCAGCTGGCCGAGTACTTCGCTAAGTAGATGAGGACCACGAAGCTGTGGGTGGCAGAAGTATTGGCGCCAAATGGAACTAGGCTAGTTAGCTCGGAGAAGCTAACAGCCCACTCAGTGTCTATGGGCAAGTTAGCCACAAACCTAACTGTGTGCCAAAAGCAAGCTCCAGGCTACCAGCTAGGCATCGAGGTGAGACCAGGGCCGCAAGTGGAGGAGTCCCCAGTCACTGAAGACGGTGGGCCAGCTAAGAAGCTAAGCACGGAAGGAGACCGTAGCGCTGGTGAGGTTGAAGGCGCGGTGAGCAACAACAGCGGAGAGGGAGGGCAGTGACAGGAATCTTCCCCGCAGCTGGAGCCTGGGCAGCAAGCGAGTGGGAGCATGCAGGCTGAGAGCCCCGGGAGAGAGCAGCAACAGCTGGGCATGGAGACGACGCAGCAGAGCGCCTGGGATGAGGGTGCTGAGAGCAGCAACGAAGCGCCTGGGTCGGAGAGTAACGCCAGTGGGAGTGACGCTGAGAGCCCAGGGGAGAGCAGCTACAGCTGGGCATGGAGACGACGCAGCGGAGCACTTGGACGAGGGTTCTGAGAGCAGCGACGAAGTCCCTGCGTCGGAGAGTGACACCGACGAGAGTGACGCCGATGAGAGTGATGCAGAGAGTCCCGGGGGAGAGCAGCAGCAGCCGGGCATGAATACAGTGCAGTGGAGCACCTGGGACGAGGGTGCTGGGAGCAACAGCGAGGTGCCTGGGTCGGCGAACGACACCGGCGAAAGTGATGCTGTGAACCCCAGGATTGAGCAACAGCAGCTGGGCATGGAGGCAGCATAGTGAATCAGAATCAGAATGAGATTTATTGCCATTGTTCATGTAGTATACAAACTAGGAATTTGTCTCGGTGCAATGCTGCAACATTAAACACACTAAAGATAAAAACTATGCATGCAATAAAAGGTAGAATAAGAATAAGTAATGCTATTCTATGCAATTTTTAATATATTCAATTCAATTCAATTCAACTTTATTTATATAGCGCCATTTCACAACAACAGTCATCTCATAGCACTATCAACTGTAGGGGGGAACCCCCACAGTTGCAGAAAGACCCCAGCAATCAGGCGATCCCCTGTGAGCAAGCACTTGGCGACGGTGGAGAGGAAAAACTCCCTTTAACAGGAAGAAACCTCCAGCAGAACCAGGCTCAGGGAGGGGCAGTCATCTGCTGCGACTGGCTGGGGGGTGAGGGGATAGAGAAGAAGAAAAGAACAGACATGTAGAGAGCAACCAGCACGATGGGGACTCAATCTATGGGAGAGAACAAACAGATGTTAATGACCAGCAAAAAAAAAAATTTCATAGAGAGTGAGGAAAGGAGTGAGGCCCAGTGCATTACTGGAGGTCCCCCGGCTGACTAAACCTATTAGCAGCATAACTAAGGGAGGGTTCAGGAACACATGATCCCTCCCTAATTGTAGGCTATATCAAAAAGGTAGGTTTTAGCCCTATTCTTAAAAACAGAGATCGAGTCTGACTCCCGAATCCAGATTGGCAGCTGATTCCACAGGAGAGGAGCTTGATAACTGAAGGCTCTGCCTCCCATTGTACTTTTGGAGATTCTAGGTATTACAAGTAATCCTGCATTTTGGGAGCGTAGTGCTCTGTTAGGATAATACGGTAGTATCAGCTCTTTTAAATAAAAAGGAGCCTGATTGTTTAGAGCTTTGTAAGTAAGAAGAAGGATTTTAAACTTAATTCTAAACTCTATGGGAAGCCAATGAAGGGAGGCCAGAACCGGAGAGATATGATCTCTCTTTCTAGTACCTGTTAAAACTCTTGCTGCAGCATTTTGGATCAGCTGAAGACTTTTTAAAGATGTTTTAGGACAGCCTGATAATAAAGAATTACAATAATCTAATCTCGAGCTAACAAAAGCGTGGATCAGTTTCTCAGCATCACTCTGAGACAAGATAAGATAAGATAAGATAAGATAAGCCTTTATTAGTCCCACAACGGGGAAATTCCAGGATTGCAACAGCACAGGGATAGCAACACTCAGAGCAACAATCAGAAGGCAAGAAAAAAAAAAAAAAAAAAAAAAAAAAAAAAAAAGCAAGCAAGAGCAGCTAATATACATATGTACATATTACTATAAAATATATATATACACACACACACACACAGACACACAGTGCAGAGCATTGTAGCTGGATGGAATAAATATATGAATATATGAACACACAGTGCAGAGCATTGTAGCTAGATGGAATAAATACTGTATGTAAATATATAAACACCCACAGTACGGAGCATTGCAGCTAGGTGGAATAAATATGCAAGTATATAAACACACACAGTGCGGAGCAATGTATCTAGATGGAATAATATGTAGATATATAAAAACACAGTGCGGAGCATTGTAGCTAGATGGAATAAATATATAGATATATAAATATAAACACACCCAGTGCTGAGCATTGTAGCTAGATGGAATAAATATATAGATATATAAATATAAACACACCCAGTGCAGAGCATTGTAGCTAGATGGAATAAATATGTAAATATATAAACACACACAGTGCAGAGCATTGTTGCTAGGTGGGATGAAACAGCATAACCGTCTATTTAGTTATCCTACATGGTATGATTATGTGCCCATACATATTCTCACCCTCCATAGCGACCGGTATGTTCCTAGTTGTATGCCGGAGAGGACCATTGTGTAAGTCTATTGCATCTTTTGCATTCAAATGATGCTCCTAATCTTGGCAATATTACGCAAATGATAGAAGGCAGTCTTAGAAACAAATTTAATATGTTTGCTTCCAACATGTATGTGTTGGAAGCAAAAACTCACAGTTACTGAAGGTTACTTGTGGAGTCCCACAGGGTTCAGTTTTGGGGTCATTGTTATTCAATATGTATAATGTATAATATGTAAAGTAAAGTACATGTAAAGTACATGATATATGTACTTTACATATATCATGTATAATGATATATGTAAAGTTTCCTAATCTTGGCAATATTACGCAAATGATAGAAGGCAGTCTTAGAAACAAATTTAATATGTGAATTGAAGGACAAATCCTGATCAAAAATAACTCCAAGGTTCCTCACAGAGCTATTAAGAGAAAGAGTAACCGCATCCAAACTGAAAGTTTGATTTGGAAAGGAATTTCTAAGGTTTTTTGGACCAACAAGAATGACTTCAGTCTTATCTGAATTTAATAGCAGGAAATTACAAGTCATCCAAGCTTTGATTTCCTTAACACAGGCTTCTAACTTGGCTAATTGATTATTATCATCTGGCTTCATTGACAGGTATAATTGTGTGTCATCTGCATAACAATGAAAAATGAATATTAACAAGAGCAGCAGATATTGTGGAGTTCCACATAGTGCAGTTGGCAATGCAAACAAGTGATAATTGTTCATGAGTCCCGTTGAGCTGCTGTACATCGTGCACGAGAGTCTAATAAGTCACTTAGTGCTCAGCAGTCTGATGGCAGAGGGGAAGAAGCTGTTCATGTAGCGGGAGGTTTTAGTCTGAATGGACCGTAGTCTCCTGCCTGAGGGGAGGGGGGCAAACAGTGCGTGACCAGGGTGTGAAGGGTCGGCTATGATCCGACCTGCACGCCTCCGGGTCCTGGAGATGTACAGGTCCTGGAGGGATGGGAGCTTGCAGCCGGTCACCTTCTCAGCAGCACGCACAACGCGCTGCAGTCTTAGTCTGTCCCTGGCGGTGGCTCCTGCATACCACATGGTGATGGAGGTGGTGAGGATGGACTCGATGATGGTCGTGTAGAACTGCACCAACATCTTGGTGGGCAGCTTGAGCTTCCTCAGCTGCCGCAGGAAGAACATCCTCTGCTGGGCCTTTTTGATGAGGGAGCTGATGGTCGGCTCCCACTTGAGGTCCCGGGTGATGGTGGTGCCCAGGAAGCGGAAGGAATCCGCAGTGGTGATGGGAGAGTCTGTGAGGGTAAGGGGGGGCAGAGGGGCTGTGACTTTTCTGAAGTCCACGATCATCTCCACTGTCTTCAGAGCGTTCAGCTGCAGGTTGTTGTGGCTGCACCAGGACGCCAGCCGGGCCACCTCCCTCCTGTAGACGGACTCATTGCCGTTGGAGATGAGCCCGATGAGGGTGGTGTCGTCCGCAAACTTGATCAGCTTGACAGACTGGTGGCTGGAGGTGCAGCAGTTGGTGTACAGGGAGAAGAGCAGGGGGAAAGTACACAGCCCTGGGGTGATCCGGTGCTGATGCTTACAGAGTCCGAGACAGTCTTCCCCAGCCGCACATGCTGCCTCCGGTCCGTCAGGAAGTCGGTGATCCACCTGCAGAGGGAGTCAGGCACGTTGAGCAGGGACAGCTTGTCCTGGAGCAGAGCGGGGCAGATGGTATTGAATGCAGAGCTGAAGTCCACAAACAGGATCCTGACGTAGGTTCCCGGGGAGTCCAGGTGCTGCAGGATGGAGTGGAGGGCCAGGTTGACTGCGTCGTCCACAGACCTGTTGGCTCTGTAGGCGAACTGCAGCGGGTCCAGGAGGGGAGTGGTGATGGTCTTGAGGTGGGGCAGGACCAGGCACTCAAAGGACTTCATGACTACAGAGGTGAGCGCTACAGGTCTGTAGTCGTCAAGTCCAGTGATCCGTGGCTTCTTGGGGACAGGGACGATGGTAGAGGTTTTGAGGCAGGCCGGCACGTGGCATGACTCCAGGGAGGTGTTAAAAATGTCTGTGAAGACAGGAGTCAGCTCCTCCGCACAGTGTCTCAGGGTGGAGGGAGACACGCCGTCCGGACCGGGGGCCTTGCGCAGGTTCAGTCTGGAGAACTGTCTGTGCACGTCCTGCTCACTGATGGGACGGGGGGGGGAGAAGGGGGGGGGGGCTTTGATGAAGTGGGGACCATGGAGGCAGTGACGCTGGGGGGAGGGGGGGAGTTGGGCACAGCTGACGAGGTGTCAAAACGGGCATAGTGTTGGGACAGTCTTTGACAAAGGGCTTTGTCATCCTGTCCCTTAGAAGCCTGAGGCCGATAGTTGGTGATTTGCCTCAGTCCTCTCCACACAGAAGCAGAGTCGTTACCAGTGAACTGCTGCTGGAGTCTCTCAGAATACACAGATTTAGCTCTCCTCAGCTCTTTGCTAAACCAGTATTTGGCCTCCTTGTAGCAGTCCCTGTCTCCACTTTTCAACGCTGCTTCCTTCTCCTTCCTGATCTGTCTGAGCTTAGTTGTGAACCAGGGCTTGTCATTGGAGTAACTCACCCTGGTGCACGATGGAAGAATGCACTCCTCACAAAAGTGGATATATGAGGTCACAGTGTCTGTGTACTCATCCAGATCATGCGTGGCTCCTTTAAACATGTCCCAGTCAGTTATTTCCAAGCACGTGCGCAGCTCCTCCACAGCTTCACTGGTCCATTTCCTCGTAGTGCCCACAACAGGTTTTGTGAGCTTCAGTCTCTGTCTGTATGTGGGGATCAGGTGGACCATCACGTGATCAGATAGTCCGAGCGCAGAGCGGGGAACAGCGTGATACACGTCCTTCATTGTAGTGTAACAGTGATCCAGCGTGTTCTCTCCTCTGGTGGGGCATTTAATAAACTGTTTGTACCGGGGGAGTTCGTGGCTCAGGTTGCTCTGGTTAAAGTCGCCAAGCACAATAACCAGAGAGTCCGGGAAGGTCCGCTCCGCTTGCTGAATGTGATCCGGGGAGCGAGTGCTGAGACTCGCGCACGTCCGCGTTAGGCGGGATGTAAACAGCGGCCAGAATGAATGAAGCAAACTCACGCGGGGAATAAAATGGCTTGCAGTTGATGAATAAATATTCCAGAGCAGGAGAACAGTGTTGGGAGATCACAGTCACATCGGTGCACCAGCTGCTGTTGATGTAGAAGCAGACTCCTCCGCCTGTGGTCTTGCCGGAGAGCCCCGTGTCTCAGTCAGCACGAAACAGCTGAAATCCCTCGAGGAGGAGCGTGCTGTCCAGTGTCTTTTCCTTGAGCCAGGTCTCAGTGAAGCAGAGGGCACACGAGGCGGAGAGGTCCTTAAATCGCATCAGCAGTCTCAGTTCATCTACCTTGTTACAAAGTGAGTTGACGTTGGACAGAAAGATCCCAGGTAAAGCCGTGCATGTGCCTCTCCTGCGAAGCCGCACCAGGGCGCCTGCTCGTCTTCCTCTCTTTCGCCGTCTCACTTTTTGGGCTAAAAAGTGAACCAGATCGACGGCAGGAGCCAAAAAAACTGAGAGTAGGTCCGTGGGAGTGAAAGTCCTGATATTTAGTAGCTCTTCACGGGTGTAAGAGCAGGCAGACACACAATTGACGAACAAAAACAAACAAAACAAAGCACAGCGAAGCACCATGGCGACCACTGTGGGTGCCATCTTGGGGAGTGGAGCACCTCGGACGACAGAGAGAAGGTGCTGGGCACCGTAGAGGTCGGGCAGGGTCTCAGTGCTGGAGTTCAGGCCACCCTGGACGAGGGTGCCGGGCATTACGGCGAAACGCCCAGGTCGGCAAGAGGCACCGACGAGCAGGCTCCGGGTCTCCCTGGAGTTTGGCCACAGGGGGCTGGAGTGTTTGGAGCCACAACGGCAGTGTTGAAAGTGGTCGGGAGAGGACCGACGAGCACAGCGGAACGGCGTGCCAGACAACAGCACTGCGGATCCCGAGGAGTGAGGCAGTCGGTGGTGAAGACAGACATTTTCGCAGGAGAGGTCGGTTTTGATCCCGGAGGCAGACGGCGGCCAGGGGCCCACATGCCGTGGGGCTGCCCGGTTCCTCCAAGCCGGTCTTATCTTCGGCTGCCAGGGGGGCTGCCCTGGGCCCCCAGGTCGGTTTTCCCTCTGGCTGCCGGTGAACATAGGTGTTACTTAAATACTGTTGATGTAAATATATATAGTGTTGATGTAATATATATATATATATAGTGCTAGTGTGCATGTGAAGTTTTTCTGTGACTTTATCAATACAGTTCCAGAGTTTTTTGTTGTTCCCTTTTGCATTTTTGATTACGTCTAAGAAGAAATTTGCTTTTGCTTTTGCTTTATGGAGCTGCATGGTGACTTCATTTCTGAGGGTTTTAAAAATCACCCTATCTGTCCTTAAATCTGTAACACATTTGAGGCCAAGACTTCAGAAGTCACCAGCACATTGAGAGGGGAGATAGTGGCGTTGAAAGCCAAAAATGACACAGCAATATCTGCAGTAAAAGCCCAGATTGGCGTGCAAAACCAAATGCTAAAGGAACTAGGCAAGGCTGCTAGCGGCTCCTCGGACATGCTTCAAGAGCTGGAAAACAAAGTCAAAAAGCTGTCTAGGCAAATGGAAGTCCTTTCAGAAAAGTGCCTAGACCTGGAGGGACAGTCAAAGTGGCAGAATTTAAGAGTGGCTGGAATTAAGGAAGGTAAAGAAAACGGGCAAACAGTGAGAGATTCTGCAGCTCGGGTGCTAAAAGAAGTACTGAACTTGGAGGAGACGCTGGTGATAGAGCCCACAGAGCCCTACGGAGACAGCCCAGGGATAACGAGCCACAGTGACATCTGGTCGTAAGAGTACACTACTGCCATACATATGAAGACATAATGAAGAGAGCTATGTCCACGAAGGATTTAATGTTTCGCGGATAATGGATCCAAATCTTCAGAGAGCTTCCGCCTGAAGTGGTTGAACGCTGAGCCATATTCACTCCAGCCAAGAGAATTCTGCGTGACAAGCCAGGAATCAGGTTCGGGCTTCTGTATCCAGCCAAGCTACGTGTGTCCCACAACAAATCAGAGGCATTTTTTACGGATCCAGAAGAGGCCCCTCAGTATGCAGAGCATCATTTCAGACAACCAGATAAGGACTGAGAACAGTGACTTTTTTATGTCAGAGGATTCTGATGAGTGATCTCCAGAGAGAGACCGAGGATGAGGACCCTGAAGGGTCCTCGTACAGGTGACTGTGTGACAGTTTGAGTGCATGCTGTGTTCTGCCTATACTATTATGGTTTTGATAAATAGATAGTTAGATAGATAAATAGATAGTTTTGATAGATACATTCGTTCTAACACCTGTTTAGACTCTCTGTTTCATGCAAACTTAATGGTGAGGCCAATTTGAGTCAAATTTAATGATTTATTTTATATGTTTTCTTTCTTTTTTTTTTGTTTACTATTCTGCACTTAAGGATTACATGTCCCCTTAAAGAATTAAGTATGTTATCCTACTGGGATTTTGGTTTTGGTTAATTGTTTACAGTGGAATTACAGCTAAGGCATAGTATGATAAGTATTGAGGGTGGGTTAATAGGTGGAGGGTGGAGAGCCTGGACTTTTCGGAAGGAGGGTTTGAGCTCCCCACCAGAGGTTTAGTTTTGGTTATTGTTTAAGAGTTCTGAGGATTTTTGTTCCTCTCTGGGAACTTTCTATGAAAACCTTTCTATGAAAAATTATACACATCTGAAGTCCGAGCCCCCCTAAGACTATGAAGCAGCTTTTACACTCATGTAACTTGGCCACACTTGATCAGAGAGACCACAATTCCTTAGAGACAGAACTTATATGTGATGAGATAAAGAAAATGATTGGTTCTTTAAGAAATGGTAAGAGCCCAGGGCCAGATGGAATATGCAATGATTTTTATAAAAAAGTTTATTGATTTAGTAGCACCATACTTGCAAAAGATGTATAAAGAAGCTTTCAAGGTGGGCTGACTACCACCAACTCTAAACGAGGCCACTATCACTCATACCAAAAAAAGGGAAGGACCTAGAACAGGTGGGTTCATTCAGACATGTTTTTATTTATTTTATTTTATTTGTTTATTTGACAGGGACAGTGCAATAAACATAGACAATTAATCAAATGACAATCAATCTAATGTGTTGCACAAAGAGTGTATAGCTATTAGCTAATTTGCAACTCTTGTCCCTGGATGGGCTTTAGAAAAAAGAAACAGGTAAAAAAGAAAGAAAGATAAGGAAAAGAAAAAATGAAAACAGAATAAACAATAACCACATACATCAATGCAAACAAGATTGTAAATACACAATATAAAACCTGGTTCACATTTGCCTATTTCAGGTCTCCCTCCCTTCGTCACTCACTATAAACAAACACATTCATTCCTTCCCTTCATTCACTCTCACCCTGCAGACAATCATTTCATACATGGGTACATTCTTGTTTATTTTTCAGCCAGTTTTTAACCTTTGTAGTAAATGTTTTAAAGTCCGTTATTATTTTGATTTCATTTGGCATTGTGTTCCAGATATGACTGCCCTTTATAGAGAAAGCTGTTTGTCCAAATGTGGTTCTGCGGTGGGATATTTTACAGTTATTGTTAACAGAACTCCTGGTGGCTCTGCTGCTGTCCTGTCTTTGGATGAAACCAGTAAGTGGCTCTGGCGCTGATTTATGGAAACATTTGAAAATTAATTTCAGAAAACAGAGGTCAATGAAACTCTCAAAACTCAATAGATTGTATTTTTTAAAAATATAACAGTGATGCCACCTAATGGGCTTTTTATCCAAGATTTTTAGAGTTTGATTATATAATGAACCTATATGTTTTAATGTAGAAGGAGCTGCTTGAGCCCAGACTGTCAAACAGTATGATATATGAGAAAAAAACCATAGAATGCATATACAGTACAGCTGCTTGGTATGGTATGTAATATCTAATTAATTTAAAGCAGTTCAGATTTTTTTTTTTACTGTTTTAGAAATTTTCTTTATATGAAGATTAAATTTGAATTGAGGATCTAGGACAATGCCAAGGTATTTGAATTCTGTAACTAAACTGATGTCTTGATCATGTATATTAACTTTAAAATGTTGCAGGTTACATTTTTTGATTGAAAAGCACATTGAAACTGTTTTCTGAAGGTTCAGCAATAGATGGTTCTGGAAGAGGCACTCTTGGACATCAACCATACTTGTAGACAGTACATCTGCAGCCTGTGCTGGAGTCTTGGCAGCTGTGTAAATAACTGCATCATCTGCATAAAGTTGACATGTTGCAGCTGATCAGTGTAGTGGCAAGTTATTAATAAAAATGCTGAAAAGTAAAGGACCATTTTAAAAATAAGGATTTATCCTGGTGAACTTTTACACACTGTTCTCTATTCTGGAGATAAGATGCAAACCATTCTAATGTATCTGGAGAGAAGTTAAAAGATACCATTTTGGATAAAAGCAAACTGTGGTTTACAGTATCGAAAGCCTTTTTGAGATACAGAAAAACAGCCCCTACCACATTACCCCTGTCCAAGGACTGTTTGACATTTTCAATAAGGCAACAATTTGCTGTCTCTGTTGAGTATCCTGTGTCACCACGGGTTGAGATGCCGTCTCGGCACTCAGCCCATGTTTTCCCTTTTTCCCATTGAGCAGCGTCTCAGCAGGCTCCCAGCTGGCAGCATTATGGACAGCTGGGGCCAATTAGTCCTCATCAGCTGGGGCGCTGCCAATGAGGATAAATAGGAACAGCCTCGATGACTCGGGGCTGCGACATAAACACATTGCTAAGCTGAAGCCCCTTCGTCTGGTGTCAGCTTATACTCCTCTTGCAGCATTCCTGTGTTTGTATCCCGCTGTGAGTATGTAAAAGTATGTAATGATAATGATAATGTAAGTATGTAATGTAAAAGATCCAAGATGGCGCCCACAGCGGTTGACATGGTGCTTCGCTGCGCTCTTTGTTTGTTTTTGTTTGTCAATTGTGTGTCTGCTTGCACTTATACCCGTGAAGAACTTCTAAATATCAGGACTTTCACCGCCACGGACCTCCTCCCAGTTTTTCTAGCCCCTGCCGCCGATCTGGTTTATTGTTTGGCTCGGAAAGTGAGACGGCGAAAGAGAGGTAGACGAGCGGGCGCTCTCGTGCGGCTTCGCAGGAGAGGCTCGCGAACGGCGCTGCCTGGCATATTTCTGTCCAATACCAACTCTCTCTCTAACAAGGTAGATGAACTGAGACTGCTGATGCGTTTTAAGGACCTCGCCTCCTCAGCTGTCCTCTGCTTTACTGAGACCTGGCTCCGGGAAAATATACCGGACAGCGCGCTGCGCCTCGACGGCTTTCAGCTCTTCCGTGCTGATCGTGACACAGAGCTTTCCGGCAAGACCACAGGAGGCGGTGTCTGCTTCTACATCAACTGCAGCTGGTGCTCTGATGTAACGGTAATTTCCAAACACTGTTCTCCTGCCTTGGAATTTCTTGTTATCAATTGCAAGCCCTTCTATTCCCCGCGGGAGTTTGCTTCTTTCATAATGATCGCTGTGTACGCCCCTCCCAACGCGGACACGCGCGAAGCTCAGCGCGTGCTCGCGGATCACATTCAACACACAGAGCGGAGTTTTCCAGACTCGCTGATTATTGTGGCTGGCGACTTTAATCAGTGCAATCTGAGCCACGATCTCCCCCGCTACAAACAGTTTATTAAATGCCCCACCAGAGGATTAAACACACTGGATCACTGTTACACCACAGTGAAAGACGCATATCGCGCTGTCCCTCGAGCTGCGCTGGGATTATCTGATCACGTGATGGTTCACCTCATTCCCACATACAGACAGAGATTGAAGCTCACTAAACCTGTTGTGAGCACTACGAAGATACGGACCAGTGATGCTGAGGAGAAGCTGGAAACGTGCATGGAAATATCTGACTGGGGCATGCTTAAAGGAGCCACGCATGATCTGGATGAGTACACGGACACTGTGAACTCATATATCCACTTTTGTGAAGAGAACATTCTTCCATCACGCACCAGGGTGAGTTACTCTAATGACAAACCCTGGTTCACAGCTAAGCTCAGACAGATCAGGAAGGAGAAGGAA
The DNA here is from genome assembly GCA_020510985.1 of Pholidichthys leucotaenia. Classification (NCBI taxonomy): domain Eukaryota; kingdom Metazoa; phylum Chordata; class Actinopteri; order Cichliformes; family Pholidichthyidae; genus Pholidichthys; species Pholidichthys leucotaenia. The sequence goes on along the minus strand of CM035849.1, from coordinate 137,563,136 downwards.
GCAGCGCTGAAAAGTGGAGACAGGGACTGCTACAGGGAGGTTAAATACCGGTTTAACAGAGAGCTGAAGAGGGCTAAATCTCTATACTCAGAGAGACTCCAGCAGCAGTTCACTGCTAATGATTCGGCTTCCGTGTGGAGAGGACTGAGGCAAATCACCAACTATCGACCTAAGGCTCCTAAAGGTCAGGATGACAAAGCCCTTTGTCAAAGACTGTCCCAACACTATGCCCGTTTTGACACCTCGTCATCTGTGTCCAACTCCCCCCCTCCCTCCAGCTCCACAGCCTCCACATTCCCTACTTCATTTAAGGCACACACACCCTCCTCCCCCCCTCCCCTTATCATCAGTGAGCAGGATGTGCTCAAACAGTTCTCCAGACTGAACCCGCGCAAGGCCCCCGGCCCAGACGGCGTGTCTCCCTCCACCCTGAGACTCTGTGCGAAACAGCTGGCTCCTGTCTTCACAGACATTTTTAACACCTCCCTTAAGTTATGCCACGTGCCGTCCTGCCTCAAATCCTCCACCATCATCCCTGTCCCCAAGAAGCCACGGATCACTGGACTTAATGACTACAGACCTGTAGCGCTCACCTCTGTAGTCATGAAGTCCTTTGAGCGCCTGGTCCTGTCCCACCTCAAGTCCATCACCACCCCTCTCCTGGACCCGCTGCAGTTTGCCTACCGAGCCAACAGGTCTGTAGACGATGCAGTCAACCTGGCCCTCCACTCCATCCTGCAGCACCTGGACTCCCCGGGAACCTACGCCAGGATCCTGTTTGTGGACTTCAGCTCCGCATTCAACACCATCCGCCCCGCTCTGCTCCGGGACAAGCTGTCCCTGCTCAACGTGCCTGACTCCCTCTGCAGGTGGATCATCGACTTCCTGACGGACCGGAGGCAGCATGTGCGGCTGGGAAAGACTGTCTCAGACTATACTAGCATCAGCACCGGATCACCCCAGGGCTGTGTACTTTCCCCCCTACTCGTCTCCCTTTACACCAACTCCTGCACCTCCAGCCACCAGTCTGTCAAGTTGATCAAGTTTGCGGACGACACCACCCTCATCGGGCTCATCTCCAACGGCGACGAGTCCGCCTACAGGAGAGAGGTGGCCCAGCTGGCGTCCTGGTGCAGCAATAACAACCTGCAGCTGAACGCTCTGAAGACAGTGGAGATGATTGTAGACTTCAGGAAAGTCACTACTCCTCTGCCCCCCCTCACCCTCTCAGGCTCTCCCATCACCACTGCTGATTCCTTCCGCTTCCTAGGCACTACCATCACCAGGGACCTCAAATGGGAGCTGACCATCAGCTCACTCATCAAAAAAGCCCAGCAGAGGATGTTCTTCCTGCGGCAGCTGAGGAAGCTCAAGCTACCCACCAAGATGTTAGTGCAGTTCTACACAGCCATCATCGAGTCCATCCTCACCACCTCCATAACCGTGTGGTACGCAGGAGCCACTGCCAGGGACAGACTAAGGCTGCAGCGCGTCGTGCGCACTGCTGAGAAGGTGATCGGCTGCAAGCTCCCATCTCTCCAGGATCTGTACATCTCCAGGACCCGGAGGCGTGCTGGCCGGATCATAGCCGATCCCTCACACCCTGGTCACGTACTGTTTGCCCCCCTCCCCTCTGGTAGAAGACTTCGGTCCATCCAGACTAAAACCTCCCGTCACATGAACAGCTTCTTCCCCTCTGCCATTAGACTGCTGAACACTAAGTGACTTATTGACTCTCGTGCACCATGTACAGCAGCTCAACCAGACTCATGTCAATCATCACTGTTTTCTTCCTGCATTACCGACTGCACTATATAGTTCTCCACAGTATCTGCTGCTGGCTAATATATATTTTAACTGTTGACCAGTATCACTTAATCTTATCCTACACTTTATTACATGTATAGTTTATTTCTCTTATCCTATCATGTTTAATGTTGCAGCATTGTACCGAGACAAATTCCTAGTTTGTGTACTACATGAACAATGGCAATAAACCTGATTCTGATTCTGATTCTGATGTACGTCTTGTTACCCCCACGTCCGGTACGAGCTGCTTACCTCTGCGCTGTGCAACCTGTGAGTGTACCTCTGCATGAGTATCTGTGCTCTCCTCATCCCTTGTCCCTTACCCAAAATAAACCATCACGACTCACTGGCTTGTCCCTGGCTCTGATTGCCCGGCTCCCTAGAGCCGGATATGACAGTATGTCGCAGACAGAAGAGTTGCCGGCGGCCGTGAGTCGCTGTGGAAATGTACCTTTCTGTCCGGGTGTCAGCGCTGCTAGCATGCCGTTTCCCAGGAGTCACTTCCGGCGCCAGGGCGACGAGCTGAGGTCCATCTCGGAGGCTGTCGACGGGACATTCTTCACCCTGCACGACGCCTCCAACGCGAGACGCTGGCATCCGGGCTGTGCTGAGGAACTCCCGGACTGTCACCCTCACTCTCTTTACCATCTGGAGGACAGTGCCAGGATAGACGCTGCAGGTACACAGCGAGAGAAGCTCCACGGGGTGGATGGAAATCCCGGCAGGGAGTCGAAGTGGGCGACGTCTTTCCCCGCTTCGGAGTCCCGTTCCTGCCGCCATTCCAGTCCGGGAGTTCGCGCCAACCAGAGGACTTCCCCCGACCTGCGCCACGTCACTCGGGATTCCCTTCAAGGAGCCGCAGCTGACAGCAGTTATGTCTGGGGTCGAGTGGCTGTCGCGAGCTCCACTGTGTTTCCTGTCACCATCTTCAGGCATGTGGCGGCGGCAGTGAGGTTGATGGAGAGGACTTCAGGGCTACGAAGCTTTCCCGTGCTCGGCGCCTTCCTCACCTCGATCTCCAATCTGGAGCGGCGAATCCTGGGTTTCCCCCTCGCTTCGTTCCCCGGGAATAGCCGCCATCACATCGCCGAGTCACCTCTGCACGAACCTCGTCCGGATCCAGTTCTGGGCCATCGTCAGGACAGTTCCTCCCACGCAGCTGTCACCTCTTCGCCTCGTCTGTGTGGAGATTCTACAGCCCCGTTCCCTGAGCCTCATTTCCCCGCTGTCATTCCTGGACATTCGGGCTGGCTCACCCCGGCTGTTTTCCCCTCCTCCTCGACGCGCTTCCTGACTGCTGTGTGTGCCTGGAATTCTGGTCTGGTGAGCTCTCTGCTGGAGACAACGCGAGCGATCCTCAGACGAACTCCCGGGGGGTCCTCCGTTATCGCCGGGCGGGGAGAGGAAGAAGCAGAATCCACTACAGCAGGCGATACTCAACCTCCAGGGGGCAGGCAAGTCATTGTTTTTTCACACCTGCTTAATGATTTGCTCTGTCACATCCCTGGAGGAGAAGTTCAGGGTTCGCAGCTCCCTGAACTCCCTCCACCTGCTGTAACCTGTATTCCTAATCCCGCATCCTCTGTGTCTCTCTCCGCCGAGCGGTCCCCGGCTCCGGGTCAACGTGGTGGGATATGGAGAGGGCCTGTGGTTCCGCAGCTACATTGCGGACGGAGGAGGGGGACTGACTGCTGCGTGGAGTCTACGCCGACGATTGAGCGTCCCCGGGTCTCCACGGAGGAGCGGTTTGGTCCAGTGGGACGAGATTCTTCTGGCTTCACGTCGAGTGGATCGTCGGCGGGGTCACCGGAGCCGGAGGAATCTCAAGCTGCGCTGACCATCGTGCTGGCTGCGGGGCCCGACGCGGCTAGATGGGAGCCTGACAACGACCTGACGACGGATCCTGGATCTTCGCAGTCCTGGACGGCGTCAGAACCCGAGATCAGGCGAGTGCTCTCCTTTCTTTTCTCTCTTTTTATCTTTGAGCACTTTAGCCTATCTCCAGGGGAGACAAGCAGGGTGCAGCCGCCCGCTGCGTCTGAGCTTGTCTCGCCGGGTTCTGGCGCTGCCGGTGATCCTGATCTCGGTTCTGTTTTCTCTTCTGAGCCTTCTTCCAGGGTCACCGGCGAGGAGTTGCTGTTCCTCGTGGGGCTGGAGGGTCCGGGTTCAACGTTGGAGGTCGGTTCTGGTGCAGTGTCCAACGTGGGTTCGCCCGAGACCCAATCGGGGTCCAACGTGGGTTCTCCTGAGGCCCGATCGGGGTCCGACATGGGTGCTGCCCCAGTATTGTCCAGGTCCGGTGAGGAGGTGGCCGTTTCCCTGCGGCCTGACGCCCGCCGCCCTCGTCATCGGCTCTCCCCAGAGCCTCTTCCACCGGGATCCGCTCTGATCCTTCGCCCGTCTCAACGGTCCTGGTGGTTGAGTGATGCGGGTCGACGACCCGACCCACAGAACTTTCGGTTCGGTGATCTGGTTCCCCCCACTGGTCTGTGTTTCCCTCTGGGCAGCCTGGTTCGGCTGCCGGTGGACTGGATTCCTGGGATCTGGGTCCGGAGTTCGCCGTCCGAACACTTCTCTTTCCCTGATTCGCCAACGGGACGATGGGCGGGGAGATCTCCGGAGCCATCTCGGCTATTTGTGGACTCTGCCTGCCATGTTCCTCGGGTGTCACTTTTTCTTTTATCTTTGTGAAGGTCACTCGGGTGTAATATTTTGTCCTGTTGGTGGATTCGTTTTTATAGTGCTGTGTTTTCCATCGCTCATGCTCAGCATTTTACTTTTTGTGCCATGTTTTTAGCCTCGTTTTTTCATTGTAGAGTTATGTTTTGTTTCCTTTCAGACCATGCTCTGCAGTTATCCATTTATTCCAGTCACTTTCATTTCTTTAGGTGGCTGTGGGTATTTATATATTCGTGTGTGTGGGTTTTTCTTTGCCTACACTCAGTATTTCTTTTTTATGCCCTGTTGGTTCATTATAGAGTCATGTGCCTTGTTTTCCGTAACACCATGCTCTGTAGTTGTCAATTTATTCCAGTCACCTTCACTTTTCTTGGTGACTGTGTATGTACTTAGTGGCGCTGTGTATTGTGTTCCCCTTTATTTAACCTTACTCAGCATTTTTACCCTGTACCTTTTTGGTGTTTTTTTCCTTGCTCTGGGTCACGCATTGTTGGTACTCTCTGAGTAGTGTGTAACCGGCGTGCTGACCCAGTTCTTCTCCCCATTCGAACCTGGGTTGATTATTCCCTGTTTTGTTCAGTATTGTATTTGGTTTTTTTTCCCTGCCACCCTACATTGCCCCATTGGTGTTGTCCTTCCCTTGGCCTCTTCCCCTCCAATCCTGCCTCCCTTCCTCCCACCCTAGGTGGGGGGGGGGGGGGGGCTGGGATGTTCCTGGTCGTTCAGAAGCCCGACCTTGAGGGGGGGGGCTCTGTCACCACGGGTTGAGATGCCGTCTCGGCACTCAGCCCATGTTTTCCCTTTTTCCCATTGAGCAGCGTCTCAGCAGGCTCCCAGCTGGCAGCATTATGGACAGCTGGGGCCAATTAGTCCTCATCAGCTGGGACGCTGCCAATGAGGATAAATAGGAGCAGCCTCGATGACTCGGGGCTGCGACATAAACACATTGCTAAGCTGAAGCCCCTTCGTCTGGTGTCAGCTTATACTCCTCTTGCAGCATTCCTGTGTTTGTATCCCGCTGTGAGTATGTACGTCTTGTTACCCCCACGTCCGGTACGAGCTGCTTACCTCTGCGCTGTGCAACCTGTGAGTGTACCTCTGCATGAGTATCTGTGCTCTCCTCATCCCTTGTCCCTTACCCAAAATAAACCATCACGACTCACTGGCTTGTCCCTGGCTCTGATTGCCCGGCTCCCTAGAGCCGGATATGACATCCTGGTCTAAAACCAAATTGGTGTGGATGAAGAAGTTGACTGTCTTGTAGATAGTCTATCAGCTGTGTAGCTACAACTTTTTCAAGAACCTTAGACAGGACTGGTAAAATAGAGATTGGGCGGTAATTGCATATATCGTCTTTACTGCCTGATTTATAAACTGGTATGACGACAGCTTTTTTCCAACCAGATGGAAATGTACTAGACCTAATGGAGAGATTAATGAGATGAGTCAGTGGTTTGATTAATATTTTGCTGTGCGTTTTGAGAAAGGAAGTGCTCATATTGTAGATATCATTAGTTTTTGAGTTTGACAGTGTTTTAACAATACCAGCAATTAACTCCTCATTTACCTCATCGATGTGAAAAGAAACTGTTGAAAGTATTGATTTTGTGTTGTTGAGCACATTTGGCAGCACAAAGTTTTTTGTTAATTCTTCCACTGAGTCCACAAAATATGAATTAAATTCATTTGCCAATATAGCCTTGTCACTGATGGTCTTGCCATTGATTCTAAGTTCCTTTACCCCCTTCTGAACATTTTTTTTATTAGTTAAGTTATTTAAATGCCTCCATAGGGAACTGTTACCCTTTGCATGATCTATCAGTTTATTGTAATAAGATACTTTTGATTTTCGCAGCTCTTGTACCACTTTATTTCTTAAACTTTTGTACACAAGGTGATCATTTTGTAATTTAGAGGTTAATGATGTTTTCAATGCAGAATCTCGCCTCTTCATAAATTTTCTTATTTCATTATTTAACCATGGTAGGTTAATCTTCTGTTGTCTACTTTTAATTTGCTTTGTAAATTTTTCTATAGACTTTGTAATTGTTGCAGTTATAAAATTACAACAATCATCTACTTCATATATTGACATGAGCTGCTCCCAATTTTGATTCTCTAAGTAATGTTCAAACTCCGCAGTTTTTGATTTGGGAATAATAAAATTTACTTTGTCAATATCAACTCCCCCAAAATACTGTAGTCGCTTTTTAGTAAGTTTTCTGACAGCAAGAACCATGTTATGATCTGAGAGACCAGTTACAAGATTATAGGTTCTGGTTATTCGTTCTGGTTTATTAGCAAATGCCATGTCAATAAGTGTTCTAGATTGTTTGGTTATCCTGGTGGGTCCTTTGATCATTTGTTGGTAATTAAATTTAGTCATGAGGCTTTTCAATTTCTGTTTGTCCTTTTTATCAGACCAGTTAATATTAAAGTCACCATAAAATATTGTTTCTCTGCTCCTCTCAAGTTGTTTAACCAGATCACTTAATTCATTATAAAAAGAAGAATTGTATGATGGTGGGTTGTACAATACTGCAATGTTGAAATTCATTACCGGTGAGAGACATACATTAACAGCTAAACATTCAAGTGAAGTATTCAAATCAACCAGTTGACATTTAAATTTCTCTTTGATGTAAATTGAGACACCTCCTCCCCTCCCTACCTGCCTGTCTTTTCTAAAACATTGATAACCCACAATATCGATCATATTAGCGTCTATGTTCCTGTGTAGCCAGCTTTCTGAAAGACAAAGATAGTCCAGATTTGAGTCCAACAACAACACCGAAATCTCATCTCTTTTGGGGATTATGCTCCGTATGTTTAAATGTCCGCCAAGGATCCCCTTTGGTTTAGCCTTTGTGTCCCAAAGAACTTGTGCATGATTAACAGTTTGGAAAAATAAATGTTGTTTTTGCTTTTGTACAGCTCGGTTTTCGGATTTCGCCTCATTTGCATTTTGTTTAACTGCTCCAGCTTCCAAAAGTTTGGACGTAGCACAGCTGTTTACAACAGGATCAGATATGTGAGTCTGTCCAGTGCAATTCGACTCACCCGACTCGCTATGTCCAGCTGTACTGAGGCAAAGACCAGCATTATGCTGCTCCACCAGTTCATGTGTCATTATTTAGTAACTTAGATTTTTATTCATTTTTCATCATATATAATGCATTCAGATCACATTCTACATTTAAAAAACAAAGGGGTTAGGGTAGGGAAAAATAAAAAAAAATAAACAAAATAAAAATAAAAAATAAAAAAAAATAAAAAATAAAAGGGGGGGGGGGACAAATGTTGGAGCATCAAGTTTTTAGTTTCCATCTCTTAATTCTTCTGGTTTTTTCAGTGTCTTTGGTTATTCTTTCAATTTCTGCCTCGTTGTTGCACTTTGTAGTGTGTCCATTTCCGCCATTTTTTCTCCCATATTCCTTCTTGCATTCTTCGTCGATATGTTAGTTTTTCCATCATACGTATGTCCTCAACAATGTCAGTCCATTGTTCTTGGTCAGGAAGAACTTCTGATCGCCATTTTTTTGTGATAGTTTTTTTACATGCAATCAACAAGATTTTAACTAGATATCTGTCCTCAGCCTGTATAACACTGTCTTTTTTAAGATCACATAAGTACATCAGGTTACAGTTCATTGGTATATTATATCCTAATATCCTCTGTATTGTCACATGCATAGATTTCCAAAATGATGATATTTTGTAGCATTTCCAAAACATATGTGAGTGGTCTGCATTTTGAGCCCCACATCCCCTCCAGCATAAAGATTGGGTATTTGTATATTTTCCTTGAATCTGTGGTGTAATGAAAAAGCGAATCAGGTTTTTCCATCCAAATTCCCTCCATGCCCTTGAATTTGTTGATGTGTGTTGTGTTTTCCATATTTCCTGCCAGCTTTCTTCTGTTATGTTTAAATTGAGCTCTTTCTCCCATTTCTCCTTTATATAGTTACTTGTATGATTGTTTGTCATAAGTTTCTGATATAGTTTTGAAATAATTCTTATTTTATTTCCTGCATATGAGCTTAAAATAAGTTGTATAATCTCGTTCACATCTGTTTGGAGGTTATGCCTAATCTTCTTCATATAGTAATCTCTCATCTGCAGATATCTGAAAAATTCCGATCTTTCTAATTTAAATTTTCTCCTGATATTTACAAAGCTCCCGAGATCTTTTTTTCCGATATTGCCCCATGCTGTGATTCCCTTGTTCACCAGATTTTTGTATCCCCTATCTTGTTTTGCCGGTTCAAACTGACTGTCAAATGCTACCCATTTCAATAGTTTTATGTCTTCCCTTATATTATATTTTTGTACTATTTTATACCACAGTTCTAAAGTAAATTTAGTGATTGGGTCTATTTGTTTGATTTGCTTATATGCATCTTTATCCCCTATTATGCTTTGTACTGGGAGTCCCTCAATTTCCTTTTCCATTTCTTTCCATTTTGCCTCATATCCCTCGTCGCACCAACATATGATATATCTTATTTGTGCTGAGTAGTAATATTCCTTTAGACTCGGTAGGCCCATGCCTCCTTTCTCTTTTGGTAATTGGAGGGTTTTATATTTCACTCTTGGTTTTTTACCTCCCCAAACAAATCTCGATATCATCCTGTCCCACTTTGAGAATTGGGCATCTGGAATCTCTGTTGGTATAGCCTGGAAGAGGTAAAGTAATCTAGGTTGTATGCTGATTTTGACTGTCTCAATTTTTGAATTCAGATCCATATTTAAGATTGACCATCTATCAATATCTTTTTTTATTTCTTGTTCCAACCTATCATAGTTTGCTTTATATATTTTGCTTAGGTCTTTAGGTATGTTCACTCCAAGGTATTTTATTTCTTTTTGCTTCCAGTTTAGTTTGATCTTATCAGTTATCTGGTTTAGAGGGTTATAGTGGAATGTCAGTATTTGTGTTTTTGTTATGTTTATCTTGTATCCTGATAATTTTCCAAAATTTTCTATCAAGTTCATCATTTCCATTATTGATTTATCTGGTTGTTCAAGGTAAACTATAATATCGTCTGCAAATAGCCCAATCTTGTGTTCCGCCCCCTTTATTGTTACACCTTTTAATTTCTTATTTTGTCGTATTGCTTGAGCCAATGGTTCTATGAACAGAGCAAACAAGGTGGGCGATAAGCAGCATCCCTGCCTAGTTGATCTTTGTATATTTACTTTGTCTGTTAAGCTACCGTTTATCTTGATTCTTGCCACAGGTTCTTGATATAGCGTCCTTATGCATTGTACTGATTTTTCGTTAAATCCAAAGCGCTCCAGTACACTATATAGGAATTTCCAGTTAACCCTGTCAAATGCTTTTTCTGCGTCTAAACTCATTATTACTGCGCTTTTCTTTTCTTTATGTATTTGGTTAATTATATGTATTGTTCTCCTGATATTGTCATGTGTTTGGCGTCCCTCTATGAATCCAGTTTGATCATCTTCTATCAATTCCGTCAAGAATGTCTTTATTCGTTTACATATAATTGTTGTGTATATTTTATAATCTACATTTAATAAAGAGATTGGTCTATAGTTTCCGCATTGTTCTTTATCTTTCCCTGGTTTTAAAATAACTGAAATGATTGCTTCGTTCCATGTTGGAGGTATTTTGTTGTTGTTCAGCGTCCAATTAAATGACTTTAGGAGTTGTGGTGTGAGTTCTTCTATAAACAGTTTATAAAACTCAGATGGGTATCCATCACTACCTGGTGATTTACCATTTTTAAGTGACTTAATCACATCTCTGATCTCTTGTGTTGTTATTTCTGCTGTTAGTTTTTCATTTTGTTGATTTCCTATTGATGGCAAGTCCAATGTGTCTAGAAATTTTTTGATATCTTTAGTATTTGTTTCTTCAGGTTGCGAGTATAGTTCTTGGTAGAAATTATGGAAAATTTCTTCGATGTTTTCTGGGTTAACTGTGGTTTTATTTGTGGTGGGGTCTTTAATCTTGTATACATTATTCATTGTTTGTTGTTTTCTTAACCGTTTTGCCAGCAGTTTTGTGGCTTTTGGCCCCGTTTCATAATATTTTTGCTTTAGATATCTATTTTTCCTTTCAATTTCATCCATTTGTGTTTCTTTTATCTTTGTTTTTTCTTCTTTAATTTCTTGATATATTTTTGGATCATTTGTGCTTTGATGTTTACGTTCTAATTCCCTCAGTCTCTCACATCTTTGTTCATACGCTTCCAGTTTAGTCTTATTTGCTTTTCCTGTTTCAACAATTAATTTACCCCTTAACACGGCTTTTAGTGCGTCCCATAGTATTGTTGGGTCCACTTCTTCATTGTCATTCTCTTGGATATATTCGTTTATGTTTATTTTTATTCTTTCTTTCATTTTCTCATCATTTAACAGTCCTACGTTAAGTTTCCATGTTGTTTGTCGTTTTCTATTGTTTAAATATATTTCCATGTATATAGGATTATGATCTGATATTTCTGCCCCTCCAATCCAACAATTTCTCACCCTGTGTCTGTCACCTTCATTCATAAGGAAGTAATCTATTCTAGAGTGTACTTTATGGGCTGCTGAATAATGTGTATAGTCTTTTTCGAGTGGGTGTAGGTCCCTCCATATGTCTACCATACCCATTTCTGCCAGTGAGGTTCTTATGAACTTTGTTACATGTTTTTTTGTCTTCTTAACACTTGTTGTGTCAACTTCATGATCCATGACAGCATTTAAGTCTCCTCCACAAATTAGGACTCCTTCACTGTGTGTTGCTATGAGATCAAACAGATGTTGAAAAAAAACCCTTGTCACTTTCTGGTGGGGCATAGATGTTCACTAATGTGATCTGCATACCATCTATTCTTCCCTTTATTATTACATACCTGCCTTCTTTATCCTGGATTTCCTGTTCACTTTCAAATTGTATTTTGTTTGAGATTAGTATCATAACCCCCCTTTTTGCTCCTCCCTTAAATGAACTGTAGTAGGAGTTCTTATAGCCAAATCTCTTTAGTTTCACATGTTCTGCCTTGCTCAAATGTGTCTCTTGCATAAATATAATTTCAGCTTTTTCCTTCTTGAATTTTCTTATTATTCTTTCCCTTTTAACAGGTGAGTTCAGACCATTCACGTTTAGTGTCATTATCTTAAGATTTTTACCCATATTCATGTTTTTCCATTTTTTTAACTTGTGCTCCTAGCCCCTTTAACAACAAAAATAACACATATTTATATAAAAACACATTAAAAAAACTCGACCTCCGTACTTTGGGCCTTTCTTCTGCCCACTGGTCCCTGTTGGTGGGTGGGGGGTTTGTCTTCACAGAGTGAAGGGCCCTCCCTAGACTTCTAATTACTATCAAAGTAATAGTCATAAGTCTAGAAATGTCCAACAAATATCACTTAAACCTCTCCTAGCCGTCTGTTTCTCTTTTACCTTGTCTTCTTGGCCTTCATTTCTTCTGTGCCTTTCTTAATCTTTGTTATGATCTAGGCTTTCAGTTGAAAGCCTTGTAGTTTGTCCTGGGCCCGCTGCTCTACGTCTCTCCCCCTTCTTCCGCCGCTCACTCGTCTCCACTCCGTCTGTCGTGGTGCGTTCAGGGCCGCCGCTGCTCCAGCCGTCTCCTTCGGCACGCTCACCTCAAGGCCCCGCTCCATCATATCCCGCGCTGCCTCTTCGGCCGTGTTGTAGGTTCTTGTGCCTTCCTCCCAATGAATCCTCATTTTCGTTAGCGGTGTTTGGAATCTAATTTTTTTCTCTTTCAGCGTTTTTTTAATATTGGCATATTTCTTCCGCTGCTGCATGATTTCTGTCGGGTAGTCATGGTCAAAAAATACCTGTTTGTCGCCGATTCGTATCTTTTTTTTCCATGCTTGCGTCAGGATTCTTTCCTTTATGTCATATTTCACAAAGTTTACCACAACTGACCTGGGTGGAGAGTTTGTTTTCGGGTTCTGTGCCGGTGTTCTGTGCGCCCGTTGAATCTGCAGATCCGTTTCTCCGGGTATTTCCAGTTCTTTTTTTAAGAACTGATCCATGAATTTTGTCATCGAGTTGCCTTCAATGCCCTCCGGAATTCCAAAGATGCGCATATTGCTTCGTCGGGATCTGCTCTCCAAGTCGTTTATTTTCTCCTGCATCCTCTGCGTTTGCGTCGTCAGGGTCTGTAGTTGTTCGTTTGCCTCGCTTTTCCAATCTTCTAGTTCCGAAATTCGGGTCTGCGCTTCTGTCATACACGCCCGCTGGGAGCGCAGCTCCTCCATGTTTTCCGTTAATTTACGCTCCATTTCTCTTCGGAGGTCCATGATTTCCTCCTTAATTTCTTTTTTCAGTTCCTCCTTAAGAGCCGCTAAATCCTGTTGTAGCTGTCGCTTGAATTCTCTCAACTCTTCACCCAAACTGGCGATGCCAGCGTTCATGTTGTCGAGTCTGGTGTCCTCCATTTTCTCTGCTGTGGACATCTCGTTTTTTTGGGCTTTGCGTACAGCGGTTTTTCCTGCGTTGTTGGAGAGGAATTCTTCAATTTTACCCTGTTTTTGTCCTTGTGCCCGGTTCCTTCGTGTTTTCATCCCTTAGTTTATTGATTCGTTTATGTCGAGTTGGCCATTTACCGATGATTTTTAATCCGGCTAGGGAGAGCTCTTTGTTTAAGTGTTATGTCTCTCCGCCATCTTCCCGGAAGTCTCATGTGTCATTATTAAACTCAGATCAGAAAATCTTGGCCAAATCTTTAGCAAGAAGACTTGGTCCCTGTATGACAAAACTGATACACCCTGATCAGAGAGGGTTTATCCCGACTAGACATTCATATCAGAACCTCAGACGTCTTTTTAACATTATACTGTATTTTCCCCTAGACATCCTAAAGAAGATTTGTTTGTGCTGAGTCTTGATGCAGAAAAGGCTTTTGACTGTGTGGAATGGTCCTATCTATATGCAATCTATAGATCTACATACTAGAAAAATTCAAAATTGGAACTGGATTTATCTCATGGATTAAGTTACTATAGAGCAGGGGTGTCAAACTTATTCCATGGAGGGCCAAGACCCTGCAGGTTTTACCTCCACCCAGTGTCTTCAGCAGGTGTCTTCACTGATCAGCAATCAGTGGGAAGAAATTCAGTGAAATCACCTGTTGAAGACACTGGGTGGAGGTAAAATCTGCAGGGTCTTGGCCCTCCATGGAATGAGTTTGACACCTGTGCTATAGAGCAACCCCAGTGCTAGACTCCTCACAAACCAGACTACTTCAGAACCATTTAATCTGTACAGAGGCACGAGGCAGGGCTGCCCACTTAGCCCTTTATTATTTGCCCTGGCTTTGGAACCTCTCGCAGAGACAGTACATTCACACACACAGATTCATGGTTATAACACTGAATATACTTTGAATAAAATTTCACTTTATGCAGATGATATTTTGTTGTTTATAACAAAGCCATAGGTCTCTCTTCCTACCCTGTTGCAGACAATTGAATTATTTAGCTCATTTTCAGGGTACAAGATAAATTGGAGCAAAAGTAAACTGATGCCTATTTGATGTAAATGGTAATGGTAAATGGCATTCACTTATATAGCGCTTTTATTCTCATCTCTTGATGACCAAAGTGCCTTACAGATCCTGCTATCCACCCATTCACACACTGATGGCGGCATGCTATTTAACATGGCGCTTCCCGACCCACCAGGAGCAATTGAGGGTGAAGTGTCTTGCCCAGGGACACAACAGTAGGATATCCGGGGAGAGCGTGATGTGAACCGCCAACCATGTGGTTATTGGACGACCTGCTCTACTTCCTGAGTGGGGCAGCAGTGGCTCAGGAGGAGTGGCTCAGTGGCACTACATCCAGTAGTCTGGATGTAGTGATCCAGACATTCTTAAACAGAGCCCATTCAAACTGACACTGGAAAAATTTACGTACCTGAGAAATGAGATTACAAAGAAGTATAATTCATTATATGAAGCGAATTTTGCAGGGATGTTGGATAAGTTAAAGACTAAATTTGAATTTTGGAGGTCACTTCCCATTTCTTTAATTGGTAGAGTTAATGCAGTTAAGATGATTTGTCTCCCCCAACTGTTACACCCCTTTCAAAAAACTGGATTCTGTAATCTTCCATTCATATGGAACTATAAAGCCCACAGGTTCAGGGAAGGTCATCTGCGTAAGGGTAAAACAAATGGTGGGCTAGCCCTACCAGATTTTATGTGCTATTATCTAGCTGCACATATCCATTGTGTTTCCTACTCGTTGGATGAGACCATTGTGCTTGCCAACTGGCTGGATATGGAAAGGGATGACTGTCTACCATACTCTCTGGGTGCCATTCTAATGCCTCCCATTCATCCTAAGAAAGAATACTACAGCTATAACCCTGTTATCAACAGTACCATTCAAATCTGGACACAAGTAACAAAACAGTTCAAGCTGAGATCTCTATCTTTAAAACTGCCGATTTCTGCTAATCTGTCTTTTAAGCCTTCAACAATGGATGGGCCTTCGATCAATGGAAAAAAGTTAGGGCTTACATTGTTGAGGATCTATATATTTGGGGAGTGTTTGCATCATTTCAGCAGCTACAGGAGAATTGTAGCTTGCCGAAGACAGATTTCTGTAGATACCTGCAGATTAGACATTTTGTGAAAACTCATCTTGATGACTTTGAAACAGCTCCACCTTATAAGTTAGGTCAATGGCTGAGAGACTGTGTATTGGAAAAGCATGTATTATCATTTTTATATGATGTTCTCCCATGTCTGCATGGGTTTACTCCGGGAATTCTCCAGTTTCCTCCCACATGCCAAAAACATGCAAGTTTGGTTAATTGGCATCAACTGGGGATTCTAAACTGTCCTTGGGTATGACTGTGAGAGTGAATGGTTGTCTGTCCCTCTGTGTTGGCCCTGCGATGGACTGGGGATCTGTCCAGGGTGGACCCTGATAGATGCCAATCTGATAAATGTAACCAAGCAGAAGCAAATTTACTCCACTGTTACGCTACATGTCCTAAGCTCTGAGTCTTCTGGGTTGCAATCTTTACATTCTTTTCAAAAAATTTTCAAACCCAAATAGAACCGGATCCACTTCTGGTCATTTTGGGAGTTTCTGAGAACTCAAGACTGTTATGGATTGTACAGTGCTATCTTCTGTCCTATGGCCTCCTATGTGCCAAAAACCTCATTCTCCTTTTCTGGAAGAAAAATGATGTACCAACTCTTAAACTGTGGATTGCAGCACTGAGTGATGCCCTACATCTGGAGAGGATCCGTCACATCCTCAATGATAGTGGTAGAATTTGAACTTACTTGGCAACCATTGCTCTGCTATGTGGAAGGGATAGATCATTGAGACGCTCTGTAAAGCATTATATATTTTTTTCTTCGCTTTTTATTCGTAGGAAACACTGCTTGGGTGGGAGGGATGGGGTGGGGGATGACATGTTATGCATTATGTTAAGTACTGTATGTGTTATGTGTGTTTTGTAAAACCTGAGGTTTATCTGTATACTTGTGATGGCCGTGTGACATACATGCCTCTCAATAAAAATATCTGAAACGACACCAGTACTGGACAAAATATTATGATGTTTGTTTAACCAGTTATTTTGCGCAGGTGAGAAAAAAAAAATAGTCCCTTCTAAATGTAGCCAGTAACTGTTGCTAAACATCTCAATCAGCATGAAGATGTCTATTGTCATTTCACACACATAACCAATTTAAATACTGTCCAGTGCAAAAGTAATAAGTGTTTATAAAACATATACTGTACCTGTTGAGTCGGTACTGCAGAAGACCCCAGATCAAAACGTATCCAATGCCGGTAGTCAGAACCACCGGTAGATAGCTGGTAGCTAGTAGATAGCATGCTAGTGATTAGCACACGTTGCTCACTTTTCTTTGCATTTTCAGGTGAAAAAAAGGTATTGTGATTTGTTAATCAAAACAATAAATTAAACTCTAGCACTGCCTATTTTTTAAACGGATGTGAAATAGCTTAACCTCTTGCACTCCGTTGTACCGCGGGCGGGCAAGTCTCTGCATCCCAGAGCGCACGAGGGCACACAAGAGCGCCCTTGTGCGCTCTCGGATGCACGATGGAGCTGCAGAAGCTGCATTTCCGTTCTTCCACTGCAGACACAGCCGCGAAAAGATTAGATCATCTGATTGACCTCTCATTCGACTAATAAGAGCCTTGAATTGGGTTTCTGAAACCTTGAAGAATCAATGACTGAAAACCTAGCAAGAAGGACCAGCCTACCAAAGCTGTGAATGCAGTGAGCCAATTGAAGCAGAGAAGTTCGCGAGCTGTTTTTTTTAAGGCTGGGTGAAGACAGACTGCTGCAGCAGCAGATAAAAAAAGGACCCGCAGGAAGAACCCCACAGACCCAGCAGCATGGAGACCATCCACAAGTGCAACCTTTGTGACAGCGACTGCCATTCGCGCATCGGCATGTTCGGCCAGGCAGTGCTTATTTTGTTTTTGTCCCAGCAGAATAGATATTAGGATTGTCTTCTATGGTCATCATAGACCGACGGAGGCCGACGACGAAGGCTGAGTGACACACACGCGTTTGCCAGTCTATTTTTAATTACTACTGTTATTTGTTTTGAAAAATCGTTCGCCAAAAACCGCAATCATGGAAGCGCAAAACCGCAATAATGGAATTATGTTTTGATCGGGTCGCGAGACCAGCATCGCGTTCGTCTGACAATGAGGAAGAAGTTCGCCAGCTCCGCTTCTGCTGTGAAGAGGTAAGTGTTCTAAGCTAAATTATTCTTTATCCCTGAAAATTGTAATCAAAATGACCTTTGACCGATCAGTAAATTACAGTTGTGCGTCATCGCTACATGACGGACCGTGGTGCAACGGGCGATATCCGTCCTCTGTAGCGAGGGGGGGGGGGGAACAAACACCCCCACACACACACACACACAGCCCTTAGTGTCACCTTTCTTTAGAGCCCAAGATGAAGCTTCTATATTGAATCATTCAAAAGTTACAGACGTTTTTCCAAACTGTGCCATTTGGCACAATTTGGCACAGTTCAAAAACGCCTGGGAACTACCTGAGGAAAAAGCTGTGTAATATATTCATTTTTTGTGTTATTGTTACAGAATTTGGACCTCAGCTGGATAACACTTGGTTCTACATTTCTGTTGCATTTTCCAGCCCGGATCTGAAGCTGTGTGTTATTTGCAAGCATTTGTATCCGAAAAAACACCCAGGCCAAATTTATTTTCTTCAAGTTCACTATGTTTAGATGACTGTAACTCAGTGGCCGGAGCACTTAGAGAGATTATGCCTGTTTTGCCAAAAAATTCAAAGTGTTTTCTTTTAAATGAGACCAACCCCATGAAGATGCTGTAAAGGGTTGAAGAACAGCTTTCAATTTACTTTGGGCACGTTATTTTTTGACGTTTTTAGGGAAATTGACCGGCGTGCAAGGGGTTAATGAGCTTAAAATGACAGCAGGGCCAGGGTAGACGGAAACAATTTTTTTTCAAAAGAGTGAGACTTCTGGGTCACAGATGCATAATTTCTTGTCAAACAGCGCCTCACTATTATTTTAGGAAATTTAAGGTATCCAAAACAGTACTGCAACTGTCAGAGAGTTGATAGTAAATTACTGTTCGTAATTAACGATTACATGAACACCTTTGAAACAGAGTGACACATATCCAGTGAAATTGGAGTGCAATTATCGTAGAATATAGTACTATATTCTATACCGAGCAATTCTATACCGAGCAATTTAACTGGACAATAGGGATTCCAGGAGTTACTTAACTCCTGGAATCCCTATTGTCCAATCAAATTGCTTGGTCGGAACTGTTGCATAAATTGAATTGAATTGAATTGAATTGAATTGAATTTGTGACAGAAGGATAGCAGCTAGAGTGAAAAAGGAAGGTTTACAAGACTGCAGTGAGACATGCTATAATGTATGGAATCAGAATCAGAATCAGAATCAGCTTTATTGCCAAGTATTTTTACAAGTAAACATACGAGGAATTTGACTTGACATTGGACGCGCACGTTAGGCGCATCCAATGACGCGGCAGCCATGCAAGGCGCCTGTCATACAGTGGAGGTAAAGAGGGGAAGGGAGGGGGAGGAAAACACAATAGGAGAGAGAAAAAACATAGTTAATCAGAATAACGCTCGTATAAGCTCATATAAAGCTCAAATGAGCAAAATTTTGACTACACAGAAAAAAACCCTCTATGCACAATTAGCAGACAATATAGATCACACAAACAAGAGTTGAGAGAGGCAGTGTATGTATGAGTCAGTATATATGTGTCAGTTTGTGTAATGTTGTGTGCATTTGTGTAGTGTAGGTGTGACAGTTGCTAGTGAACAGCAGAGGGCGCCTCCAGGCAGTAGATAGATGTTATAGTCATGTGACTTATAAACAAGTCCGGTGTCTGTCTCTTCGCTTGCAGATGAAGGCACATGGACTGTCCTTGAGAAGTTCATCCGCTGAAAACAGCAGCTGTCTGTCGATTGTTTGGGTTAAGAGCCGCTCCTTCCGCTTATCTTCATCGGGAGGAATGTAAATACAGGGCACCAAAGAAGGTCAAACCTGCACAGTGCACTCAGAGAATAGAATTTCCTCACCCGTGCAATTCTGTGCTTCAGAATTTCCATGTGCAGGCATAAACTTTAACATACTCTGGAGAGCACTGGCGACTTCAAGATGTATTCCACCATCTGAATCTCCATTCAGTTCACCATGCCGCCACGTGCACTCCCCAACTGGTCGAATTGGTGAAGAAGCTTGCCTGGATCCACATTTTGAACAGCTCTCCACCTTCCTCAATTTCTGAAACAAACACCAGGAAACTCCAGAGGCAAAAATAGAATCCTGTGTCGTAGCCAATAGATGTCTTCTGCATCTCCAGTCGAATCATACACTCAGCAGGTTCCAATTCTTGGGCTCCCCCTTGGCCCGATTCTTGTTGAAAAAATAGTGACAATAGCACGTTTAAGCTGCTTCCAAATCCATAATTTCCGTTTAGATTAAGATTCAGCAGAAGAAGAGCGACTAAACACAGACAAAAACGCAACATTGCAAAGCTGGGAATAGGTCAGGAAGGCAGACAGGAGGAGGGAAAAATTGCGACTGCTCTCTCTCAGAGCCGGAAGAAGGCTTGGAGACAGTGGCACTGACAAAAAGACAGGAGCCGGAGCTGGAGGTGGTAGAGTTGAATATGCTAAGATTCTCATTGGGAGTGACTAGGGGGACAGGATTAGACAGTTTATCAGAGGGACTGGTCAGGTTGAGCGGTTTGGAGACAGAGAGGCAAGACTGAGATGGTTCGGACATGTGCAGAGGAGGGATAGTGGATATATTGGACAAAGGATGCTGAAGATCGAGCTGCCAGGCAGGAGGAAAAGAGGAAGACTGCAGAGAAGACTCATGGATGTAGTGAAGGAGGAAATGGAGTGTTGGCATTACAGAAGAAGATGCAAGGGATAGGGTGAGATGGAGACAACTAATCCCAATGGCAGGGGTCTCCAACCTGGGGTTCCTGGAACGTTCAGGTTTCTGTGGGAAATTTTCTAATTTCACTTCTTAAATGGTCCAAAGATTTCCAAATAATTTGCCATTGTTGTGCATGGGTGCAAGGGTGCCTACAGAACACATGCACAATGACAAATTATTTTGCAAATCTTTGGACCAATTAAGAAGTGAAATTGGAAAAGGCGGAGTGGTTAGCACTGCGGCAGCACAGCAACTCACCCTTGGCCGGGGGATCCTGGGTTCAATCCCAGCCCCCGACCAACAGTGATCTGTGTGGAGTTTGCATGTTCTCCCCGTGTCTGCGTGGGTTTCCTCCCACATGCCAAAAAACATGCAAGTTAGGTTAATTTGCATCAAAACTGGGGATTCTAAATTGTCCTTAGGTTTGACTGTGAGAGTGAATGGTTGTCTGTCTCTCTGTGTTGGCCCTGCGATGGATTGGCGATCTGTCCAGGGTGTACCCTGCCTTCGCCCAAAGATGCTGGGATAGGCTCCAGCCCCCCCGCGACCCGAAAAGGATTAAGCGGAAGAAGATGGATGGATGGAAATTGGAAAATTTCCCACTGAAACCTGAACATTCCAGGAGTCCCAGGTTGGAGACCCCTGCGCTATGATGATCCCTAAAGGGAGCAGCTGAAAAAAGAAGAATAAAGGTGAATTCCGATCACCCAATAGTGTACTTCTAAGTGGATTGCACAAAGTAGCCTGCCATATTAAGTGAGACTCCAAACCAAAGGGAGCGAACAGTCTTCAGTTCAAAGGGAACTGAGAACTGAACAGGGAAGAATTGAACAATGGTACATCACTTCACCGGAAGTTGACAAGAAGATTACCCATAAGCCATTGCACCTCAAATATGGGTAAAACAAACTGTTGTTGCTAATGTTATTAACAAGGTAAATTGATGTTGGTTATTGTTTATATCAACTGATAGTAATAAAAATATATTTGTATTATTTTATTTAAGAAATATACGTATATTATCCACCATAATGATAAATGCAATAATGTTAAATACTAAAAAACTGTTTACATGATGTTTGCCAACCACTAAAAATTACAAAGTAACATTTTTTTTAAAATGGGAGGAGCTGGAACTAGTTGAATTTAAGTACCCCTGTGATTCTCGATTCCTCGCTAACTTTTAAAAGTCACATTAAAAAAAATTCAAACATAAGCAAATCATTGCTGACAGTTAATGCAGCAAATGGCGTTCACTTACACTACCGTTCAAAAGTTTGGGGTCACCCGGACAATTATTTTGTGTTTTCCATGAAAAGTCACACTTATTTACCACCATGAGTTGTAAAATGAATAGAAAATATAGTCAAGACATTGACAAGGTTAGAAATAATGATTTGTATTTGAAATAATAATTTTTTCCTTCAAACTTTGCTTTCGTCAAAGAATCCTCCATTTGCAGCAGTTAGAGCATTGCAGACCTAACATGATTGCACAAGGGTTTTCTAATCATCCATTAGCCTTCTGATGCAATGAGCAAACACATTGTACCATTAGAACACTGGAGTGGTAGTTGCTGGAAATGGGCCTCTATACACCTACGTAGATATTGCACCAAAAACCAGACATTTGCAGCTAGAATAGTCATTTACCACATTAGCCATGTATAGAGTGTATTTCTGATTAGTTTAAAGTTATTTTCATTGAAAAAAAGTGCTTTTCTTTCAAAAATAAGGAAATTTCTAAGTGACCCCAAACTTTTGAACGGTAGTGTACGTATATAGCGCTTTTTCTCATCTCTAGATGACCAAAGCGCTTTACAGATCCTGCTATCCACCCATTCACATAAACATTCACACACTGATGGCAGCAGAGTTGCCATGCACCGGCGCTGGCCTGACCCACCAGGAGCAACTGGAGATTCAGTGTCTTGCTCAAGGACACTTCGACATGTAGACTGCACACAGAGCGGGAATCAAACCCCTGTCCCTCCGATAATAAGTCGGCCACACTACACCTACACCACAGCCACACACTGTGATTTACAGCTGCAAGAATGTTCCTGCATGCAATGATCATCTCTCACATCGGTTACTGCTTTACCAACTGATCTGGTATAACCACAATTAAACCTATTGAATCACTATACAAAAAAGCCATAAAAAATTTTGGTTAGAAAGATTTCTCATATCACTGTTGTCAGATTTTTAAGAAATATAACATTTTGTCTTTTGAAAATTCTAAAACACTTAAATTCACCTGCTTGATATATAAAATATTAAATGGCTATGCACCCCCCCCCCTTCCCCAAGAGAACATATCAAACTGAGAACTACCACAGGTACAGCCACCAGAGCCACAACCAGAGGAGACTGTGAGCTCCCCCACAGATGCACCACTTTTGCTCAATCTGTGCTTTCAGTGAGGGGCACTAAGATTTGGAATAATACACCACCTGCAATTACAGAACATTCTACACTAAACACTTTTAAAACCCATCTTAAAAATTGGCTTTTAAACTATCAAAACTGTACTCATAGCTAGGGGATGCTCTGCAGCATGCGGACACATATACAGTATGTATGTGCCCATATGTGTTGCACACATCTGCCTTGCTCTTTGTACTGTTGCACAATGTTGTTCTTGTTGTCGTTGTTGTGCAGTGCATGGATACATATACGTGTGCACACATGCACTGCACCTTATTCATGTAACATAATGAGTGTTTTGTTCTTAGGTTGTTCAACATATGCACTTTATACAGACATAATAACAGCACTTTAACTTTTGCATTTTAACACATACACTTTATACAATTTTGACCACAAATGTCCTTTTCATGTATTATGGATTGTTTGTGTATTTTTGTGACCTGCCAAGGGACTACAGATGTAATTTAGCAGTTTTGCTAAGTCTGACGTGTTTACATTTAATATTGATGTTCATTAATATGCGTTGTCCCTTTCCAATAAACATGAAATAAATAAACAATATTAGTACGTGTTCATGGTTACCGTGGTAATGCACGGAGGAGGGGGCCGACGGTTACAGGGTGTTTCAAATGGAGAAATCTTGTGAAGGGCAGTTAACTTCACTGATATTCCCTGAGAACGAAGCAGGGAGTAGGGAATACAGTTGAAGTACACTGTGGATTGGAGCGTAGCTTATGACTTAAAAACAAAGTATCAAGTTTACACTTGACTAAAGAAATCCCAAAAAAATGTTCAAAGCTGGAACAGGACTGGCACTACAGATGTCATTGGGTAATGAGATGGATTACATCCCACATGAGTGTCCAGTCCTCATACAGTATTCGTGTGTATCTAAATTGTAATTACCAATTAATCCAACATGTGTGTCTTTGGACTGTGTTTAAAGCATCAACAAACACAAACAAGCAGACTTCTTCTGTAGGATGTGATTTACAGATCTGCTCCCTATAATCATCATAGATAATAAAGCATGTTCTCAAGGTCAGGAATAAATACCCCCCCCCCACCACCACACACACACATTGTTACAACATCTATAGAACTGCTCTGTGTGTATGTTGCCGTAAATAATTCCTGTATTTATTACCAGTGATTATGAAGTGTTGCATCTGTCAGTATAATGACAAAGTCAGGGAGCAGGAGAGGAGTGTGTGGGGCTGAGCGATGACTCATGCATGCTTAATCTTCACCAGTGTAGTGGTAGCATCACACCATGAGGTTGTGTTACTAAATTAGCGCTCAATAAGCAATCGACCACAGAGCTTCAGTGTACTTTCTCAGGAAGACAGAGGGAGAGAGAGTGTGTGTAAATGTGAAATAAAGACATTGAAAGGATGTGAGATTAAGCAACATACTGATGATATGGGCTGTGATGGATAAAGGGCTTAACGGAGAAGATAGAGACAGAGATGTAAGGAATTGACTCTATGATTTGATTGGCTCTCCTGTCATATTTTAATCACCTGCAGCTTCCAAATGACAGATTCTCTGCATTTTTATGAGGGGTCATAAAGAACATCCTTTGGGCATGCAGTACGGGTTAATGAGACCTCGCAAGGTTACTACCTTGCCTCCCACGGGTTGACTGTGTATCCTTTTACAATACAGTTTGATTTGTGCTCTCTTTCATTGTTGTGTGACATAAGGCATGTTCACTGTAATTTATTTCCCCTGTATATTTTAAAGGGATGAGACTATCTTGAGGAAAACATTCATATGTAGTATTTACATCTACTGAACTCATAAGGGTGGGTGGAATTTGCTACTCTTAGTGTTCTGGAACATCCCCAGTTTGCTACTCTTGACACTTGACGCAGCGACTGTATAAAGGGAAGATTATCCAAAGAGAAAGAGAGGAAAAAAAATCACATTTTAAGACATATGCAATAAAGTTTAACTTACCTGCTGTGGGGAATATTAGAACAAATCTGACTCATGACTTCTGTTTTTCTGGCTAAGTTACAACCATTTTTGCTACCAAATCCAAATTGCAATAATTTTATTGCAAAACTGGTTGTTATGATGAAACTGACAAAACTCTTCTTGCAATTAGTTGCCAACCACTTTTACAATAAAACCAGAATTGCAATAATTTTATTGTAAAACTGGTTGGGATGATGAAACTGACTAGAGTCTTATTGCAATTAGTTGCCAACCAGTTTTGAAATACAGTGACTGGAATTCTTAACTTCTTGTCCAAATTATGTGATCTTTTGTTACAATAAATGGCCAAGCGCTAACATTAGCATGCTAATGTTAGTGTTAGTATCAATGCTGACATTTGTCAACGTCAATGCTAACATTAGCCTACATTAGCATGTTAATGCTAATGTAGTATGTAATAATGTAATTAATGTTTTTAGCCAAAGTCAAATTCCTTGTATGTGTTGTGCATACTTGGCCAATAAAGCTGATTCTGATTCTGATTCTGATTCTGATTAACATTATTATGCAGTAGTTTCATAAGTTAGCATGCTAACATTAGCATTGACTGTAGTATAAGGTTATACTACAGATTTGGATGGCACCAGCATAATGACGCAGCTGTTTGGTGACATCATCACACCGAGCTGATATAAGGTGAAGGTCAGCCATCTTAGGGCCTCTTGGCTCTCTCCTCTCCTATGGCAACCTCCAGTAACAGACTCTGTACTGTAAGTTTATGCTTTGTGTAATAAAGTTCGTGTTCCAAGCAGCACCACTCTCTGTTGGTCATTCCCGGGTTTCCAGACATAACATTTGGCAACGAGAGTTAAACCATGAAAGCGTGCGTGAGGCCACCACAGCTGTTTCTGGAAAATCCCGGTGAGCCCCCAGTACCGTGGCCGCGCTGGTTCTATGCTTTCAAAACCTACATGTCAGCGTTGGGCCTGGACAAGCTAGACAAGGTTCACTATCTGGGCATAGAAGGCCAACATATTTTCCATACGCTAGGACCAACGGAGTTGTTTGCTGATTCAGTCAAACTACTAGCTAGCTACTTTGCTACATCCGACAGCATGTTGGCATGGTGCATTAGGTTTCACCAACGGTGACAGAAGACCACAGAGATGACACAACAATTTGTTACGGACCTTCACCACTTAGCTAGCATGTGCAGATTTGGTTTGTTGGAGGATGAAATGGTGTGAGACCAGTTGGCCAAGTACACTAGCAACCCACGGCTGCGGGAGAAGATGCTAACGGCGCCAAACGACATGACTTAGCCAAGACCATCGAGCTAGCATTTCAGCTAGAGTCCATCGACAGGTTAGCATCGGCGCTACGTAGGTGTGCAGTAACAACAACAATAGCCGAGCCACACACCGCTAGCATATGCGGTAGCCACAGAAGGGCCCAGCAACACAGCAGAAGAGGCCGAAGTAAACACTGTGGATCAGAAGAACGCTATGAGGCGCTTCTCGTGTGGCAACTGTGGCTCCCCGATGCACCGAAAGAGAGCGCTTTCCTGCCCAGCAAGGGGGCAATGATGTAAAAGATGCGGAAAATTCAACCACTTTGCCAAAGTCTGCCAGTCAGCACCACCACCGTACTCGCTGGCCAACTCAAGTCACTTGCCCGCAACAACCATTCAAATGGTGAGGTCCGGAGGCGTGACGTATGCATTCTGCATGGTGGGGCTGGACGATGTCAACTTGCCGCTCCTGCTTGACACTGGTGCAGTGAGATCAATGTTAAACTGGGCCACAGTGAAGAAGTTTTTCCCCAACTACCCGATCAGAAAAAACCCAGCGGTGCTGTATGGGTATGGTGGCTACCGAGTTACCAATGTAGGGACCATCACACTAACGGTCCGCTACACATCAAGAGTCGTTACTGACTTTGTTTTTCAAGTGGTCACGCATGGAGACAACATATTAGGATGTGGCTTATTTTATAAAATAGGCTTCTCCATCTGCGACAGTAACAGACTTCGTTTAACTGATGGCGATGAGTGGGACACAACATACCCTGATGACGAGGAGAGGGGCGCAATACACTCAGACGATGATGACGAGAGTATAGCCGTCCCGTGTTCACAGGAGGAGCCCTGCCCAGAGAATGTCATGAGCCAAGCCAGCTTGGTTTTCCCCGGCTCGGCCTTGATCTCTCTGTGGGTTTTGGCTTCATTGGGTTTTTTTTTTTTTTTTTTTTTTTTGTAACTTTGAATTTTATTCATTTTTTATCATACATATTACATTCAGATCACAGTCTCTATATTTAAAAAAAGGAGCTAGAGGAAGAAAAAAAAAAAGAAAAAGGGGGGGGACAAATGTTGGCGCATCAAGTTTTTAGTTTCCATCTCTTAATTCTTCTGGTTTTTCCAGTGTCTTTGGTTATTCTTTCAATTTCTAGTCTCGTTGTTGCACTTTGTAGTGTGTCCATTTCCACCATTTTTTTTTTCATATTGTCCTTCTTGCATTCTTTGTCGATATGTTAGTTTTTCCATTAAACGTATATCCTCAACAATGTCAGTCCATTGCTCTTGGTCAGGAAGAACTTCTGATCGCCATTTTCTTGTGATTGTTTTTTTTACATGCAATCAGCAAGATTTTAACTAGATATCTGTCCTCAGCCTGTATTACATTGTCTCTTTTAAGATCACATAAATACATCAAGTTACAGTTCATTGGTATATTATATCCTAATATCCTCTGTATTGTCACATGTATAGATTTCCAGAATGATGAGATTTTGCAGCATTTCCAAAACATATGTGAGTGGTCTGCATTTTGAGCCCCACAGCCCCTCCAGCATATAGATTGGGTATTTGTATATTTTCTTTGAGTCTGTGGTGTAATGAAACAGCGAATCAGGTTTTTCCATCCAAATTCCCTCCATGTCCTTAAACTTGTTGATGTGTGTTGTGTTTTCCATATTTCTTGCCAGTTTTCTTCTGTTATATTTAAATTTAGCTCTTTCTCCGATTTCTCCTTTATATAGTTACTTGAATGTTTGTTTGCCGTAAGTTTCTGATATAGCTTTGAAATAATTCTTATTTTATTTCCTGCATACGAGCTTAAAATGAATTGTATAATCTCGCTCACATCTGTGTGGAGGTTATGCCTAATCTTACTCATATAATAATCTCTCATCTGCAGATATCTGAAGAATTCAGATTTTTCTAGTTTAAATTTTCTTCTCATGTTTACAAAACTCCCGAAATCTTTTTTTCCCATATTGCCCCACGCTGTGATTCCCTTGTTCACCAGATTTTTGTATCCCCTATCTGTCACCATGGGATGACGCCGGGACCGGCGTTCAGACCATGCCCCTTTCCCATCTCTGCCTCTCATTGGGCTGCGTCTCAGCTGGCTCCCAGCTGTCAGTGTTACGGGACAGCTGGGGCCAATTAATCCTCATCAGCTGAGGCGCTGCCAATGAGGATAAAAAGGAGCAGCCTCGATCACTCGGGGCTGCGACATAAGCACTGCTAGGCTGGAGCCCCTTCGTCTGGTGCCAGCCCCTGCCTCATCTTCAGCATAACTCGTAAGTGTTTCCCGTAAGGAGTTTTGTGCCTTGGTACCCCCATGTCCGGTGCTAGCCCGCTACTTGCCTTACTGTATCACTCGGGAGTACCACCTTGTATGAGTGCCCTGTGTATTGGAGTCCTTTGCCCAGTGCCAGCTCTCTACTCGTCTGGCTGCCTAACCCGTGAGTTTTACCCGCTGTGAGCTTTCTTGTTGTGTACCCCTATGCCCGGTGCCAACGGTTTACTCTGTCGCCGTACTGCTCATGAGTGTTATTGTGTATGAGCATCTGTGCTTTCCTCATCCCTCACCCTTACCTCCAATAAAACATCACAACTCACTGGCTCGCCCTTGGCTCTCATTGTGTGGCTCCCCAGAGCCACACGTAACAGTATGTTGCAGCCAGAACGAGTTGCCGGCGGCCGTGAGTTGTTTGGACTTGTATCTTCCTGTCCGGGTGTCAGCTCTGTCAGCATGCCGTCTCCCAGGAGTCACTTCCGATGCCAGGGCGACGAGCTGAGGCCCATCCCGGGGGCTGTCGACAGGACGCTCTTCATTCTGCACGATGATTCCAACTCGAGACGCTGGCATCCGGGCTGTGCTGAGGATCTCCTGGACAGTCGCCCTCGCTCTGTATTCCATCTCGAGGTCAGTGCCAGGATTGACGCCATAGTTACACAGCGAGAGAAGCTCCGCGGGTTGGATGGAAATCCCGGCAGGAAGCCGAAGTGGATGACGTTGCCCCCCGCTTCGGGATCCCGTTCCTGCCTCTATTCCAGCCTGGGAGTTCGCGCCACCCAGAGGGCTTCCCCCGTTCTGCACCACGTCACTCGGGATTCCTCCAAAGGAGCCGCAGCTGACAGCAGTTACGTCCGGGACCGAGCGGCTGTCGCGAGCTCCACTGTGCATCTACTCACCATCTCCAGGCATGTGGCGGTGGCAGTGAGATTGGTGGAGAGGACTCCAGGGCTACGAAGCTTCCCCGTGTTCAACGCCTTCCTCGCCTCAATCTCTGATCAGGAGCGGCGATTCCTGGGTTCTCCCCTCGCTTCGTCCCCTGGAAATAGCCGTCATCACAACGCCCAGGCACCTCGGCACGAACCCCGTCCAGATCCAGTTCCGGGTTGCCGCCAGGACCTTTTCCCCCACGCAGCTGTCTCCCCTTTGTCTCGTCAGCGTGGAGATTTCACAGCCCCGTTTCCCGAGCCTCTTTCCCCCGCTGTCATTCCAGGGCATTCGGGCTGGCTCTTCCCGGCTGTTATCCCCTCCTCCTCGACGCGTTTCCTGACTGCTGTGTGTGCCTGGAATCCTGACCTGGCGAGCCCTCTTCTGGAGACGACACGAGTGATCCCCAGATGACTTCCCAGGGGGTTCTCTGTCATCGGCCGGTGGGGAGAGGAGGAAACGATGTCTACGACAGCAGGTGCCATCAAACCTCCAGGAGGCAGGCAAGTCCTCGTTTATTTACATCAGTTTTGTGATTTGCTCTGCTATACTCCTGGAGGTGGAGTTCGGGGTCCGCAGCGCCCTGAACTCCCACCACCTGCTGTAACCTGTGTCTTTAATCCTGCACCCTCTGTGTCTCTCTCCGCCGAGCGGTCCCCGGCTTCGGGTCTATGTCGTGGGACGAGGAGAGGGCCTGCGGCTCCACAGCTATGTTGTGGACGGAGGAGGAGGACTGACTGCTACGTGGAGTCTGCGCCGATGACCAAGCGTCCCCGGGTCTCCACGGAGGTGCGGATCGGTCCAGCGGGACAAGGTTCTCCTGCCATCACGCCGCATGGACCGTCGGCGTGGTTACCAACGCTGGAGGAGCCTCAAGCTGCGGTGACCATCGTGCCGGCTGCGGGGCCCGACGCAGCTGGGTGGGAGCCTGACAACGACCTCCTGATGACGGATCCTGGATCTTCACAGTCCTGGACGGCGTCAGAACCCGAGATCAGGCGAGTGCTCTCTTTTCTTTTTTCTCTTCATATCTTTGAGCACTTTAGCCTGTCTCTAGGGGGGATGAGCTGGGTGCAGCCGTCTGCTGCGTCTGAGCTCGTCTCGCCGGGTTCTGGCGCTGCCGGTGACCCTGATCCCGGTTCTGTTTTCTCTCCTGAGCCTGTTTCTACGGTCGCCGGCGAGGAATTGCCGTCTTCCGTGGTGCTGGACGGTCCAGGCTCAACGTTGGAGGTCGGTTCTGGTGTGGTGCTAACCCAGTTGGGGTCCGTCGTGGGTGCTGCTCCAGCGGTGTCCGATGTGGATTCGCCCAAGACCCAATCGGGGTCCGACGTGGGTGCTACCCCAGCGGCGTTCAACGAGGGTTCGCCTAAGACCCAATCGGGGTCCGACGCGGGTGCCACACCAATGTTGTTCAGGTCCGGTGAGGAGGTGGCTGTTTCCCTGCAGCCTGACGCTCGTCTATCTCGTCATCGGCTCTCCCCTAAGTCTCTTCCTCCGGGGTCCGCTCTGACCCTTCGCCCGTCTCAACGGTCCTGGTGGTTGAGTGATGCGGGTCGACGGCTCGACCTGCAAGACTTCTGGTTCGGCGATCTGGTCCAACCCCCTGACGAACTTTGTTGCTTCTGGGTGGCCTGGCACGGCTACCGGTGGGCTGGGTTCTTGGGATCTGGGTCTGGAGTTGGCCGTCTGAACTTTTCCTCTTCCCCGGCTCACCAACTGGACAATGGGCGGGGCGACCACCAGAACTATTTGACCGTTTTGGACTCTGCCTGCCGTCTCCTCGGGTGTCTTTTATCCTTTTGTTGTTATTAAGGTCACTCGGGCGTAGCTTCTTTGTCCTTAGGGGAACATGTGTTTTTAGTGCTGTGTATTGTTTTCTTATTTACCGTACTCAGCATTTTCTTTTCATTATTTTCCTGTTCCCACCTGTCACCTTTATTCCTCTAGGTGACCCTTTTGTATATAGCGCTGTGTATTGTGTTTTCTAGTTATCCGTACTCAGCGTTTTCATTGCCCTTATCTTATCCTTAGCCTGGTCGGTGCATCATCAAGTAATGTGTTTGGCCCCCTTTTCAACCATACTTTGTGATCACCCTATCCTTCTTGTTACCTTTGTGTGGGGGCTTTCCCTAGCCCCGACTTAAACATTGACTGTGTGTTGTTTGGAGTACGTGTTTTGTTCCCCACTTAATCGTACTCCGTTATTGCCCGTTTGTTCCTGTCGCCTTCACTCCCCTAGGTGACTCTGTGTGTGTATATATGTGGTGCTGTGTATTGTGCTTTTTTTTTTCTTTTTTTTTCCTTATTATCCGTACTCAGCGTTTTTCATCACTCTTGTCCTGTTCTTAGTTTGGTCTTTGCATTATGGAGTAGTGTGTTTGTTCTTTTTCCATACTCTGTAATTGCTTTATTTGTCCCTGTCACCTTTTTGGTGGGTTTTGTCTCTTTTTCTTTGCCACGTTCTACACGTCATTTGTGTGTTTTGAGCAGCGGGTTTTATTTGTACCCATCCTTAGTATTTCTCCCCATCTGTGCCTTGGGTTTTGTTTTGTGCGATATAGAGTATTATATTCGGGGTTTTTTTTCTCACTGCCCTGTTACTCTATGTTGGTCCATCGGTTTATTTGTCTTTCCCTCTGCTTCTCTCCCTCCGGTCCTACCTCCCCTCCGCCCACCCTAGTTGGGGTGGGGGGGGGGGGGCTGGGGTGTTCCTGGTCGTTCGGAGCCCGACCGTGAGGGGGAGGCTCTGTCACCATGGGATGACGCCGGGACCGGCGTTCAGACCATGCCCCTTTCCCATCTCTGCCTCTCATTGGGCTGTGTCTCAGCTGGCTCCCAGCTGTCAGTGTTACGGGATGGCTGGGGCCAATTAATCCTCATCAGCTGGGACGCTGCCAATGAGGATAAAAAGGAGCAGCCTCGATCACTCGGGGCTGCAACATAAGCACTGCTAGGCTGGAGCCCCTTCGTCTGGTGCCAGCCCCTGCCTCATCTTCAGCATAACTCGTAAGTGTTTCCCGTAAGGAGTTTTGTGCCTTGGTACCCCCATGTCCGGTGCTAGCCCGCTACTTGCCTTACTGTATCACTTGGGAGTACCACCTTGTATGAGTGCCCTGTGTATTGGAGTCCTTTGCCCAGTGCCAGCTCTCTACTCGTCTGGCTGCCTAACCCGTGAGTTTTATCCGCTGTGAGCTTTCTTGTTGTGTACCCCTACGCCCGGTGCCAACGGTTTACTCTGTCGCCGTACTGCTCATGAGTGTTATTGTGTATGAGCATCTGTGCTTTCCTCATCCCTCACCCTTACCTCCAATAAAACATCACAACTCACTGGCTCGCCCTTGGCTCTCATTGTGTGGCTCCCCAGAGCCACACGTAACACTATCTTGCTTTGCCGGTTCAAACTGACTGTCAAATGCTACTCATTTCAATAGTTTTATGTCCTCCTTTATATTATACTTTTGTACTATTTTACACCACAGTTCCAAAGTAAATTTAGTGATTGGGTCTATTTGTTTGATTTGCTTATATGCATCCTTATCTCCTATTATGCTTTGTACTGGGAGTCCCTCAGTTTCCTTTTCCATTTCTTTCCATTTTGCCTCATATCCTCCGTCGCACCAACATATGATATATCTTATTTGTGCTGAGTAGTAATATTCCTTTAGCCTCGGTAGACCCATGCCTCCTTTCTCTTTTGGTAATTGGAGAGTTTTATATTTCACTCTTGGCTTTTTACCTCCCCAAACAAATCTCAATATCATCCTGTCCCACTTTGAGAACTGGGCACCAGGAATCTCTGTTGGTAGAGCTTGGAAGAGGTAAAGCAGTCTAGGTTGTATGCTGATTTTGACTGTCTTAATTTTTGAATTCAGATCCATATTTAAGATTGACCATCTATCAATATCTTTTTTTATTTGTTGTTCTAACCTATCATAGTTTGCTTTATAGATTTTGCTTAAATCTTTAGGTATGTTCACTCCAAGGTATTTTATTTCTTTTTGTTTCCAGTTTAGTTTGATCTAAGATAAGATAAGATAAGATAAGATAAGCCTTTATTAGTCCCACAACGGGGAAATTCCAGGATTGCAACAGCACAGGGATAGCAACACTCAGAGCGACAATCAGAAGGCAAGAAAAAAACAAGCAAGCAAGAGCAGCTAATATACATATGTACATATTACTATAAAATATATATATATACACACACACACAGACACAGTGCAGAGCATTGTAGCTGGATGGAATAAATATATGAATATATGAACACACAGTACGGAGCATTGCAGCTAGGTGGAATAAATATGCAAGTATATAAACACACACAGTGCGGAGCAATGTAGCTAGATGGAATAATATGTAGATATATAAATATAAACACACCCAGTGCTGAGCATTGTAGCTAGATGGAATAAATATGTAAATATATAAACACACACAGTGCAGAGCATTGTTGCTAGATGGAATGAAACAGCATAACCGTCTACTTAGTTATCCTACATGGTATGATTATGTGCCCATACATATTCTCACCCTCCATAGCGACCGGTATGTTCCTAGTTGTATGCCGGAGAGGACCATTGTGTAAGTCTATTGCATCTTTTGCATTCAAAAAACTATTAGTTTATTACGTCTTTTTGCTATCTCTACGAGCAGCCCTGCTTAGGTTGTACAGTCTGACAGCCGTTGGTAGGAAGGACCTACGAAACCTCTCGGTTGTGCATCTGGGATGATGTAGTCTGCTGCTAAATGAGCTCCTCAGTGCATTCAGTATGTCCTGCATAGGGTGGAATGTCCAGATTCCTTTAAACCAGATAACTTATCAGTTATCTGGTTTAAAGGGTTATAGTGGAATGTCAGTATTTGTGTTTTTGGTATGTTTATCTTGTATCCTGATAATTTTCCAGAATTTTCTATCAAGTCCATCATTTCCATTATTGATTCATCTGGTTGTTCAAGGTAAACTATAATATCGTCTGCAAATAGCCCAATCTTGTGTTCCGCTCCCTTTATTGTTACACCTTTTAATTTCTTATTTTGTCGCATCGCTTGAGCCAGTGGCTCTATGAACAGAGCAAACAAGGTGGGCGATAGGCAGCATCCCTGCCTAGTTGATCTTTGTATATTTACTTTGTCTGTTAAGCTACCGTTTATCTTGATTCTTGCCACAGGTTTTTGATACAGTGTCTTTATGCATTGTACTGATTTTTCGTTAAATCCAAAGTGTTCCAGCACATTATATAGGAACATCCAATTAACCCTATCAAATGCTTTTTCTGTGTCTAAACTCACTATTACTGTGCTTTTCTTTTCTTTATGTATTTGATTAATTATGTGTATTGTTCTCCTGATATTATCATGTGTTTGGTGTCCCTCTATGAAACCAGTTTGATCATCCTCTATCAATTCCATCAAGAATGTCTTTATTTGTTTACAGATAATTGTTGTATATATTTTATAATCCACATTTAATAAAGAGATTGGCCTATAGTTTCCGCATTGTTCCCTATCTTTCCCTGGCTTTAAAATAACTGAAATAATGGCTTTGTTCCATGATGGAGGTATTTTGTTGTTGTTTAATGTCCAATTAAATGACTTTAGGAGCTGTGGCGTGAGTTCTTCTATAAACAGTTTATAAAACTCAGACAGGTATCCATCACTACCTGGTGATTTACCATTTTTTAGTGACTTAATCACATCTTTAATCTCATGTGTTGTTATTTCTGCTGTTAGCTTTTCATTTTGTTGATTTCCTATTGATGGCAAGTCCAATGTGCGTAGAAATTTTTTAATATCCTTAACATTTGTCTCTTCGGGTTGCGAGTATAGTTCTTGATAGAATTTATGGAATATTTCTTTGATGTTTTCTGGGGTAACTGTGGTTTTATTTGTGATGGGGTCCTTAATCTTATATACATTATTCACTGTTTGTTGTTTTCTTAACTGTTTTGCCAGCAGTTTTGTGGCCTTTGGCCCCGTTTCATAATATTTTTGTTTTAAATATCTATTTTTCCTTTCAATTTCATTTGTATTTCTTTTATCCTTATTTTTTCTTCCTTAATTTCTTGATATATTTTTGTGTTTTGATGTTTATGTTCTAATTCCCTCAGTCTCTCACATCTTTGTTCATATGATTCCAGTTTAGACTTTTTTGCTTTTCCTGATTCAACAATTAATTTACCTCTTAACACGGCTTTTAGTGCATCCCATAGTATTGTTGGGTCCACTTCTCCATTATCATTCTTCTCGATATACTCATTTATGTTTACCTTTATTCTTTCTTTCATTTTCTCATCATTTAATAGTCCTACATTAAGTTTCCATGTTGTTTGTCATTTTCTATTGTTTAAATATATTTCCATGTATATAGGATTATGATCTGATATTTCTGCCCCTCCAATCCGACAGTTTCTCACCCTGTGTCTGTCACCTTCATTCATAAGGAAGTAATCTATTCTAGAGTGTACTTTATCAGAAATCAGAAAATCAGAATCAGAATCAGCTTTATTGGCCAAGTATGCACAACACATACAAGGAATTTGACTTTGGCTAAAAACTTGCTCTCGTTGTTCAGGTGAAGGATTTAAATAAGGATTCAATGACAACCACAGTATGTACAGTAAATTACAGTCTGTCCACGTTTCTATAAAAGGATGCAAATATATACAGGAATATATGCAGTTATTTACTCGGACTAACCACACTTTGCAGAAATATATGAAAAAATATACAATCACACAGTATTTCAATGTGGACTCAGATTCAGTGATATAATGTGAATGAAGTAAAAAGCAGTGTGAGAGTTATGTGCAATGTAATAATGGATGAAAAGTCATGAGTACAGCAACAGGTAGGACTAGGTGAATGTTAGGAGTTCATCAGAGTTTATGGACTGCTGAATAATGTGTATAGTCTTTTTCGAGTGGGTGCAGGTCCCTCCATATGTCTACCATACCCATTTCTGCCAGTGAGGTTCTTATGAACTTTGTTACATGTTTTTTTGTCTTCTTAACACTTGTTGTGTCAACTTCATGATCCATGACGGCATTTAAGTCTCCTCCACAAATTAGGACTCCTTCACTGTGTGTTGCTATGAGATCAAACAGTTGTTGAAAAAAACCCTTGTCACTTTCTGGTGGGGCATAGATGTTCACTAATGTGATCTGCATACCATCTATTCTTCCCTTTATTATTACATATCTGCCTTCTTTATCCTGGATTTCTTGCTCACATTCAAATTGTATTTTATTTGAAATTAGTATCACAACCCCCCTTTTAGTTCCTCCCTTAAATGAACTGTAGTAGGAGTTCTTATAGCCAAATCTCTTTAGTTTCTCATGTTCTGTCTTGTTCAAATGTGTCTCTTGCATAAATATAATTTCGGCTTTTTCATTCTTGAATTTTCTTATTATTCTTTCCCTTTTAATAGGTGAGTTCAGACCATTCACGTTTAATGTCATTATCTTAAGATTTTTAACCATATTCATGTTTTTCCATTTTTTTAACTTGTGCTCCTAACCCCTTTAACAACAAAACTAACACATATTTGTACAAAAACACATTAACGAATGTCGACCTCCGTACTTTGGGCCTTTCTTCTGCCCACTGGTCCCTGTTGGTGGGTGGAGGTAATGTCCTCACCGAGTGAGGGGCCCTCCCTAGACCTCTAGTTACTATCCAAGTAATAGTCATTAGTCAAGAAATGTCCAACAAAAATCACTTTAACCTCTCCTAGCCGTTTGTTTCTCTTTTACCTTGTCTTCTTGGCCTTCATTTCTTCTGTGTCCTTCTTAATCTTTGTTATAATCTAGGCTTTCCATTGAAAGCCTTGCAGTTTTTCTTGGGCCCGGTGTGCCACGTCCATCTCCCGCCCTCTGCTGCTCACTCGCCTCCACTCTGGCTGTCTCGATGTGTTCCGTGCCGCCGCTGTTCCAACCGCTTCCTCCGGTACGCTCACCACAAAGCCTCGCTCCGTCATGTCCCGCGCTGCCTCTCTGGCCGTGTTGTAGGTTTTCACGCCGTCCTCCCAATGAATTCTCATCTTCGTTAGTGGCGTTTGGAATCTAATTTTTTTCTTTTTCAGCATTTTTTTAATGTTGGCATATTTCTTTCGCTGCTGCACAATTTCTGTCGGGTAGTCAAGGTCAAAGAATATCTGTTTGTCGCCGACTCGTATCTTTTTTTTCCACGCTTGTGTCAGGATTCTTTCCTTTACGTCGTATTTTAAAAAGTTTACCACAACTCACCTGGGTGTAGAGTTTGAATTCGGGTTCTGTGCCAAGGCTCTGTGCGCTCGTTGGATCTGCAGGTCTGTTTCGTCGGGCAGCTCAAGCTCTTTTTTTAAGAATTGATCTATGAATTTCGTCATCGAGTTGCCTTCAGTGCCCTCCGGAAACCCGAAGATGCGTATATTGCTCCGCCTGGACCTGCTCTCCAGGTCGGTTATTTTTTCCTGCATCCTCTGTGTTTGTGCCGTCAGGGTCTGCAGCCGCTCACTTGCCTCGGTCTTCCAGTCTTCCAAATCTGATATTCGAGCCTGTGCTTCTGCCATACATGCCCGTTGAGTGCGCAGTTCCTCCATGGTTTCTGCTAGCTTGCTTTCCATTTCTTTTCGGAGACCCATAATTTCCTCCTTCATCTCTTTTTTCAGTTCTTCCTTAAGAGCCGTTAAATCCTGTTGGAGTTGTCGCTTGAAGTCTTTTATGTCCTTACTTATATTGGCGAAGCCAGTGTTCATAACATCGAGGTTGCCGTCCTCCATTTTCTCTGTTGTAGTCACCTCGTTCTTTTGGGCCTCGTGTTCAGCGATTTCTCCAGCGTTGTTGAAGAGGGATTCTTTAGTTTTACCCTGCTTTTGTCCGTGTGCCCGGGTTCTTCGTGTTTTCATCCCTTGGTTTATTGATCATTTATGTCGAGTTGGCCATTTACCAAAGATTTTTAATCTGACTAGGGAGAGCTCTCTGTTTAAGCGTTATGCCTCTCCGCCATCTTCCCGGAAGTCCTCTTGGCTTCATTGTTTATGTGCATTTTATGTATTCATTCCACCATCTTAGCCACTGCCTGACAGGCAGCTGTTAGTTAGCCTCTGATCTTTTTCCCACACTCCTGACAGTCTGTCGGTCCTATCATGTCCCCTTGCTCTCCATAATTCCACCAGCTGTCCCAGCCTCGGTAATTATCTTTCCCGCGCCTCAGGTGTTCCCAATTTGTGTGGCCAGCAGCGTTTGGATTTAAGCAGCTCGTCGCTAGACGAACGTCGCTGGGTCATTGTACGAGTCACTTCTACTCTCCTTGGTGTGACCGTCGTGTCGGAAGGACATCTCGACTATGCTCACCGGGAGTATTGGACTTTCGGGACTGTTTTTCTTGTGAGTAAACTGTTTGTGTTTCTCTCTGTGGTTCGGTGCTACGCTGAACAAGAAGCACTTTTTCCCTGGCAGTATTCTGCTGCGCTTCTGGTGGCGCTTCTCCCCGCAGCACACTGCTATGCTTAGGCTGTTGCCCTGTTTACGTTCCCCCGAATAGTTTAACACCCTGTAGTCTTCCTCGCTCTCCGAGCGCATGCTCATTGTATTTTGACTAATGTGTTCATCTGTATCTGAACTGTTTATGTCAATAAATGTGTGTTTGGTGAAACCCTGCAGTTAAATCCTTGCATCCTTCTCCTCCTCCGTGCGCAATAGTAGAGCACACAGAGAGTTTATGACAGAGAAGGGGCAACAAACGAACTTGCCTCAGATCCTCGCCCAGCATGAGCCTCCAGGAGCGGCTGCGGAATTGCAGGAAAGGGAGCCCGCATCTGTCAGGAACCCCGGGACTCAACAATCCGGCGCAGGTTCTACCTACGGCGACAGCAACACATCGACACAACTAGACTCCCCAGGTGAGAGGGAGAAGGGGCCGGACTACCTCCGAATCCACACACAGCACCAGCCTACAGGAGCCACCGCTGAGCTGCTGGATGAAGAGTCCATGACCCAACAGGACACAGTAGAACCACCACAACCTGGTGTACGCCCTGCAACAGACGTAAGAGCTACACCATCACAGCCTCAACACCATGTACAGACAAAAAAAATACAGCTTGCACTGATGGACTGGGTTCGGGTCTGCAGAACCGAATGGCCGGACCCACAGTCGGCCTCAACTCTATCCCCACCACCACCGACACCCATCAGGATCATCGCGCAACTGGCTCCAACGACCTTCAAACTGGCAGATGGTTTGGTGTGGCATGCCAACTGTCTCCATCAGGTTCAAACAGCAACCTCAGACGACAGGGCTTCATGAGAGGCCATTTGCATGGTATGGGACTCGGACTGGGGTTTCGTGATGATCCCAGTCCACGGGCCCCCACATCCCCAGGGGTGTGTCCACCACAGGCTCGCTGCAAGGCCCCTCCGACTGAACTGCCTTCCTCATGGAAAAGAAGAAAGAAAGAGGACTAGGGGCTGCCTATGGATAGTGGCAGAATAACCCACTCAGCCATGCTGGGCTGCGCGGTGGTCTGCCCGCTAGCTAATTTGAATACATGTTGTCCTCTGTTTTTCCAAGGGGGGGGGGGGTGATTGTAGTATAAGGTTATACTACAGATTTGGATGGCACTGCCGTGATGATGCAGCTGTTTGGTGATGTCATCACGCCGAGCTGATATAAGGTGAGGGTCGGCCATCTTAGGGCTTCTTGGTTCTCTCCTCTCTTATGGCAACCTCCAGTAACACACTCTGTACTGTAAGTTTATGCTTTGTGTAATAAAGTTCGTGTTCCAAGCAGCACCACTCTCCATTGGTCATTCCTGGGTTTCCAGACATAACATTGATCCCAACGTATTTTTATTATGACTTGTAATTGTGTTGTGGATTTTGCATTTTGGTGAGCTCTCTGTGCCATTATAAAATCCCAGCTGATATCTGGCATTATTGAAAATCATTCCAAACGTTCTTTACATAGTACAGCAATGATATGTGAGCCTCAGTGGGCTTATCAACAGTTCTTGTAAATTGTTTTAAGTGACTTATGCTGTATATGCGAATTGATCCAAAAAATGCTAATATTTGCTGTTGTTGTGCATGGATGCAAGGGTGCCTACAGAACTCGTGCACAGCAATGGCAAATTATTTGCAATTTTTTGGACCAATTAACAAGTGAAATTAGATCATTTCCCACAGAAACCTGAACATACCAGGGCACCCTGGTTGAAAAACACTGGTATAAGTAAAGTTTGTTAAGTTTTAATGGCCATATACTGGAATAAAAGGTAACATAATGTGGACAAAAATGCTGAGAATTTCAATAACTGTACTGCAAAACTGGTTGACAAGATATTACAATAAGAGTTTCACCATTCCAACCAGTTTTGCTATAAAGTTATTGCAATTCTGGGTTTTAATGCAAAATTGGTTGTAATAGACTAGAGCTATCTAAAAACAAATGTCCAGTTGCTTTATGAGGTGCAGGTTGACTCACAACAATTCTTTTCTAAGTAAATTCTGACTTTGTATCAGTTGAATGATGCTGCATCTTGATAGTTTAAAAAACTATTATGTAACCCTCAATATTCAAGATTATTTTCTGCAAACCCTCTCGCTGCTCCTACTTTTGCACATATTTTGTGAAAATGGTGGTGAATTTATTGTCACAGCTCCTGTGCAGATAAAAGGTTCTCTGGTACCACGCTGATGGAACAGAGCTATAATATGAAAACCCCAATATGATGGCCTCCAGCACTTTAACCAGCTTTGTCCAATCTTGTTTTGATGTAGTCCTTTGAATTTATGAAAATGTAAGTCTTAATCTCAGAGGAAGCCCTTTTAATCTCATTTTTAGGTTTGTATGTTCCACACAAGAAAGTTGAAATACAGCACTACCTTCTGCGGTGTGCAGCGATGAAGAGTGACTCCAAAGTTATTCTCTAAATTGAAAATTTTCTTTTGTAATAATGGTACATGTTTGTTAAAGATTCCCCTATGGTCTCCCTGAAGATTTAATACACACATGGCAGTTCATGCATGCTGTTTTAAAAGGTAGTTTACGCAAACATCAAGATGCCTATCCATTTACACTTTCCAGTGCTATAATAAGCATATGACACATATGATAATCAACTGGAGTGGTGGAGTAGTGGTAGTGGATCTGCCCCACAGCCAGGAGGTTGTGGGTTCACACTCCAGCCGGGTCATACCAAAGACCATGTAAAATGATACTTCCGCCTTCTAGCTTAGTGCTCGTTACCCAGCCACAGGGGGAATGGCATCTGGTATAAAATCCTTGCCAAATCATCATGTCCACAAATCTGCTGTAGTGAACCCTGAATAAAAGGAATAGCTGAGGAAAAAAAGAAGAAGATGCATATGATAATCATCTGCTATGAATACAAAATACTGTTGATCTCTGAATGCTGTTCAGGCTCTTGTTTCCCTTCAATGCATCACATAAAGAGAAATAAAGAAATGACTCACAGCTGGAATGAATAAATTAGGCTGTCATGTTGACTTTTGAAAAGTCTTAATTGGCTGTGGTCAGTATTTTTGTGTAGTACATATAGAAGCAGAGTACAGTATATTTAAACATGTCAAGTCTAACTAAATTATGCATGCAGTTTCTACAATTCCTGTGTAGAATTTAGAGTATATAGATGAGACAGAGCGTGAATGTCACTCCCACAGAAGAGCACAGAATTATTTTTTCTTAGAATAACATTAGTTTATCTGTTTGCCTTTTAAAGATGTTTCTCCAATTTTACAAGTTTCCAGTCATAAAGACATACAGTATCGTCAGTACACAGTTTTTGTCATTTTCCAAATGTAAAATAATTTGTTACAAGAAAAAATGTTCAGAATGGAATGGGGCAAGACAAATTATAATGTATAATAAGCTACTTCATTATGTTGGTGAACTTAATGTGTAAAGAGTGATAAAGAGAATTAATGCCTTTATTGAATAATCCAAAATACTGCATATTTTGATTTAATTTAACTAAATTTATATTTATTATTCAGTCTTGTACAATGAAGGATCTCAGATGAATAAATCAGGCAAATGGTGAATAACTCTCCATATTTATCTTTATAGATTCTATTGGGACCTGTTGATGTTACTGCTGATGATGGGCAACTTAATCATCCTGCCAGTTGGCATCACATTCTTTCGAGATGAGAACACTCCTTCCTGGATTATCTTCAATGTGGTCTCTGATACTCTCTTCATGGTTGACTTGGTTCTTAACTTCAGGACTGGGATAGTCAAGGAGGACAGCACTGAGATACTATTGGACCCCAGGTCAGTAGGAATGTTGTTGTGTGTGTTTGGTGCTGAACATTAGAGCAGCTGGCCTGTTGGCATAAATTTGAATTTGCTCTTCTGACCATCTGTTTGGTTTGTGTTCCAACACTTTCATTTGTGAGGCGTGCAGATGTGACATGCTGCCAGTCGCAGAGCTTTGGTCAATTCTCGCCGTGTTCCTGCTGAATGTTGATGAGGAGAGTTTTGTGCCAGGCAAATATTGAACTTGCTTCCACACAGCTAGAACGCCAAATGACGACTGTCACTGGTCTTCCATCTCATTCTAACTCAGGGCAATCCG
Organism: Pholidichthys leucotaenia; assembly: GCA_020510985.1. Classification (NCBI taxonomy): domain Eukaryota; kingdom Metazoa; phylum Chordata; class Actinopteri; order Cichliformes; family Pholidichthyidae; genus Pholidichthys; species Pholidichthys leucotaenia. The sequence goes on along the minus strand of CM035849.1, from coordinate 137,520,707 downwards.
CCAGAACTACCTGAAGAGCTGGTTTCTGGTGGACTTTGTGTCATCCATCCCAGTGGACTACATCTTCCTTATGGTAGACAGTCTGGACTCGGAGGTCTACAGGACAGCCAGGGCATTGCGCATAGTTCGCTTCACCAAAATCCTGAGCCTGCTTCGGCTTCTCCGCCTGTCTAGACTCATTAGATACATTCACCAATGGGAGGAGGTGAGAAACACAGAAGCAGATATTTGTGTGAAAGACTGACTCATTTATTATTTAGGAAATGACTCATCATATGGCTGTTCTGTATGAACTAGCATGTTTGGAGGTGAGAGTCACCCCTCATGAAGAATAATATGATGGAAGTCTTCTCACTTTCTTCATGCACACATATTTTTCTTTTATTCTTTTTCTCTTCTCAGATCTTTCATATGACGTATGACCTTGCCAGTGCCATGGTGAGGATAGTAAATCTGATCGGTATGATGCTGCTGCTGTGCCACTGGGATGGCTGCCTGCAATTTTTGGTCCCCATGCTGCAGGACTTCCCTCCTGACTGCTGGGTTTCCAAGAACCTGATGGTGGTGAGACTGTTTGTCAATTCTAATGTGTTCCAGTGAATGGTTTTTATTGTCGAATGAACAAACAACTGTTGAATTAATTCCAAACAGCACTGTCTGGGATTGTTTGAACAGTGTGTGCAATATTTATTTGAGATTACAGCTAAACCATCAATTCTGAAAGGGCCTGCTGTTTATCAGATTTGATTTGTTTTGCTCTTTATCAGTGCTAATTGACTCGTGCAGAGACATGTTCAGTTAGAATAAGGCTAACAATAATTGAATCCCTGTGAGAGATCTGGTGTAGGTGTTGATTTGTTCAATCAGTTTAAGGCCTGGGGACCTGCTGGAGATTTTGTCACATGCGTCCAGGTTTAGCGGCACCAATGTACAGTCGCATGAACAGCTGAATCATGTCTCTCTCGTTGCCTGAGTGATGGTTGCTAAGCATGTTGATGCAGGGATGTTCCCCAGAGAAAGTCCCACCCCCATCCATCCACTGGACCATTATCATCTTATTATAATTGAACTCATATGCAAAACCTAACACACACACACACACACTCACGCACGCGCGTGCACACACACACACACACACACACACACACACAGAGGTGGTTCTTTTCATTTACAGCCTTTCAAACAATTATCTAACCATATATGATGATTGCCTTTTTATTGTCTTCCGTATTGTCCACTTTGATTAAGCTTTTGGATTCCTTTATTAGAAAAAATCAAAGTCTCTCTCAGATACTTAGTAGTCATTCAACCAGGGTCAAGGAAACACCACAGTCCAGCAGGCTTAAAAGTAAGGCAAGATTTGACTGGATTATCTGATGACCAATACTGTACAGCCCCTTTATTGATCTAAGGTTCCTGACACAGTGAAATGAAGAAAAGATTTATCTGCAGGAGTAAGAGTGTCTGAACAAATTGTCTTAAGGCTTTAAAAGTATACCTGCCAGTCAGATCTCAGGACAGGCACACCAAAGGAATAATTTCTAGCTATCTTACTGACTTGGGGCAGAGACCATTATTTTTTTCCACATGCACACACAATATAAATACACCAAAATATGGAAATGAAGGTTTATGATGTATTTCTGTATTCCAGAATAAGCTGCATGACTTGTTCCAAAATACATTGAAAACTGACAACATCTCATTGTCAGGGGTGTGTGTTGAAGGGAGAACCCAAATGCCAGACTCAAGTTTAGAACGTTTATTTAGGAGCTGGTCACCCTGACGCAACTCGAGGGCTGAGAAATAATAAAATAGGACCAGGCTCGAACAGGCAAAACAGGACAAGACTAAACTTAAAACAGACAGAGCAGAAGTATGGACTCACGCCAATACTGACGAGGACACCGCCCCCAGGTGAGGAATGGTGTCCCTTAAATAGCAAATGGACAGGTGAGACATAATTACAGTCAGGTGTGAACAATCAAGGATGGAACTAACCTCAAACAGAAAATAACTCAGGGCACTGTCACAATAAAACCAAACCAAAATTACAGATAAAGACAGGAATAATGATAAGTAAACATAAACATGACTCAGATAATAATGATACTAATAACCCAGACTGAATAATAATGATAATAATACTAACAACCAAGCACTAAGAATACAGCAGGGATGAACAGACAATCACAGAGAGAGAATACACATGAAACATACCAATGGATCAGGGAGACAAGACCATGAAAACCAGGATAATAATAATAAATAATAATGACCAAACTGAGAACTGAGCAGGGAACATATTCTATGGAACATAAATGCAGACAAAAAAAATGAAAAATAGTAAATACAGAAAAACCCCAATATACAACTTAAAGTGAGGATGTGGGCTGGGGACCATGTCCTGAAAACAAGGAATACAGACTATAACTCAAGGTGAGGACATGGGACCCAGTCCACCTTCTGACACTAATAAGTTCCTCTGAGGCCTTTCACACTATGGACCTGCGATGGATCCCAGTACACTTGACCCAAAGGTCCAGTACATTTTATCAGTAAGAACTAGTGGTGTTGGACATTTAAAATTTTTAATCACAATTAATCTTTTGGAATGTTGAGTTAATCGCGATTGATAACGCATTAATCGCATGTTTTTCCATACAGATACAGTGTACCTTAAGTCGGTAATTTTTCAAGTTTGCTATACTGTTTTGAACATGGGAGTGGACAAATATGCTTGCTGTCTTCACCTGCAGGTTTATCAAAGCTCTCAACATATCCAAAATGACAAAAACTATCCAGAATATTCTCCAGAAAATTCTCAAAAGTATTACTGCATGTGCAAACAACAGAATGCCGGGGCTCAATAACATCAATGAACAACAACCAGCAGCCACAAAAGGAGCTTGCTCTTTCTCCCATAGCAAATCAATCAATCAATCAACTTTATTTATAAAGCACTTTAAAAAGCAACTCTCACTGCACAAAGTGCTGTACAACAAGGACACACATAAACACATAAAAGCAAGGAGCAGGACGCTAGCACAAGAACAATATAAAACCAACAAGACAATATAAAACTCAGCTCGAGTAGAAACCACAGTCAATAAAATCAATAAAATAAAAGGTAAGAGAAGCAAACATCCACCACTTTTAAGCAAAGCAACACAAAACCTCGTGTGTCACAACAGACACAATTTCCCTTTTACCAGAAAAAATTACAAACATAAAGAAACAACTACCTCACCCGTGATGACACCCCACCATGCTACAAAAACGGCGGGGGAATGAATGGACATTACAAACACAGCTTGAGAATTTTTTTAGACTAATACTCACCAACAGTTGTACCCAAAGCTATGCAGCAGTATGAGGATGAAAACAGGTGAATTTCTGTCCATGTCAGCTGCTGGAGGTTAGCTATAACCTAACATGTAGCTAGTAGCTAGCTACTAGCTAGCTAGCTTCCACAGAAGAAGAGCAACACAACATCCAGGCGAAGTTTTGGAGGAGGCTGTAACAATTATCCAGGTGAGAGCTCCGACAGATAACATTGTAAACTTAAACATGACAGTACTTTGAGGATATCCATGGCTGTAATCCATCTTGTTTGACTTAGCAATGTCTGCATGGCGCGCACAGTATCTATGGCCAGAACAGCTTTGGTATGGAGAGCCTCTAGACCAAAAAGTACTGTTTGCGCTTTCTGCCGTCGCCGTTGGGGGGGGGGGGGGGCAAAGCGTTAACACGTGATTAATGTGATAATGCCAACACCACTAGTAAGAACACAAGCATATACTGCACTTGGGCACTGTGATCGAGTCTGCTTGATACGGTGGTCTAGGGCACGATTGATGCATTCTTGACTACAGTCCATGGGAGATGTGCTACTCTATTTCAGGAGGGTCAAATTATTGGTCTGCATCAAGCAAAGAAAACAACAAACAAGATTGCTGAAACTACTAAAATTCTGTTAAGAACTGCCCAACACATTATTAAACCTGGAACCAAAATCTTCATCATCAGCTTTCATCAAATCTCTCATCATCAACACAAGATCTTTATGAAAAATTAATGCAACTCTGGATAGAAATAAATCTTGTAATAATATTGCATAAGCTTATGGAAATGATGCCAGAGGGAACACATTCTGCAATCAAAGCTTAAAGGCAAGGATCAAACAAAATATTAAAGTGTGACTTTTTTGGACAAGCAATGTATAAAGACAACTGGGTACTACACACAAAAACTCAGATTTACACTACCGTTCAAAAGTTTGGGGTCACTTAGAAATTTCCTTATTTTTGAAAGAAAAGCACTTTTTTCAATGAAGATAACTTTAAACTAATCAGAAATACACTCTATACATTGCTAATGTGGTAAATGACTATTCTAGCTGCAAATGTCTGGTTTTTGGTGCAATATCTACATAGGGGTATAGAGGCCCATTTCCAGCAACTATCACTCGAGTGTTCTAATGGTACAATGTGTTTGCTCATTGCGTCAGAAGGCTAATGGATGATTAGAAAACCCTTGTGCAATCATGTTAGGTCTGCAATGCTGTAATTGCTGCAAATGGAGGATTCTCTGACGAAAGCAAAGTTTGAAGGAAAAAATTATTATTTCAAATACAAATCATTATTTCTAACCTTGTCAATGTCTTGACTATATTTTCTATTCATTTTACAACTCATGGTGGTAAATAAGTGTGACTTTTCATGGAAAACACAAAATAATTGTCTGGGTGACCCCAAACTTTTGAACGGTAGTGTATATAAGTATTTACTTCCCACATCATGTAACATATACAAACGTCACACAGTTGATGATGTAAATGTGAGCAGACATAGAGGAATATGGAAGGGGGGGCGGGCAATTGTGCTTGGACACAGTAACAATTGTCCGTAATTTGAAAATTATCTCTGAGACACTAGCTCATTACAGAATTTCAAAATTCTAATGGACTCTCTCCTTTTGTCAGGCTTATACTCCGCTCCTGAGTAAAGGCCTTTAGAAAAAAAAAAATGCTTATCTTTTTTTTCTGTTACTGTGTGTTAGTTCTGGATTATACTGGAATTATATCTGGGCATCTTTATTCCTTTCTTTCCAAAATTTGTATGTATTGTCTTGGGTTGTCTGTTGTATCCATCTATGCACACTAGTCTTTCTGCTTGTAACCTACTGCAGAATACAACTCCTGGCAAAAACTATGGAATCACCACTCTTGAAGGATGTTCATTCAGTTCGTTGTAAAAAAATAAAATTAAACAATCCCAGATGTGTCACAAAACTATTTTTATTCAAAATGGCAACCTTCTGGCTTTAAGAAACATAAAAAAGAATGAAAGTTGTTTCTGTTAGATCAAGCAGAGGAAAATATTATGGAATTGCCCTGTAATTTGCAGTCCTAAAACAAATACCTGCATAAAATTAAATCTGCTAATTAGTCTGCAGTTAAAAAAGAGTGCATGCACACCTTGGTGAGCTGTTGCACCAAGCTGATAAACATGAATCATGGCACCTCCAACACAAGAAATGTCAGTTGAAACAAAGGAGAAGATTATAAAACTTCTTCAAGGAGGTTAATCATTGCAGAATGTAGCAAAAGATGTTGGTTGTTCTCAGTCAGATCTGTCTGAAATCTGGACCAAGTATAAACAAAATTGGAATGTTGTAAAAGTGAAAGATACTGGTAGGCCAAGGAAGACATCAAAGCATCAAGTTAGAAGAAAGAAGTAAGAAATCAGCTAAAGGAATTGGGATTTATATACAGAAAAGCCAAACAAAAGCCATCATTAACACCAAAACAGAAAAAAACAACAATATTACAGTGGGTTAAAGAAAAGAAATCATGGACTGTGGACGACTGGGTGAAAGTGATATTCAGTGACGAATCATAAATCTGCATTGGGGAAGGTGATGATGCAGAAACTTTTGTTTGAAACTGTTACAATGAAATTTATGAAGATGACTGCCTGAAGAAAACACATGCCACTGCATGCCAGGTAAAGGTATAGGGGAGATGGCAGTCATTATATCTTCAATAACTGCACAAGTTTACATTGAAATTTTTGACACTTTTGTTATTCCATCAATTGAAAGGATGTTTGATGATGATGATAACATAATTTTCCAGGATGATAATGCATCTTGGGTAAAATGCATGAAAGTGTAAAATTTAAAAATGAGAATGAATCACAAAATGTTAGGACTCTTAAAGGTAAATATGTAAAGGCTGTTTAAATACCTTAAACATTTGGTGACCTTGCTTGTATTGACATAATTTTTTTTTTTTAATTGATGCTCTTACCTTATATTATTACATATGAGCACTGTTTTTGTGTGTATTATTGTATAATCTTGGTCTGTAAGGAAATTCAAATCACAACAGTCCCATTTTCCTGAATAACAAAGGTGAGATTAAACTAAATAGCTTCTGCAGGTGTTCAGATTTAAGATTTTGGCCAGCACAGCAGGTTTTGACAGATAAATTGCTTTGCTGGTATATGTTATGATCTCGGCTGTATTTTCTGAAGTGTTCTGACTAAGCACTTCAAAGGTGAAAAGGCTCACATGATCTGACTAAAATAATCCTTTGATTAACACTTGAAACACATCTTACCCTCTATCACCTCATCCTCTCTGTCTCTTGCTCACAGAATGACACGTGGGGCGTTCAGTACTCCTATGCTCTGTTCAAAGCCATGAGCCACATGTTGTGTATAGGCTATGGTGCCCAGGCTCCAGAAGGGATGACTGATGTGTGGCTCACCATGCTCAGTATGATTGTAGGAGCCACCTGCTACGCCATGTTTATCGGCCACGCTACGGCTCTGATCCAGTCACTGGACTCTTCCCGACGACAGTATCAGGAAAAGGTGATACAGATATTTTTCTTTTTTTATTTAGAATATAGACTCACTGTAAAAACAATGGATGACATGAGACCTCCCAGTCCATGTATCTGGAATACCCTCTGATGACTGGCTGCATTAAGACTTTAAGCCCCACCTTCCTCCAGTATTGTCTGCAGCACTCTGTCAAACTGAAAATTGAAAATACTCCTGGGTTAAATTTTTCCAAAATATGTTTCTGTCTGTGTGGTGAGTTCAGATCTCATGTATTTGTATACAAGTGTAACTTTTCCAATCAGTTGATTTTAATTAATCATTTGACGCTATAAAAATGGAGGTGTGGTTGAGATTGAGCATGGTTGCAACTGGTCATAACTGGACAGTTTATAGAATTACCAGTGGGTTGCTGCATACAGTGCATCTGGAAAGTATTCACAGTACTTCACTTTTTCCACATTTTGTTATGTTACAGCATTATTCCAAAAGGGATTAAATTCATTTTTTTTCTCAAAATTCTACACACAGTACCCCATAATGACAATGTGAAAAAGTTTTTTTTTTTAATTTTTTCAATTTTATCAAAAATAAAAAACTAAGAAATCACATGTGCATAAGTATTCACAGACTTTGCTCAATACTTTGTTGATGCACCTTTGGCAGCAATTACAGCCTCAAGTCTTTTTGAATATGATGCCACAAGATCTATACATCTATCTTTGTGCAGTCTGACCCATTCCTCTTTGCAGCACCTCTCAAGATCCATCAGGTTGGATGGGAAGCATCGATGCACAGCCATTTTCAGATCTCTCCAGAAATCCAATTGGATTCAAGTCTGGGCTCTGACTGGGCCACTCAAGGACATTCACAGAGTTGTCCTGAAGCCACTCCTTTGATATCTTGGCTGTGTGCTTAGGGTCATTGTCCTCCTGAAAGATGAACTGTCGCCCCAGTCTGAGGTCAAGAGCGCTCTGGAGCAGCTTTTCATCCAGGCTGTCTCTGTACATTGCTGCATTCATCTTTTCCTGTATCCTGACTAACGTCCCAGTTCCTGCTGCTGAAAAACATCCCCACAGCATGATGCTGCCACTACCATTGGTGTGGTTTTGAACGGTGCCTGGTTTTCTTCAAATATGACACCTGGCATTCATGCCAAAGAGTTCAATTTTTGTCTCGTCAGACCAGAGAATTTTGTTTCTCATGGACTGAGAGTCCTTCAGGTGCCTTTTGGCAAACTCCAGACAGGTTGACGTGCCTTTTACTTAGGAGTGGCTTCCATCTGGCCACTCTACCATACAGGCCTGATTGGTGGATTGCTGTCCTTCTGGAAGGATCTCCTCTCTCCCCAGAGGAACGCTGGAGCTCTGACAGAGTCACCATCGGGTTCTTGGTTTTCTCCCTGACTAAGGCCCTTCTCTCCCAGTCGCTCGGTTTAGATGGCCGGGCAGCTCTAGGAAGAGTCCTGGTGGTTCCGAACTTCTTCCATTTACGGATGATGGAGGCCACTGTGCTCATTGGGACCTTCAAAGCAGCAGAAATTTTTCTGTGCCCTTCCCCAGATTTGTGCCTCGAGATAATCCTGTCTTGGAAGTCTACAGACAATTCCTTTGACTTTATGCTTGGTTTGTGCTCTGACATGCACTGTCAACTGTGGGACCTTATATAAACAGGTGTGTACCTTTCCAAATCACGTCCAATTAACTGAATTTACCACAGGTGGACTCTTGATTTCTCTGGTTTCCTCCCACATGCTAAAAACATGCAAGCTGGCATCAAACTGGGGGCTCTAAATTGTTCTTAGGTATGACTGTGAGAGTGAATGGTTATCTGTCTCTCTGTGTTGGCCCTGTGATGGACTGGAGATCTGTCCAGAGTGCACCTTGCCTCTCGCCCAAAAGATGCTGGGATAGGCTCCAGCCCCACCCATGACCCGAAAAGGATTAAGCGGAAGAAGATGGATTGATGGATGGATGGATGGATGGATGGACTCCAATTAAGCTGCAGAAACGTCTCAAGGATGATCAGTGGAAACAGGATGCACCTGAGCTCAATTTTGAGCTTCATGGCAAAGGATGTGAATACTTATGTACATGTGATTTCTTAGTCTTTTATTTTTAACAAATTTGCAAAAATCTTTAAAAAAAAACTTTTTTCATGTTGTCGTTATGGGGTATTGTGTGTAGAATTTTGAGGGAAAAAAATTAATCTTCTTCCTTTTGGAATAAGGCTGTAACATAACAAAATGTGGAAAAAGTGAAGCGCCGTGAATACTTTCCGGATGCACTGTAGACTGTCATGAGTGGCTGTATGGGTGGGGCTCTGTTTAACAGTTTTTGCAGAGCAGTCTCTGGTTCCAGAAATGCAAGTTGAAATCCAGGAAGCAGAGCTGCAGTTTTGGACAGTTGCTATAAGTGGCAGTCTGTTGTTATTCATACAGGGCAAATTCATGTTGCTCTATATGAATGTTATTTTGCAGTCATGATTAACCTTTTGCTTTTTTTTCCAATAAGTTTATCAATCAGGTAATGTTGCTCAAAACCAAATGCAAAGATAAGTTGCAAGAGGCTTCAATCTGTGAAATGTGAGGTTAATATCAACAACAGATTGTCCTCCAGCAGAAATAACCACATAGAGCATTTTAACCAGGAAGAATTAAAGCTTATAGATGTATCTTTGGAAAAAGTGACTTCTGGTGGTTGTGAAAATAACAACATGCAGTGAGATGATGTAGGGAGACAGGCTTGATGTGTGAGAGATTAAGGGGGCTATTTTGACATTCATCAGCTGACTTTTCTGTCAGACTTATGCCAGTATTTCTTTAGTTTCTGCTTCATCATCTGTATCATCTGCTTTTTACACTTTGCGTCACGCCATCTAATTACCAGTAGACAGTGGGCCCGCCTTGCCCTGAAAGGTGGAGGCTCATTTCAAAGAGGTGTGGCAGCGTGCAATCAAATGCGCATTACTATTAAATTATAAATTGCTATTTTTAAGGACAGTGCAGGTTAATGAACATTGATATCAATTAATGTAAACTTGCCAGACTGTAGTCACTGGCTAATTTCCATCTGTTGTCCATTATAGTGCATGTAATGACAATCTGCTTGTGATCAGGAAAAAGGAGGCCTATTGTCAGAAGCGCATTGTTTAATGCTATTTCAGTGGCGTTTTGAAATCACACAGCTCCGGAGCTCATGAGGAAATGGCATGTGCTGGGTTGTTTTATTTTAATAGAGAGAGTTGTAACAGTCATCATATAATCACCCATCATTTTTATTATATGATGATCACACACTAGTTTTTTTTTTATTCCATCCACACTCTCATTTCTCTCATCACTCATCACTCTCATCATGTTCATAATTTTTATGGACAGGATTTCTAGGCGCAGCCAGGGAACGGAGGGTGTCATGCTTGGTGACCACAGGATCTCATCTCTGTTGTTTGCAGATGATGTTGTCCTGTTGGCTTCATCCAGCAATGACCTATAGCTCTTACTGGGACGGTTTGCCACTGAGTGTGAAGCGGCTGGGATGAGAATCAGTACCTCCAAGTCCGAGTCCATGGTCCTCAGCTGGAAAAAGGTGGATTGTCCTCTCCAGGTTGGGGACAAGCTCCTGCCCCAAGTGAAGGAGTTTAAGTATCTCGGGGTCTTATTCATGAATGAGGGGAGAATGGAGCGAGAGATTGACAGACGGATCGGAGCAGCATCTGCAGTGATGCGGACGTTGTACCAGTCCGTTGTGGTGAAGAGGGAGCTAAGTTCTAAGGCAAAGCTCTCGATTTACCGGTCACTCTACATTGCTACCCTCACCTATGGTCGTGAGTTTTGGGTAATGACTGAAAGAATGAGATTGCGGATACAAGCGACTGAAATGAGCTTTCTTCGTAGGATGGCTGGACTCACCCTTAGAGACAGGGTGAGGAGCTCAGTCATCCAGGAGATGCTCAGAGTAGAACCACTGCTCCTCCACATTGAAAGGAGCCAGGTGAGGTGGTTTGGGCATCTGATCAGGATGCTTCCTGGACACCTCCCACTTGAGGTGTTTCAGGCATGTCCCACTGGGAGGAGACCCCGAGGCAGACCCAGGACTCACTGGAGAGACTACGTCTTCCAGTTGGTTTGGGAATGCTTTGGTATCCCCTCTGAAGAGCTGGAGCAGGTGGCTGGGGAGAGTGAAGTCTGGGCTTCTCTGCTTGAACTGCTGCTTCTGTGACCCGGACCTCTGGAAATTTGGTAGAAGATGGATGGATGGATGGATGGATCACACACTAGTTTTTTTTATTCCATTCACACTCTCATTTTAATTGCGTACTTACCTTTGGAGTCTCTAAACTAGGCATTAATGTAGTATTCTTTTTTAGTGGAATGAATGAATGAACATGGAGCATGTGTGCATTCCAGTGTGATGTACAGCGCACAGGGGGCAGAGAAGGGGGGGTCAGTCTGAAGACTTTTTATTCCATCCACATTTTCATTTTCATCACAGACTTAATAGGCATCAATCTGCTTATTTTTAGGGGAATAAATGAATGAACAAGGAATGTGCTGTGTTTTACTTTTTACTGTAACTCCCAGAGAGACAGGAGATGCATTCACATCTGCATCAGCCGTGTGCCCCGGGTTCCCAGCCGGGCCGGGCCCGCCCACCTAGAGTCACGGTTCTCCCCTAGCAAGCTCCCCAACTACTATCCGGCAGCCCCTGGCAGAGACTGTCGAGAGCGGGCTCACTTCGTGGTGGGAGTTGGCAGCGAACGGAAAGCCGCGCCAGATCTTCTTGCTCCCTTCTGCCCGGGAGGTACTGGGACAGAGAGCTGCATACCTTGCCAGACCCCCACACAAGATGGGGGAGACCCTCGATCGGCAAAAGCACCAGGAGAGGGAGCACTCCATCTCCCCACGGTCCGGGAGTGACTTCCGTGCCATCAATAATGAAAGTTTATGAAAGTTTGCACAGCCATCATCCTCTTTTCCTGAAATTTCAAACCCATTCATGCCTGTGTGTTTCATCCGTGCGCTCTACATTAAACCATTCAGCTGATTTTTCAGCTCAGCATTCTTCCTCATTTATTCTTTCTAAAATAACTGAGCATCAACTGTGAATGATGTCTTCCTTGTCACCAAGCAGTGTTACTATTGCATGCATTTTGGCTAACACACACAGGCTTTGGTCTGCGCAAAACCCATCTTAAACTGTCATGATGAGAGACACTTTAAATAATGCACCTCTTTGCATCAAAGGGATAGGCATGAGCGCTTTGGATTGGATTATCCAAAACACACCTCTGAATAATTAGACCCGCCTCTTTGCATCATATGCCCAGCAGAAAGTTTGTTTTTACGCTGTTGTGATAAGGAAATGAACTTGGAAACACCCATAAACATGTTCTGCGTCAGTGACAACTGACTGACCAACCGCGTCGTTGTAATATGGCTCCTAATGTGTGACAGGTTTGCCCCTTGTTACATATGAAAAAGGCTGGTAATAGTAAGATGGCGGCCAGGTTGGACGTGGGTTAGACCGAGGTGGCTAACTACCAGTTTCCAGTGGTGACGCCACTCGGGGTATAAAGGAAGTGGGTGGAAGAGGCTCAGCCTCTTTCGTCGTGGGAGCCACCTGGCATGCAGGCGAGTGCCGTAAGCCTTCTGTATATAGTTTTGTATCCTGAAATAAAGCCCTGTTAACCGAGTCAATACTTCCTCGTTATTCCTATAATTATGGACACAACATTTGGTGACGAGGTAAAAGCAGTAATGGAGCGTTCCATTGCCAGCTTTTGGCCATTTTTGGAGGCCCCAGGCGAGCCGCCCGTGCCATGGCCTTGTTGGTTTGCTGCCTTCACCAACTATCTCGTTGTCTTAAACCTGGGTGAGATGGAGAAGCTCCGAGCGAGAGCTGTGTTGGTCCATAATTTGGGAATGGAAGGGCAGAGGATTCTTGGACATGCTGACAGTTTTGACGAGGTTGTGAAGCTAATGGCGCGGTACTTTAGGGTGCCGGAAAATGTCACAGTGAAGCGCATTCAGTTTCGACAGCGCCACCAGCGGTCGGGAGAGCCGGTGAGAAGATTTTTGGCGGACCTCCGTGAGCTGGCGAGGGAATGCAGGTTTGGGGCCCTGGAGGACGAGATGATTCGGGACCAGCTGGCAGAGCACATCCGCTGCCCAGCGGCCCGGTCCAGGTTGTTGACACACCCAGGGGAGTTGACGTTAGCTGAAGCTGTCGAGCTTGCCCAACAGTTCGAGGTGGCAGAGACCATCGCGAGAGGCCTTACTGAAGGGGCTTCTCTGGACAAGAATGAGTCTCACGCTGAGGCACTGATCCTGGACCCTTGTGATGGCGAATGCGGAGAGGATGATCTTGCCTCCGTGGTCAAGATAAGGTCTGCCCCAGATACGCCAAAATGTTATGGATGTGGGTCCACTGAGCACCACTATAAGTCCACGGTGTGCCCGGCGAAAGGAAAGCGCTGTGGCAAGTGCAGTGTTTTGAATCATTTTGCCAGGATGTGCGACAGCTTCGTATGCAGGAGACATAGGGGTGAACCAGGTGCTGCGCAGAAGACTCCGACAGTTGTGCATACCGTTTCCCCAGAGACGACAGGGAGGATCGGCTACACTGTCACGCTAGATGGCGTCGAGGTTCCACTTTTGGTGGATACTGGAGCGGTTACTTCCATCCTGAACCTGACGACCATGGAGAGACTGTTTCCCCACTGGCAGATTAGGAGGCAATATGGAGAGTATTATGGTTATGGACGGAAGAGGTTGGCCATTTTAGGCTATGTGGAGATGGAGGCCCGGTATAAGGAGAGTGTGGCACCCAGAGTTCACATCAACTTTTCAGCATCCGGGGTTAACGTTATGGGGTGTAACCTATTTTACAGTCTTGGGCTCTCCATTTCTGACGTGTTCGATGAAGAATGGTCTGGATGTGGACTTTGGGGCCGGTCTGTTCCGGTAGTGGAGGGTGCTGAGGTGTGGGATTCGGACTGGCTGGACAAAGTTTCAGAGGGAGAGCACATGCTGTGCCACGTGGAGCCGTCTCGGGCTGGACCCAATGCCGTCATGTGGGCTGCCCTGGACAAGGGTGCCAGATGGCACGCCGGGACCCCCGATGAGGCTGGTAAGAACGAGGCACTTACGCCAGGAGAAAAAGGGGCTAGACTGCGGAGCATGGTGATCGTAAAACGCTCCCAGCGATAGCCTGCCAAGAGGAGACCGAAAAGAGCCCGTGAGCCGGAGCGATCGGTGGCGGAGGCCTGTCGCAGGATTGGTGATCTGGATGAAAGGAAGAGGGCTCCCACGATGACCAAGGTTGATGCTCGAGTACGACGGGATCACAGTCCACGTGAGCAGCGGGACGACCAGAGGCGGTTCCAGTTGGAGCCCGACTGGATGGAGGCACACTGGCGTAGGTCCATTTACGCCTGGAGAAATCCGAGGGATCTGCGGCTGCCAGTGGCGGAGAGGAGATGGCACAGCAGGAGCCCTGAGGTGAAGAGACGGAGACGCCTGGAGAGGGATCCATCCAAGGACTGAGGGTTTTGTTTTGTGTGTCTATTGTGTTTACCCTAGTCCTGTATATGTTGTTTTGCTGTTTGGTGCCCTGGTAAATTTACTTAAAAAAAAAAAAGAGAGAAAGTACAGAAGGCATGTTAAGTTATTTAGTTGTGAACCTAAGTGGTGTGTTTACATGATAAATTTTATTAGCCAGGATGGTGGTGTGCCTGATTCAGTACTGTGATTTAGTGTGCTAGTGTTTAATTGGTATTTCAGTGATGAGTTTTGCAACCAGAGGGATAATTACGGTTATGGTAAATTTGAGCCCACCATGTTAGTTTGAGTTATTTTAATTGAATGCCCAACGTAATTTTTGTTGTGAATGCCCATTGTGGGGTGGGAGCTGGGGGGGGGGGGGGGCGCCAATAGTGTGTGAACTGTTCTTCTTTACCGGTAGAATACCCCGCTCAGCCGTGTAGGGGGCGCTGGCAGTCTACCCGGCCCCCAGCCTTAGTTGTGTGAATGGATAGGAGTTTATTTATTTTTGTACATATGTTCTTCCCTTTTAGTGTGTGAGTCAGGTGACAAATTGGGGTGGGTTGTTTGTGTGCCTGACATTTCTTAAAGGGGTGGGAGGATGTTACATATGAAAAAGGCTGGTAATAGTAAGATGGCGGCTGGGTTGGACGTGGGTTAGACTGGCGTGGCTAACTACCGGTTTCCGGTGGTGACACCACTCGGCATGCAGGAAATGGGCGGAAGAGGCTCAGCGTCTTTCGTCGTGGGAGCCACCTGGCATGCAGGCGAGTGCTGTAAGCCTTCTGTATATAGTTTTGTATCCTGAAATAAAGCCCTGTTAACCGAGTCAATACTTCCTCGTTATTCCTATAATTATGGACACAACACCCCTCACCCTCCGGTAATGCCTACCCTGAACCTTTTCCCTTTTTACTGCTTTTCGTGGCAAACCCAAACTGGTAATGTAATCTTAAAGCAACAGTACATGGTTTTGCAGGGGTTTTGGACTTTAGCCCCCCCTAGAGTTGTGGGATGTAACACCACTTTTGAATGATCAAATTTCCATTTGAGCCCTGCCCATGAGCATATGAATACATGTGAATTTGTCGACACACTGAAGATGCCAGCAAAAACACCAGCAGAAGGTCATGGCCAACAATCAAAATAACAGCTGAGCACAGCAATATGTACTGTAGATCAGAAAAATAAAAGAGAAGCAAATAAGGATGAAAAATTCACTGGGTTTTTCTGTGTGCTATGAGATACTGTATATTATCAGCCACTTTTCTGCATAGTGTTTGTTTTGGATTTTTTGTTTTTTACCCTGAGTGTGTATTTCTGTACTGCAATGAATGTCTTTGGAATTTTCCTCAGTGCAAAAAAAAGATAATATTCGGTGGATGTATTGTATATAAATTTTCATTCAGATTGGAGGCACATCAACAGATTCAGTCAGGCAGAGAAGTTGCTTCCTTAAAAGAACACAATTAAGGGGCAAATAATACAACTAAGCAGCATGGTTTCAAACCAAAGTAATTTCAGAGTCTAACGGCGACATATGGCACAAGTTGCTTTCTTTCAAAGTGAACATGTTTGGTTGTGGCTGTTTTATTGCAGTACAAGCAGGTGGAGCAGTACATGTCATTCCATAAGCTTCCAGCGGATGTCCGCCAAAAGATCCATGAGTACTACGAACACCGCTTCCAGGGGAAAATGTTTGATGAAGAGAATATCCTTGGAGAACTTAGTGAGCCACTTAAAGAGGTATTAAATTTGCAAGCACACACACACTTCCACATAGAACCAACAATCCCCACGTTCATGCCTCCAACTGTTCTGTCTGATTTCCTTTCTCCTTCTCTCTTATCCGCTTCATTTAGGAGATAGTCAGTTTTAACTGTCGCAGCCTGGTAGCCAATATGCCACTTTTTGCTAATGCCGATCCCAACTTTGTAACTGCTGTGCTGACCAAGCTCCGCTTTGAAGTGTTTCAACCGGGAGACTTCATCATCCGTGAGGGAACAGTTGGACGGAAGATGTATTTTATTCAGCATGGACGAGTCAGTGTGCTGACTCGAGGCAACAAGGAAACCAAGCTGAGTGATGGGTCTTATTTTGGAGGTAAGAACATTTCAGTTCCTGGTAGTTAAACAGGAATCACAAGTTCTTGGTTTATTGTAGTTGTTAAGTGATTATTTTTCTCTTAACGATTTTGCTCATCCAATTCTCTGCTTCTGCCCTCCTGTTCTTTTCCTCCCACTGTTTCTCCAGAGATCTGCTTATTGACTCGTGGACGGAGGACAGCCAGTGTCCGTGCGGACACATACTGTCGTTTGTACTCCCTCAGTGTGGACAGCTTTAATGAGGTTCTGGAGGAACACCCCATGATGCGGCGTGCCTTTGAAACAGTTGCTGTTGACCGACTGGACCGCATAGGTAACTTTATGATTCATCTTACCACTTTTTTGTGCAGTGACAGATTCTACAATGACCCTGTCAAACATTCAAAATAATCCATCTATTTCTGCATTTTTGCCAAGGCCTTTTGGCTTGTTTTTCTCAGCTCAATGTTCAGGAGTCCTCTTTGAAGATAACTTGAAAGAAACCAAATTTGAATAAGAAAGGATTAGGAATATTCCCCAAAACAGAAAAACCTTGGGACTAAACCTTCTACTTTTTGTATTTCAAAATAAGTGGATTTCTTTGTATATATGATAATGTTTTTTCTTCTTTTTCTCCTGCGCAGGGAGGAAGAACTCCATGCTCCTGCGCAAGTCCTCCCAGGGTGGTTCTTTGGGGGGCAGTATGGG
The DNA here is from genome assembly GCA_020510985.1 of Pholidichthys leucotaenia. Lineage (NCBI taxonomy): Eukaryota > Metazoa > Chordata > Actinopteri > Cichliformes > Pholidichthyidae > Pholidichthys > Pholidichthys leucotaenia. Next base: position 137,503,521 of record CM035849.1, on the reverse strand, counting down.
CCGTGGTGGAGGCCGAGGTGGAGGGGGTCCGGGAGCTGGTAGTGGCCTGACAGCAGCTGGTCTGGGTTCCTGTGACAGCATTCTGGTGCAGCAGATTGTTAAACACGACAGCATGCCGGCCATGCAGGATGCCATTGTGGCTGCTGCTGCTGCAGGACAAGGTGGAGTCATGGGAGGGAGTGGTACTGTGTCTCCACGCCCACGTCCTGTCATCTGGGCACCGCTCGTCCATGCTCCCCTGCAGACTGCAGCAGCCACCAGCAATGTAGCCATAGCACTCATGCACCAGCAGCAACAGCAGCAACAACAGCTCCAACAGCTGCAGCAGCAGCATGCTTTAGGAGGGGCTTTTTTTCTGCCATCCCCTCTCATTTCCCCCTCTCCCTCTTCCTCATTCCCTCTTTCACCTCCTCGGGGTCAGGTGTTACAGCCCCTTCGGCCCTCTGTAAGCTCACTCATTGGGATGATGGCAATGGGAGGAATGGGTGGTTTGTCCCCAAGAGGAGGTTTTCCTGGTTCACCTTTAACCATGGGCCCACCTGGTGGTGTGACATCACCCCCTATTGCTAAAACTCCACCTACTTCAGCCTCTTGTATCCAACAAGGAAGGAACCCCCTTTATAGCCTCCGCTTTCAGTCTGATCATCCCTCCCTGATTGCTGGACCACTAGGAACTGCAACTGGAGGAGGACCAGCTCCGCCACCCCACAAGGCAGCCACTTCCAACTCACCTGCTGCCTCCAGTGGTCCAACAGACCCCAACACCTCTGTTATAAATCAGCAGGGTGCAAAGGAGGCTCTTTTACGTCATGGAGGACCCACTTCTCAGGGTCTGCCAGCACTGGGCAGACTCACCCAGGAGGCCAGGCTGCTGTCAGCCTCACAGCCCACATTGCCTCACCGCTCCTGTGCAGGAGTGCAGCCTCACCCACCTCTCCATCGGAAGGCCTCTGGTGGTAATTTGTTAGCGGCGCCTTTCCTTGCAGGACAATTAGCGAGAGGAGGCAGTGCAGGCATACTGACATCTAATCCTCCAGGACAGCCGGTGACGAATGTCCAACTCAGTGCACAAATTCAAGCACAGGGTACAGTTCCTGTTCAGCCCACTATAGCTCAGGCGGCAAATACACAATCTACAGCTCACACTGCCTCTCTACCATCAGCTGTACACATTCCTTCTGCAGTATCTCTGCCAGCATCTTCCTCCCCTCCGAAGCAAACACCACTGTCCTCTGCCACTCCTTCACCTGCACCCACTCCTTCATCTCCTACACCTATACTCTCCCAGACACCTCGTCCAAAACCGACCCCTTCCCGCTCCTCCTCTCCTCCCCCATGCTCAACGCCTCCTTCAGCAGGAACAAGCCCACTGTTACTCTGTTCGACACCTCGTCCCAAACCGATTCCTGCACCGTCTTCCCGCTCTTCGTCACCCTCTCCTTCCTCCACACCACCTCCATCTTCTGTTTCTACCCCTGTTCCACTACCTCAACCTTATGGGGCCAAGACATCGCTTACATCCTCATCTCCCCCTTCTTCTATGGTCAGCTCTTCTCCACCACATCCACAGAGCCCCAGAGCCAAGGCATCTAACACGCCACCTTCTGCATCACCATTGTCTGGTGCCAGTCCTTCTTTCAGCCCAGTCCCTTCTCCCACTCAAACAACCCGCACCCGAACTTCGACCCCAGTCCAAACTCTGACTCAAACCACCATGCCAATTATTCCTGCCCAGACCTTTACCCCAACACCTTCCTCATCTCCCACCCCAGTCATATCAAAATCCCAGAGTCCAACACCTTGTCTCCAGCCCACAGTCAGAGGCCCCAATCAGAGCCAGATCCCAAAACCGGCTCCTGCCTCAACACCTGCTACCACTATCACTCCAAATAAAGTAACTTTCTCAGTTCATCCGGTAAAGCAAACTTCTCCTGTCCTCACGCAGAGCCCAACTTCAGGTTCATGCTCAACCACTTCATGTCCAAACCAGAGCTGCACAAACCCCTCCCCTCTAACTACTACTTCTACGACTTTGACTTCCTGCTCTCCTTGTGTCCAGTCTGCCTCTTCTAATCTGCCAAAACAAATGCCAGCCACTGCACCTGCCCCTACCCATTCCTCAAAGCTTAATACACCCCCCTTCCCTGTCCAGACCTCACCGACAGCCACTACTCCACCCATCCAATCAGCACATCTAGCTAAACCTGCCAACTCCACCTCGCCTAAAGGTGGGAAAAAGGACCCTCAGCTGTCCCTGACCAAAAAAGACCCAGAGGGACTAAGGCACAAACTACCCGCCAACATGTAAGAAAAACAAGACAAAATAAAATCCGTTTGTTTGCCATGTGCCGATTAGCAGAGCCATAGATATGCAGAGTTGAATCAGAGAGTTGGCACCAGCCATACGGACAGCTACATCTTCGTTTGCATTCACTTTAGGATGTGATTGTCTTAGAACATCAGGAGTTCATGTGACTCTCAGCAAAAATACAGATCACGGAGAAGACTTTGTGGCTATATTGAGCTGTTGGTTAGGTGAGAGTCTAAAAAAAATACATCCAAATGTATACATACATATCTGTGTTAGTGATTGTTGGAGCAAGTTGGGGAGCTGAAGTGGAAAAAAATGCTGCAGTAAATTTGAGCAGAAGCAATGTGTTTGTAAAAAAAAAAAAAAAAAAGCAATACATGGGAGGTATTTTACTCACTAAGGTAACAGGAAATGACCTGGACTATGATAATAAATGTGAGATGATGATGATCTTTACAACAGAAAGTCTATTGTGATGTCAGTATGCAGGCAATAGAGCAAACTCCCACTTGCCTCCCATTCTTCACCAAAGTGTAATATTTTCTCATCATAATAATAATTATAACAATGTAGAGTTTAAAAAAACACTGTAATGTCAGTGCTCACATAAATTTGAATAATTAGGAGCAGTTCACTGGTAGTTTTGTTGTCTCAGATGTGTGGTGTAGTTTTTGAACAATACAAAACTTTTAAAAGGTAAATGTTCACTCCGACAACTTCTGTAAATTTGTATTTTTTTGTGTGCGTGCGTGTGTGTGACACACAATACTGCTCTGCTGTGCTGTGCACTGTGGCTCCCCCATTTCCCTGTACTGTAAATACGTGCCTCTGTGTGGGTCTGTCGTGTTTCTCACTCCTCGGCCTCTTTGTCTTTCATCTCTGGTCTGTCTAGCTGCCTTTCATCTGATTTCACAGCTCTGGTCGCTAACTGTTTCTTTGACACTCACAGACTCATTCCCTTTTCTCTCGGTTTACCCGACACTTTTCTCTCTGCTGACATCAACCTAATGTTCAGTTAGCGGCCTCTTCTTCTGTTGCCCTATGACACAATTCCCAGTGGTGTTTGATGTTTTCTGTGGGTAGCAACAAGGCATTTCTGTCTTAATCCCTGATACCATGTTGCCTAGATTATATATATATATTTAAGGACCAAATGTTTTATTTTTTATTTATCACAGCTTTAGCTTTTGAAAAGAAACAACAGCTAAAAATGCTGTCAAAAATGATGATTTTGACTGTGCCACTGAAGGTGATTGTGGTGATGATGATGAGGGTGTTGATAAGATAATAATGGTGTATATCTGGATGCAAGAATAAAGTGGATTTAGATATCATCTTGTTGATTGTGTTAATGAGATTGTCTTTGTTCATGTGTGTTAAGTTCTATATGTTTAATTTATAGGTCCTGTTTACTGAACATTTTCTACACATTGACAGCCCCCAGGTCTTACTGAAATGTCTGTGGCATATGTTGGCCAAATCTCCTTTAATTAGTTTTTGCAGTGTCATTGTGAATCATCTTTTGCATACTTCCTCAGAACAACACGTTTCATACATGTCTCTTTAAATGCTTATGAGCCACAGCTAACATCCTCTTATGTCACTATTGCTAATGTTAATAACTGGTTAGTTCCTAGCTTGACTAGCAAGCTTAAATCATCTAACATAAATTTGTCTTAAAGAATGAAAGAAATAAGGCTGTGTGTCCATAGAGAGCATCTTTCTCCCAGAAAATGCTTCACAGGCACTCTTAAAAAAAGGTCACCCCCTGCATCCCAACACACATTTTGCTTTGAAACTCTCTACTAACTACACTATCGCACAATAAACTGGTAAGAAAATATACATACAGTGGTGTGAAAAAGTATTTGTTCCATTCCTGATTTCTAATTTTTTTGTATGTTTGTCACACTTAAATGTTTCAGATCATCAAACAAATTTAAATATTAGACAAAAATAGCACAAGTAAACACAAAATGCAGTTTTTAAATGAAGGTGTTTATTATTAAGGGTAAAAAAAAATCCAACGTCCCCTCCCCGTTAAAACATAAATTAACTGTGGTTTATCACATCTTTGGAAAGCTGAATTCAATTTCTCTAGCCACACCCAGGCCTGATTACTGCCACACCTGTTCTCAATCAAGAAATGACTTAAATAGGACCTGCCTGACAAAAGCCCCTTTTCCACTAGTACCCACTCAGCCCTACTCACTTTGACTTGGCGTGCTTTGTAGGCTTTTCCATTAGTACCTGGAACCAAGTACTTTTTTCGGACCTATTAAACTGGGGTTCTAACCATGCTGAGTTGGGCTGTCACAAGCGATAGCCGAGCAGTCAAGGCACAAGAGAAAAAACGGAGGCTTCCATAGTTTGCAACCAGCAATTTCTGTTTTATTCCAACAATCTTCACAGGCAATAACTCCAATGCACATCCGACACCCCACACAAACCAAATGAAAACATCTGTTAATATACTCAGTGAGATAATTAACCTAATTGACACATACCATAATCCCAGGTAAGACAATGAACATTTCATCTTCCCACATATATCCAATAATATCTAAAAAGGACATAAATACATAAATAATTTCCCCACAATATTTACAGAATAAATAACACCATAAATACACTATAAATAATACAATAAACAATTCAAACCCCTATTTACATATTATACTCCCCCTTTACTCCACCATCCTATACTACCTCCTGCTGGTATCCTTTAAAGGCCCTCAAACCCCTGAGGAGTCTTTTGCCCGGATACCACCAGCAAGCATGCTGGCAAAGGTACGTGGTTTCAAGATTAATCAATTGCCTCACCCAATTAACATAATAACAATTTCCTCACAAAAGGATTCAATTCAGTCAAAACACACTCTACAGTTATATGTGCATTTTTATAATCCAATACATGTTAACATTTGCAAATATAAATCCTTTTACACATATAATATTCAATTACCAGACCATACAGTGGTGACACTCCATCGTCACATCTCCCCCCCCCGAGAGTACAGTACTCTATAGCCGCTTTTCCACTAGCCCAGCTCGCCTCGCCTCGATTCGCTACTACTCGGTTCGGCCTCAGTTGTGTCTCTATAGCAGCCGGGTAAAGCGGGGTTAAGCTGGGGTGGGCGGGATTTTTTTTTTACAGCAAGGCGGCGCCACACTCCTGTGACGTAAAACACACGACCCAAGCAAAACATAACACATGGCGGCTGTACAAGGTGACTCCTCGGTTTGTGGCTTTTTTCACCGTAAATGCCAAAAAGGACCGCCAGACAAGGGTACAGGCAGCAAGACGAAACACTCTGGAATAGTTCTGCAGCTTCTGGGAGAGCCGAAGACGTGAGGATACAAACTAGGTCATATATGACGGTAAGCAAATGGTTGCTAATGCTAGTTTGCTATAAGTACTGTACGTCATACTACACTGTAACGTCTGCAAGTTATCGCTGTTAGGTACTAAAATATGTATGCTGTGTGTGTGTGTTTCAGATGGCTCTGTTGTGGGAAAATTACCGCTTCAAACGGTCGGTCTGGGCGTTCAACACAGCCCGTCACTGATGTCAACACAGCCTGTCACTGATGTCACCTCAGCTTCACAAACGATCAGTGGTTATAGAGCTTAAGAATGTCTGTAGAAACATTTATTTCCTGTGCAAGAAATTGCTCTGATCTGCGTGAAAATCATGGAGAGACTGTTGAGACATCATGGATGTAGCTGCTCCAGCAGCACTGAGTCTGAGGTGGTGTTATAGCAAAAAATGATCAGCTGACACAGCTTGATCGCCAGGTTAATAACTATATTAGCCACAAAATATACATTCAAAAAGTAAACAGTACTGAGTTAGGTATAATAAGATATATTTGACAATTATGATGCATTTTAGGCCAAAACAAACTTAATCTAGGATTAAAAGCAATTAAAATAATGCAGTCACAAGGTTACATGGAAAATACTTGATTTACTAGATACATGTACTGTAGAAATATACATTCTCTGCATCAACAATGTACTATACATGCATTCATGTAATATTGCACTGGGAATTGCACTGACAATAAACCTCAGAAGTTTTTGCAGATGTCTCTTTTTTATATGTGAAGGTTACCACCATGTGGCACAAATTAAATACTAACAGATTGGAAAAGCTGTCTAAGAACAATCCAGCAGTTTGAAAAATCACTTTTGGTTTGGTGTAAGTCTGTCAACAGAATTATGAACCATAAAGCAGTTTGTGTTAAAATGTTAAATCCCATTAAACCCTAAACCGGGGGCTTCCAATCATGTGCCATGGGGGGCCAAGACCCTGCAGGTTCTCTTCTGCCCAGTCTCTTCAGCAGGTGTTCTCACTGATCAGCAGTCAGCGGAAGAAGTTCAGTGGAATCTGCTGTTGAAGACACTGGTTGGAGGTAAAGCCTGCAGGGTCTTGGCCCTCCATGGCACATGATGGGACACCCCCGCCCAAACCCATTATGATGAAGAGCAGATGCTAATATGACCCAGAATTCCTCCATATACTTGTACTGTCACTAAAGTATGCAGGGTCTTCTGCGGTGGCACATCCAACAATACAGTCTTCAGTTAATAAAATAATTGTTTTGGTTACTTTTTTCTTAAAAATGAGCCATTATTTTCAAGGTCACCGATAAATGCTTTGCACTGTTGACTCTTTTCCCACCGGTGTCTTAACAGACAAAATAGAAAATCATGATGCAAACACATAAGTCACGAAATTGTTTATTACAATCAGCAGCAAATTCCAGATTATTCAGAATGTGCAAAATTCAAACTGTGGAAAAAAAAAAAAAGAAACTGGAATGGGTCACACAGGCCAGCCATGCTGCCTCACTGAGAAGCAAATGGATCGGCCCCTCGTACTGGTCCTGGTTCAGCAGATCTTCAGCCTGCATCTCTGCATCATTTTTTGGTTGTTTTTTTTTTTTTCCGGTTCCGGTTCCGCCGGACCGGCGGCGCCACACGAGTTGGCTGCCCGTTGCAACAGCCTTTTTTTTAATCTTCCTTCTTCTTTCTACACCTTTCACTCTATATATATATCACGGACACACAGATCGCCCCAGGGGTCTCCCGAGTCGGCGGACGGAGCCACTGTTTACAGCGGGAGACGTTACAGCAGGGAGGAGCTGGTGCTAGCTAGCACTCGGCCGCCGCCCGGTGCTAATGGGGAAACTCGACATACCGGGAGCTGTAGCGAAAACGACGCGGGTGCCGGGCTGGAGTTTAGGCGGCGTGCAAGAAATATAAGACAGAATAATAAAGAGCGATGGCAAGAACCAAGCAGACCGCCCGTAAAATCTACTGGAGGAAAAAGCCCCCCAGGAAGCAGCTAGCCACCAAGGCTGCTCGGAAAAGCGCTCCGGCCACCGGCGGAGTGAAGAAGCCTCACCGTTACAGGCCCGTGGCTCTGAGGGAGATCCGTCGCTACCAGAAATCCACGGAGCTGCTCATCCGTAAGCTGCCCATCCAGCGCCTGGTGAGGGAGATCGCTCAGGACTTCAAGACCGACCTGCGCTTCCTGAGCTTCGCCGTCATGGCTCTGCAGGAGGCCAGTGAGGCCTACCTGGTGGGTCTCTTCTTCGCTAAGAGGGTCACTATCATGCCCAAAGACTTCCAGCTGGCCCGCCGCATCCGCGGAGAGAGAGCTTAGACTTTCTGCTGCACATTCACCAACCATAATGCTCCGCACTGTGTGTCTATATATATATATATATATATATATATATATATATATATATATATATATATATACGTATATATATATAGTAATATGTACATATGTTTACTAGATGTTCTTGTTTTTTTCTTGCCTTCTGATTGTTGCTCTGAGTGTTGCTATCCCTGTGCTGTTGCAATCCTGGAATTTCCCCATTGTGGGACTAATAAAGGCTTATCTTATCTTATCTTAAACAGTGAGGCAAGGTCTGGTTTGGGTGGATCATTTCCCTCTTGCCTAGACAAAAGACAGAAATGGGTGGTGGTTAATTAAAACAAGTTTAAAACATATGTGGGAAATACACTTGTTGCTAAAAGCCAGTGGTGGAATGTGAATGAATGAATGCATATTTATTTCGGATAGATTAAAAGTAAAGATTAAAAGAAAATAGAATAATATAACAAAGGGGAAAAAAATCTAACAAGGTCAAATTAAACAATAACTCCTCTGATTATACAGTTCAACATATTAGGTTATCTGAAATGGGTGATGGCTGAAGCCGCAGCTTATATTGCCCACCCATATTCCATCCAAGAATTCAAAAGAAAAACAAAACAAGAGCGATTACAATTTGAATGTGACAATAAAGTACTTCGCTGTTGTATTCAATCACAATTTTCTTGTAGCTGCGCTTCAGTAGAGTAGATTTTACAAGTGCTGCGTTACATTTAAAATCATCTGTTTTTACTGTGGCCTCAGCAATCAGAATGAATTAATACACTACCATTCAAAAGTTTGGGGTCACTTAGAAATTTCCTTATTTTTGAAAGAAAAGCACTTTTTTCAATGAAGATAACTTTAAACTAATCAGAAATACACTCTATACATTGCTAATGTGGTAAATGACTATTCTAGCTGCAAATGTCTGGTTTTTGGTGCAATATCTACATAGGTGTATAGAGGCCCATTTCCAGCAACTATCACTCCAGTGTTCTAATGGTACAATGTGTTTGCTCATTACGTCAGAAGGCTAATGGACGATTAGAAAACCCTTGTGCAATCATGTTAGGTCTGCAATGCTGTAATTGCTGTAAATGGAGGATTCTTTGACGAAAGCAAAGTTTGAAGGAAAAAATTATTATTTCAAATACAAATCATTATTTCTAACCTTGTCAATGTCTTGACTATATTTTCTATTCATTTTACAACTCATGGTGGTAAATAAGTGTGACTTTTCATGGAAAACACAAAATAATTGTCTGGGTGACCCCAAACTTTTGAACGGTAGTGTATATTCACTTGAATGGAATCTAGTACGTTAACTGAAGGTGCGCATCACCGAGTATGGAGTCGCTCAGCCAAAATATGGAGTTTTTAATCAATAAAAGTTTGTCTTGTCTGTAAAAGTGTCTCTTCTTCCCCTGGCTTCAAGTGTGGGTGGTGTTTTGTACTTGTATTGCTAAAATATAAAAGGAAGAACTACAATGGGTCTCAAATATTTGTAATGTGTCCTGTTACTGCATGAGTTTATTGATGATAGACTATAAACTACACATGTAAACTAAATTATATTGATGACTGAACAACTGCCGTTCCCCAAAAGATACAGTTATGAACATAACTCACAAAGGATCACACAAGTGATCTGACAAAAAAATAAATACATTAACAAGCGGTTTATTTTACAGTTGATGTGCCAGTCATTTTCAATTATTCTGTAATTAATATTCACACAATCAAATAAATCTCAGTTCAGTCCCTTTTATATTAAGTGGAAATTGTGCTACTTTGGTTTTGACACTTTACCTATAAAAGCAAAGGATTTCAGTACGTTCCACAGTGGCGAGGTCCGTTGTGGGGCGGCTGCTTTCCTCTTACCTAGAAGAACGACAGAAATGGATGGTGGTTAGTTTCAAGCAAGTTCAACACTTATACAGGCACATCTCAAAAATTAGAATATCATGAAAAAGTTCAATATTTTTGTCACTCATTTCAGACAGTGAAACCCATATATAGATTCATTACAGGGACAGTGATATATTGCAAGTGTTTATTTTAATATTGATGATTATGGCTACAGCCCATATTAACCAACACCTCAGCGGCCAACATTTATATTTAAAAACTATTTTTTAAAGTTAATTTTATGTAATATTCTAATTTTTTGCAAAATTGAATTTGGGGTTTTCAGGGGCTGTAAGCCATAATCATCCAAATTAAAATAAATAAACGCTTTAAATATATCACTGTCTGTGTAATGAATCTATATAATATATGGATTTCCCTTTCTGAAATGAGTGACAAAAAATATTGAATTTTTTCATGACATTCTAATTTTTGGAGATGTACCTGTATTAGGGAAATACACCTGTGAAAGTCAGTGGTGGGATGTGACAAAAATGCTTCGTTTCCCTGACAAGCATCGCAGGAGCCACTCTGTACATGAATAAGTACATTATCAATCCAGGGATTTATGGTGGAACAGCACAACAACACTGTTCCAACACCTTTTATGGAAAATCCACAGAATAGGTGTGTGGGTCTATTCTGACACTTTAGAAAATTATATGAATGACTTTATAAATCACTGGTTTGAAAAAGCACTTTTAATATGTTGAGATTTCGGCTCCTGTGGTCCACTTGACCTGCATCCACAATATAAACACTGAGGGAGGCTAACCCCTGGCATGTGGAAACACATTCTAGCATTAAATTGCACACAATTTAATGCGCAGCACCAAAGTGCAATACGTACACAAACCAGGACTTTAACCAGGATTAACATATTTCATCATTTTGCTCTCACAAGCGAATACTTAGGACAAAACAAGCACGAATCAGCAGTTGGCTACTAGCTAGCTACTAGCTAACACTCGTTAGCCAGCACAGGACGGCGCTGTATGGCTCAAAAAAAGTGAGCTTACCACCAACAGGATAAATAAGCGAACAGATGCACAATATTACAAATCACTCACCATCGATGGTTCTCTCACGTTCGTCTTCAGCTTGTCCGTAGTCTGGTTCTTTGCTGGGCTGCATCTGTATCAGTGCAGGTCGCTCGTCTCACTGTGGATCTGCCACCAAGCAGAGAAAACCCCGCACCTCTTCGTTGGACCACGGTGTAGATTTCCGCAAAACCTACAACGTTGTCTGTATTAATGTCGTATTTACTCCGTGACTGAGTTAGTCCGTGAAATATTGCAGATGGCAGTCGTGTAAATTCCACTGAAGACAGACGCTTTCGTGACGTTACGCACTGACCAATCAGTGGCTCGCAGTCTGTTGACGTCACATCTCGGCTCGACTCAGCACGGTTGTACCCTGCCCTCGATCAGGCACAAAAATAGCGCCTGCTAACCGGTGCTGGGTACAGTGGAAAAGGCTAGAAAGTGAGTCGAGTCGAAATGAGAAAGGCCAAAGCGATACTAGTGGAAAAGGGCCTTATGAGTCATGTACTCTGGAGAGGCTATCTGCCACAAAGTTAGTCTTCCCTGCCATATACTGAATTGTGAAGTTATAGGGCTGTAGGGACAGATACCACCCTGTAAGACGATTGTTAGTGTCCTTCATTCTATTTAGCCATTGTAAGGTCCGATGATCTGTCTCTAATGTGAAATGACGTCCGAGTAAATAATACCTAAGAGACCCTATTGTCCATTTCATGGCCAGACATTCTTTTTCCTCCATAGAGTATCTTGTCTCTCGGTCCAACAATTTATGGCTCAAAAACAGTACTGGGTGTCTCTCTCCCCTCACCTCCTGGAGAAGTACTGCTCCAATGTCAACTCCTGAAGCATCTGTTTGCAGAATAAATGGACGGGCGAAATCTGGACTGTAGAGAACCTTCTCCCCAGAAATTGCACCCTTCAAATCCTCACTTACACTCCTCTGTCCATTTCACTCTATTTGGTACTGAAGCCTTCGTGAGGTCAGTCAGGATTGCTGCTCTTTCAGCAAAATGGGGGATGAATTTACTGTACCACCCTACCAGACCCAAAAATGACCTTACCTTCTTTTTGGTGGTAGGGACAGGATAGGCCTGATTAGCATCTACTTTCCCCACTCGTGGTCTAATGATCCCCTGACCAACCACATGTCCCAGGCACTCCACCTGCTGCCGTTCAAATGTGCACTTGCGTGGATTAATAGTCAGACCTGCCTCCTTAATTAAATGCATGACCTGTGAAAGATGTAACACATGATCCTTCCAGGTCTGACTATAGATGACTACGTCATCCAGATAGGCAGCTGCAAAGTCTGACACTCCTCCTAATACCTGGTCCATGAGCCGCTGGAAAGTTGCAGGTGCCCCCTGGAGGCCAAATGGCATGACCTTGAACTGGAAAGTGCCATTTGATGTTTTAAAGGCTGTCAATTCCTTCGTCTCAGGTGCCAAGGCCACCTGCCAATACCCCTTGCTTAGGTCTAATGTAGAGATAAACCCAGCCCTGCCCACTTTCTCTAACAACTCATCAATTCGGGGCATTGGGATACGACTCAAACTTAGAGACTGCATTCATATACCTAAAGTCAGTGCAGAACCTCAAAGAACCATCCTTTTTGGGGACCAACACAATCGAACTGCACCATTCGCTAACCGACTCTTTGATCACTCCCAGCTGCAACATCACATCAATCTCCTGCCTCAGTTTTGGGACCAACCGTTCAGGAATCCTATAGGGCTTCCGATGGGGAACAGCCTCTTTCTTTAAATGCACTCTATGGTGTACAAAAGTGGTGAAACCAGGTCTCTCCTGAAACAAATCTGGATCTATTATTGCCTCTAATTGTCTCTGCTGATGCAAATGATGATACAAATGAGACACATGAAAAGAACAAAACTCTGTCACGTCTGTGGGAAAGGATTGTTCTCTCTCCTCATCCACTTCCGTTGTACAAATCAGGAGCTGATGACACATCTGCTGATGACCAGGCTGCTGCTGCTGATGCACCGGCTGCTGAAACTCTTTCAACAAGTTGATATGAAAGCACTGGTGTTTTGTCTTTCTGTCAGGCATATACAGTTCATATGTCACTGAGCTCAACTTCCTAGAAATTTTGTAAGGCTCCTGCCATCGAGCCAGCAGCTTACTATCACAACAGGGCAGCAGTAACAACACCTGCTGACCTGGGTCAAAAACCCTCTTCCTGGCCTTCTTGTCATACCATGTCTTGTTTATTCTGCGCTATCCTCATGTGCTCCCCAGCCAAAGCAGTCATCTGATCCAGGTTTTGTCTCATTTTAATGACGTATGAGACCACATTGTCCTGATCACTCAGAGGCCTCTCCCAGTGCTCCTTTAATAAAGCCAATGGGCCCCTCACCTGACAACCATAAAGTAGTTCAAAAGGTGAGAACCCTGTTGAAGCCTGGGGCACCTCCCGATAAACAAACAGCAAATACAGTACCCATTGGTCCCAATCTGAGCCCATACTAGAAACAAATTTCCGCAGCATGTTCTTTAAAGTCTGGTTAAACCGTTCCACCAGTCCATTAGTCTGAGGGTGATATGGGGTGGTCCTAATTCCCTTGATACCCAACAGTTTATAAACCTGCTGCAAAAGTTTTGACGGAAAATTTGTCCCACAGTCTGTCAGGACCTCTTTGGGTATGCCTACCCTCGAAAATAACTGAATAAGGCAGTTAGCAACCTGCCTAGCCTTAATAGATTTCAGTGGGAAGGCTTCTGGGTACCGAGTAGCATAGTCACATATTACAAGAATCTATTTGTTACCCGAGGAGCTTCTTTCTAGGGGGCCAACTATATCCATCCCTATCCTAGCAAACAGTGTTATAATGATTGGTAATGGATGAAGATGGGCCCGGGCTACTCCCCTAGATGATGTAATTTGACATATCTCACATGTTGCACAAAACTCCTTAACTTGGGTATACATTCCTGGCCACACAAACCTTCTAGCAATTCTCTGTAACGTTTTCTGGAACGCTAGATGACCTGCCCAATGGATAACATGTCCCAGTTCCATCACTTTTTGTGTGCGGCACTGTGGCAAAGCTATGGCCCTAACTTCACCTTGCTGTTAGTACAGAATGCCATCTCTAATGACATACTCGGCCTCAGCCAAACAGTCCACTCTGCCCTGTTCCACACTATCAATCTCAGAGACCTTTTCAAACCAAGGTTTTAGCAATGAGTCAGCTTTCTGCAGCACAGCTACTGTATGTCAGAAGGAATGTTAAAATATACTGACTGGCTTAGCTGTAATGTTTCCTCCCCCAAGTTCTTAGCTGTAGCTAAAACCTTGTCTCTTCTCCTCTGAGCCTTGGATTTTGGTTGTTTAATTGGGCCTGCCTCTATCCTAGAATCATAAAAAGGCAGCTCCTGAAGAACAATGGCAGCCCTCTGAACTCTAGTTGTAACCATATTACAATTTTTCACCACAGGTGCCTTTACCCTCTGCTCAACAGTGCCACCTGCCTGTCTCTCCTCAGTTTGGTGTTCATCCCTAACCTGTTGTATGATGTCCAATAAAGTTAGAACATCATTGCCAAGAATCACTGAGTATGGCAAATCAGGCACAAGAGCTACAGAAAGGAGATAAGTCTGACCCCCTACTGTTAAATAGACCTCAGCGGTCGGGTACAGCTTTCTATCCCCATGGACACAACTGATATTTATTTCAGACTCACTCCACAAATCCCTAGGGACCAAACTGGGCAGCACAACAGTTTGAAAACAACCTGAGTCTAAAAGGGCCTCTTCACACTGACCATTAAGCAACACCGTCGTTTTATACATTTCACTGTGCACTGGGGCTGAAAGAGTGGGTTTAGGAACTAAGCATAATAATGACGGTTTACTATTTCTTGTGGCAGGACATGAATACTGTGTGTGGCCAATTTTAATACACTGGTAATAGCGTATATCTTGACACGAAACAAAACGTGACTTTCTACTACCATTATGTTTGCTAATAGTGACCTGACTGGAGCTGGAATACAGTCTATTTTGTGCTTGACCACCCCTTTCACCCCCATCAAACTTACTCTGTGTGGTGAAAGAACCGTCACGGCTGAGAGGAGGTCTCCTGCTCCCAGACCTGGCTGACAGGAAGACTTCCGCCAGATGAGCCGCGTCTTCTGCAGTCTTCGGGTCCCGTTCTCGTATTCAGACTCCCAGTTCCGGGTCCACCATCCGCAGAAACTGCTCTAAGATCAACAGTTCCACGATGTCTTTCACCATTGAGGTCTCCGGTTTAATCCATTTGTTAAACAGGTCTTTCAAACGTACATACAGTTCACAGGGGGTTTCGTCCTGATGAATGTCCAGGGCGCAAAACTTTCTCCTATAGGTGTCGGGTGTTATTTCATAGTTACCTCCGCCAAGAGGAGGAAGTTATGTGATCATCAGCGTTGGTTTGTTTGTCTGTTTGTTTGTCTGTTTGTTAGCAAGATAACTCAAAAAGTTATGGACGGATTTTCATGAAATTTTCACAGATTGTCAGAAATGTGGTATCCTACAGATGATTAGATTTTGGTGGTGATCCGGATCATCGTTTGGATCCAGGAATTTTTAAAAGGATTCTTTTTTTTTTCTCAAAAAGTTATGGACAGATTTTCATGAAATTTTCACAGATTGTCAGAAATGTGGTATCCTACAGATGATTAGATTTTGGTGGTGATCCGGATCACCGTCTGGATCCAGGAATTTTTTAAAGGATTCTTTTTTTTTTTTTTTTTTCTTTTTTCAGGTTCTATAATATAAGGTTTTTGGCTGCGCAAAAACCAGCTCTGCCAGGGAAGCTTCCAGATCCTCTTTCGGCGCGGAGCGCAACCCCAATATAAAACCCACGGCAGCCTGTCTACCCAATTTGCATTTGTCAATGAAGCCCTGAGTGCTGCTTTCAGTGATCTATGAAAACGCTCGCATAACCCATTGGCCTGTGGGTTGTACGCGGTTGTGCGGTGAATTGTAACACCCAGCCAATTTTAGCAAACACGGGCATATTGCCATTTCTGTACGCCAAAAAGAAAAAAAAATATACGGGAAAAAAAATTATTGACAGTGTGGAGGAACACCTCGTGTGTGACCCCCACAGCGTACGGGCCTGACAGAGCGCTCAGCGTGAGCAATTATCAGAACAATGAGAGGTATGGACTGATCATTATGCAGATGCGCCTCCCTCCCTCTTTCGGCCAGTAATCCTGATATGTGTGATTCTAATGCAAATGTCCATGCTTTCCTGCTGTATACTGTGATGCTAATGTGCCATGCATGCATTGTCTGAGCTGGGTATATAAGTTGACTACATATCTCTTGCTCTCTCTCTTTTTGATCACTCGCATTGTTTGTTGCTGACTTTGAGACACATGGCTCGCTCCAGCACGCTGCCACAGCGCTGAGCGAGCCTCGTAGAGGATGAATAAAGCACCCTTTTAAACTTCAGTTCGCCGTGTAATGTAGGATTAATATTTATGATGTTAAACACTGTATGGGGGGAACTGTGGCGCTTGGCGGAGGTCTGCGCTCTCCGAGTGCTTTTCTAGTTAAAATTGCTTCCTTCACTTTATCATAATTCTCTGTGTCTGCGATGTCCATGAGCACATATGCACTACGTGCTTTACCCGTGAGCAGAGGAACCAACTGAAAAGCCCACTCCTCCTTATGTCAGCGGCAGACCATAGCAATCCTCTCGAACGTCACCAGATAATGCTCGATGTCATCATCGGGAGAGAGCGGATTCAGCCTGGGCTCACGGTGCATCTGCGTTGTCCTCGACTGCACCTGCAGCGGTAGCTCCTCCTCCTGCGGGCCAACCTGACTGGCTGTCTCCCTGGGGTCTTCCCCCGAAGTGCCGTCGTCACCGCTGCGTTCAGCCCGGCTCACATACTCCTCTCTCAGCTCCATCACTTGTGACTGCTTCTGGCGAAATTGATACTGCACAGTCTGCCACCTTTGTTCTCGCAGAGAGGTGTCTTCCTCCATCTGACGGTCTCTGACTGTCAGTGAACACACCAGGGACTTCACCAAGCTCGTCAATTCTCCCAGCTTGTCTAGTCCACTGGTCCCCTGCTCCTCAATTGCCATGCTAGCTTCCAAGTTGTCTAATTGCTCCTGTTGTTTCTTCATGTTCCTTTTGGCCATCGCTCCTCTTGTCCCGTGTTATCACTCCTTACTTTTGACAACACTTTTTTTTTTTTGACCAAATGTCACCCAGTCCACTTAATTTAACATCATTGTCATACGTTCTGCTGCCTTTCTTCGTAGCCACGGTGGGAGTGGAAAATTTCTGACCCCACTCATCTGGCTGTGCTTTCCTCCTCACCACAGCCGTGAAACTGGACCACTTCTGTCATCAATTAGCAGTAACGAACCATTCCTGATGCCAAATGTCAAGAAATGGACCACTTCTGACACCAAATGTCACGAGCGATAGCCGAGTGGTCAAGGCACCAGAGAAAAAAACGGAGGCTTCCAAAGTTTGCAACCAGCAATTTCTGTTTTATTCCAACAATCTTCACAGGCAGTAACTCCAACGCACATCCGACACCCCACACAAACCAAATGAAAACACCTGTTAATATACTCAGTGAGATAATTAACCTAATTGGCACATACCATAATCCCAGGTAAGACAAAGAACATTTCATCTTCCTACATATACCCAATAATATCTGAAAAGGACACAAATACATAAATCATTTCCCCACAATATTTACAGAATAAATAACACCATAAATACACCATAAATAATACAATAAATAATTCAAACCCCTATTTCAAACCAACCTTTATTGTCATATTGCTGTACATACAACTGTAGTGAAGGCAAAATGAAATTGCATTTCTCTCGGCATCCATATAAGTAAAAAGAACATAATTTAAGACACACTCACACACACCCTCACCCCCCACCCCAACACAGCCATTCATATATCCCTGAGACATATTTGAAAACTAACTAGAACTATAATATACAAATAATATACATAATGCCCATAAGGTGCAGTAGTATGTATGAAAGATTCCGGATCAACTGTTCAGCATCCTAACAGCTTGTGGAAGGAAGCTGTTAATCAGTCTGGTGGTTCTGCCTCTGATGCTCTGGAATCGTTTGCCAGATGGCAGAAGTTCAAAGTGTTTATGCAGAGGGTGAGAACGGTCCTTGACAATGTTCAGTGCCCTGCTCCTACAACGGTTCTGAAAAAGTTCTTGGACAGAGGGGAGGGAAACTCCAATTACCCTCTCAGCTCCCTTAACTATCCTCTGCAGGGCTTTTTTGTCTGACATACTGCAGCTGGAGTACCATGTTGCAATGCAGTACGTCAGAACACTCTCCACCACACCTCTGTAGAAGGTCCTGAGGATGCAGATGGGGAGAGAGGCCTGTTTGAGTTTCCTCAAAAAGTGCAGTCTCTGCTGGGCCCGCTTCCTGATCCCCAAGGAATTCTTGCTCCAGGTCAGGTCCTGCGAGATCTGCATTCCGAGGAACTTGATGTTCTCCACTCTCTCCACCAAACGGCTGCCGATGCTGAGAGGGACATGTTCAGGCTGTGACCACCGGAAGTCAATAATCATCTCCTTTGTTTTGTCCACGTTGAGCACCAGATTGTTCTCCCTGCACCAGCCCTCCAGGTCTCTAACTTCTTCCCTGTGCACTGATTCCTCATCCCTCTGAATAAGTCCCACCCCTGTGGTGTCGTCTGCAAACTTAATAATCTGGTTCCCCTCGTGTCTGGATACACAGTATTTATTTATTTATTTAGCAAATGCAAAGTCCTCAAGCCAAGCAGTTGCCTCCTGGTTTGCTGTATGGAGGGTGTGTAATCCTCCTTCCAGTCTTTGGAGCGGGCAAGCCTCTATGATGTGTTCCATTGTTTGCTCCTCTCCACATGCGCACAGTGGGCTAGGGCTACTGCCCCATCTGTGAAGGCTAGCCAAGCAGGGGCCATGTTCAGTCCTGAAGCGATTGAGTGTAGCCCACTGTCTCCTTGGGAGGTTGGTGCCCAGGACCTGTTGGTTGGGGTTTGTCACCAGGTGTCACCAGGTGACAGCACTATCCAGCTGTCTGGATAGTGAAGTCAGCTGGGTGAGGGTTTTACCAAATCGGCCGTCTGGATGGAAGTCGGGCAGTGGGTGGGGTGTAGATATCCGCATGGCTTGGTAAGTGATGAGAGTCTTTGGCTTTTTGAAGCATCCTTTGAGTTAGTGCTGCTCGCCGGATGTGTGGGGGGGCTATGTTTGACAGTACAGGGAGCCAGGGGAGTGGTGTTGAGCGGATTGTCCCAGTTATGGTTCTCATGGTTGTGTTAAGCTGGGTGTCTATGTGGTGTGTGTAGGATGACCTGGACCAGACAGGGGCACAATATTCTGCAACAGAGTATGAAAGGGCAAGTGCTGAGGTGCGCAGGGTGGAGGCTGCCGCCCCCCATTTTGCACCAGCGAGCTTGCAGAGCAGGTTGTTTCGTGCCTTCACCTTAGCAGCCGTTCCCTTTAAATGTTCCTTGAAGGATAGGGTCCTGTCAAGGGTCACTCCAAGGTAGATGGGATTCGAGGCATGCTTAAGCTTGAGTCCACTCAGGTGGATGTTTAGTTCTCTGGCAGCTTTTACATTGTGGAGATGGAATACACTGGAGACAGTTTTTGCTGGGCTTGGTTTTAGGTGCCAGGTTTTGCAGAACTGGTCCAGTTTGGCAAGCTCTTCCGTGAGCACCCGTTCCAGTGGCTCAAAGTCTGGTGCTTGGAGTGCCAAACAGATGTCGTCTGCATAGATGAATTTGCGAGATTTTGTAGTGGGCAGGTTGTTTATGTAAAGGTTGAACAGGGTTGGAGCTAGAACTGAGCCTTGTGGGAGTCCGTTTTTCTGCGTTCTCCATGCGCTTGTGTTCTGACCGAGATGGACTCTGAACCTTCGGTTGGTCAGCAGGGTTTTTATAATTGCTGTTGCCCAAGCAGGGATCGCCTTTGGAAGTTTCAGGAGGAGGCCTTTGTGCCAGACCGTATCATAGGCGGCTGTAAGATCGAGAAACACAGCTCCTGTCTTCAGTCTGCTCTCGAAGCCATTTTCGATGAAGGTGGTTAGGGCCAGTATTTGTTCTCCTGTGCTGCGGTCCTTGCGGAAACCTGCTTGATCCACACTTAGAATTTCCTCTATTCCTGGGGAAATACGTTGCAGTATTAGGTGCTCCATGATTTTATAAGGAACGCTGAGTAGGGAGATTGGGCGGTAGCTTGCTGGTAGTTTGTGGTCTTTGCCAGGTTTTGGTATGGCAATGACCTTTGCTGTCCGCCATTTCTTTGGGATCGAGTTTGTTTGTATGATCCTTGTGTAGAGTTGTGTCAACCAGGCTAGGGCTCGGGGGCCAAGATTTTTCATGAATTCTGGGAAGATGTTGTCATATCCTGCTGCCTTTCCACATTTCAGGCCCTGTAAGACTTTCTCCAGTTCAGCAGCCTCGAAGGGTTCAGGGTTCGTTTCCTCTTCGGGCATTTTTTGGTGTTTTTTTTAGCTCAGTTGTAACCGCTCTTCCGGTGTCTTTGTCTTGGGGTGCTTTGGCGATGGTCAGTAGGTAGGATGCAACTTGGTTGGGTGTGACAGATGCTCGGCTTTGGCTAGGGGGCTTCTGTGCAGCTCCTAGGCGATGGATGAGGCTCCAACATTTCCTGCTAGAGTGGATAAAGCTCTGGTCAGCAACTGTCTCCTCCCATTTCTTTCGCCGGGCTGTACTTAGCGATTCAATGAGATGGTCTGCTATTTCTGGGTCCCCTGATGTTTGATAGGATTGTAGGAGGGCAGCGCTTTCTCCGTCCAGGCATGGGACATAGAGGGGTCGGTAGCCTCGTGGGATTGCAGAGTGAGCAGCCTTGAAGATTGTGCTGCAGAAGCAGTTGTATGCTTCATCTACAGTGATGGTGTGGAGTGGGATGGTAACAGCACTCCGATCCAGGGTTTCACTGAATTTCTTCCAGTTGGCTTTGCAAAAGTTCCAGCGCATCTTCCTTGGGCTGTTTATGACTGGAAGTTGTAGGCCAATGTGTACAAGCAGGGGCCGGTGTTGGCTGTGTGGAAAATCGTCAAGAATGAGGATCTGTGTAGGATATGGCATCCCATTCAAAGAGCTGACCCACCACAGGTCAGGAGAATAGTTCTTCTTCCACCTAGCAGAGTGGAAGGTTCCTCTTTGTTTGGGGTCGTGTATCAGAGCGAGATCATTTCTAGATGCCCAGTCTGAAAGTACCTCCCCGTCACTATCCACTGCTGGGTACCCCCAGTCAGGGTGATGGCTGTTAAAGTCCCCCACATAGATGGCAGGGTGGGGTAGGGTGGGTAAGACCTGCAGATCCCAGTTGGCACTAGGGGCCTTGTACACATTGACAATATGGAAGCCACCAATGGTTATGGTGTCTGAGAAATGTGTTGTTGTCAGGTGGTTTACTTCAACTATGTCAGAACGCACATAGGTGGCACGTCCATGTTTGGCATGTGGAACATAGCACAGGAGGTCAAAGCCATTGATGGTGTAGCGGCCAGCTTCCTCTGTGCCAATATGAGTCTCTTGGAGGCAGATTACATCAATCGAGTGTTGGAAGGTGAGGACTTCGATAAGGCTTCGCTTGGCTGCAGATAGGCCTTCAACGTTTAGTTGTAGTATGCGAAGGGCAGGTCCTACCGCAAGGTGCTCTCGGGGCTGTTTGCTTTCGGCTTTGGGACTGTGACTAGGATTCTTCTTTGATTTGGCACTGAGGTGTCGTCTCTTCGAATTTAGTCTGCTGGTGGGATCATTAGCTTCCCCGGGCAAGCCCGGGTACTGGCGGAGGGTGCGACGAGAACATGTGTGGATACACAGTCATGTGTTAGAAGTGTAAACAACAGTGGACTGAGTACGCAGCCTTGAGGGGAACCGGTGCTCAGCGTGATAGAGATGGAGATGTTATTTCCAACACGGACAGACTGAGGTCTCTTAGTCAGGAAATCCAGGATCCAGAGACATGTGGCGGTGTTCAGACCGAGAAGGAGTAATTTCTCCATCAGTCTCTGGGGAATAATGGTGTTGAATGCTGAACTGAAATCATTGTACAGGAGTCTGGCGTAGGTGTCTTTCTGATCCAGGTGGGTGATGACAGAGTGCAGGGTGGTGACTATAGCATCCTCCATGGAGCGGTTTGAACGATATGCAAACTGGAGTGGGTCATGTGATGCAGGGAGGCAGGCTGTGATGTATGGTTTGACAAGCCGTTCAAAACACTTCATCACATTTGGTGTCAGTGCAACAGGACGATAGTCATTCAGACAGGACACAACTGGTTTCTTTGCCACCGGTACTATGGTAGAGGTCTTAAAGCATCTGGGAACAATGGCCTGACTCAGGGAGATGTTATAAATGCCAGTCAGGACATCTGCCAACTCGCTCGCACAGTCTCGGAGCACACGTCCCGGGATGTTGTCCGGACCTGCAGCTTTACGTGGGTTGACCCTGATTAGGGTCCTCCGTGTGTCCGCTGCGTTGATGATGATAGCTGGCCCAACAGATGGTGGAGATGGGCCAGCCCTCCCTCTGATTGTCGGGTTTGATGCTTCAAAACGTGCAAATAAGTTGTTTACATATTAAACTTCCCCTTTACTCCACCATCCTATACTACCTCCTGGTGGTATCCTTTAAAGGCACTCAAATCCCCTAAGGAGTCTTTTGCCCGGATACCACCAGGAAGCATGCTGGCAAAGGTACGTGGTTTCAAGATTAATCAATTGCCTCACCCAATTAACATAATTAATATTAACAATTATCTCACAAAAGGATTCAATTCAGTCAAAACACATTCTACAATTATATGTGCATTTTTACAATCCAATACATGTTAACATTTGCAAATATAAATCCTTTTACATATACAATATAATATTCAATTACCAGACCATACAGTGGTGACACTCTGTCGTCACATAAGCTGAAAATGTGACGTCAACAGACTGCAGGCCACTGATTGGTCAGGACGTAACGTCATGAGAGTGCCGTCTTCTGCAGAATCTACAACCACCATTTGTAAAAAATTGTTCACCGAGTAAACACGGTCAGCGAGTACACACAACATTAATAGAGATGGCTTCGCAGGTTTCGCGGAAATCTACGCCGTGGTCCAACGAAGAGGTGCAGACTTTTCTGTGCTTGGTGGCTGATAGTATCCAGAGCGAGATGGAACAACCTGCAATGAAATAGATGGCAGCCCAGGATACAACCGGGCATTAAAACAATGCAGGGAGAAGCTGAAGGTAAAGGTGAGAGAACCATGGATGGTGACTGTTTTGTGACATTGTGCATTGTTCTGCTTATTTATCCTATTGGTGGCAAGCTCACTTTTTTGAGCAATAACGCCGTTCTCTCCTGGCTAACGAGTGTTAGCGAGGAGCAATAGCTAGCTAGTAGTCAACTCTGTTGATTTGTGCTTGCTTTGTTATTTGTTTGTTACTCATATAATTTCCTAAAGCCTCATAATAGACCTATATACCTATTCTTTCTTTTCCACCATAAATCCCTGGCTTGAAAATGTACTTGTACATGTACAGAGTGGATCCTGGGGTACTCACTTGTCAGGGGTCCACAACCTGGTCCCATTTTTAGCTGTGGTGGAGGAAGTACTGATATACTTCTTGTTTTTGAAAAACTGATGTGGCACATGAACTCACTTTCGAATGTACTTGCAGTCAATGTGCTTCAATGAAATGATTTAAGTCAGCTGACTGTATTAACTCATTCAGATTTCTGAGGCCACAATAAAAACAAATTATTTTAAACATAACCTGGTACCTGAACCTGGTGCCTGCAAAGTCTGCTCTACTGAGGCACAGCAACATGGCAATTGTGCTTAAATACAACAATGAAGCATTTTTGTCACATCCCAACACTGGCTTTCACAAGTGTATTTCCCTAATATATGTTTTGAACTTGCTTTAACTAACCACCAACCATTTCTGTCTTTCGACTAGGCAAGAGGAAAAGGAGCCACCCCACAACAAACCTTGCCACTATGGAAAGTACTGAAATCCTTTGCTTTTTTAGCTAAAGTATAGATAAAGTGCCACAACTAAAGTAGCACAATTTCCACTTAATATGAAAGGGACTGAACTGAGAATTATTTGATTGTGTGAATATTAATTACAGAATCATTGAAAATGAATGGCACATCCACTGTAAAACAAATCGTTTGTTTATTTATTTATTTGTCAGTTACAGTATATCTGTAACCTGTCTTTCCAAACAGGTATATTTCCCAATGCAATGAAAATAGCCAAAGTAATTCCGATATACAAGACGGGTGACAGAGGGGAATTTTCAAGCTATAGGCCTATTTCACTATTGCCACAATTTTCAAAGATACTCGAAAAAATATTCTGTGAGAGAACGGACAACTTTATAATGAAGAACAATTTATTGTGTGAGCAGCAATATGGGTTCAGACACAAGAGGACAACTGCATTTGCTCTAATGGAATTTATAGAAAAAATATCAACTGCTGTAGAAAATAAAGAGTATTCAGTTGGGGTATTCCTGGATCTTAAAAACGCATTTGATACAGTGGATCATTAAACTATTGTTAAAGAAACTACAAAATTATGGTATTGGGGGGTAGCACTGTCCTGGTTTTGTAGTTACTTAAAGAACAGATATCAGTATGTATTCAATTCAATTCAATTCAACTTTATTTATATAGCGCCATTTCACAACAACAGTCATCTCATAGCACTATCAACTGTAAGGGGAACCCCCACAGTTGCAGAAAGACCCCAGCAATCAGGCGATCCCCTGTGAGCAAGCACTTGGCGACGGTGGACAGGAAAAACTCCCTTTTAACAGGAAGAAACCTCCAGCAGAACCAGGCTCAGGGAGGGGCAGTCATCTGCTGCGACTGGCTGGGGGGTGAGGGGATAGAGAAGAAGAAAAGAACAGACATGTAGAGAGCAAACAGCACGATGGGGACTCAATCTATGGGAGAGAACAAACAAATGTTAAAGGCCTCGGACAGTGACATTTTTTTATTGAACCAATAAACTGATTGTATGAAAATATTCCATTCTGGCCATTCCCGTGATTTAAAATGTGTCACCAGCCTCCATAAATGACTTTATTTGTTAATAGCCCATATTTCACTTAGTGATGCTGCAGTACCGCCATCTCTCGATAGGGGTGGGCAGCAGTGACGTCAGGTCAGGGAGAAAAAGGAAATGGCTGAACGACAGCAGAGTGATTCGGACAGCGATTATTTTATCGAGTATGACGACCGCAATATAAGTGATGATATTGAAATTGAAGAATCTGATGATGAAGTAGTTTTGGGTGGTGCTGATGGGGTTATTCAGCCGTATTTGTTCGAGCCCGAGGGTGCGGAGGAAGACGCGGACGAAACAGAGATGGGAGCAGACCACGTTGAGGACGAGCGGCTCGCCGATTTATATTGGTAAAATATGCTTTGAAATTTTTTTTTTAGGCGATATGCATGGTCACACACTTAATTATCAAAATAAAACTGCCAATTGTTCCCTCGCTGCCTTACTTGGCGACTTATAAACATTAGAAACATTTAGAAACATTATCATTGGAAATAAAAGGATAATGTATGTGAGGGATAATATGTGTACTTTACGAGTTTGTTAGGAGATGTTGTTAATCATCATCATGTTAATCCTAGTCTCAAAAGCTACATAATTCTCTTAAGAGATTGATGGATCAACATGATCCATCATGGATCATGATGGATCATGGATCATGATTATTGTGATTCATTATTGTTTTCCTATAACTTCTCTTTCTGCTCAAAATTTTTTACATGTTTTTAATATTTTCTAATCAAACTTCATAGGACCAATTTATATAGCACTCCCACGAGCCATTAGTTTATTATAAGCATCTGATTATACCATTTTTTTTAACAGGTGCACTTGTGAGAAATGCAACATTATGCCAACATCAACTGAATCTCGGTGCTGCCAGGAGGTATTGAAGGTGAAGGAGAAACTAGAAGAACTGAAGGGCTGTGGATACACAGATGATAACCTACCAAGGTGTATCACTGATCACCCCGGTTTCCGTTCTGTCTGTCTTGACATCTGGGTTTTACAGACAGCTTATCTGGCCTACAGACAGCAATATGGTGATCATGACGCAAGTCAACACGAGTGAGTTTTTTAAACAATATTTATTCATGTGTTTTAATTTTCCAGATCAATTATGAAGAAATCATTCAATACATTCAATAATCAATGCAAACGGAATAATCAATGCCAACCCCATATTTTTCAGGCAATACAGATTCATAGCCTACAGGCAACTGGCCCGGTGGTGTTGGGGATATCTTGGGAAAGAAGTGAGGGTGATATTGCCTGTGCTGTGAGCCTCATCAGAGAAACATTCCCATCTGATCACTACAAGGGATTTTGCCTACCAAGATTAGATTTGTGATCAATGTTATTTAAATAAAGTTTTTTAAAATCATATATTGAGTTTATTAATGTGCATGTCAATTTTATAATTCTAATATTTCAGCATTCATCAAAGTCGGATCTCATATACATTAGACTAATTTTTCTACCATTTTATGGTGTAAAATTCGTGTTCAATTTTTAAAAGCACATTTCTCTAAAAATCTTAGGCTTATATTTTTTTGTCTTAGCAAAATATGTTGCTTCCCTAACAATTGAAAGCTGAACTTTCATTGCTAATTGGAAATTTATTCTACTTTTACATGTTTGATTTTGAAAATCTAGATACATGTTGCTCAACAGCATCAGCTTTGATGGGACGCTGAAATCTGGCACTCAGTGTTGCTGGAACTCTGGCTTGTACAGAGTGCCACTGCTCCAATAAGTGGGTTGGATCAACCAAGGTTTTGTTGAAAAGAGTATTCATCAGATCATCCACATATTCTGAAATAAAATTAATTTAATAAAAATTAGAAATCGAAAGCTCCTTGTAAGTGGTCGTGGAAATTCCAACGATACCGGCTGCATTTAGAACTCTGAGGACCTTGACATATGACGCCCCAGTGAAGAGAATGGCGGATGAAAGCTGTATGTTACCAGCTGGCATGTCCCTGATCATCGGCTGGCTGTGCCAGGATCGATCCTCAACACAATGTGGACAATGTTGTTTGATCACCAACAGAGAGCCTTTAGTGTGACTTGTTACCTCACATGGATGACTGCAATGAGGACAATTGCTGAATAATCAAATTCAAAAAAAAAAATCCACAGTATTTGAAGGTTGAGTGACAGTGGATAACATCTGCAAAAACAGTAGATCAACATAATTTCATTCCAGAGGTGTCAAATTGGATTACATATATAGAAATATAACTTGAGCAAACAGGCACAACCACCTCCCTATACAGCACTGAATATTTCATATTTGATTAGTATGAATACCCTAAAATTCTAATATTTGATAAGTTGTTAAGGCAATGAAATTCATTGCTTGTAAATAATTTTAGTAAATATTGGCAGTGAATATTAAAAAAAGAAAACTTACCCTGTTTACTTCTCTTTTTCTGACAGCAGATCGCATCGGTAGATCACCCTTGCTTTTCACGCCACTGTCACTGACACTTGTCTGAGAGTGGGACTTTGAAATGAACGGATATATAGTTGAAACAGCCGATTTTTTTTATCAGCAATCTTTTTGCTAATTTCATTTCAAATTGCATCTTATTCTCAAAATCGCTGTCAACGAAATGTCTACTGCACATGTTGGGTGATTTTCCGACATCATTCCAATTTTTTCGCGTTTTCTGAACGAAATTCACCCATGCGGTTCTGATTTTCCCAGGCAGGGGAAATTCATAAACACTCACCGCGTGCTCCTCCGGTATACCGTCGCACCCGTAGACAACACAACGCCAAACCATAATTAATTCGATCACTGAAATCCTAATTGTAATAAATACTCTATTTGTAATCCACAAGTACTCCTAGAAATATCCGTTATCGCCGAACGTAAACAACACGCAATGTCCGTCGAGTGTTTGCTGGTCGCTTCCTGACCTGACGTCACACAGTCAGTGGCCATTTTAGCCGCTGATCGCTTGGCAGAGTCAGACAGCTCTCAAGGAAATCATACTTCAATAGCGCATTGTCACCTTATGCGACATTTGTTGACACCAAAACATGTGCGGTTCAAATTAGCTCGTCTCACACAAAAATTTAAGATATGATTTAGCGATATTGAAATTTCGTCCGGCCGACGCCTTTAATGACCAGCAAAAAAAAAATATTTCATTGAGAGTGAGGAAAGGAGTGAGGCCCAGTGCATTACTGGAGGTCCCCCAGCTGACTAAACCTATTAGCAGCATAACTAAGGGAGGGTTCAGAAACACATGATCCCTCCCTAATTGTAGGCTATATCAAAAAGGTAGGTTTTAGCCCTATTCTTAAAAACAGAGATCGAGTCTGACTCCCGAATCCAGATTGGCAGCTGGTTCCACAGGAGAGGAGCTTGATAACTGAAGGTTCTGCCTCCCATTGTACTTTTGGAGATTCTAGGTATTAGAAGTAATCCTGCATTTTGGGAGCGTAGTGCTCTGTTAGGATAATACGGTAGTATCAAATCTTTTAAATAAAAAGGAGCCTGATTGTTTAGAGCTTTGTAAGTAAGAAGAAGGATTTTAAACTTAATTCTAAACTCTATGGGAAGCCAATGAAGGGAGGCCAGAACCGGAGAGATATGATCTCTCATTCTAGTACCTGTTAAAACTCTTGCTGCAGCATTTTGGATCAGCTGAAGACTTTTTAAAGATGTTTTAGGACAGCCTGATAATAAAGAATTACAATAATCTAATCTCGAGCTAACAAAAGCGTGGATCAGTTTCTCAGCATCACTCTGAGACAAGATGCTCCTAATCTTGGCAATATTACGCAAATGATAGAAGGCAGTCTTAGAAACAAATTTAATATGTTTGCTTCCAACATGTATGTGTTGGAAGCAAAAACTCACAGTTACTGAAGGTTACTTGTGGAGTCCCACAGGGTTCAGTTTTGGGGTCATTGTTATTCAATATGTATAATGTATAATATGTAAAGTAAAGTACATGTAAAGTACATGATATATGTACTTTACATATATCATGTATAATGATATATGTAAAGTTTCGGAAAAAAATTGATTTAATATTGTTTGCAGATGACACTAATTTATTATGCAGTGGAAGCAATTTGGAACAACTTTTAGATACAGTCGGAGAGGAATTAGGAAAGCTTAAACTGTGGTTTCATTCAAACAAATTAACACTCAATTTAAGTAAGACAAAATTTATAATTTTTAACAACCATCACAACAACTCAGTATCTAATCTCAGTGTAAATGGTGTAGAGACTGAAAGGGTATCCAAAATTAAATTTCTTGGAGTAATGATTGATAAACTGTGTTGAAAGTCACATATTAATTATATTAACGGTAAAATATCCAAATCAACTGCAATACTACACAGAGTGAAATATTTGCTGAATCAACCCACACTATATACTTTGTATCATTCATTAATACTCCCATACATGACATATGGCACTGAAGTATGGGGAAATACATATAAAACAAACATAGTATATGCAGTCTTTATGTTTCAGAAGAGAGCTATTAGAATAATAAACAAAGCTGCTTACAGGGAACCAACAAACCCACTTTTTCTTAAATTAAAAGCTCTCAAGTTGAAAGATCTGGTTGATTTTAAAACTGCAGTAATAATGTTTAAAGTGAAGACTCTATCACTGCCCACAAATATCCAAAAGTTGTTCCAAATAAGGGAGAAACAATATCATTTCAGAGGAACATGTACAGTATATTTCAAAAACCTTCAGTGAGAACTACCACCAAGCAACACTGTGTCTCAGTACAAGGAGTCAGATTGTGGAATGCTTTTGGACCTGAATTAAAATCATGTGCAGCGCTTGGACAATTCAAACAAAAACTAAAGGAAGAAATACTCCAAACATACAGTATATACAAAACGACATGTAAAATCACATAAAGATCATCATATCCAGTCTGTGTTGTGCTGTTGCTTAGCTTTGTTTTGTTTTGTCTTAGCTTTGTTCTGATTTGTAATCACTTTTATTTTATTTTATTTTTGAATTCTTAGATGGAACATGGGTGGGCAATATAAGCTGTGGCTTCAGCCATCACCCATATCGGATAACTTATGTTGAATTGTATAATCCAAGGAGTTATTGTTTTAATTTGACCTTGTTGGATTTTTTTCCCCTTTGTTATATTATTCTGTTCCTTTCTTTTAATCTTTTAATCTAATCTATCCGAAATAAAGATTCATTCATTCATCCATTCATTCAAAAGATCACTTGTGTGATCCTTTGTGAGCTATATTCATAAGAGTGTATGTTGCACTTTGGGGAATGGGAGTTGTTCAGTCATCATTATAATTTAGTTTATGTGTAGTTTGTAGTCTATCATCAATAAACTCATGCAGTACTATAATAACAGGACACATTACAAATGTCTGAGACCCACTGTAGTGTTTCCTTTTATATTTTAGCAATACAAGTGCAAAACACCGCCCACACTTAAAGCCAGGGTGACACAGTGGTGACAGAGCAGTGACTAAACTTTTATTGATAAAAATTACATATTTTGACTGAGCGACTCCATACTCAGGGATGCTCACCCTCAGTTAAAGTACAAGATTCCATTCAAGTGAATGTATCAACTCAATCTGATTGCTGAGGCCACAGTAAAAACAAATGATTTTAAACATAACCCAGCCCTTGTAAAATCTACTTTACTGAAGCGCAGCTACATGAAAATTGTGGTTAAATACAACAACAAAGTACTTTTTTGTCACATTCCACCACTGGCTTTTAGCAGCAAGTGTATTTCCCAAATATGCTTTAAATTTGCATTAATTAACCACCATCCTTTTCTCTCTTTTCATCTAGGCAAGAGGGAAACGATCCACCCCAAACCAGACCTTGCGTCACAATTTACAAAGATGCAGGCTGAAGATCTGCTGAACAGGGACCAACTTGAGCGGCATATCCAATTGCTTCTCAATGAGGCAGCGTGGCCGGTGTGTGTGACGCATTCTATTTTTTTTTTTTTTTTCAGTTTGAATTTTGCACATTCTAAATAATCTGGAATTTGCTGCTGATTGCAATAAACAATTTAGTGACATGTGTTTGCATCATGATTTTCTATTTTGTCTGTTAACACACAAGTGGGAAAAGAGACAACAGTACAAACCATTTATCAGTGATGTTGAAAATAATGGCTCATTTTAAGAAAAAGTAACCAAAAACAATTATTTTATTTACTGAAGACAGTATTGTCAGATGTGCCAGTGCAGAAGACACTGCACACTTTAGCGATAGTACCAGTATATAGAGGAATTCTGGGCCATATTAGCATCTGTATTTCCTAATAATGGGTTAGGGCAGGGGTGTTCAATTATGTGCCATGGAGGGCCAAGACCCTGCAGGCTTTACCTCCAGCCACTGTCTTCAACAGCAGATTCCACTGAATTTCTTCCACTGATTTATTTCAGTGAAAACACCTGCTGAAGAGATTGGGTAGAAGAGACAACCTGCAGGATCTTGGCCCTCCATGGCACAAGATTGGACACCCCTGGGTTAGGGTTTAATGGGATTTAACATTTTAACACAAACTAGTTTATGGTTCATAATTCTGTTGACAGACTTACACCAAACCAAAAGTGAATTCTCAAACTGCTGGATTGTGCTTAGACAGCTTTTCCAATCTTTTAGTATTTAATTTGTCACTTGGTGGTAACCTTCACACATAAAACAAAAGTGGAGACAGATCTGCAAAAAGTACAAAGGTTTATTGTCAAAATTCCCAGTGCAATACTACATGAATACATGTATAGTACATTTTTGATGCAGAGAATATAAATTTCTACAGTATCTACCTGTATCTATCCGGTAAATCAAGTATTTTCCATGTAACCTTGTGACTGCATTATTTTAATTGCTTTTAATCCTAGATCAAGTTTGTTTTGGCCTAAAAATGTATCATAATTGTTAATATATCTTATTATACCTAACTCAGTACTGTTTACCTGTTGAAATATATATTTTATGGCTAATACAACCCCATAACTACAACCTGGCAATCAAGTTTTGGCAGCTGATCACTTTTTGCTATGACCCCACCACAGACTCAGTGCTGCTGGAGCAGGTACATGCCATGATGTCTCAGCAGTCTCTCCATAATTTTCACACAGATCAGAGCAATTTGTGCTCAGGAAAGCTACACGTCTGTCTAATACATTCTGAAGTTCTGTAACCACTGAGCGTTTGGTAAAGCTGGTGTGACATCAGTGAGAGGCTGTGTTGAATGCCCAGACCCAGGTTTGAAGCAGTAATTATTGCCGCAAGAGAGCCATCTGAAATGCACATGTTGTGTCCATAATGTAGGAATGACGAGATGGTCTCACATCGTTAACAGTGGTTTATTCAGTTATAATATACAAACTATATACAGAGGCTACATGCACTCTCCTACTGGCCAGGTGCTTCATGACAAAAGAGGCAGAGCCTCTTCGCCCACTCTTTTATACCCTGGGTAGCGTCACACGGAAACCGGTAGTAGCCACCCCGGTCTATCTCAAAACCAGCCCAGCCGCATCTTACTAATACCAGCCCATTTACAGACATAACAACACACACAACATACATATTTAGTAGTCCTAAGAGTGTTAACCTTGCAGACATTACAATGTGTACGGCGGACATTAAAGCAAACTAGCATTAGCAGTATTAGCTTACATTCCTATGTGATCTGGTTCATATCCTCTATCTTCGGCTCTATGGCTTCCTAAACGCTCAGTACTTTCCAGAGTGTATTCGTCTCGTTGCCTGTACCCTTGTCTGGCTGTCCTTTTTGCCTTTACTCTGACAAAAAGCCAGACACCGAGGAGTCATCTCGTAAGCTGCCATGTTGTGTTTTGCTTGCGTCACGTGTTTTACGTCACGGGGATGTGGCGCCGCCTTGCTGTAAAAAAATTGTACCCACCCCAGGCGGTACTCTGCTGTAATGGAAACAAAAGCGAAATGAGTCAAGCAAAATCATGTTGAAGTGAGTAGGGCCAAACAGGTACTAGTCGAAAAGGGCCAAAAGTGAAGTAGACCAAAAAGATCCTCAAAGGCTAGACATCATGCTGTGATCCAAAGAAATTCAGGAACAAATAAGAAACAAAGTAATTGAGATCTATCAGTCTGGAAAAGGTTATAAAGCCATTTCTAAAGCTTTGGGACTCCAGAAAACAACAGTGAGAGCATGGAACAGTGGTGAACCTTCCCAGGAGTAGTCGGTTGACCAAAAATACCCCAAAAGCCCAGCGACAACCCATCCAAGAGGTCACAAAAGACCCCACAACAACATCCAAAGAACTGCAGGCCTCACTTGCCTCAGTTAAGGTCAGTGTTCATGACGCCACCAAGAGACTGGGCAAAAATGGCCTGGAAGTTCCAAGACAAAAAACCACTGCTGTGAGTACTGCTGAGCAAGAGAACATAAAAGCTTGTCTCAATTTTGCCAGGAAACATCTTGATGATCCCCAAGACCTTTGGAAAATACTCTGTGGACTGACAACACAAAAAGTTGAACTTTTTTGGAAGGTGTGTGTCCCGTTACATCCGTCGTAAAAGTACACACAGCATTCAGAAAAGGACATCATACCAACAGTAAAATATGGTGGTGGTAGTGTGATAGTCTGGGCTGTTTTGCTGCTTCAGGACCTGGAAGACTTGCTGGCAGTAAATAGAACCGTGAATTCTGCTGTCCACCAAAAAAATCCTGAAGGAGAATGTCCGGTCCGGATCTGTTCATGACCTCAAGCTGAAGCCCACTTGGGGTTCTGCAGCAGGACAATGATCCAAACACACCAGCAATTCCACCTCTGAATGGCTTAGAAAAAACAAAATGAAGACATTGGAGTGGCCTAGTCAAAGTCCTGACCGGAATCCGATTGAGATGCTGTGGCATGACCTTAAAAAGTCGGTTCATACTCGAAAACCCTCCATTGTGGCTGAATTACAACAATTCTGCAAAGATGAGTGGGCCAAAATTCCTCCACAGCGCTGTAAAAGACTCATTGCCAATTATCTCAAATGCTTGATTGCAGTTGTAGGGTAGCCCAACCAGTTATTAGGTTTAGGTGGCAAAGACTTTTTCCACACAGGGCCATATAGGTTTGGATTTTTTTTACCCTTAATAATAAATACCTTCATTTAAAAAGTGCATTTTGTGTTTACTTGTGTTATCTTTGTCTAATATTTAAATTTGTTTGATGATCTGAAACATTTAAGTGTGACAAACACACAAAAAAATGAAAAATCAGGAAGGGAGTAAACTGTTTTTAACACCACTGCACCTGGAAGCTCTTGTCCACTCCTGGTTGGCAGGTTAGAGAGGTGTACTGCTAATGAGCAATGTGGCATTCCAAAACTTTTTCAACTGTCAGCACTGTGAGTGCAGTGACAAAAAAGGCTCGCCATTGAAAGAGTTTTTGTACCAAGAGCACTGAGTGCTTTAAACACTCAATTACATCAAAAAGGAACACAAAACAGACTCCCAGTGAGAAAAAAAACCACTCTCTGTGGACATGCAGCATAATGCATCACTGGTGGACAGAAGTGTGTGGTTTTGTCATGTTCACTGCGTAAACTGCAGCGAACATATGAAATAGCAGCGAGCCCAAAGTGCAGTATGTAACATGTTTATTTGCAAAGAGTGACAACCGGCTACAGTTTCATTGGGTGGAGTTAAATGCCAAGCGCGTTCCAGACAGGGTAGGAGCAAAGAGGAGAGGCATAAACGAGGGGAGACTTACATACATGCTGGAGCAGAAAGGCTCTGAGGAACAACATGATTCAGTCCAGGGAAAAAGCCCAACTGTAGCGAGTCAGGAAGTCCAATGTTGACGTTTGAAGCTGCTGCAACAACTGGTTGCACTCAACTTTATTAATACACAAGCTTAAATGAGCGCAAGTGGACACAGCTGTGTAGTGACAGGTGCATGACTGATTGAACTACACTACCGTTCAAAAGTTTGGGGTCACCCAGACAATTATTTTGTGTTTTCCATGAAAAGTCACACTTATTTACCACCATGAGTTGTAAAATGAATAGAAAATATAGCCAAGACACTGACAAGGTTAGAAATAATGATTTGTATTTGAAATAATAATTTTTTCCTTCAAACTTTGCTTTCGTCAAAGAATCCTCCATTTGCAGCAATTACAGCATTGCAGACCTAACATGATTGCACAAGGGTTTTCTAATCATCCATTAGCCTTCTGACACAATGAGCAAACACATTGTACCATTAGAACACTGGAGTGATAGTTGCTGGAAATGGGCTTCTATACACCTATGTAGATATTGCACCAAAAACCAGACATTTGCAGCTAGAATAGTCATTTACCACATTAGCAATGTATAGAGTGTATTTCTGATTAGTTTAAAGTTACCTTCATTGAAAAAAGTGCTTTTCTTTCAAAAATAAGGAAATTTCTAAGTGACCCCAAACTTTTGAATGGTAGTGTAAATGCGCGCGCGTGTGTGTGTGTGTGTGTGTGTGTGTGTGTGTGTGTGTGTGTGTGTGTGTGTGTGTGTGTGTGTGCGTGCGCGCATGTGGTGATTCAAGCAACTGGTGAGCGTCTGGTACGAAGGGAAAAGCATGACTGTAGGACTGACAGAGAACAAGGCTCAATCCGCCAGCTGGAATTAACAAGACATGATCAAAACCTACAGCCACAAGTCATGGACGGGGTGGCGACCCCGAACAAGACAGTTCCCTCCCCTCAAGGGGTGGATACCAGACACCCACCAAACCATCAAAAGGAAGTCGCTTAAACAGAGAGCTCTCCCTAGTCGGATTAAAAATCTTTGGTAAATGGCCAACTCGACATAAACAGGTCAATAAACCAAGGGATGAAAACACGAAAAACCCGGGCACACGGACAAAAGCAGGGTAAAACTAAAGAATCCCTCTTCAACAACACTGGAGAAATCGCTGAACATGAGGCCAACAAAAATGAGGAGACTTCAAAGAAAATGGAGGACGCCAACCTCGATGTTATGAACACTGGCTTCGCCAATATAAGTAAGGACATAAAAGACTTCAAGCGACAACTCCAACAGGATTTAACGGCTCTTAAGCAAGAGCTGAAAAAAGAGATGAAGGAGGAAATTATGGGTCTCCGAAAAGAAATGGACCGCAAGCTAGCAGAAAATACGGAGGAGCTGCGCAATCAACGGGCATGTATGGCAGAAGCACAGGCTCGAATATTCGGAGTTGGAAGACTGGAAGACCGAGGCAAGCGAGCTGCTACAGACCCTGACTGCACAAACAGAGAGGATGCAGGAAAAAATAACTGACCTGGAGAGCAGGTCCAGGCGGAGCAATATATGCATCTTCGGGATTCCGGAGGGCACTGAAGGCAACTCGATGACAAAATTCATAGATCAATTCTTAAAAAAAGAGCTTGAGCTGCCCAATGAAACAGACCTGCAGATCCAATGAGCACACAGAGCCTTGGCACAGAACCCTAACTCAAACTCTACACCCAGGTCAGTTGTGGTAAACTTTTTAAGATACGACGTAAAGGAAAGAATCCTGACACAAGCGTGGAAAAAAAAGATACGAGTTGGCGACAAACAGATATTCTTTGACCATGACTACCCGACAGAAATTGTGCAGCAGCGAAAGAAATATGCCAACATTAAAAAAATGCTGAAAGAGAAAAAAATTAGATTCCAAACGCCGCTAACGAAGATGAGAATTCATTGGGAGGACGGCGTGAAAACCTACAACACGGCCAGAGAGGCAGCGCGGGACATGACGGAGCGAGGCTTTGTGGTGAGCGTACCGGAGGAAGCGGCTGGAGCAGCGGCGGCACGGAGCACACCGAGACAGCTGGAATGGAGGCGAGTGAGCGGCAGAGGGCGGGAGATGGACGTGGCGCACTGAGCCCAAGAAAAACTGCAAGGCTTTCAATGGAAAGCCTAGATTATAACAAAGATTAAGAAGGGCACAGAAGAAATGAAGGCCAAGAAGACAAGGTAAAAGAGAAACAAACGGCTAGGAGAGGTTAAAGTGATTTTTGTTGGACATTTCTAGACTAATGACTATTACTTGGTTAGTAACTACAGGTCTAGGGAGGGCCCCTCACTTGGTGAGGACATTTCCCTCCACCCTCCAACAGGGACCAAGGGGCAGAAGAAAGGCCCAAAGTGCGGAGGTCGAGATTCGTTAATGTGTTTGTGTTCATATATGTGTTAGTTTTGTTGTTAAAGGGGTTAGGAGCACAAGTTAAAAAAATGGAAAAACGTGAATATGGTTAAAAATCTTAAGATAATGACATTAAATGTGAATGGTCTGAACTCACCTGTTAAAAGGGAAAGAATAATAAGAAAATTCAAGAAGGAAAAAGCCGAAATTATATTTATGCAAGAGACACATTTGAACAAGACAGAACATGAGAAACTAAAGAGATTTGGCTATAAGAACTCCTACTACAGTTCATTTAAGGGAGGAACTAAAAGGGGGGTTATGATACTAATTTCAAATAAAATACAATTTGAATGTGAACAAGAAATCCAGGATAAAGAAGGCAGATATGTAATAATAAAGGGAAGAATAAATGGTATGCAGATCACATTAGTGAACATCTATGCTCCACCATAAAGTGACAAGGGTTTTTTTCAACATCTGTTTGATCTCATAGCAACACACAGTGAAGGAGTCCTAATTTGTGGAGGAGACCTAAATGCTGTCATGGATTATGAAGTTGACACAACAAGTGTTAAGAAGACAAAAAAACATGTAACAAAGTTCATAAGAACCTCACTGGCAGAAATGGGTATGGTAGACATATGGAGGGACCTGCACCCACTCGAAAAAGACTATACACATTATTAGACAAATGTTAAGGATATTAAAAAATTTCTATGCACATTGGACTTGCCATCAATAGGAAACCAACAAAATAAAAAGCTAACAGCAGAAATAACAACACAAG
This sequence comes from Pholidichthys leucotaenia, assembly GCA_020510985.1. Taxonomy (NCBI): domain Eukaryota; kingdom Metazoa; phylum Chordata; class Actinopteri; order Cichliformes; family Pholidichthyidae; genus Pholidichthys; species Pholidichthys leucotaenia. The sequence goes on along the minus strand of CM035849.1, from coordinate 137,465,529 downwards.
AGATTAAAGATGTAATTAAGTCACTAAAAAATGGTAAATCACCAGGTAGTGACGGATACCCGTCTGAGTTTTATAAACTGTTTATAGAAGAACTCACGCCACAGCTCCTAAAGTCATTTAATTGGACATTAAACAACAAAAAAATACCTCCATCATGGAACGAAGCCATTATTTCAGTTATTTTAAAGCCAGGGAAAGATAGGAAACAATGCGGAAACTATAGGCCAATCTCTTTATTAAATGTGGATTATAAAATATATACAACAATTATCTGTAAACGAATAAAGACATTCTTGACGGAATTGATAGAGGATGATCAAACTGGTTTCATAGAGGGATGCCAAACACATGATAATATCAGGAGAACAATACACATAATTAATCAAATACATAAAGAAAAGAAAAGCGCAGTAATAATGAGTTTAGATGCAGAAAAAGCATTTGATAGGGTTAATTGGATGTTCCTATATAATGTGCTGGAATGCTTTGGATTTAACGAAAAGTCAGTGCAATGCATAAAGACACTGTATCAAAAACCTGTGGCAAGAATCAAGATAAACGGTAGCTTAACAGACAAAGTAAATATACAAAGATCAACTAGGCAGGGATGCTGCCTATTGCCCACTTTGTTTGCTCTGTTCATAGAGCCACTGGCTCAAGCGATGCGACAAAATAAAAAATTAAAAGGTGTAACAATAAAGGGAGCGGAACACAAGATTGGGCTATTTGCAGACAATATTATAGTTTACCTTGAACAACCAGATGAATCAATAATGGAAATGATGGACTTGATAGAAAATTTTGGAAAATTATCAGGATACAAGATAAACATAACAAAAACACAAATACTGACATTCCACTATAACCCTTTAAACCAGATAACTGATAAGATCAAACTAAACTGGAAACAAAAAGAAATAAAATACCTTGGAGTGAACATACCTAAAGATTTAAGCAAAATCTATAAAGCAAACTATGATAGGTTAGAACAACAAATAAAAAAAAATATTGATAATATTGATAGATGGTCAATCTTAAACATGGATCTGAATTCAAAAATTAAGACAGTCAAAATCAGCATACAACCTAGACTGCTTTACCTCTTCCAGGCTCTACCAACAGAGATTCCTGGTGCCCAGTTCTCAAAATGGGACAGGATGATATCGAGATTTGTTTGGGGAGGTAAAAAACCAAGAGTGAAATATAAAAATTTCCAATTACCAAAAGAGAAAGGAGGCATGGGCCTACCGAGTCTAAAGGAATATTACTACTCAGCACAAATAAGATACATCATATGTTGGTGCGAAGGAGGATACGAGGCAAAATGGAAAGAAATGGAAAAGGAAATTGAGGGGCTCCCAGTACAAAGCATAATAGGAGATAAGGATGCATATAAGCAAGTCAAACAAATAGACCCAATCACTAAATTTACTTTGGAACTGTGGTATAAAATAGTACAAAAATATAATATAAAGGAGGACATAAAACTATTGAAATGGGTAGCATTTGACAGTCAGTTTGAACCGGCAAAGCAAGATAGGGGATACAAAAATCTGGTGAACAAGGGAATCACAGCATGGGGCAATATGGGAAAAAAAGATTTCGGGAGTTTTGTAAACATGAGAAGAAAATTTAAACTAGAAAAATCTGAATTCTTCAGATATCTGCAGATGAGAGATTATTATATGAGGAAGATTAGGCAAAACCTCCACACAGATGTGAGCGAGATTATACAATTCATTTTAAGCTCGTATGCAAGAAATAAAATAAGAATTATTTCAAAGCTATATCAGAAACTTACGGCAAACAAACACTCAAGTAACTATATAAAGGAGAAATGGGAGAAAGAGCTAAATTTAAACATAACAGAAGAAAACTGGCAAGAAATATGGAAAACACAACACACATCAACAAGTTCAAGGACATGGAGGGAATATGGATGGAAAAACCTGATTCGCTGTTTCATTACACCACAGATCCAAAGAAAATATACAAATACCAAATCTATATGCTGGAGGGGCTGTGGGGCTCAAAATGCAGACCACTCGCATATGTTTTGGAAATGCTGCAAAATCTCATCATTCTGGGAATCTATACATGTGACGATACAAAAGATATTAGGATATAATATACCAATGAACTGTAACTAGATGTATTTATGTGATCTTAAAAGAGGCAATGTAATACAGGCTGAGGACAGATATTTAGTTAAAATCTTGCTGATTGCATGTAAAAAAACAATCACAAGAAAACGGTGATCAGAAGTTCTTCCTGACCAAGAGCAATGGACAGACATTTTTGAGGATATACGTTTAATGGAAAAACTAACATATCGACAAAGAATGCAAGAAGGACAATATGAAAAAAAATGGTGGAAATGGACACACTACAAAGTGCAACAACGAGACAGAAATTGAAAGAATAACCAAAGACACTGGAGAAACCAGAAGAATTAAGAGATGGAAACTAAAAACTTGATGCTCCAACATTTGTCCCCCCCTTCTTTTTTCTTCTTCTTCTAGCTCCTTTTTTTAAATATAGAGACTGTGATCTGAATGTAATATGTATGATGAAAAATGAATAAAAATCAAAGTTAAAAAAAAAAAAGATGAGAGAGGTCTCCAATTTTCATCATAGGTATACCTCAACTATGAGAGACAAAATGAGAAAAAAAAATCCAGAAAATCACATTGAAGGATTTTTAATGAATTAATTGGTAAATTCCTCAGTAAAATAAGTATTTGGTCACCAACAAACAAGCAAGATTTCTGGCTCTCACAGACCTGTAACTTCTTCTTTAAGAGGCTCCTCTGTCATTCACTCGTTACCTGTATTAATGGCACCTATTTGAACTCGTTATCAGTATAAAAGACACCATATACTGTATACAGTATACAGTATAAAAGACTGCTCCTTGCTCACCTCCGCCCCCTGGTGGGACCAGCGATGGATCCACTCCAGATTGCCTACCAGCATGGAATTGGGGTGGAGGATGCGGTCATCTTCCTCCTTCACCGTTCTCTGTTCCACCTGGAGAAGCCTGGGAATGCAGTGAGGATCATGTTCTTTGACTTCTCCAGTGCTTTCAACACCATCCAACCGATAATCCTGAAGGACAAGCTGCTGTGCGCAGGGGTGTGCACCTGTCATCATGGATCCTGGACTACCTCACAAGCCGGCCACAGTTTGTGAGAACCCGGGACTGTGTGTCCGACGCGATCATCGGTAGCCCGGGGGCCCCCCAGGGAACGGTTTTGGCTCCCTTCCTGTTCACCCTTTATACTGCAGACTTCTCACACAACACAACACACTGCCATCTACAGAAGTTCTCTGACGACTCTGCGATCGTTGGCCTCATCTCCAACGGAGATGAAGCTGAGTACAGAGGGCTTATCCAGGACTTTGTGGACTGGTGCTATCGGAACTGCCTCCAGATCAACGCGAGGAAAACTAAGGAGCTGGTGGTGGATTGCCACAGGCAAGGACAACCCCTCACAGCACAAGTAAACATCCAGGGAACAGACATTGAGATGGTGACATCCTACAAGTACCTGGGTGTTCATCTGAACAATAAACTAGACTGGTCACACAATACTGACGCACTCTACAAGAAGGGACAGTGCAGGCTGTTCCTACTGAGGAGACTCAGGTCTTTTGGTGTACAAGGGGCGCTGCTGAAGACATTCTATGACACGGTGGTGGCATCAGCCATCACTTTTGGAGTGGTCTGCTGGGGCAGTGGCATTACAGCAGCCGATAGGAAAGACTGAACAAACTGATCAAGAAAGCTAGCTCTGTCCTGGGGCAGCGCCTTGACCCAGTGGAGGAGATAGGAAAGAGAAGGATGGTGGCTAAACTGTCATCTCTGCTGGAGTCCAAGTTCCACCCTATGCAGGACACACTGAATGCACTAAGGATGTCATTTAGCAGCAGACTACATCATCCTAGGTGCACAACCGAGAGGTTTCGCAGGTCCTTCCAACCAACGGCTGTCAGACTGTATAACCTAAGCAGGGCTGCTCGCAGAGATAGCAAAAACACATGACAACCTAATAGTATTGAATGCAAAAGATGCAATAGACTTACACAATGGTCCCCTCCGGTATACAACTAGGAAAATACCGGTAGCTATGGAGGGTGACAATATGTATGGGTACATAATCATACCATGTAGGATAACTAAGTAGACGGTTATGCTGTTTCATTCCATCTAGCTACAATGCTCCGCACTGTGTGTGTTTATATATTTATATATTTATTCCAGCTAGCGACAATGCTCCACACTGTGTGTTTATATATTTACAATATTTATAGGCCTTAGGCACAAAACGCACGGAAAACTGTGGTGAACGGGGCCAGGCAGTGTTGCCTGATTCCGGGCCACTCTGTAACCGCTGAGCCGGGGAGCATTCTGGCGCAGGATTATCTGGGAGAAATTCCCCGGGCAGCCGAAAGTGGCTGTGCAAAAACCAGCTCAGCCGGGGAGGCTTCTAAATCCTCTTTAGGTGCAGAACGCAACCCCAATAAACCCACGGTAGCCTGTCTACCAATTTGCATCCGTAAGCGACGCTTGAGAGCCGCTTTCAATGACTATGAAAACGTTCGCATAACCCATTAGCCTGTGGATTGTACGCGGTTGTGCGGTGGATCGTTACCCCCATGCTGCGGGCCATTGCTGACCAAAGTTCGGACACAATTGAGGATCCCTATCGGACGTAATGTCCGATGGGACTCCAAACGCGCGCTACCCATGCTGTTAAAAACGCTGCGCGCCACCTCCTCGGCTGTGGTTGACGACAGAGGGACCACTTCCGGCCAGCGTGTGGTGCGGTCTGCCATTGTCAGAAGGTGTGTGCACCCCTGTGACAGCGGTAGGGGGCCTACGAGGTCCATGTGAACATGATTGAACTCTTAGCCGGGATGTGGAACGGCTCCAAGGGAGCTCTCGTGTGTCTGTTGTACCTTAGCTCGTTGACAAGCCAATGCAGGCTGCTGCCCACTCTCTAACTTGTTTGCGCAGGCTTGGCCAAACAAATTTCTCTCCCACCATTTTGACCGACGCGCGCACTCCCGGGTGCGCCAGAGAATGAATCGAGTCAAAACGCGGCGGCGCCACGCGGCCGGTACCACAGGACGCAATCGCCCAGTGGAGACATCGCAGATTAGGGGGGGATACCGTCTTGCAGCACCCTGTTCTCCAGCCTTAACCCTGTTGGTCCAGACTGGAGCGTGCGCACGTCCGCGTCGCTAACGTGATCCGCGGCCATGGCTGCATAATCTATCCCTACGCAGACTGGGGCCGCCATGGCGCGCGAGAGACAGTCTGCCCACTACATTTAGTTTACCCGCCACATGCTGAATATCGGTTGTAAACTCTGAGATAGCGGCCAGCTGTCTTTGCTGCCAGCCTGACCACGGTTCTGAAACCTTGGCCATCACGAATGTCAGCGGCTTGTGGTCAACGAACGCAGTGAACGGCGTCCCTCCAGCGCAGAACTGGAAGTGGCGAATGGCCAAGTGGAGAGCTAACAACTCCCCTGTCGAATGCGCTGTATTTTCGTTTGCTATCGCGCAAAGTCCTGCTGAAAAATGCGAGTGGCTGCAAGCCCCGGCTACATGCTGCTCCACGACGCCCCTATGGCCAATCTGACGCGTCAGTAGTGAGCGCTATGCGGGCCGTTGGGTCTGGATGTGCTAACAACGCAGCGTTTGCAGGGCTGTTTTGACCTCCGAGAATGCTCGCTCTCGCTCTGGAGACCGTTCAATCTTATTTGTGGGTTTTTGTTTTTTTTAGTGCGGCATACAATGGTTGCATGAGCTGCGCTGCACGGGGGAGGAAACGGTTATAAAAATTAACCATTCCTAAAAACTCTGTAACGCCTTGACTGTTTGTGGCTGGGGAAAAATTTGTTACTGCGCGTACTTCGTCAGGCAGCGGAACCGCTCCTTCTGGGGAGACGCGATGCCCAAAAAATCAATCTGCGTCACCCGAACTGACACTCGCTGAGTTGATTATTAACCGTGATCTCCCAACCTCCGGAAAACTGCCGTGAGGTGGTTTTCGTGTTCGTCTTCGGACGCACTGGCTACTAAGATGTCGTCCAGGTAGACGAATACGAAGGGGAGATCGCGCAACACCGCGTCCATCATGTGTTGGAACGTCTGCGCAGCGCCTTTAAGCCCAAACGGCATGCGCAAAAGCTCGAATAGGCCAAACGGAGTTATTACCGCTGTTTTGGGTATGTCCTCAGCGCGCACTGGGACTTGATGGTAACCACGGACCAAGTCTATCTTAGAAAAAACGCGCGCCCCTGCTAAATGAACGGAAAAATCTTGGATATGCGGGACTGGGTAGCGGTCGTGCGCTGTGGCGTTGTTCAACCTGCGGAAATCTCCGCAAGGTCGCCACGAGCCATCAGCTTTCTGGACCATGTGCAGCGAAGAAGCCCATGGGCTTTTCGAACGCCTGATGATGCCCAACTTTTCCAGGTTGGCGAACTCCTCGCGCGCTATGGTCAGTTTAGCTGAATCCAAGCGCCGAGCTTTCACAAAAACGGGTGGTCTGGTGGTAGTAATAAAATGTTCCACTCCATGTTTAGTGATGGCTGCTGAAAATGTGGGAACCGTGAGTGCTGGGAACTGAGTGAGCAGTGTGTGGAACTTACCGCTTGCCGTTGCGACGTTGGCTTGTGCTGTGGGCGGGGTCACTCAGGCTGCACGGGAATAGAATAAAAGGAAAGTGCATTAACCAGGCGCCTGTTAGCAAGATCAACCAACAAACCATGTGAGCACAGAAAATCAGCCCCCAACATATTGAAACTCACTGCAGCTATAACAAAAGTCCACTCAAATGTACGGCCGTGTAGGGACAGAAGCAGGTTCCTCTCCCCAAAGGTCTTAATCTCCGAGACGTTCGCTGCTGACGCCCCGCGACCTCCAGGACCCGCCAGCTGGTCAGCGGAGGTAGGCGTGATGAAACTCACTTGGGAGCCTGTGTCCACGAGGAATTGCCTCCCCGAACACGCGTCCGTCAAGTAGAGCAGCTTGTTCTCTTCACCGAGGGCCACAGCTGCTACCGACCCCCGGTCTTGGCGTTTCCTGAGCGCTTGAACTGGCACGTGGTATACATTTGCGTGCCTTCTCTGCAAAGCGGCGATGGTAGAAACAGAGGGTGTCTCCTCCGCGATCCTTGGCCCTCGCCGCCGCCATCGTCGGTGGGTCTGCTACAGCCGTCTCTGGCCCCTCGCCATCTCCGGCCGTCGCGCCGAACTCCGTCGCTGCCGCGGTGGCCGCACGCTGTTTGCTGGCGTTGAGAATCCGGTGCGCCTCCTGGGCCAACACGCGGAAGTCTCGCTGGGCCAACAACGGCGAACTGGCCAGGGTCGCTCTCGTGGCCGAAGGTAGGGTTCTCAGGAAAATGTGGGTGAAGATGAAGTCGTCGTCATCTGAGCCCCTCAAGCTCAGCATGTTGTCCATCAGGTCAACGGGCGTGCCATCTCCCAAGTCGTTCAGAGCCAGGAGCCTCTCCGCTCTCTCCTGGACTGAGAGAGTGAAGCGTTGGATGAGCGCAGCCTTCAACCCGTCGTATTTGTCATCGGCCGGTGGCTGCTCCACAAGGCTCTGCACATGCCGAGCCGTGCGGTTGTCGAGCTTGGCAATCACATGGTAGATCCATCTAGCTACAATGCTCCGCACTGTGTGTTTATATATCTATATATTTATTCCATCTAGCTGCAATGCTCCACATCGTGTGTCTATATATTTATGTTTATATGTACATATGTATACTCACTGCTCTTATTTTTTCTTGCCTTCTGATTGTTGCTCTGAGTGTTGCTATCCCTGTTCTGTTGCAATCCTGGAATTTCCCAATTGTAGGACTAATAAAGGCTTATCTTATCTTATCTTATCTTATCTGTCCACAACCTCAAACAGTCAGACTCCAAACTCCACTATGGCCAAGACCAAAGAGCTGTCAAAGGACACCAGAGACAAAATTGTAGACCTGCACCAGGCTGGGAAGACTGAATCTGCAATAGGTAAGAAGCTTGGTGTGAAGAAATCAACTGTGGGAGCAATTATTAGAAAATGGAAGACATACAAGACCACTGATAATCTCCCTCGATCTGGGGCTCCACGCAAGATCTTACCCCGTGGGGTCAAAATGATCATGAGAACGGTGAGCAAAAATCCCAGAACCACACGGGGGGACTTAGTGAATGACCTGCAGAGAGCTGGGACCAAAGTAACAAAGGCTAGATCAGAAACACACTACGCCGCCAGGGACTCAAATCCTGCAGTGCCAGACGTGTCCCCCTGCTTAAGCCAGTACATGTCCGGGCCCGTCTGAAGTTTGCTAGAGAGCATTTGGATGATCCAGAAGAGGACTGGGAGAATGTCATATGGTCAGATGAAACCAAAATAGAACTTTTTGGTAAAAACTCAACTTGTCGTGTTTGGAGGAGAAAGAACACCATACCTACTGTGAAGCATGGGGGTGGAAACATCATACTTTGGGGCTGTTTTTCTGCAAAGGGACCAGGACGACTGATCCGTGTAAAGGAAAGAATGAATGGGGCCATGTATCGTGAGATTTTGAGTGAAAACCTCCTTCCACCAGCAAAGGCATTGAAGAAGAAATGTGGCTGGGTCTTTCAGCATGACAATGATCCCAAACACACCGCCCGGGCAATGAAGGAGTGGCTTCGTAAGAAGCATTTCAAGGTCCTGGAGTGGCCTAGCCAGTCTCCAGATCTCAACCACATAGAAAATCTTTGGAGGGAGTTGAAAGTCTGTGTTGCCCAGTGACAGCCCCAAAACATCACTGCTCTAGAGGAGATCTGCATGGAGGAATGGGCCAAAATACCAGCAACAGTGTGTGAAAACCTTGTGAAAACTTACAGAAAACGTTTGACCTCTGTCATTGCCAACAAAGTGTATATAACAAAGTACTGAGATGAACTTTTGTTATTGACCAAATACTTATTTTACCGAGGAATTTACCAATTAATTCAATAAAAATCCTTCAATGTGATTTTCTGGATTTTTTTTTTCTCATTTTGTCTCTCATAGTTGAGGTATACCTATGATGAAAATTGGAGACCTCTCTCATCTTTTAAGTGGGAGAACTTGCACAATTGGTGGCTGGCTAAATACCTTTTTACCCCACTGTATAACAAGTCTACAAAATGCAGACTGTATTTTAAAAAAAAAAAAGCTATGATGTACAACGTTGCTATAAAATTTTGAAGTTATGCTGAAAAAACTACAGAAGAGAGTTAATGTTATAAGAATAGTAGTAGAGTCAGGGTGATTGAGAGGAGAAAGAGAGTGGTTTGACTGATCCTCGCAGGTGTGGAACAGTCACTAGCTATAAAGGGAGGCAGAATTTTTTTGATTTTGGGGGGATTACCACGAATGTGGGGAAAGGGAATCTGTTTTTGTTTAGTTTGTAGGATGAATGTTCTATCATCCATGTTTTTGCTTCTCTGTAAGAGTATGTTCATATTGCAAGGTAATCTCAAACTCCTTATTGATCATAGATCAAACCATTAATCTTAATTTAACTTCATGGAATTGCAGAGGTCTACAAAATCTTAAAAAACTTAAACAAGTTATGAATAAAATAAAAGACATAGATTCAAAAATTGTATTTTTACAAGAAACTCATCTAATAGAGGAGGATGTAAAAAGAATTAGGAGAAGATGGCAAGGTAACGTGTTCACCTCATCATTTTCATCCCGAGCCAGGGGAGTTATGACTCTCATACACAAAACAGTCCCATTTCAAGTGAAAAATGTAATTGGAGACAAATTTGGAAGATATCTAATCATCCAAGGATCTTTGTTATTAGAAAATATAAATCTGGTGAACTTATACGGCCCCAATATTGATGATCAAAACTTCTTTGTTAATTTATTCCTTACCTTCTATCATCGCTCTACAGGGCAACATATTAACTAGAGGGGATTTTAATTGTACATTGAATCCCAGTATAGATAGATCAACAGGACTGGACTGTATGCACAATGGATGCAGGATGACCATTAATCATTTTATGAAAGAATTGAGATTGCTAGATATATGGAGAGAAATGAAACCTCAAGTCAAAGCCTATTCCTTGTTATTCTAATACCTATAAGACATTCTCACGTATAGACTACCTTTTTGATCTCTACTGAATTAAGGTCCAAGATTCAAAACTGTTTCTATGATAACATTGTGATCTCTGATCATGCACCCTGCTGTCTAATTATGTAGATAAGAAACTGACAAAGGATCCTGGTAGGTGGCATTTTCAGCAAAAAATGGCTTCAGGATGAGGAATTTGTTAAGTAAATAGAAAAAACAGATAGATGAGTTCTTTGATATCAATTACTATACAGACAACAGCATGTATAATGTGGGAGGCTTTCAAAGCTTTTATTAAGGGGCATATTATTAGTTATACAGGTTCAAAATCTAAGAAGACCCGAGAGGAGAGAGTCCAATTGGAACGTAAAATAAAAATTCTTCAAGAAAAAGTGTATGCAGGAAGTAACCCACAGTTAGAGAACGAATTACTGATTCTGAGCGCAGAATATGACAAAAAAATCAGCGAATAGAGCTGCCTCCAGTCTTTTGAGATTGAAGCAAACTTTTTATGAACAAGGTGAAAAATCAGGAAAATTATTGGCTGGCAGATTAAACAATTAGAATTTAAAACACCAATTACCAGTATTATAAGTAACGGACAGGTAGTTATAGATCCTTTAGAAATTAATAGTGCCTTTAGAGATTATTATGAAAAACTATATGATACAAAAAATGAAACTGACTTAACAAAACTAAATGGGTTTTTGGGTGGATTATCTATACCGTGTATTCCAAATGAAAAACAGGGAGATACTGGAGTCTAAAATTAGTCAAGAAGAAGTTGGGCAACCATTGATAATAATGAAATCAGGAAAAAGAGCAGAACCAGATGGTCTTCCAGTGACCTCCTATAAAAAACTTTAAGAATAAATTAATAAAACCCACTTTTGGATAATGGTTTTAGAAGCATTTTCAAAATGGTAATTTACCACCATACATGAATAATGCCTTAATTATACTGTTGCCAAAAACAGGTAAAACCCCTAATAAACTGTGAAAACTGAGACCCAATAAGCCTATTAAATGCTGATCTTTAAATAATCTGTTAAATTTTAGCAAAACAACTACAAGAAATGTTACCAAATATTATTAACCGAGATCAGAATGGCTTTATAATGGGAAAGACAAGGCTTCCATAATGCTAAGAAGACTATTTAATATTATTTATTCCAATAAATGAAGCACCCCTGATACAGCTATTATCATTGGATGCCGAAAAGGCCCTTTGATAGGGTCGAATGGCCCTTTCTTTTTGAAGTCCTAGCAAAGGTTTGGACTTGGAAATAATTTCATAAATGGGTCCAGATAATATACAATAATGCTACAGCAGAAAACCCTAACAAACAGCAATATCTCAAAATCAATAAAAATCAATAGAGGATGTCGACAAGGCTGTCCACTTTCACCTTTACTGTTTACTATGGCAATTGAACCTTTAGCGATGGTAGTACGTTTACATCCACAAATATATGGAATTAAAGTAGGACCAACAGAACATAAAATCTCCCTGTATGCCGATGACATAATTTTGTATATGTCGATTTTAAAAAATCAATTCCGACCTTTTTAAATTTATAAAGAACTTTGGGGAAATATCAGGATATAAAAAAATAAAACAAAATCTTCAATATTAATGCTAAATGAGACCAGAGAAATCACCAGCTCCTGAGGTAAATCAATTCAGTTGTAAATCAGTGTTAAATATTTAGGAATTCAAATTTGCCTAAGCTAGAATCAGTCGCCAGTGCCAACTATGAAGCCTTAATGACAGATATTTATGAGTTACTTCAGAGATGGACGTCACTACCAAAGTCAATGATCGGGAGAATTAATATACTGAAAAGTAATATCTTACCCAAAAATACTTTATTTATTTCAAAACATTCCGTTACCACCACCTTCAGATCTATTCTCAAGAATTAAAAATAAGCTAGTGGAATTTACAGTGGGGGAAAAAAAGTATTTAGTCAGCCACCCAATTGTGCAAGTTCTCCCACTTAAAAGATGAGAGAGGTCTCCAATTTTCATCATAGGTATACCTCAACTATGAGAGACAAAATGAGAAAAAAAATCCAGAAAATCACATTGAATGATTTTTAATGAATTAATTGGTAAATTGCCTCGGTAAAATAAGTATTTGGTCAATAAACAAAAGTTCATCTCAATTACTTTGTTATATACCCTTTGTTGGCAATGACAGAGGTCAAACGTTTTCTGTAAGTCTTCACAAGGTTTTCACATACTGTTGCTGGTATTTTGGCCCATTCCTCCATGCAGATCTCCTCTAGAGCAGTGATGTTTTGGGGCTGTCGCTGGGCAACACAGACTTTCAACTCCCTCCAAAGATTTTCTTTGGGGTTGAGATCTGGAGACTGGCTAGGCCACTCCAGGACCTTGAAATGCTTCTTACGAAGCCACTCCTTCATTGCCCGGGCAGTGTGTTTGGGATCACTGTCATGCTGAAAGACCCAGCCACGTTTCTTCTTCAATGCCCTTGCTGATGGAAGGAGGTTTTCACTCAAAATCTCACGATACATGGCCCCCATTCATTCTTTCCTTTACACGGATCAGTCGTCCTGGTCCCTTTGCAGAAAAACAGCCCAAAGTATAATGTTTTCACCCCCATGCTTCACAGTAGGTATGGTGTTCTTTCTCCTCCAAACATGACAAAGTTGAGTTTTTACCCAAAAGTTTTATTTTGGTTTCATCTGACCATATGACATTCTCCCAGTCCTCTTCTGGATCATCCAAATGCTCTTTAGCAAACTTCAGACGGGCCCGGACATGTACTGGCTTAAGCAGGGGGACACGTCTGGCACTGCAGGATTTGAGTCCCTGGCAGCGTAGTGTGTTACTGATGTAGCCTTTGTTACTTTGGTCCCAGCTCTCTGCAGGTCATTCACTAGGTCCCCCCGTGTGGTTCTGGGATTTTTGCTCACCGTTCTTGTGATCATTTGACCTCACGGAGTGAGATCTTGCGTGGAGCCCCAGATCAAGGGAGATTATCAGTGGTCTTGTATGGTCTTCCATTTTCTAATAATTGCTCCCACAGTTGATTTCTTCACACCAAGCCTGCTTACCTATTGCAGATTCAGTCTTCCCAGCCTGGTGCAGGGTCTACAATTTTGTTTCTGGTGTCCTTTGACAGCTCTTTGTGTCTTGGGGCCATAGTGGAGTTTGGAGTCTGAATGTTTGAGGTTGTGGACAGGTGTCTTTTATACTGATAACGAGTTCAAACAGGTGCCATTAATACAGGTAACGAGTGGAGGACAGAGGAACCTCTTAAAGAAGAAGTTACAGGTCTGTTAGAGCCAGAAATCTTGCTTGTTTGTAGGTGACCAAATACTTATTTTACCGAGGAATTTACCACTTAATCCATTAAAAATCCTTCAATTGTGATTTTCTAGATTTTTTTTTCTCATTTTGTCTCTCATAGTTGAGGTATATACCTATGATGAAAATTGGAGACCTCTCTCATCTTTTAAGTGGGAGAACTTGCACAATTGGTGGCTGACTAAATACTTTTTTGTCCCACTGTATATGGAACAATAGGAAGGCTAGATTACGTTTGTCCTTACTATATTTACCATTTGATCGTGGAGGTCTGAAATGTCCAAACTTTATGTTGTTGTTACTGGTCAGCACAACTGAGGTCTATGACATATTATTTTTTCATCCAAATGATCTCCCTCACTGCGACTGAAATGGATCATACAATTTACCTTTACCTCTTCCCTTATTCATATACTCAGACTCGGCTAAAAAATTACAGAAACAAGTTAAAAATCCAATTGTAAAGCACATGATCAAAAATATGGTGAGAAACCAAAAAATATTTAAAAGAACCACACTTACTGTCACAATTTAGCCAATATGGGGTAATCAATATTTTACACCTGGGAGAGCGGATGCTGTATTTAAAGTACGGAATTTAAAAGGGATTCAAAAGATTCAAGACTTAAATTTGTCACGCTCAGATAACATAATATCTTTTGAAGAACTGAGGATTAAATTCAATCTTAATAGAACACATTTTTTTAATATCTTCAGCTTAGAAATTTTATTCGATCAAATCAAAATAATGCTCTCACCCGACCTACTTATTCATCCTTGGAAAAAAATTTAAACGAACGATAGTAAGAGAAAGGTTATTATTTCAGAGTTTTATAACTCATTGACACTATTCTCAAGTGAAAACTCACAGAAAAGACTGATTATTGGAAAGAAGACCTGCAAATTGAAATTTCAGAGGAACAATGGGAAATGGCTTGTGCAGGAGTTCAAACCAAATCAATAAATGTACGTCTTAAACTGATACATTTTAAATGGTTGATGCGGATGTATGTTACACCAGTGGAATTAAATAGATATAACAAAAACATACCAGATACATGCACAAAATGTATGGAAAGTAAAGGAACCCTATTTCACTGTTTATGGGAATGTAGAAAAATCAGAATGTTTTGGGAAGAGGTGAGGGTAACAATTGAAAAAATAATTTCAAAACAATTCACATTGAACCCTAAACTGTTTTTGTTGGGTCTGTATCCAGAAAAACATAACTTTAATAAGAGTGAAAGAGCATTCATAGACCTCAGTTTGCTTAATGCAAAAAATGTATTGCACTACTGTGGAAAAAGACTCATAGACCAGATGGTGACTCAGTGGTTAAGACAGATGTTAACAAACCTTCCACTAGAAAGAATAACATATATACTGAAATTAAAGGAAAATGTGTTTGAGAATATATGGAGACCTTTCATTGATTATGTAAAGAAATTAAACATAACTTCTGAAGAAGAAGGTGAATGATATGTGTGGACCTTGCAAATTCCAAACTGGTGAATGTATATTATGTATTCTTATGTGATAGATTACCTAGACTAAACAGAGGAGCATTGTTGTTGACTTGTGTTTGTTAATGGTTGTTGTTGTTTTTAGTACATTTTTTTTTTGTTGTTGTTAGTGGGGTTTTTTTATTTTTAAATTACTTTAGTGTTAGTATCTGATTGTTTGTGCTATGTTTGTAAAAAAAAAGGTTCAATAAAAAATATTGTGGAAAAAAAACAAACAAAAAAAACCGATTGTAAACTTAATTCCACTTCTGTATATTCATTCATTCATTCAATGGCTCCATCGATCTTGAAAGATCATGGGGGGGTTTTGTGCCTTGGGTAATCATTCAGGGAGCTGCACCGTCAGGGGTGGCTGTAGAGGCCGATACAGGATCTGCAGATCCTGCCGCAGCCGCTGCAGATAAATTCTTCACAGTGTAGTGGGGGTCTCGACAGTCTCCTCTGTCTGCGGAGTCTCTTCTCCCCCCAGCGAGTGTCTCTTCTCTCCTCTGCTGTTCGGATGACATCCTGGGTGGTGGTCCGCCAGTTGGAGCGGACGGAGGCGGCTGACTCCGGGTCGGAGGGGTTGAAGCCTCCAGCCTTGAGGTCGCGCTTGCAAACATCCTTGAATCTGAGAGTTGGGCGTCCCTTTGATCTAGTTCCAGTAGCCAGCTCCCCATACAGTAAGTCTTTGGGGATGCGGCCATCCTCCATTTGGTTGACGTGGCCAAGCCATCGCAAGCGTCTCTTTGTCAGGATGGCAAACATACTGGGCACATCTGCTCTGGCCAGGACGTCAATGTTGGAGACACGGTCCTGCCAAGTGATGCGCAGTAGTCTGCGAAGGCAGCGTTGGTTGAAGGCGTTCAGCCGGCGTTCCTGGCAGGAGTAGAGGGTCCATGCTTCACTGCCGTATAGGAGAGTACTCAGTACGCAGGCCATGTAGACTCTTATCTTGGTGTTGGTGGTTAGCATAGAGTTGTCCCAGACTCGCTTCGCCAGACGGGCCATCACCGTTGATGCCTTGCCGATACGGGCGTTCAGTTCAGCGTCTAGGGAGAGATTGCTGGAGATGATCGACCCGAGGTAGGTGAACTTGTCCACCACCGCAAGTGTGTGGTCGCCGATGTTGATACTGGGAGCACTGCTGACATCCTGGCCCATGACCTCGGTCTTTTTAAGGCTGATGGTGAGGCCAAACTCAGAGCAGGCACGAGCAAAGCAGTTGATGAGACGCTGGAGCTCTTCCACAGTGTGGGCAACAAGACCAGCATCATCAGCAAAGAGCAACTCCCTGATTAGAACGCTCCGCACCTTGGTCTTTGATCTGAGGCGTGCCATGTTGAAGAGGCCTCCGTCGCTCCTGGTGTGGAGAAAGACGCCGTCTTCAGAGGCTTAGGAAGGCGTAGCACAGAAGCAGGGAGAAAAAGATGCCAAATAGGGTAGGAGCCAGAACACAACCCTGCTTCACACCGTTCTTGATCGGGAAAGGGTCTGAGGATAATCTATCAAACTGGACAATGCCGTTCATGTCCTGGTGGAACGACTTGATCATGCTCAAAAGCTTGGGGGGACATCCAATTCGTTGGAGGAGGGCAAACAGTCCATCCCTGCTGACCAAGTAAAAAGCCTTGGTCAGGTTAATGAAGGCCAAAAAGAGGGGTTGTCTCTGCTCCCGGCACTTTTCTTGCAGCTGCCTCATAGAGAAGACCATATCTATGGTTGACCTGGTTGCTCTGAATCCACACTGCGCCTCTGGATACACACGTTCGGCAAGTAGCTGTAGTCTGTTGAGGACGACACGGGCAAAGGCTTTGCCAACTATGCTTAGGAGTGAGATACCACGATAGTTGTTACAATCACTCCGCTCCCCCTTGTTCTTGTAGAGAGTGATGATTTTGACATCACGCATATCTTGGGGCACAGCCCCTTCCTCCCAGCACTGCAGCAGGAGCTCATGGAGGTGTTTCAAGAGCGAGCTCTCCTTTGCAATTTTGACGATTTCAGGGGGGATGTTGTCACTGCCTGGAGCCTTGCCGTTTGAGATGGAGTCTATTGCCTTGCTGAGCTCCTCGATGGTGGGTGGAGCGTCAAGCTCATCCATGACTGACAGTAGAGGGGTGTTCTCAAGGGCTGTGTTCGAGATGGTGGTTACTCTCGAGTAGAGCTCTTGGTAGTGCTCAGCCCATCTCTCCATTTGTTTACCACGATCCTTGATGACATCTCCTGCAGCTGATTTAAGTGGGGCGGTCTTGATGACACTGGGACCGAAAGCCTTCTTCATGCCTTCGTACATTTTGTGCACGTTTCTGTGATCTGCAGAAAGCTGTATGTCCTGGCAAAGGTTAAGCCAGTAATTGTTGGCACATCGCCTTGCAATCTTTTGTGCATTGTTCCTCGCAGCACACAGTGTAGCAAGCGTCCGCACAGAGGGCTCCTTCTTGTGGGCAATTAGGGCTGCACGTTTGGCGGCAATTGCAGGTTCCATCTCAGCGGCTCCAGCTTCAAACCAATCCGCACTCTTCCCCACCTTTTTCCCAAAGGTACCTATGGCGGTCTCAAACACAGCCTCACGGATGTGTTTCCACCTTGCAGAAGCACAGTCAGTGGGACAGTCCGCCAGGGCTTCATTTATGACTTTAGCATAGCGTTCCCGCAGTTCAGGTACTGTTATCATAGCTGTGTTGATGCGGGGTCAGGGTTTCTGCTTGGAGCGGTTAACACGTCTGATGCAGAGACGTACCTTG
Source organism: Pholidichthys leucotaenia (assembly GCA_020510985.1). Lineage (NCBI taxonomy): Eukaryota > Metazoa > Chordata > Actinopteri > Cichliformes > Pholidichthyidae > Pholidichthys > Pholidichthys leucotaenia. The sequence goes on along the minus strand of CM035849.1, from coordinate 137,447,812 downwards.
GTGGCGACCAGGGAATGGTCGGTGTCACAGTCAGCGCTGTGGAAACTGCGTGTGACCAGCACTCAGTTCAGCAGGGATCTCCTGGTGATGATAAAGTCCAGCTGATGCCAGTGGCGAGACCTTGGATGTCTCCAGGACACTCGGTGACAGGGCTTGGTGGAGAGGAATGTGCTGGTCAAACAGAGGTCATGAAAGGAACAGAGTTCAAGAAGGCGTTGACCGTTCTCGTTGAGCTTGCTGATGCCGACGCGGCCAATGCAGCGGGGCCAGGAGTCATGATCTGCCCCTATCCGTGCATTAAAATCACCGAGCAGAAACAGGTGCTCCTTGGCAGGGATCTGCTGGATCCTGGTTTCGAGCACCTCGTAGAATGCATCTTTCACCTCAGTTGAAGAGCAGAGCGTTGGAGCATAGGCGCTAAGGATATTAGCTGGTCCAGAGGAGGTTATGAGACAGAAAGAGAGGACTCGTGGAGTGCCTGAAGACGGCGGTTCAATAAAGGACAGAAGAGAGTTTCGAACAGCGAATCCAACACCGTACAGGCGATGCTCGTCAGGATCCTGTCCTTGCCAGAAAAACGTATAGTTCTTCTCCTTCAAGCTGCCGCTGCCCGGGAGTTGCGTCTCTTGCAGTGCTGCAATGTCAATATTGAGCCTCTTCAGCTCGCGGTCGATGATAGCAGTTTTCCTGGCGTCGTTGATTTGCTGGAGGTCGTCAGAGAGGCCAGGACACATTGTTCTGACGTTCCAGGTTGCCAGACTCAGCACTGGCGGCTTTGGTTTTTTGATATTGGCTGGTGCAGTGATTATAGTCCGTGATTCAGCTTTTGGCCTACACTTCAAGCACCCTTTGAAGTAAGCGGACCGTGACGGGCCAGCACCTTACTGACTGGGGGCTGCCCAGCTAAAGGCGGGTGGTAGCTGGCCAGTGGGACACGACGATCCCTCCCACCATCGGGAGACAGCCCTAGGCGCCCGAGCTTACGCCAATTTGCTCTGGACTTTTAACCAGTAACTGCGTCTCCCCGTTTTGAGCTGCCGCAGAAGGCGGCACTGGAGTGACCTCTCCAGGGCACAGGCCAGGGCGAAGTTGTAGAGAAACTGAGATGCCCAGTTGACAGATCCTCCTTCTCGGCCTTGCTGGTAGTGTCCAATGGAAGGGACTAGCTGATACAGTTGGTACCAACTGTGCCCTTCAGAGGTAAAGTGGGCTATCCCACAAAACCATTATTTTGAGAAAATGAGCTCTAAAGTTGAAATATTCTCAAAAAATCAGTGTGCCTATATCATTAAAAAGTTACCCCCTATAATTACCTTCAAGGTGTGAATAAATAAATATGAAAATATATTTAAATCACATATTCACAACAATAAGAGAGTAGGGGTTAAAAATGTGGGATAGCCCACTTTACCTCTGAAGGGCACAACTTGGCTACAGGAGTTGCCGGGAGGTCCCACTACGCGAAGACCAACCGCTTTCGGGGCTCCACTCCGGATTTTCTGTAGGGGTTGTCTCCCTTAGCCTTTGTCACTCCCGTGACGACCACAAGGCAATGGTGCTATTTGCCCATAGCTGGGGGTTGTTTTGTGTGGCACCAGGGCGTGTCCACGCGCGTGTCCACTTCTGTATATACAGTGGATATAAAAAGTCTACACACCCTGTTCAAATGTCAGGTTTTTGTGATGTAAAAAAGTGCCTACTTAGCATGAAGAACCAGCCCCACAGCTAATGCGAACAAAATGAGTCAATTGCAGCTGAGTATGCTGATTATGGATGTGTTGTGTAGCCAGTTAATTTCTGAATGTAATGATACCTGATAGGACCAGGTTTGTCACACATGCCCCCTATAAATCCCTTGTGTCTCCCATACTGTACGTAATGATCGGTTGCTTCTACAAAACTGAGTCCCTTCTGCCAACCTTGTGTGTAATGTTTATACTTTACTTACTCTGTGTCATTACTACTGACAGTGTAACTGGATATGGAGCAGGATAGCCCTGAGCAGGGATGGGCAACTGGTGGCCCGCAGCCCTCATGTGGCCTGCCCCCTCATCCACGTGGAACGCCAGTCCATTTCCAAAAATCAAATATTTATTTATATCACATTCGGAACCCCATTCTTCAATGCAATTATAGAGTCCGCCAGCAGAGGGAGCGCTTATCGAAACCTAGTGCTACTCTCTGCAATTGATAGAGCATAGAGCAAGAATGAGGGAGCCACTAGCGGGAGCAGCAGTGACAGTGTGCACAGGAGTGTTGTTAGGTATATTTTGCATGGTAAGACCTTTGATCCATGATGACCTTCGACCCCTGCCTTGAGGGCTGAGCGTGGGAATGGAATGTTAACATACAGGAAATGCTGGGGACAGCACGTGTTGTAGTTGCAGAGTTTTATAAGTTTTCTTTTGATTAATTATCTCTCTTATACATATGGGTGAAGTAACACTGCACAGAAAAAAGATAATGCACAATCGCAGAACTAAACATTAAACAATAAACTTTAAATTTTAACAAAATAAAATGGTAAACGGCGATAGCACTTTTTCTCATGAACAAGAAGGGGCTTTATAGATCCTGCTATTCACACGCACACACTCCCCCCACTCCCACCCCACCCCTCCATTCCCACGTGTATAATGATTGTGCTTTTATGTATTATCATTATGAATTTCATTTTATTTATTTTTCTATTTAAATTGATTCTTGTACTAATGCAACATGTTCAAATAAATCATTCAAACTGATGGATGATATTTGAGGTTTATAAACTTTTTGATCCACCCTCAGCCAATGACTGGCGAGGGAGGGTTTGACGGGTGTCCACTGATGACCTAGAGGCGTACTCCTGCAGTTGACCAATGAAACTACACCGCGGTGCATGCGAAAACTGGATCATTAAATAAAATCAGAAAATTAAACAATGAAAAAAAGAAAAAACTCACCACGAGTGCTGGTTAGCGAGACACCTGCCTCCAGCTTTTGGTCCAGACTGGTCAAGGATTACCTGGGAAAAAAGAGGATTGTCTGAGCTGCATCCAGACCCCTGTGGGCGACAGCACCTCTCACAACTAACCCCGCCCAACGATTTTGAAAGAAGACCGCCCAACCAGCCATATTTGCCCAAACCAAAATGGAGACAGACCCCACGGCCTAGCCAGTGGTGTTCTAGAGGCAGGGTAATTCTCAACCCCAGCCAGGGGTCAACCCGCAGTAGGAAAAAACAGTGCACTGGCAATCCAGAGGTCTTTGCGCAAACAGGGATAGATTGAACTGTGCAAAAAGTAAGCCATCAAACATGTGTTTTCGCACCTACTTCCCTCCCTCCTTTTTTTCCTTAATCAAACAACCCAATAATGACAAACAAAAACTTTTATCTGTATGCTTGTGACGATTAGAGTTTATTTTGTGCTGATACTAGGAAATTTAACATTTCTACTATTTATATTTTCCATTTTTGGCGATTAGAGTTTATTTTGTGCTGATACTAGGAAATTTAACATTTCTACTATAAAAAAAGCATTTTATATTTTTAAATGATCACACAATAGTGTTGTAAGGATTGTTTGTGTGAAACAACTCTGTAAAACATCCCAAAACTCGTATGTTGTGGTGAACACTCAATGGACCTGTTGGACCGGTTCTGTGACTCGCATTTCAGGTCAGAACAAAGGCAGGAAGCTTAGCCTTGTTATGCAAGGCTGGAGACTGTGGGGGGTCGATTAAAGGATGTGTGGGAGACAGTGGAAGTGATATCATGGAGGGAAATGCATTGTGACTGTCTTTATTATGCCAGGTGGTGAAATGCATTGTGACTGTCTTTATTATGCAAGGTGGTCTGTGGGACATGTGATCTATGAGGTGTGAAGTCCCTGATATTTAAGGACGAAAGTTACTGTTTCATTTTCTCTTTTTTTCTGCTTTGAAATGATGGAGATGTGAATAAAGCTGACTCTGAGAAAGAACGCTGCCTCGTCATTTTCACATCTTCCACACTGGTGACCCTGAGACGTATCATGGAAGAAAGAAATTCCCCTGGGCCAGCCGCGTCAGGAGCCACCAGCCAAGCGAACGCCGCTACAGTCCAGCTACCGGACTTCTGGCAGAACAATCCGCGCTCCTGGTTCAACGCAGTTGAGGCGCAGTTCAACCTCCGGGGGATGTCGGTAGATGTCACGAAATTCTACCACGTAGTCACAAAGCTGGACAACAACGCGGCCCAGCATGTGGAGAGCCTGATCGACCAGCTGCCGGAGAGCGACAAATACGGCGCGTTGAAGGCTGCACTCATCCAGCAATTCACCCCCTCGGCGGAGGAGCGAGCAGAGAGGCTCCTGGCGCTGACGGAGGGGGAAAACGACATGCCTGCGAGCCTGATGGAGAAGTTGTTGAGGTTGAAAGACTCTGACAATGATCATTTCATTTTCACCCACCTCTTCCTCAGGACTCTACCGTCAGCAGCGAGAGCGGCTCTGGCCAGTTCGCCACTGTTGGCCCTATGGGACTATTGCGCGCTGGGCCGAGAGGTGCAGCGGATTGTCAACGCCACCAAGCAGCGCGTAGCCACGGCCGCTGCAGCGGAACTCGGCGCGACGACCGCAGACGACAGGAGGCCAGAGACAGCTGTGCCAGACTCACCGACGACGGCGGCGGCAAGGGCCAGGGAGCGTGGACCGGACGTCTTTTGTTTCTACCATTGCCGCGTCGCAGAGAGGGCACGCAAGTGTGTACTGCTGTGCCAGTTCGGGCGTTCGGGAAATGCCAAGACCGGGGGTCGGTAGCAGCCCCGGCCCTCGGGGAAGAGAACAAGCTGCTCTACTTGTCGGACGCACGCTCCGGAGGCAGTTCCTCGTCGACACAGGCTCCCAGTTGAGTTTCATCACACCTTCCTACGCGGACAGACTGGCGGGTTCCGGAGGTCCCCTGGTGACAGCGGCGAACGGCTCGGAGATTAAGACCTTTGGTGAGAAAACTCTGCTTCTGTCTCTACACGGCCGTGCATATGAGTGGACTTTTGTTGTAGCAACAGTAAATTTCAATTTGCTGGGGGCTGATTTTTTGTGCTCACATGGGTTGTTGGTTGATCTCGCTAACAGGCGCCTGGTTAATGCATTTTCTTTTGATTCTGTCCCCTGTGCAGCATGAGTGGCCTCGTCTACAGCACAAGCCAACGTCACAACAGCAGGCGGTAAGTTCCACACACTGCTCACTCAGTTCCCAGCAATCACGGTCCCCACATTTTCGGCAACAGTCGCTAAGCACGGGGTGGAGCATTTTATTACCACTACCGGACCGCTCGTTTTTGCAAAAGCTCGGCGCTTGGACGTAGTTAAGCTGGCCATAGCGCGCGAGGAGTTCGCCAACCTGCAGAGGTTGGGCATTATCCGACGTTCAAACAGTCCGTGGGCTTCCCCCCTACATATGGTCCAGAAAACTGACGGATCATGGTGCCCTTGCGGGGATTTTCGCAGGTTAAACAACGCTACAGCGCACGACCGCTACTCAATCCCACATATCCAAGATTTCTCGGTTCATTTGGCAGGGGCACACATTTTTTCTAAAATAGACTTGGTCCGCGGTTACCACCAAGTCCCAGTGCGCGCTGAGGACATACCCAAAACAGCAGTAATAACTCCGTTTGGTTTATTCGAGTTTTTACGCATGCCATTTGGACTTAAAGGGGCTGCTCAGACGTTCCAACGCATGATGGACGCGGTGCTTCCCAATCTCCCTTTCGTGTTCGTCTACCTGGACGATATTTTAGTAGCCAGCGCGTCCGAAGACGAACACGAAAAACACCTGGCCACAGTTTTCCGAAGGTTGGGAGATCACGGGTTAATAATCAATCCAGCGAAGTGTCAGTTCGGGGTGGCGCAGATCGATTTTTTAGGACACCGCGTCTCCCCCGAAGGAGCAGTTCCGCTGCCTGACAAAGTGCGCGCTATGGCAGATTTTCCCCGGCCGCAGACAGTCAGGGCGTTGCAGGAGTTTTTGGGAATGGTGAATTTTTATAACCGTTTTCTCTCCTGCGCGGCGCAACTCATGCAACCACTGTATGCCGCGCTCAAAAAAAAGAAACCCGTGGATAAGATCGAGTGGTCCCCGGAGCGGGACCAAGCGTTCTCAGAGGTTAAAGCAGCCTTGGCAAAGGCTGCGTTGTTGGCACACCCAGACTCAATGGCCCGCATGGCGCTCACCACTGACGCGTCAGATGTGGCCATAGGGGCGGTCGTGGAGCAGCATGTAGCCGGGGTTTGGCAGCCTCTCGCATTTTTCAGCAGGACCTTGCACGATAGCGAACGTAAATACAACGCGTTCGACAGGGAGCTGCTCGCTCTCCATTTGGCCATCCGCCACTTTCAGTTCTGGCTGGAAGGACACGCTTTCACCACGTTCGTTGATCACACACCGCTAACATTCGCGATGGCCAAGGTCTCGGAACCGTGGTCAGGCTGGCAGCAGAGACAGCTGGCCGCGATATCAGAGTTTACCACTGATATTCAGCATGTGGCGGGCAAACTCAATGTAGTGGCGGATTGCCTCTCGCGCGCCGTGGCGGCCCCAGTCAGCATAGGGTTAGATTATGCAGCCATGGCCACAGAGCAGGTTAATGACGCAGACGCGCGCGTGTTCCAGTCTGGACCAATAGGGTTAAGGCTGGAGAGCAGGGTGCTGCAAGACGGTATGCCCCCCCTAATCTGCGATGTCTCCACTGGACGGCCGCGTCCAGTAGTACCGGCCGCATGGCGCCACCGCGTTTTTGACTTGGTTCATTCTTTGGCGCACCCTGGAGTGCGCGCATCGGTCAAAATGGTGGGAGAGAAATTTGTTTGGCCAAGCCTCCGCAAATAGGTCAAAGAGTGGGCAGCAGCCTGCAGGGCGTGTCAACGAGCCAAAGTACACAGGCACACGAGAGCTCCTTTGGAACCGTTTCACATTCCAGCCAAGAGGTTCGATCACGTTCATGTGGACCTCGTTGGACCCCTCCCGCTGTCACAGGGGTGCACACATCTTCTGACAATGGTGGACCGCACCACGCGCTGGCCTGAAGTGGTCCCGCTGGCATCAACCACGGCCGAGGAAGTGGCGCGCGCGTTTTTAACAGCTTGGGTGGCACGCTTCGGCGTTCCGTCGGACATTACGTCCGACAGAGGCCCTCAATTTGTTTCCGAGCTTTGGTCGACAATGGCCCGCAGCCTGGGTGTCACAATTCACTGCATAACCGCGTACAATCCGCAGGCTAACGGGTTATGCGAACAAGCGGCTCTCAGAGTGTCACTGACGGATACAAATTGGGTTGACAAGTTACCATGGGTGTTATTGGGGTTGCGTTCTGCACCTAAAGAGGATCTAGAAGCCTCCCCAGCGGAGCTCGTGTTTGCGCACCCACTCCGGCTGCCTGGGGAGTTTCTCCCAGATAACCCTGCGCCAAACGCCTCCCCGTCTCAGCTGTTCCGGAGTAACATAGAATCAAGCACGCTGCCCGGCCCCGCGCACCACAGTTTTCAGCGCGTTTTTGTACCTAAAACTTTGAAGAACGCAGAGTTTGTTTTTGTTAGACATGATGCGCATCGAACCCCGCTGCGATCGCCTTATAATGGACCATTCAGAGTGCTAGAAACAGGGGACAAGCAATTTTTGCTAGATTTGGGGGGTAGGAAAGAGAAAATTGGCATAGACAGACTTAAACCCGCTTTTGTGGTGGCAGAGGAGGAAGTGATGTTGGCAAAGGCCCCGCGGCAAGGTAGACCACCACGGAGGGTTTCACACAGTAATGTTTCCCAAAGTAATGTTTCCCCAGAACACCCGCAGAGACTGACAAAGGGTTTCCGCCCCCAGACGGCAAATCCCCAGCGGGACAGCACCGCAGAGACTGTGAACCCCAGCTACAGCAGATTCGGCAGGAGGCTGAAGCCTATCCAGCATGTGGACTGATGTGTATTGATGCTATCACAGCATGCATGTGGTTATTTTCTTGTTGTTCTGTTTTTCTAAAATGCTGGGGGGGCTTGTGTGGTGAACGCTCAATGGACCTGTTGGACTGGTTCTGTGACTCGCATTTCAGGTCAGAACAAAGGCAGGAAGCTTAGCCTTGTTATGCAAGGCTGGAGACTGTGGGGGGTCGATTAAAGGATGCATGGGAGACAGTGGAAGTGATATCATGGAGGAAAATGCATTGTGACTGTCTTTATTATGCCAGGTGGTGAAATGCATTGTGACTGTCTTTACTATGCAAGGTGGTCTGTGGGACATGTGATCTATGAGGTGTGAAGTCCCTGATATTTAAGGACGAGAGTTACTGTTTCATTTTCTCTTTTTTTCTGCTTTGAAATGATGGAGATGTGAATAAAGCTGACTCTGAGAAAAAACGCTGCCTCGTCATTTTCACATCTTCCACAATGTAATATTTACCAATAGTTGAATTATTTTTATTCAATCAAACCTTCTATCATCTGCTGTGATCTGAAGAAAAGTTTTATAACTTTAAGGGAAAGTTGTTTTTTTTTCAACCACTCATGACAACTTTAACCCAGAATTTGGAGAAGGTTTTGGCTGTCTGTGCATCTACGTGTTCTTTTACCATCCCATGTGACTTGAGCTTTTGTACAGGGTGGGTAATTGGAAAAAAAAAATTAAATCATGGATGTTTTTCTTGATCACTACAAAATATTTTTACATCTCCCTCAATTTGTACATTAAAAAAAAACATATTTAATCAGTCTGTAGAGGATGCCTTTCACAGATGAGACTGAGTTTATTTCTCAGGATAGGTTTATTGAAGGGTTACATCCTCTATCAATCACAGAATCTCGAAAAAAGAGAGAACAATCATCCTTCACAGTTCTTATACTCTCCCCAAGTCACACACCCCCAACCTACAGTCCTTTAGCAAACATACAGCCCCCGAGACTCCTTGGCGTCCCCATTGTCTCTTATCCTTCTAGCCTCCGGGGCTCCTGCTGGGACATTCTCTCCAACTTCCCATCTCCTGCCAGACCAACTTCACACCTCCCGTAGGTCTCTGCAGGGTCAGGTCCTTTTTGTCCATTAAGACGTGAAGCCTCCAAAATATGCACCGTCATGCCTACTAGGTATATGTGGGAAATATGGATACAATATATGCACCCTAAACATGCGCCATATAACCCCCCCCCAAAAAACGTCTATATAAAGACAAAGTACACCCCAATATGCATAGAATCATCTCATATCACACAGAACAGAAAATGGCACAACATATCCCACTTCCGACTGCTTGGGCTTCAACCTCCTGCCATATCTGCTGTAAGCAGGTTTCGATCTGACTGTAGCCATTTCTTGCATCTGTGGATTAGAGTCGTTAGTACATCCTTGTGAAGGCTTAGAACAGTGTCTCCCCGGCGGCCTGCCACGACGGGGGGCCCTGGCTAACTGCACTTGTTCATCAGCCAAAACAAAAGCGGGTTTGAGTCTGTTTATGCAGACTAATTCCCTCCTGTCACCCAAATCGAGCAAAAAATGTTTTTCCCCAGTTTCCAACACTCTGAACGGTCCATCATAAGGCGGTCTTAAACCTGGCCTCTGAGCGTCGTGTCTGACAAAGACAAATTCTGCGTTCTTTACGGTCTTAGGCACAAAAACGCGTGGGAAACTGTGATAAACTGGGCCGGGGAGGGTGTTTGATCCCGTGTCGCTCTGCAGCAGCTGAGTGGGTGGGCGATTTGGTGCGGGGTTCTCTGGAAGGAATTCGCCCAGTAACCGGAGGGGTTGGGCAAAAACTAGCTCAGCCGGAGAGGCTTGCAAATCTTCCTTAGGTGCTGAACGCAACCCTAATAAAACCCATGGAAGTTTATCAACCCAATTTGTGTCCGTGAGAGCCGCTCTGAGGGCTGCTTTCAATGACCGGTGAAAGCGTTCGCACAAACCGTTGGCCTGGGGGTTATAAGCGGTAGTGCGGTGAATTTTCACCCCCAGACTGAGTGCCATGGATGACCAGAGCTCGGAAACGAATTGCTGACGGGACTCCAAAACGCGCGACCCAAGCCGTTAAAAACGCGCGCGCAACGTCTGCTGCAGTAGTTGATGCCAGAGGGACCGCTTCTGGCCAGCGCGTGGTGCGGTCCACCATGGTTAGAAGGTGTGTGAACCCCTGCGACAGCGGGAGGGGTCCCACCAAGTCGATATGCACGTGGTCGAAGCGTTTGGCCGGGATGTGAAAAGGTTCTAAGGGGGCCCGCGTGTGCTTGTGTATCTTTGCTCTTTGACACCCTGCGCAGGCTGTGGCCCATTCTTTGACCTGTTTACGCAGCCCCGGCCAAACGAATTTTTCTCCCACCATTTTGATCGATGCGCGAACCCCCGGATGTGCCAGCGAATGGATTAAATCAAAAACGCGGCGGCGCCACGCAGCTGGGACCACGGGGTGGGGGCGCCCCATGGAGACATCGCAGATTAGAGGGGGCACACCTATCTGCTGCACCCTGTGCTCCAACCTTAGCCCTGTTGGCCCAGACTGGAGCGCGCGCACATCCGCATCGCTAACCTGCTCGGCGGCCATGGCTGCATAATCTAAGCCCACGCAGACCGGGGCTGCGAGCGCTTCCGCGCCGCAAGCCTGGCCCGCGTCCACGGCCACCGTGTCTGCCCCCTGGGGGCCTGGCGTTGCAACTGCGCACGAGAGACAATCTGCCACTACATTGTGTTTACCCGCCACGTGTTGAATGTTGGTGGTAAACTCCGAAATCGCGGCCAGCTGTCTCTGCTGTCGGCCCGACCAAGGCTCTGAAATCTTGGCCATTGCAAATGTTAATGGTTTGTGGTCTACAAACGCGGTGAAACGGCGCCCTTCCAGCCAGAACTGGAAGTGGCGGATGGCCAAATGCAGGGCTAAAAGTTCCCTATCGAACGCGCTGTATTTCCGCTCGTTATCGCGCAATGTTTTGCTGAAAAACGCAAGCGGTTGCCAGCTCGCTGCTACCAGTTGCTCGACAACTGCCCCAACTGCTACGTCGGAAGCGTCCGTGGTTAGCGCCATGGGAGCTGTTGGCACCGGGTGTGCCAATAACACAGCGTTCGCCAGGGCCGACTTGACCTGGGAGAAAGCGAGCTCCCGTTCTGGGGACCACTCGACCTTATTTGCAGGTTTTTGCTTCTTTAGTGCCGCGTACAATGGGTGCATGAGCTGTGCCGCGCTGGGGAGGAAACGGTTATAAAAATTGACCATCCCCAAAAATTCTTGCAATGCTTTAACTGTCTGTGGTTGGGGAAACTCCGTTATCGCGCGTACTTTATCGGGCAGCGGGACCGCTCCTTCTGGAGAAACGCGGTGTCCCAAAAAATCGATTTGTGCTACCCCGAACTGGCATTTCGCTGGGTTAATTATTAACCCATGCTCTGTCAGCCTCTGAAAAACCGCTGTGAGGTGGCGTTCGTGTTCGTCTTCGGATGTACTGGCTACTAAAATATCATCCAAATAGACGAACACGAAAGGGAGGCCGCGCAACACCGCATCCATCATACGTTGGAACGTCTGTGCGGCGCCCTTGAGGCCAAAAGGCATGCGCAAAAATTAGAAAAGCCCAAAGGGGGTTATTACTGCCGTTTTGGGTATGTCTTGAACGCGGACTGGGACTTGGTGATAACCGTGCACCAAATCTATTTTGGAAAAGATGTGCGCCCCCGCCAAATGTGCCGAAAAATCCTGGATGTGCGGAATCGGGTAGCGGTCGTGTGCTGAAGCATTATTTAACCTGCGGAAATCACCGCAAGGCCGCCACAAGCTGTCGGCCTTAGGAACCATGTGCAGCGGTGAAGACCAAGGGCTGTTAGAGCGCCTAATGATGCCCAGTTTTTCCAAGTTGGCGAATTCCTCACGCGCGATGGCAAGTTTAGCTGGGTCCAAGCGCCGAGCTTTTGCAAAAACAGGGGGGCCAGAGGTAGTTATGAAGTGCTCGACCCCGTGTTTGGTTACTGATGCTGAAAATGTTGGGACCGTGAGTGCTGGGAACTGATTGAGTAGTGCATGAAACTTACCACCCGCAGCTGTGACATTGGGATGTGCAGAAGTCGGGGCCACTCGAGCTGTACAGGAGATAGAGTGGAAAGACAATTTGAGCACAAAAAATCAGCACCTAGCATGTTATTGCTAACTGCAGCTACGGCGAAAGTCCACTCGAAGGTGTGACCGTGGAAGGATAGGAGGAGCGTCTTCTCCCCATAGGTTTTGATCGTCGAGCCGTTTGCCGCTAGCACCAGGGGTCCGCTGGAAGGCGCCAGCAGGTCCGCGTAGGAAGGCTTGACGAAACTCAGCTGGGAGCCTGTGTCCACCAGGAAATCCTTCCCTGAATTCGCGTCCGTCACGAAAAGCAGCTTGTTCTTCGCGCCGAGAGCAGCAGCTGTTACCGACTCTCGGTCTTAGCGTTTCCCTGGCGCTTGTATCGGCACGGTGGGATGCATCTGCGTGCCCTCTCGACGAAACGTCGATGGTAAAAGCAGAGGGTGCCGTCCGCTCCGCTTCTCCTGGTCTCTGCCGCTGCTGACGTCAGTGGGTCCGGTGCTGCGGCCTCTGGTCTCCCCTCGTCTCGCGGGGATGCGTTCAGCTCCGTTGCCGCCGTCGTGGCTGCGTGTCGTCTATGGGCGTCGACGAGCCGCTGTGCTTCCTGGCCCAGCCCGTGGTAGTCACGGTTGTTGAGCAGCTGTGAGCTGGCCAGGGTGACTCTCACTGCTGGCGGTAGTGTTCTGAGGAAGAGGTGGGCGAAGATAAAATTGTCGTCGTCTTCGCCTCTCAAGTTCATCATCCTCGCCATCAGATCTGCCGGCCTGTCTGCTTCACCTTCTGTTAGCGCCAGAAGCTTCTCTGCTCGCTCTCCCTGCGAGGGGGTGAAGGCACGGATGAGGGCGGCTTTCAATGCGCCATACTTGTTGTCCTGGGACGGGTGGTTGGTCAGGCTCTCCACCCGCTGCACTGTGAGGCTGTCCAGCTTCGTGATGACATGGTAGAACCTCGTTGCGTCCGCTGAAATTCCCCGAAGGTGGAACTGCGCCTCCACAGTGGGAAACCAGGAGCGCGGGTTATGTTGCCAGAAATCGGGCAGCTGTAGTGTGGTAGCTGCGTTAACCCGGTTGGGTCCTGAAGAGTCCGGTGTGGGAAGATCGTCGCCACCGGCCATAATTTGTCGTAGGTCACCAGTGTAGAGGATGCCTTTCACAGATGAGACTGAGTTTATTTCTCAGGATAGGTTTATTGAAGGGTTACATCCTCTATCAATCACAGAATCTCGAAAAAAGACAGAACAATCGTCCTTCACAGTTCTTATACTCTCCCCAAGTCACACACCCCCAACCTACAGTCCTTTAGCAAACATACAGCCCCCGAGACTCCTTGGTGTCCGCATTGTCTCTTATCCTTCTAGCCTCCGGGGCTCCTGCTGGGACATTCTCTCCAACTTCCCATCTCCTGCCAGACCAACTTCACACCTTCCGTAGGTCTCTGCAGGGTCAGGTCCTCTTTGTCCATTAAGACGTGAAGCCTCCAAAATATGCACCGTCATGCCTACTACGTATATGTGGGAAATATGGATACAATATATGCACCCTAAACATGCGCCATAAGTCTACAGTTTTTTCAACATTCAAACTCCCCTCCCTAGTGTTCTGTCCAGCTTATATCAAAGCTTATGTCAAACTGTCTGCAGCTTTACGTCAAATGGGCCTTAAACGACGTCTCCCTGCCACACATCACCCACCAACCAAAAACTGTTTGATGGTGATACATCAGAGCATATGGGGTCAACTGACGTCTCCCCACCACACATCACCCACCACCAAAAATGATGCTGATACATCAGAGCTGATAACCCCGTCTCCACTTCCGTCTGCAGCTTTACGTCAAAATTTGGAAGATGGTCATATCAGAGCATACAGGGGTCAACCGACGTGTCCCCACCAAACACCAACACCAAAAAGTGTTTGATGTTCACACACACACACACACACACACACAAGCTCAGTTGTTTTTAGCTCCCGACACAGGTGTTACCTCACCTCCCATACTGTAGAAATCCTAATCTATTTTCACTGCAGGAACAATCCTTTATTTTTAGAGACATTTATCAACTTTATAATCATTCAAAAATGGACTTTTTAAAAGAATTACCTTGGGTTGTTGGCTGGTTTTTGAAGGCGTTAAACACTTTGCACTATACTGCATGATCAGCATTGGAGTTACCAGAGTCTGAAACAATTTGTAATAACAGTGTACTTACTTCTTTGCATAAGAATAGTTTTTTATCTTTTGTAATAACAAATTACATGTTGCACAGTGTTGACACAAACTCTGATTTTGAAACTAATATATTCACACAAAGTTGTTTCACTATGATTAATGTGGTTAAAAAAATTCAGTACTTTCAAAAAAGAAACACTGAAACAAGTAATTGTTTGGAGGAATTACAAAAAACATTTTGTTTAGTTTTACAGGAGCATTTAAGGATAAACTAATTTGCATCACCTTCCCTTAAACAATTATCACTGAAAGGTTGTAGTAACTCCATCAGCTGTATACTTGTTTCTTTGCATAACACCATTTTAGGGACCTTGTGGAGGAACAAAATGAGTTCAGGCAAGACACGGCGAGCTGAAGATTTAAGAGTTTTATTCCTCCATCATCATGAGACACACTGCAACACTGTGTGCTGTGTGTCCGCTCTCCTGAGTGCGCTGTCCTGAGGCATGTACAGTCAGCTCTTTTATACAGTGATACAGAGAATGCATGGCATATTAGCATATCAATTGTCATCTAATACACATCGGTCAATACACATGATTAGCATGACACTGGTTGGCTTGAGGACGCATGCATACAGTCCTGTCTGACTGCTTCCTGTGGTTCCCTGTCCGCATGTAAATTGTTCTCTGCTTCTTCTAGCCCTGCTGCTGGGTGTGAAGAAAGCTCCAGAAGAATGTCCCAGAGGAATGTCTCCCTGCTGTGTTTAGTGTCACCACACCAGGTCCCCCCTGAACACCCAGAAAGGGCTGTGACCCCACCACCACCACCGTAGTCTGGCTCCAGCTCCGGTAGAACTGTCAGAGGGCATGTCAGCCCGTTGGGGATGGGGGAGGGGTGGAAAGGGCAGTATTCTCCGCTCAGAGTTCCAGCACGTTGAACGGCCGTGGTTCATGGGCGCCTGGGCCAGTGTGTTTCGTACGTAATGGAACCAGACGGTGATCGGTCGGCTTAGGGAGTGAGGTGCAGGAAAAGCTCTAAAGTCATCGGGGAAAGCAATTGGCTAAATTCCCGTTGTGCACCACAGCTGAGAAACCCATACAACATCCTGTGTGCAGGCTGCACGTCTGCTTCAGGTGCGTGAGCAGCCCTGAAGGTTCCGAGGATGGCGATCGGCCGTGTTTCTCGGGCATGTGCAGCGGCGGAGGACAAATGTATCAGTCTGTGGAGCCAGTTTGGTTCCGTGCCTGGCGCGTGCCTGGCGCAGTGACCACATAGCTGAAAGTTGCGCAGTCCTCATAATTCTGTGTGCGGAAGGTCCGTTGTTGAGAGGTGAGTCAGGGTCAGGGAGCTCGATGGAAATCAAAGCTGTCGGCGCCGATGGTCTTCCCTGTTCAGGCTGTTTCTGTGTGTTGCTCATGCTGCTGATCCTCCTGCGTCTTGGTCCAAGCGCCGCGTTCTCCGTCCGGCCCTGGAGGTCGCCATTGTGGAGAGAGGACAAGGCGCGCGCACTCCCGTGTGGATGCAAAGGATGTAGGCGATCCCCGGCTCTGGAATCTACACACCCGTGTGGAGGTAAAAGATTAGGCGAGGGACGCACCATGACGCGTTCTGAGGCTTCCCATCCGGGTCATCTCCGGGGTGTTCGCCTCGTGTTCCATTCTTCATCAAGGGTCACCAGTGTGGAGGAACAAAATAAGTTCAGGTGAGACATGGCGAGCTGACGGTTTAAGAGTTTTATTCCTCCATCATCATGAGACACACTGCAGCACCGTGTGCTGTGTGTCCGCTCTCCTGAGTGCGCTGTCCTGAGGCATGTAAAGTCAGCTCTTTTATATAGTGATACAGACAGAGAATGCATGGCACATTAGCAAATCAATTGTCATCTAATACACATCGGTCAGTACACATGATTAGCATGACATTGGTTGGCTTGAGGATGCATGCATACAGTCCTGTCTGACTGCTTCCTGTGGTTCCCTGTCCGCATGTAAATTGTCCTCTGCTTCTTCCAGCCCTGCTGCTGGGTGTGAAGAAAGCTCCAGAAGAATGTCCCAGAGGAATGTCTTCCTGCTGTGTTTAGTGTCACCACACCAGGCCCCCCCATTCATTCCATTCTTCATCAAGGGTCACACACCTCCCTGCTGTGTTTAGTGTCACCACAACCTCTTTTTTTAATCACACAAGTACATGTCTGGGGTACATTTACATGTTTGAAGACAGAATTTTTAACTCCCTTATTTTTTAGTACCAAGTTACTCCACTTGTACTAAACATTTGTTTATTAAACACCTGATACAAATTTGTAAATGGTCAACATCACCCTGTTTTTATTGTGGTTTGAGTTTTTAGGTGTGCTTTGTATAAACTAAATAGTCTCTGGTATTTTTTTGTTGTTGTTGTACAGCATACATTTGTGTTCATGTCTGTTGAATTTAGTATAACTAAAACACCTGATACAAGTTTGTAAATGGTCAACATCACACTAGTTTATTTTCAAAAAGAAAACAAGATGTGGTAAATTTATCTTTTAGATTGGGCATCGTGTTTATAGTTTGTTGTTTTTTTTCCTACAGAAATAAATATTGCATAATCAACTTTATCTCTACTTTTAAATACAAGGGGTCAGCAATTTCTCAGACTGGTGGCCTAAGGCCCGAGTTTGACCAACGACATGCGCTGGCCTCGGCAGTGATGCAGTCCTTGTGGAGACCTCTCTGGCACCACCACCACATTTTCACAAAGGACTAAACTTCGCAATTTAGAAAGTTTCTAAGACAGTCAGCCCCAGCTGTGCTGGCTTTTAATGGAACAAACTAAAGCTAACCTGCAGCATCATGTCCCAGTTACTATGGACTTTTTAAAAGAATTACCTTGGGTCTCTGGCTGGTTCTTGAAGGTGTTAAACACTTTGCACCATACTGCATTACCAGCATTAGGATGACCAGATTCTGAAACAATTAATTTGTAATTACAGTGAACCTACTTCTTTGAATAAGAATAGTTCTTATCTTTCGTAATAACAAATGACATATTGCACAGTGTTGACACAAACTCTGATTTTGAAACTAGTATATTCACACAAAGTTGTTTCACTATGATTAATGTGGTTAAAAACATTCACTAGTTTCAAAAAAGAAACATTGAAACTGAAATTGTTTGGCGGAAATACAAAAAAACATTTTGTTTAGTTGTACAGAAGCATTTAAGGATAAACTAATTTGCATTACCTTCTCTTAAACATTTACCACTGAAAGGCAGTAGTAACTCCATCAGTTGTATACTTGTTTCTTTGCATAACACCATTTTAGAGACCTGTTTATTTATCACACAAGACCTGTTTTTTAATCACACAAGTACATGTGTGAAGTACATTTACATGTTTGAAGAAAGAATTTTTAACTCCCTTTTTTTTGTAACAATTTCCTCCACTTACACTAAACATTTGTTTATTAAATACCTGATACAAGTTTGTAAACAGTCGACATCACCCTGTTTTTATTGCAGGTGCAGTTTTTTAGGTGTTTTTGCACAAACTAAACACCCTCTTGTATATTTGTGTTCATGTTTGATGAATTTAGCGTAACGTCTTCCATGTTGTGTCATACACATTTTTTGCTTTTCTGTTGACAAAAACTCTGTTTTTTAAATACTACATGAAGGGGGGGGGGGTCACGTGATGGCGGCCTACGAGACGGTCAGCTTTTGTGGAGCTCCGTAAACTCCTAAAATATATTTAACATTCTCTCTTGAGATACAGCTTTTTTCTCTTAAGTTAATGTGTAGGAGTCAAGAATTGAGGAGACTGGATGCTTTTCCAGTATCTGCTTTAATTCTCATTCATCCTACGTCCTCTCTCGATCGGAGTGAAAAGAGACAGGACGCAGTCACACACATACATTTATACACTTCTCTCGAACCATACATCACACAAAAGTCACAATACTCAGTTACATCCTTTCATCTGTAATAGAACACCCAGAGTCCTTCTGTTCTCCTCTCTGACCCCCAAACGGTCAGGCCGGGTAATCTTCTCCTTTCCTCTGAGTCCACAGGGGGGTGCAGACACCTCGTCCTCTTGAGGTGTGATGTCAATACACATGGCTAGCTCAAAGTCTCTCTCGGCTGAATTCCAGCCTGCCACATGTGAGTCACATAAGTTAGAATTATGGGCTCCACAAATGTAATATTATGACTCTTGAGCAATACTGGACAAGACAACAAAAAACAATGCCATCGATTAAGGGTAAGAACAACAACAAGCCACGACAGCAAAACGCCGAGAGCACAGCTACGCCATTAGCCCAACATGGCTGCGAACAAGACGAAGATGAAGATGAGATGGAACTGGGGCCTGGGCTCGCTAAAGTATTTGAACTTTTGACCAGTAAGATAGTGAAGGCTATTGATGATAAAATGGAGCTGTTAGCCATGACTGTTCTCTCTCATACCAACGAGTTGAAAGGGGTCGTTAGCCGGCTGGACAAGCTAGAGGCTAGGACGCTACAGATGGTAACTGCTAACAAACCGCTGGCTAACATGGTCCTAGTTCTGGAGAAGAAAATAAAATCCCTCTCTGAACATGTAGACGACCTGGAGAACAGAGGACGGCAAAAGAATATACGTGTCGTCAACCTGCCGGACAACATGGAAGGGGGGAATGCTTTAGACTTTTTTGAGCACTGGCTTCCAGATTTTCTTAACATTGCATTGCTGCATTGAAACACCGTCTGCGCCAGTTAATCTCGACGGACGCCCATTAGCTGCAGCGGAGCTAGCTAGCTTAGGTCCCACTGTCAGCGGTTCCCCGGCTCTCCTCAGCAGCGAGGAGACTGGGTGGGTGACGGTGAGAAGGAAGCCTAGTCGCAAAGCCCCGGTTCACCACCAACCTGTTCACGTTTCTAATCGTTTTTCCCCGCTCAGTGACACACCCGCTGAGGAAAAAACTCTGATCATTGGCGACTCTGTAGTCAGAAACGTGAACCTAGAGACTCCAGCGGCCATAGTCCAATGTATTCCTGGGGCCAGAGCAGGCGACATCGAGTCAAATTTGAAAATGCTGGCTAAAAGTAACTGTAAATACTCCACAATTGTTATTCACGCCGGCATTAATGACATCCGTCTCCGGCAGTCGGAAGTCACAAAACTTAATGTAGAATCGGTGTGTGAGTTTGCAAAAACGATGTCTGCCACTGTAGTATTCTCTGGACCCCTCCCCAATCTGACCAGTGATGACATGTTTAGTCGCTCGTCATCCTTGAACCGCTGGCTGTCTGTGTGGTGTCCTAAAAATGACGTGGGCTACATTGACAATTGGAGCTCTTTTTGGGGAAAACCTGGTCTTATGAGACGAGACAGCATTCATCCCACTTTGGATGGTGCTTCTCATTTATCTAACAATCTGGCATCTTTTTTATCCAAATTTCCAAAACCATGACTACTCAGAGTTGGGACCAGGAAGCAGAGTCTCAGTCTTACACGCCTCTCTGCAGCTCCTCTTCATCCGCCACCCTTCAGCTTAGCCCCTGACTTCTCCTTCAGAGAATCGTTGTCTGCTCCCTCCAAAGTAAATAAAAATATAATGTATAAGCATCCCAAAGTGATAAAGCAAAATATTGGTAAAACTCAAATTAAACATAAAGCCTCTAAATTGAATGATTTGGCCTCTGTTCCTCCTCATAATTTAAAAATTAAATGTGGTTTATTAAATATTAGGTCTCTAACTCCCAAGTCTCTGTTAGTCCATGATCTGTTAATTGATCATCAGATTGATTTAATTTCCCTTACAGAGACTTGGTTAGGGCAAGAGGATTATGTTGGTTTAAATGAATCAACTCCCTCTGGTTATTTAAACTGTCAAAATCCCAGAAGTTCTGGTCGTGGAGGAGGAGTAGCAACAATTTACCATTCCAAATTACTAGTTAATGTAAAGCAAAAAACATGTTATAATTCCTTTGAGGGCCTGGTCCTCAGTGTTGGGCACTTTAGCAATTTCAGGTTAAACCCAATTTTATTTGCCATAGTTTATCATCCCCCATCAACCTATTCAGAATTTTTATCCGAATTTGCTGATTTCTTAGCTGATTTAGTGCTGAAATCTGATAGAATAATTATAGTAGGGGACTTTAATATACATGTGGATGTAGATAGTGACTGCCTTAATGTGGCTTTTAATTCAATATTAGACTCGATTGGGTTTTCTCAGAAAGTAGGAAATTCTACTCATTACCTCCACCATACATTGGACCTTGTTCTGATATATGGCATAGAAATAGAAAATCTTGTAGTGTCTCCTCATAACCCTGTACTGTCAGACCATTGTCTGTTAACCTTTGATTTTACTATTTCTGACTATTTGGCTCCTAAAGAAAAATATTATTACAGTAGATGCCTCTCAGATGATGCTGTTTCCAAATTTATGCAGATTGTTTCCTCTATGCCATGTGTCAACACAACGGAAATAAGCTATAGACAGCTTGCTCCTTCTGTAATTGATAACATGGTGGATAGTGTTTCAGCTTCTCTGCATCAGGCTCTAGATTTGGTGGCCCCCTTAAAAAAGAAAAAGTCTAATCAGCGATTTTTAACTCCTTGGTTCAAGACAGAAACTCGTAGCTTAAAACAGAAGACTCGTCAATTAGAAAGAAAATGGCGCTCTACTAATTTAGATGAAATCTATTTAGCTTGGAGAAATCATCTTTTAATTTATAAAAAATCTCTTAGAAAAGCTAGAACGAGTTATTACTCTGCATTAATAGAAGAGAACAAGAATAATCCCAGGTTTCTTTTCAGTACTGTAGCCAGGTTGACAAAGAGTCAGGACTCTGTCAATCCTAGCATCCCCTTAGAGCTTACTAGTCAGGACTTTATGAACTTTTTCAATAATAAAATTTCATCCATCAGAGATAAAATCAATCAGATTCTTCCCACAGTTAACTTAAATACTGTAACTACTACAACTCCTTCTATTGATGTCTGTCTTGATGAGTTTACTCCAATCGACCTTTGTGAGTTAGACAAAATAGTTTCCTCATCCAAACCTTCAACTTGTCTTTTAGACCCTATTCCTACTAGGTTATTTAAAGAAGTCTTCCCACTTATTGGTAGCTTTATTCTTCATATAATCAATTCTTCATTAACTTTAGGCCATGTACCGCAGGCTTTTAAAACGGCTGTAATTAAACCCTTACTCAAAAAGCCAACGCTAGATCCAGGAGCTTTAGCTAACTATAGACCAATCTCTAATCTCCCTTTCATTTCAAAAATCTTAGAAAGAGTTGTTGCTACGCAATTATTTGACCACCTGCAGGGAAATGGTTTACTTGAAGAGTTTCAATCTGGGTTTAGAATCCATCATAGTACTGAAACAGCCTTAACGAAGGTCACTAATGACCTCCTCATTGCATCTGATAATGGACTAGTTTCTGTACTTGTCCTTTTAGACCTTAGTGCAGCTTTTGATACTATCGATCATAATATTCTACTTGATAGATTAGAACACTATGTTGGACTTAATGGAACTTCGTTGCAGTGGTTTAGATCTTATTTATCTGATAGGTTCCAGTTTGTTCATGTAAATGATGAGTTTTCTTTCAGCTCAAAGCTTAGTCATGGAGTTCCACAGGGATCTGTGCTAGGCCCTACTCTTTTTAGTTTATATATGCTTCCGTTAGGCAACATTATTAGAAAGCACTGTATACATTTTCATTGTTATGCAGATGACACACAATTATACCTGTCAATGAAGCCAGATGATACTAATCAATTAGCCAAGTTAGAAGCCTGTCTTAAGGAAATCAAAGCTTGGATGACTTGTAATTTCCTGCTATTAAATTCAGATAAGACTGAAGTCATTCTTGTTGGTCCAAAAAACCTTAGAAATTCCTTTCCAAATCAAACTTTCAGTTTGGATGCAGTTACTCTTTCTCTTAATAGCTCTGTGAGGAACCTTGGAGTTATTTTTGATCAGGATTTGTCCTTCAATTCACATATTAAATTTGTTTCTAAGACTGCCTTCTATCATTTGCGTAATATTGCCAAGATTAGGAGCATCTTGTCTCAGAGTGATGCTGAGAAGCTGATCCACGCTTTTGGTTAGCTCGAGATTAGATTATTGTAATTCTTTATTATCAGGCTGTCCTAAAACATCTTTAAAAAGTCTTCAGCTGATCCAAAATGCTGCAGCAAGAGTTTTAACAGGTACTAGAAAGAGAGATCATATCTCTCCCGTTCTGGCCTCCCTTCATTGGCTTCTCATAGAGTTTAGAATTAAGTTTAAAATCCTTCTTCTTACTTACAAAGCTCTAAACAATCAGGCTCCTTTTTATTTAAAAGATCTGATACTACTGTATCCTCCTAACAGAGCACTACGCTCCCAAAATGCAGGATTACTTGTAATACCTAGAATCTCCAAAAGTACAATGGGAGGCAGAGCCTTCAGTTATCAAGCTCCTCTCCTGTGGAATCAGCTGCCAATCTGGATTCGGGAGTCAGACTCGATCTCTGTTTTTAAGAATAGGGCTAAAACCTACCTTTTTGATATAGCCTACAATTAGGGAGGGATCATGTGTTTCTGAACCCTCCCTTAGTTATGCTGCTAATAGGTTTAGTCAGCCGGGGGACCTCCAGTAATGCACTGGGCCTCACTCCTTTCCTCACTCTCTATGAATTTTTTTTTTTTTTTTTTTTTTGCTGGTCATTAACATTTGTTTGTTCTCTCCCATAGATTGAGTCCCCATCGTGCTGTTTGCTCTCTACATGTCTGTTCTTTTCTTCTTCTCTATCCCCTCACCCCCCAGCCAGTCGCAGCAGATGACTGCCCCTCCCTGAGCCTGGTTCTGCTGGAGGTTTCTTCCTGTTAAAAGGGAGTTTTTCCTCTCCACCGTCGCCAAGTGCTTGCTCACAGGGGATCGCCTGATTGCTGGGGTCTTTCTGCAACTGTGGGGGTCCCCCCTACAGTTGATAGTGCTATGAGATGACTGTTGTTGTGAAATGGCGCTATATAAATAAAGTTGAATTGAATTGAATTGAATTGAACATGGATACGAAGGATGGCTGGCTTAAGCTAGAGAGGGCTCACTGCTCCCTCGCACCCGCACCTGGCTCTGATCAGCGACCTCGTCCGGTCATCATCAGGTTCCACTCGTTTCCTGGCAAGCAGAGAGTAATGGCAGCAGCATGACGTAAAGCAGGCAATGGCAACATCACCTTGGATGGGAGGAAAATATCCTTCTACCACAACTTTTCTGCCGAGGTTCTTCATAGACAAAAGGAGTTTAATGAAGCCAAGCAGCGCCTGGGAGGAATCAGAGCAGAGTATTTTATGCTGTTCCCTGCAAGGCTGCAAGTATCCTTTAACGGCACTAAGAAAACTTTCCTCTCCCCGACTGAAGCTATGTCTTTTGCATCCAGTGCGACAAATCAGGGTTGATGAGCATGTGGACATTAAGGTTTGACATTGCATTTATTATTATCTATCTCCATGCCTTATTATGACTCTCTGTATGTGATGTGTGGGTTAAGTAATGGGCATGGTTCTTGTGTTTAATATACATATGTCAGCCCGTGAATCCAACTATTTAAAGTGAAAATTCCGTATTGAACATGACTTAAACTCAAACGTATTGTTTGTTTGTTCTTAATATTTAGGGGCGTTCCAGTAGCTCCCTGTCATCTAGGTTATCACTTGCTTCTTTTTTTCTCGCTCTTTTTTTTCTTTTTTTTTTTTTGCCGTGCGCACTTGTGAAAGGAGTGAATTATCCACAGGCTCTGCTCCCTTCTCTCTATTTTTCTTTTTTGAGGCATTTTGGTCCTTTAGTAAGTGCCTTGAAGAATAGCAATCCCCATGGGATCTGGGGAAGGTTCCCACTTATTATTTACTTTGTTTTGGTACAGTTCTGTGTACTTTTTGTTTTGGGTTTGTGTTCTGGTGTGTCTTTTGTGCTCAGCAATGGTCTACCGTGTTAAGATCTTTATTATCTGTACATTACATTATGCCAACTGCGCAAAAGTCTTACATGTGCAAAATAGGGTGCTGGAGACATATTTATTAGTCTCTACAGGGTTCATAAATCTTAATGTTGTGGGACACATATATGCACATATGTATATCACTGTATGATTCATACGTATACCACCTTAGGCTTCACATCTGAGACGGAACAAAGGACTGAGCCGCTTTGGAGATAACACGAGGATGTGAAGGTTTAGTCTTTGGCATGCAAGGAGACAGCCTTGGGGGATTTTGCCCAGCGGCCAGAGACTGAAGGTGGGGGGTGTTAAGATCGGGAGGAAGTTACATTGTTACTGGGGATTAAGTGCCATGTGACTGTGTGTTTTGATGTCCTGGTATAAAAGGGACAGATGTTGGGGGATTCTTTCTCTTTCTGTTTTTGGATGATGTTGGAAAATGTGAATAAACCTGACTTGTGAAATAAACTCAGCCTCATCCTTCCACATTATCTACACTGGTGACCCTAAGACGTATCATGAGCGGAAGAAATTCCCCCGAGCCGGACTCGTCAGGAGCCAGCCAGGCGAACGCAGCCACAGTCAAGCTACCAGACTTCTGGCAAGACAACCCGTGTTCCTGGTTCCACTTGGTCAAAGCACAGTTCGCCCTCCTGGGGATAACGGCAGATGACACGAAATTCTACCACGTCATTGCCAAGCTCGACAACCGCACGGCTCGATATGTGCAGAGCCTGTTGGAGCGCCCACCGGCCGACGACAAATACGGCGAGTTGAAGGCTGCTCTCATCCAGAGTTTCACTCCCTCAGTCCAGGAGAGAGCGGAGAGGCTCCTGGCTCTGAACGACTTGGGAGATAGCACGCCCGTTGACCTGATGGAGGACATGCTGAGGCTGAGGGGCTCAGACGACGACGACTTCCTTTTCACCCACATTTTCCTGAGAACCCGACCGTCGGCCACGAGAGCAACCCTGGCCGGTTCACCGTTGTTGGCCCAGCGGGACTTCCGCGCGCTGGCCCAGGAGGCACAGCAGATTCTCAACGCCAGCAGACAGCGTGCGGCCACCGCAGCAGCGACGAAACTCAGCGCGACGGCTGGAGATGGCAGGGGGCCAGAGGCGGCGGTAGCAGACCCACCGACAACGATGGCGGCGAGGGCCAGGGATTGCGGAGGAGACACCCTCTGTTTCTACCATCGCCGCTTCGCAGAGAGGGCGCGCAAGTGTATACCACCGTGCCAGTTCAAGAGCTCGGGAAACGCCAAAGCCGGGGGTTGGTAGCAGCCGCGGCCCTCGGGGAAGAGAACAAGCTGCTCTACCTGACGGATGCACGTTCGGGGAAGCAATTCCTCGTGGACACAGGCTCCCAAGTGAGTTTCATCATGCCTACCTATGCTGACCGGCTGGCGGGCCCCGGAAGTCACGGAGCATCAGCAGCGAACGGCTCGAGGATTAAGACCTTCGGTGAGAAGACTCTGCTTCTGTCCCTACACGGCCGTACATTTGAGTGGACTTTTGTTATGGCTGCAGTGAGCTTCAATATGTTAGGGGCTGATTTTCCGTGCTCACATGGTTTGTTGGTTGATCTTGCTAATAGGCGCCTGGTTAATACACTCTCTTTTTATTCTATTCCCTGTGCAGCCCGAGTGACCCCGCCCACAGCACAAGCCAACGTCGCAACTGCAAGCGGTAAGTTCCACACACTACTCACTCAGTTCCCAGCACTCACGGTTCCCACATTTTCAGCAGCAGTCGCTAAACACAGGGTGGAACATTTTATTACTTCCACCGGACCGCCCGTTTTTGCAAAAGCTCGGTGCTTGGATGCAGCTAAACTGACCATAGCGCGCGAGGAGTTCGCCAACCTGGAAAAGTTGGGCATCATCAGGCGTTCGAAGAGCCCGTGGGCTTCCCCGCTTCACATGGTCCCTAAAGCTGACGGCTCGTGGCGACCTTGCGGAGATTTCCGCAGGTTGAACAACGCTACAGCGCACGACCGCTACCCAATCCCGCATATCCAAGATTTTTCCGTCCATTTGGCGGGGGTGCGCGTTTTTTCTAAGATAGACTTGTTCCGCGGGTACCACCGAGTCCCAGTGCGTGCTGAGGACATACCCAAAACAGCGTTAATAACTCCGTTTGGCCTATTCGAGTTTTTGCGCATGCCGTTTGGGCTTAAAGGCGCTGCGCAGACGTTCCAACGCATGATGGACGCGGTGTTGCGCGATCTCCCCTTCGTGTTCGTCTACCTGGATGACATCTTGGTAGCCAGCGCGTCCGAAGACAAACATGAAAATCACCTCACGGCAGTTTTCCGGAGGTTGGGAGAGCACGGGTTAATAATCAACCCAGCGAAGTGTCAGTTCGGGGTGACGCAGATTGATTTTTTGGGGCATCGCGTCTCTCCAGAAGGAGCGGTTCCTCTGCCTGACAAAGTGCGCGCAGTAACAAATTCTCCCCAGCCACAAACGGTCAAAGCGTTACAGGAGTTTTTGGGAATGGTGAATTTTTATAACCGTTTCCTCCCCCGCGCAGCGCAGCTCATGCAACCATTGTATGCCGCGCTAAAAAAACAAAAACCCACAAATAAAATCAAATGGCCTCCGGAGCGAGAGTGAGCATTCTCGGAGGTCAAAACAGCCCTGGCAAATGCTGCGTTGTTGGCACATCCAGACCCAACGGCCCGCATAGCGCTCACTACTGACGCGTCAGATGTGGCCATAGGGGCGGTCGTGAAGCAGCATGTAGCCGGGGCTTGGCAGCCGCTCGCCTTTTTCAGCAGGACCTTGCGCGATAGCGAGCGAAAATACAGCGCATTCGACAGGGAGTTGTTAGCTCTCCACTTGGCCATTCGCCACTTCCAGTTCTGGCTGGAGGGACGCCGTTTCACCGCATTTGTCGACCACAAGCCGCTGACTTTCGCGATGGCCAAGGTTTCAGAACCGTGGTCAGGCCAGCAGCAGAGGCAGCTGGCTGCAATCTCAGAGTTTACTACCGATATTCAGCATGTAGCGGGGAAACTAAATGTAGTGGCAGACTGTCTCTCGCGCGCCGTAGCGACTCCAGTCCGCGTAGGGACACATATGTATATCACTGTATGATTCATACGTATACCACCTTAGGCTTCACATCTGAGACGGAACAAAGGACTGAGCCGCTTTGGAGATAACACGAGGATGTGAAGGTTTAGTCTTTGGCATGCAAGGAGACAGCCTTGGGGGATTTTGCCCAGCGGCCAGAGACTGAAGGTGGGGGGTGTTAAGATCGGGAGGAAGTTACATTGTTACTGGGGATTAAGTGCCATATGACTGTGTGTTTTGATGTCCTGGTATTAAAGGGACAGATGTTGGGGGATTCTTTCTCTTTCTGTTTTTGGATGATGTTGGAGAATGTGAATAAACCTGACTTGTGAAATAAGCTCAGCCTCGTCCTTCCACATTCTCTACAATGTCTTCTAATAGGATTAAACTTTGTTTGTAGAATGTGAGGGGCTTGAAAGGGAACGTGAAGCAGAGAAAGGTTTATGCTTTATTGACAAGGGAAGGAGTAGAGAAATCACACCTGGATGATAATGGACATCACAAACTTAAACATAGCTGGGTTGGCCAGGTTTATTTCTCCTCTTATACCACCAGCAGCAGGGCCGTAGTCATATTAATACATAAAAACCTCCCGTTTCAGCTGGTGAAATGTGTCAAAGACACACATGGAAGATATTCATTCATTCATCTTCTTCTGCTTAATCCTTTTTGGGTCGTGGGGGGGCTGGAGCCTATCCCAGCATCTTTGAGCGAGAGGCAGGGTACACCCTGGACAGATCGCCAGTCCATTGCAGGGCCAACACAGAGCGACAGACAACCATTCACTCTCACAGTCACACCTAAGGACAATTTAGAATCCCCCGTTTTGATGCCAGTTAACCTAACTTGCATGTTTTTGGCATGTGGGAGGAAACCGGAGAAATCCCGGAGTAAACCCACGCAGACACGGGGAGAACATGCAAACTCCACACAGATCACTGTTGGTCGGGGGCTGGGATCGAACCCAGGATCCCCCGGCCAAGGGTGAGTTGCTGTGCTGCCGCAGTACTAACCACTCCGCCACCGAGCTGCCCACATGGAAGATATATTGTTATTAAAGGGGTCTTACATGGTGAAGAGATTACTATCATGAATCTTTATTGCCCACCAAGTTATTCATCCAGCTTCCTGGTTAAGGCCTTCTCTGAATTTGCAGAGCTCTCCCCAGCAATAGTTTTAGTGGGAGCAGACTTTAATTGTTTACTTAACCCCTTGCTTGATAGACATCCTCCTTGGAATACATCTTTAACAATTCAGTCTGATGCTCTTTATGCTGTTTGTGAAGAAATGAATCTAGTAGATGTATGGCGAACTCTCCAGCCATCTGCTAAAGAATTCATATTTTACTCCCCTCCTCATAAATGTCATACGAGGACTGATTATTTTTTCATCCCCAAAATTATTAGTGCAATCTGTGTCTTCTTGTGCAATGGGCAATACTGTTGTCAGTGACCATGCAACTGTACTAATGGATTTATCTGTTGGTTCAGATCAGGTTAAGAGTAGACGATGGCGATTTGATACATGTCTTCTGA
The DNA here is from genome assembly GCA_020510985.1 of Pholidichthys leucotaenia. Taxonomy (NCBI): domain Eukaryota; kingdom Metazoa; phylum Chordata; class Actinopteri; order Cichliformes; family Pholidichthyidae; genus Pholidichthys; species Pholidichthys leucotaenia. The sequence continues at coordinate 137,419,029 of CM035849.1, read as the reverse complement.
AGGATGAAAAGTTTATTACCTACTTGAGAAATGATTTTAAAATATTTTTTGCTATCAATTCTTAATCCACCAATGACTCATCCTTATTATGGGAAACATCTAAAGTTTATATCTGAGGCCTAATCATAGCATATTTAGCCTCAAAAAAATGAAAGCAAAAAGAACAGCAATCTAAACTCAAAAAGGAACTGGAAGAGATTAAGAGAGCACTTGGTTCATCATCATCATCAGATCCTATATTATTGCAGAGAAAGTGTGCTACGCAAGCTGTGTTAGATGAATTACTAACTCAACAAGCTAAGAGTGCTCTTCTTTTTTCAAAACAGAGGCTATATGAATATGGAGACAAGCCTAGTAAGTATTTATCTCGTCTAACAAAAATTAGAACAGATTCCCGACTGATTCCTTCAGTTTTAGATCTAAATGGCATGCATCACTTTGATAACAAAAATATTAATAACACTTTCAGGCAGTTTTACATTCAATTATATACAACGGACCAGTCATTAGGAGCGTCATATAAGATAGACTCCTTCTTGGACAGCTTAGCTCTCCCTACTATTTCTGATGCTCAGAAAGCTTTCTGATGCTCAGAGATATGATTTAAATGCCCCCATCTCTAGAGAAGAGGCTGTACTAGCAATTAACAGTTTACAATCAGGCAAAGCACTGGGGCCAGACAGCATGAGTAGTAAATTTACAAAGAATTCCAGAATGTACTTGTGGATTCATTTTTGGAGATGCTAGAACACTCCTTTACCTCTGGAAGCTTACCTCTAGTCATTAAGAGAAGCTGACATCTCCTTAATTCTTAAAAAAGGCAAGTGTCCTGAAGACTGCTCAGGATATAGACCTATTGCTCTTTTAAATCAAGATGTTAAACTGCTATCTAAGATCCTGGCCCTGCGATTAGAGAAGGTTCTGCCTTTCATCATTAAGAAGGACCAGACAGGCTTAAATATTGTTCATCTCTGTCAAACACAACAAAATGACACTGTAGGTATCTCATTGGATGCAGAGAAGGCCTTCGATCGAGTCGAGTGGCCTTATTTATTTAGAGTATTACAAAAATTTAATCTGGGGGATAATTTTATCAAATGGATCAAACTTCTATACAATGAACCTTTGGCATCAGTCATAAATAGTTATAGATTGGATAATTTCCCAATCTATCGTTCAACGTGTCAAATCAAATCAAATCAAATCAAATCAAATCAAACTTTATTGTCATATTGCTGTACATACAACTGTAGTGCAGGCAAGATGAAATTGCGTTTCTCTCGGCATCCATATAAGAAGCAGCATGATTAAGACACACTCCCACATAGCTCCCACCCCCCCATCCATTCACACATCCCTGAGACATACTTGGGGAAAAAGAATAACTAACTATAATATACAAAATGTCCATAGGTGCAGTAGTGTGTATGTGAGATTCCGGGTCAGCTGTTCAGCATCCTGACAGCTTGTGGGAGGAAGCTGTTGATCAGTCTGGTGGTTCTGCCTCTGATGCTCCGGAATCGTTTACCAGATGGAAGAAGTTCAAAGTGTTTATGCAGAGGGTGAGAACGGTCCTTGACAATGTTCAGTGCCCTGCTCCTACAACGGTTCTGAAAAAGTTCTTGGACAGAAGGGAGGGAGACTCCAATTACCCTCTCCGCCCCCTTGACTATCCTCTGCAGGGCTTTTTTGTCTGACATACTGCAGCTGGAGTACCATGTAGCAATGCAGTACGTCAGAACACTCTCCACCACACCTCTGTAGAAGGTCCTGAGGATGCAGATGGGGAGAGAGGCCTGTTTGAGTTTCCTCAAGAAGTGTAGTCTCTGCTGAGCTCGCTTCCTGATCTCCAAGGAATTCTTGCTCCAGGTCAGGTCCTGCGAGATCTGCACTCCGAGGAACTTGATGTTCTCTACTCTCTCCACTAAACGGCCACCAATGCTGAGGGGGACGTGCTCAGGCTGTGACCGCCGGAAGTCGATAATCATCTCCTTTGTTTTGTCCACGTTGAGCACCAGATTGTTCTCCCTGCACCAGCCCTCCAGGTCTCTCACTTCTTCCCTGTACATTGATTCCTCATCCCTCTGAATAAGTCCCACCACCGTGGTGTCATCTGCAAACTTAATAATCTGGTTCCCCTCGTGTTTGGATACACAGTCATGTGTTAGAAGTGTAAACAACAGTGGACTGAGTACACAGCCTTGAGGGGTTCCGGTACTCAGCGTGACAGAGTTGGAGATGTTGTTTCCAACCCGGACAGACTGAGGTCTCTCAGTCAGGAAATCCAGGATCCAGAGACATGTGGCGGTGTTCAGACCGAGAAGGAGTAATTTCTCTATCAGTCTCTGGGGAATAATGGTGTTGAATGCTGAACTGAAATCAATGTACAGGAGTCTGGCGTAGGTGTCTTTCTGGTCCAGGTGGGTGATGACAGAGTGTACGGTGGTGACTATAGCATCCTCCGTGGAGCGGTTTGAACGATATGCAAACTGGAGCGGGTCGTGTGATGCAGGGAGGCAGGCTGTGATGTGTGGTTTGACAAGCCGTTCAAAACATTTCATCACAATTGGTGTAAGTGCAACAGGACGATAGTCATTCAAGCATGACACCACTGCTTTCTTTGCCACCGGTACAATGATAGAGGTCTTGAAGCATCTGGGAACGATGGCCTGACTCAGGGAGATGTTATAAATGTCAGTCAGGACATCCGCCAACTCGCTCGCGCAGTCTCGGAGCACACGTCCCGGAATGTTGTCTGGACCTGCAGCTTTGCGTGGGTTGATTCTGGATAGGGTCCTCCGTGTGTCCGCTGTGTTAATGGTAAAAGCTGGTCCGACCAATGGTGGGAGTGGGCCGGCCCTCCCTCTGATTGTCGAGTTTGATGCTTCAAAACGTGCAAAGAAGTCATTAAGCCTGTCTGGAAGCGAAGCGTCGTCATCATCGACCCCCTGCCTAGACTTAAAGCCCGTCAGTGTCCGAACTCCCTGCCACATCTGCTTGGTGTTCCTAGTGTCACAGAGGTGTCCCTGGATTTTCTCCGCATAGGCGCGCTTTGCCACCTTAATTCCCTTTGAAAGCGCAGACCTGGCTGAGCGGAGGGCGATCCTGCCCTTCGCTCTGAACGCTGCATCTCTGGCTTTAAGCAGCGAGCGCACCTCTGCAGTCATCCAGGGCTTATGATTACCCCGCATAGTGATGGTCTTCACTGTAGTGACATCCTCTGTGCACGTCGCGATGTAGCTGGTGACCGAATCAGCATACTCCTCCACATCTGTCCTGTCTTCCTGGGAGGCTGCTATTTTGAAGATCCTCCAGTCTGTGTGATGAAAACAGTCTTGCAGTGCAGAGGTTGCACTCTCTGTCAAAATCCTGATTTGTTTCACTGCTGGCCTGCTGCGCTTCAATAAAGGTTTGTAGGCAGGAACCAGCATCACGGACATGTGATCAGAATGGCCGAGATGGGGGCGGGGTAACGCTTTATATGCATCTGTGTTTGTGTACACTAAGTCCAACATATTCTCTCCTCTGGTCTTAAAGTCTACACATTGTTTAAACTTGGGGAGCACAGTCTTTAAGCTGGTGTGGTTAAAATCCCTCGCAACCACCACAAAACTGTCCGGGTGTGACGTTTGGATTTTACTGATTGCATTGTGCAGTTCCCCGAGTGCCTTCTTAGCATTAGCTTTAGCGTTAGCGCTCGGCACTATGTAAACACCAACTACAAACACGTTGCTGAATTCCCTCGGCAGATAAAAAGGCCGACAATTAACAATAAGGAACTCCGCCAACGGAGAGCAGTGTTTAGACACTAACGTGGCATTAACGCACCAGTTCTTGTTAACATAGATGCATAGCCCACCCCCCCGGCTCTTACCGGAGCTCGCCGTTTCCCTGTCGGCCCGGAACATCGCCATATCTTCCAGCTGAATGGCCTCGTCAGGAATGTTGTCGTGGAGCCATGTCTCGGTGAAAACAAACATACAGCAGTCCCTCCACTCTCTCCGGGTTTCTTTCAGCAAACGCAGCTCGTCTACCTTGTTTTCGAGGGCGCGGACGTTTGATAGAAGAAGCGACGGTACCGCTGGTCTGGAGGGGTTAGCCTTTAGCCTAGCATGGATCCCGGCCCTTTTTCCTCGCTTTTGCTTGCGCTCGCTCCGCTTCCGCTTCCTCCTCTCCCGGGTAGCTTCCAGCGGGGACTCCGCCAAAATTCCATGCTGGCGTAGAATGTCCAAATCACAACCGATCGCCGCGATTCTTGCAGCGTGCAGTACCTTGATGTTTAATAAGGTCTCACGGTTGTAAGTTTTACAGAATGTACGTCTGGGATGATTAAAACTCTCACACTTGCTGATACCAAGAGGGGCCGCTGCGTCTAGGCGCGCCGCCATCTTTTTTTTTTTTTTTTTCAAGGCTGCCCCCTAAGTTAGTAGTTAATCCCTTCACACCTGAAGGTGTATATGGGCGGCGCCTATCTCCGTTTCTCTGACCCTAGGCCACACAGCTACTGTAAGTAGTGAAAGCTACAGCGGGGGGTCAGTCCTCTGGTAGCTCTGTGTGTAACTTTACTTTCCCCATTCCATTATGCGGAGCACCACGCTAGAAGGCAGAAAGCACCATTTTTATATGGTCTTTGGTATGACCCGGCCGGGATTTGAACCCCTGCCTCCCGGGTGTGGGGCGGATGCTCTACCAACTGAGCCACCACTCCGGTGCTGCCCCCTAAGCCCTGCTCTTTTTGCCCTGGCAGTAGAACCTCTGGCTGAAGTTATCAGACAGGATCCAGCTGTCAGAGGTATAGATGTAGGAGAGACACAACATAAAATTTCCCTTTATGCGGAAGACGTTTTGTTGCACGTGGTGGAGCCTGCCACCGCTGTTCCGCGACTGGTTGATATCATTAATTATTTTGGGTCTTTCTCTGGTTACAAAATTAACTTTTCTAAATCTTTAGCTATGCCCATGGGAAGCCTCAGAAATAGAATTTACTCCCTTGTCTCATTTCCATTTTGCTGGTCTATGTCAGGTTTTGTGTACTTGGGTATTCAGATTACTCCTGTGTTCCACCAGATGTTTAAAGCTGATTTTAACCCTCTCTTAGACACTATAAAGAAGGATTTAAACAGGTGGGGTTCACTTCCCCTATCATTACTTGGCAGAGTGTCCATCATTAAAATGAATATCCTGCCCAGGTTACTGTACCCCCTACAAATGATTCCAGTACTTATAACTAATAAGGTTTTGAAGTTACTTAATGGTTGGTTGAGTGATTTTATCTGGAATAAAAGGAAGCCAAGGCTAAAAATGCTAAAATGACAACTTCCAAGTTCAATGGGAGGTTTGGATGTTCCTAACATTAAATGGTATCAAATAGCATCTCAACCAAGGTTTATAGCAGAATGGGTTAAAGATGATCCTACTTCTGTCTGGTTGGGTCTTGTAAAGTCACAGACCTCCTGTTCACTGCTGGGCCTCTTGTCCTGTAAGAATTTAAAGTCAGTTAGGAATCTCTGCTACAATAATCCTATAATTTGTAACACTTTAAAGGCCTGGTTTATGACACAAAAACTTGAGGGAAGATAAGATTTAACTACTTTATTAATCCCCATTCAAGGCAATCCTGACTTTGTTCCTGGTATGATGGACAGTGGATATAACATGTGGACAGTTAAAGGGTTAAGGAAAATTTATGACCTTTATGATGGAGCATCATTACTATCATTTAAACAGCTTCAGGAAAAATTTGGCCTTTAAAGACAGAATTTTTTTAGATACCTCCAGATTTGAGATTTCATAACTAGAAAGACCACCTTCAATATAAATGTCAGTGTCTGAAGTTGAGCGGTTACTTCTTTTAGGCCCAACCAAAAAATTTATAACCCGCTGTTACAATGCCTAAAGTCAGTCAGATGTGTTGAGTGTGTCAGTTATACAGGATGTTGAACAGAAATGGCAAAGTGAACTTGGTGTAAATATTTATGAGGATTCATGGGATGCAATCTGGGAGTGTGCCAAGAAGATCTCAATATGCAATTGTGCAACACTATTGCAATACAAAATCCTACATCGCTTGCAAGTCTCTCCCAGTAAAACATCTAATATGAACCCCTAGCTTTCACCCATGTGTCTGAAGTGTAAAATTTCAGTTTTTCATGCGTTTTTCAGCTCATTGTGTTTGGTCTTGTCCTAAAATTCAAGCATACTGGTTGGAAATTATACAAGACATGAGTCAGATATTTGGTGTGAATGTAGACATGGATCCTTGTTCTTTGCTACTGGGACACCCAAACCAGGATTTACTTTTTGGAAGCTTTGCCAGACTGTACAATATCCTTGCATATGCTGCAAGAAGGAACATTTTTTTTGTCATGGATGTGTGACAAACCATTAACCAAAACAAACTGACATAAAATCATCATGGAATGTCTCCCTTTGGAATATTTAACGTGTCTACTCCACTCAACAAAGGGACATTTTATGAAAATATGGATTTCATATCGCAACTTCTCTAACCTTGTGGTGGCTTTGATTCTTGGGAGCGTTGACTTGGAATAAGTATGAACTCTGGACCTTGTTTGTGGTGCTGTGGTGGACACACCCCTCTGTACAAGTGTACAAGTGCAGGTATATGTGTGTATATGTATAAGTTTCTATTTGTGCAGTATACCTTCTTTGAAATATTTTTATTTACGGTGACGGAGTGGTTAGCACTGCGGCAGCACAGCAACTCACCCTTGGCCGGGGGATCCTGGGTTCGATCCCAGCCACCGACCAACAGTGATCTGTGTGGAGTTTGCATGTTCTCCCCGTGTCTGCATGGGTTTACTCCGGGATTTCTCCGGTTTCCTCCCACATGCCAAAAACATGCAAGTTAGGTTAATTGGTGTCACGACTCGCCGCTCATCAGCGGCGCCAGCTGTGCGCACACCTGCGCTTCGTCAGCGGCGAGGGATTTTAGCCGCCTTGCCCTGGGCTTCGGCCTGAAGCCGTCTGTTCTCATCGGCATCTCTTGCTGCAAGGAACCCCCTTCATCAAGCAAGATACAGCGTAAGCATCTCTTACCTTTTCCTCCCAGCCTTCTCCCCTGTGCACAGGTGGATTTCCTGGCGGCGGACAACGTTCCCTTGCCGCCATCTCCTCGCTGTCGCTTCAGGCGCTCCAGGTCGCTGTCTACCGGGCTACACCCTTGCTTAACGCCAGCCACCTGCCCAGACCAAGTAAGCCAGCTGTCACTATTATTATCTCCTGTATTGGTGTGGTGCCCGTTACCCTTCTCCCTCTGCTTCTCCCATAGGGTTGCCCGGCTGAGCGGCTTCCTGCCCCCGTGCCTGACGCAGACGCCACCACCAATACATCCACATATCACAGACACGCAGCCACACACACACACTTGTTGTTGAATAAACTGTTAAACCTATTCTGAGCCTGCGTGTGTGTCTCCTGAGCCGTGCATTATGTCAATTGGCATCAAAACTGGGGATTCTAAATTGTCCTTAGGTATGAATGTGAGAGTGAATGGTTGTCTGTCTCTCTGTGTTGGCCCTGCGATGGACTGGCGATCTGTCCAGGGTGTACCCTGCCTCTCGCCCAAAGATGCTGGGATAGGCTCTAGCGCCCCCGCGACCCAAAAAGGATTAAGCGGAAGAAGATGGATGGATGGATTATTATAATTATTTTAATCTCTGATTTTGTGTAGACCAATGTTGTGTTGAGCTGTCTTCATGTTTTGATTGTTTGGTGTTTATTCCTTGTGTGTAAAACAAAAAAGGAAAAAATTCAATAAATACATTGGATAAAAAGCCACATGAAGATAAACCTGAATCAAATGAAACTATATTAAATAAAGTTACTTCAGCCTGATTAACATGTAATGTGTATTGTACCCCAGAATCTTACTTGATTAGCAACTTTTGATTTAGTTATTCCACACAACTTTGTTTTTTTTTTTGTCATAGTAACACTAAAATATTTCACTAACCCATTTTTGGATAACAGATTCATTGTAGACAAGTGATTTTTCTTTTCCTCTAGGCGGACTTGACTCTGATTTACTTTTCAAACATCTTGAAACTGGTTTTAAATTTTTGAATCAATATCATCAACAATGAAAACCTGAGTCACAAGGCATTTGGTGAAATTCAACATGTTCACTTCAACACCTTTTTCAACACATTTTTTGCAGCAAAATAAAAGACAAGGAAGGCCTAAGGAACAACAAAATTCTCTGCTATTTATCCATTTTTTGAATAATTTGAATGAAAAAAAGAAGTCAGCCATACTTGAGTAAATGGAACAGATTTATTTTGTTCTTACAATCACACCAAAAGTTAGACAAAAAAAAAATCCAATATTGTAAAAATTTGTTTTGTACAACATACATTGGTGCTCATGTTTGTGGAATCTAGCATAACGTTGTCCATGTTGTGTCATACACAGTTATGCGTTTCTGTTGACAAAAACTGTTTTAAAAATGGTTACATTGTGGTGACCCACCACAATCTACAGGGACATTCATCCTCACACTCAAAATGTCTGGAAGAAGCAGAGGACCATTCACATACGGACAGAGAACCTCTGGGGGGACAACCAGAACAATGGACTATTGTTTATACATCCCCACATTAAGGAGGAGACGTCCGGGCGCCAGTTGGTCAGGCTAATCATATGTTTTGACTGATATGTATATCAATATGCTAATGTGCCATGCAGTCTCTCTGTTTGTATAACATGTATAAAAGAGCTTGCTATACATGCCTCAAGAGCGCAACACGGTACAGCACACACAGCACAGACAGTACAGCACTGTAGCGCACAGCGCTACAAGTGCGTCTCATTAAGATAAGATAAGATAAGATAAGCCTTTATTAGTCCCACAATGGGGAAATTCCAGGATTGCAACAGCACAGGGACAGCAACACTCAGAGCAACAATCAGAAGGCAAGAAAAAACAACATCTAGCAAACATATGTCCATATTACTATAAATGTATATATATAGACACACAGTGCAGAGCATTATGGCTGGTGGATGTGCAGCAGAAAGTCTAAGCTCTCTCTCCGCGGATGCAGCGGGCCAGCTGGAAGTCTTTGGGCATGATGGTGACCCCCTTAGCGAAGAAGAGACCACCAGGTGTGTCTCGCTGGTCTCCTGCAGAGCCATGACGGCGAAACTCAGGAAACGCAGGACGGTCTTGAAGTCCTGAGCGATCTCCCTCACCAGGCGCTGGACGGGCAGCTTACGGATGAGCAGCTCCGTGGATCTCCGGTAACGACGGATCTCTCTCAGAGCCACGGACCTGTGACGGCGAGGCCTCTTCACTCTGCCGGTGGCCAGAGCGCCTCTCCGAGCAGCCCTGGTGGCTAGCTGTCTCCTGGGGGGCCCCCCCCTCCAGTAGATTCCACGGGCGGCCTGCTTGGTTCCCGCCATCGCTCTCTACCATTCTGTCTTATATTTCTTTCACGCCGCCCAAACTCCAGCCCGGCACCCGCTTCGTTTTCGCTACAGCTCCCGGTATGTCGAGTTTCCCATTAGCACTGGGCGGCGGCCAAGTGCTAGCTAGCACTAGCTCCTCCCCGCTGTAACGTCTCCCGCTGCAAACCGTGGCTCCGTCCGCCGACCCGGGAGACCCCCGGGGCGATCCGTGCGTCCATGATATATATACAGAGTGAAAGGTGTAGAAAGAAGAAGGAAGATAAAAAAAAAAGGCTGTTGCAACAGGCAGCCGACTCGTGTGGCGCCGCCGGTCCGGCAGAGCCGGAACCGGAAAGTTGGAGGAAATAACACTCTGCAACCTTCCAGCTCA